>CM046865.1:27994380-28738680 GCA_025617745.1 Heliocidaris erythrogramma | reverse complement strand
TTATGTTCATATCATTACGCTAATGTAGTCTTCACTGCTGTTATTATTTTTTTCTTACAACTCAAATGTTAATGCTCTTTATTTTGCGTGTTACCATCGAAAAAATCCTGCACTTAGCTTCGTTGTCAATTGTTTTTTTATTGTTAATTTCACAATATTAATTGTTACAAAAAATTTATTGTTATGAAAAATGGAAATGAAATGAAATAAAATCTAAATCTGAATCTGAATCTGAAGAAATAATCACTTGTCATCGCTTATACAAGGTATCGAAGTCATTGTATTTGCGGAGGATGGCACGGTCATGACAACACTTAAGAAAAATGACGTCTTGGCTGAAATGGCAACACCGAATGAGAACCTCCTGACGACGCCGGCTGACGAAGCGAGAGAAGGCAAATACATATTCAGGTATACCACGTTAGAATGCCCGTTGCACATGAGCCGATTACGTTATAGTAATAGGTGCACTATTTGAGAGTGTGAAAGCAGTTAGCCCATATGCCAGTAATTCAATGCTATATAGGTGTGCACTGTTCATTCAGCTTTCACTTTTTGTACGATGTTGACTTCACATGGCACGCCGAAGACCGCACCAGTCACTGATGCCGTCCTACGTCAGGCAAAGTGACATCTTGTTTGCAACGAGCATTAGAAATATCTCTGGCACGTTGTACAACCACGTTTTACAACCAGTACACTACTGAGGGTTATGGAATTATAGATTCAAGTCGTGTCCAAAGATGGAATCTCTTTCTTTTAACCACCGGACCACCCCCCCCCCCCCCCACACACACACACACACATACACACGCTTGTGATTTTTAGGTGGGCTGTACTGCAAGAACAGTCCACCTCATGTTTTCTAAACGAATTTTTGTTTATTATATATTTTAAATTTTGTTATTTCTTCCTACTGTTTTTTGTCAGCACGATATCTCAAAAACGTTCTTATATACTCAAATTTGCTTATATACTCAAATTTGTTACAATGTAGATATGGTAATTGTCTCAACTCAAAAATTTTTGTCAACACAGTCATAGGATCATGGCGTCATCTAGCCGCCATTTTGTCAAATTACGACATGTATTATATCTCCGCAATATAAAGTCATAAAATAACCATATTTGGCATGATGTAAGGTAAGTTCATAAGAAATAAATTGAACATAGGTTGCGTGCGCGTACGCACGTGCGAAATTTGAATCAGTTCAAGTGGCTTGAAAACATATTACGCACATTACGCGCAAGCGCGCTTGCATGTAAAATTGTTCTTTTTGTTCTATGACTGATTCTAAAGTTGATTTCACCCCATTTTGAAATTTTAAGACACTGCATTGTGCACGCGTCAATATATTTTAAATGTATTTATCTATTTTATACTTCATTATTACAATACTATCGCATTCCATGGCTATTCCACAGCCCACCTGTATAGTTGTACTTGTTCAACTGTAGTTTTTTGTATGTTTTTTTTTCTTTATTTTTTGTTCTGATATGTTTTGTTTTTGTTTTTGTTCCCCCCCCCCCCGCCCCCACACTCTCCGACAAAAATCCGAATTACTTTACGCACCTCTTAGAAATCGCAATATAATAAATTGTTACATGCTTTCTTCTTTTTTCCACTACAAAAAAATCATATGCTTTTGATTTTGAAAGGAGTGATACTTACCTCAACTATGTAATTACCAGTACTTCAATAAATGTTGGGGTGGTTTGTTTAATTATATTTTTAAAGTAGACCTAGAGCATTGGGGTACAAGGTAGGTGTACCATGGTGGCAGAGGGCGGCACCCTCTCCTCCTCTCCTCCCCTTTAGAATTTTAGAGCTACCAATTCAGGCAACCGTCACCTCATAGCGAAGTGGCCTCTTGCCAATGTCTATATCTTTATCTATTTCACTAAATTGCAAACAACACAGAAACAGTAGGTGTGACCGTACTAAAGTGTCCAAAATGTGCTTGCTCTCAAAATTTAGAAACTGGAGACGATATGTTTCGGTAAGGGACCACTGCCAGCACAGATGTTCAAAGTTAAACATATAATAATTCGCCTCTCTTTCCCACATATGCTTATTTCTAGTTCCATGACTGTACCTGAAACTGTGGGAATCTACATCCTAAGGTTCTTTATTGAAATTGGAGGAGATGAAATGCTATCTTCGGAAAAGGTAAAACATAGGAACATCCAACTTTATAATAAAGTGTCACGTATGATGACATTCGATGGTTCCTCTTGCATAATTTTCAAGTCGTAAGGCTAGGCATATGTAAACGTAATTTTTTTCTCGATTTCAGTTGTGCATTTCATTTGTGTCCCTGAGCGGAGGCCCAGGCTTTCGATCAAGTCTGTTAGCATGTTTAGCCCCCCCCCCCCTTTCCTAAAAAGAGATTGTCGCTTATATTACCGAACATTAGCTATAATAAAAGTACATAAAGTTATGCAGTTACAGTTACACAAAAATACGACGACTTATTAGCGTGTTATTTTCTGTTTTATTATTTTTTTTAAATATATTTTTTTAGTTTTTAGTCAACACTACCTGAACTCCTTTACTTCAATCACAGACCAAACATTTTACCTTAACCTAACCATAAACATATGAAAGTAAAACCCTAAACCTAACTCTATATATTTGACTAAATAAAGACCTTTTTTACATATCGGCGATAATATCTAACCAAATCTCTTATTTTGGCTAATGTCCAGGTGGGCTGGTAAACCGGTTACATGTCGTTTTTCCGATGGTTCATAATTTCGAAGGTTCCAATTTCCGAAGGTTCCTAACTCCGAGGTTTGTAATTCCGAAAATGAAATAGGGTTCGTAATTGCGAGAAAAGATAAAAGGGATATAATTATTTGGTAAGGTTCGTAATTTCGAGGAGTTATGTAGGGCTCTATTGCATTTTCGGAATTACAAACCTTCGGAATTCTGAATCTTTTTTTATTTTCGGAGTTATGAACCCCATTTCATTTTCAGAATGACGGATCTTCGCAGTAATGCATCACACGTTCGGAATTGTGAACCCTATTTCACTTTCGGGTTTACGAACCTTCGGAAAAACAAGTACCCCCCTGGTAGACCTGAGATATTTGCTTACGTTTTTTTCACGTAATCTAACCACGTGTATGTCACAACACAGTATATTTGTAGACGGATAGGCGGTTAAACTTATTTTCAAGTTTCTGCTGAATTATGGGTTATGTTAGTATATTTTTTATGTTGATTATGAATTATTCGTCTTGTAACATTGCACATCAGTAAATTTTCATGTTTTGTTTTGCTTTTATCTTATTTACACTGTTTCATTGACATTTCCAATTCTCATATTAAATGATAGGCAAGGATTAACGTGGTTCCTGGACCGCCAGTGGAACTAATGCCTTTGGAAGAATTAACAGCTGAGCCCCAGGTGTCAAACACCAACGATTCCACTAACAGGAGGATTATGTCAGCTAAAACATTCTTTCTGAAGGTACATAACTCTTGATATTCCCGTTTTAAAGTACATGTAAATGTACATAATAAATTTTAAAGTCTGCACACATTTATACTATACAAAGTTTGATGAATCTTAAAATATTTACTTATTCAATTGGATGGTAATTTTCGCGAAATTTGTACCGTCCTTTTTAACGTAATAAATAATCGACATGTCTATAACATTTTACATTAACTTGCGCTTCGGGATATCACCACAAAAAGCTTACATCAAAAGAAAATTCCAAATTCAATTCCAATTAAGAAATCTAATAATACTTTCATTGATGTATCTTAAAAATTTCAGGGAACGTTTTTAAAAAATATTTCAATGAAAATGATTTTTAATTGTTATGTTGAAACACATATTATTCACCTTAATATGTCTAATATAAGACAAAGTCGAATGTTCATGACATTTAGTAAAATAATACTGGTGGAAAAGTTGCCATCAGTATGTTTGTATTTTTAGTAGCTATTTACCACGTCATTGTAAAATTGTGATAAGTATCTTTGGTGATGCCGATACCGTAATCATTTACACCTGAAAAATTGATTTCAGGTTTCAAATACTGTATCAACCGAGGGTATACAGCTTTTATAATTTTATATTAATTGAAGGATAAGCACCACAACTGTGTTGAGGCAGATATTCGCGGTACAGTGCGACTGGAGATAGCTGGGAGCAGTCAGGATGCAGTTCCAACACTGCAAGAGAAGACAGAACATCGGATTGAGAATAGTCGCGTTGAAATGCCGGTAAGATATTCATTTACATGCGTGTGAGGATTTGTTGCCATTTGGTCTAATTGTCATATGGTCTAACAACATTTGTTCCAATATCAGTTTGTCCACTATATATATGGTATAATACAAATTTTGTCCAATCAGCTCATATCTCCCTGTTCTGCAGTCGCTACACTGGCTCCCTGTCAAACATCGCATTATTTTCAAAATTTTGTTGCTCACTTTTGTGCTCACTTTGGGTGTAATTCAAAATTACACCTCGCGAGATCTTTGCGCTCATCCACGTCCATTTCTCTTGTGATCCCTAAAGTCGCAAAATCTTGGGGGGATCACTTGCCCATGCGTGTCCTAAAAGGAATAGCCTCTGATTCTTTTAAAAATCATGTAAAAACATTTCTGTTCAATTTTTAACTAATTTCTACATGCGCCCTGAGCACTCCACGGAGTGAATTTGGCGCTAAATAAGTTACATTTATGACATTTATTTATTATTATTATCCCAATAACCCTGTCGGGCGAATAGCCATGTCTATAACCATTATGTTCTATTAGCCATTTGGTCTACGAATAGTTTAGTCCATATTTCAGCTGTTCTAACTTCAGCTGGTCCTATGTCCTTACGTATACATTCATTACGACTAATAACCACTTGATCTAATTTACATTTGGTCCAACTAGCATTTGGTCCAATTACCGTGTGGTCTATTATTCCATTTGGTCTATAACCAATTGCCCTCAAAGCTATTAAGTATGGTATATGATGCTCACGAGCGTAATCAGAGGGGGTGGGGGAGGCAAAGAGGGCAGAAAGGAGAAGCAAATCATCGAATTACTGTTAGTACCTCGGGAATTATGGATATTTTCTCCAAGAAGTTTAAAATCCCGAAAAGCATAATTTACGAAGCAAAACTTTGAAAACAAGGGAAGGAGAAATGGAGTTCATATAATTATCTTCAAATATGAAAAAAAAAATATGCTAAAATGTAGGAAGTAGAAAATAATGTGAGATAATAGGGTTTCCTGTACAGTTGAACACTTTGTTATGTGCTTTTGTTCTGCAACTTCGTAACATGGCAGAATCATTTAGAAGGCCTAGTCAATTTACGTCTTTGGCCATTCATTTTCGGAATTTGTTGGTCATTTTCCTATCGATTTTTGTCAAAGACTGACAGTGTTCAAAGAGTCATTCAAAATCGTCACCCGCTCGTTGTAAGGTCGTGTCTATGTGAAAAATTTGAATGACATTTTTCTGAATCGACTTAACAAATTATGTCTAACTTTTCGACCCAATCGGGATGTTGTCAGCACTGCGCATGCGTGGTTTGCATGACAAACGCCATCTGTTGGCGAAATTGCGTATTTGGGGTAGCGAGAATTGATCAATTCATCCAGGTCAATTCATCCCGTGCATAACGCGTGCTATTGAAATCGTGTGTAAAAAAACAACATCAACGAGAGTCGCTTTCTTTTGGGGGAATCCTTACGTTTTGTGGCAAAATGCCACGAAATTGCGTTGTGTGTGTGTGGGGGGGGGGGGGGGGGGTTACAATGCTTTTCCTGATACTTCATCAACAAATTCGCACAAATCGATATGATCATAAAGCCATGTGGCATTATCTTGTTTTATTGTGGAACAGGAACTTTACATCAAGAAAAGGTGCCGTGGAGTAAATGCTACCAGATACACATTGACATTTACACCTATACTTCCTGAGCATGATGTTAAACCATATAAATGCATATTTGCATTTTACAATGGTAAGATTGTACCAATATTATCTAAGTTTGTAATGAGCATTTCATAAATATCACTTAGTGAGCCAAGGTGTATTATGTTCAACAACTGTTGCCGTAAAATACAAATGTATCGTTTCACTTACTTCTAAGTTGTATCGCCATGTATTTGGTACTATTTTAACAGATTCGATGGGTCATATCAAATCAGTTTTACATGGATATTTATTTCTTATATATTATATCTTCTTAGAAAAAAACACTATACAGCCACGTGTTTCTCTAGATATATATAATGTGTGCCGTTATTTATAACGATTTAGTATTTTTTTTTAATATAATGGTTCAAATATCACCATACTCATTTATCCCTTGTGTCAACACATTTAACCTTTTTAAAGTTGTGCGTTGCTCATGTTGCTCACCTACATGTCTGAGAATTTGAAATTAAGTGCTCATTGCATGTTTATTAATGGATATAAAGAAAGTTATTATTCATAGGCGTCGAGGAACAAGAGAAGAATAATCGGTTGTCTGAAGAGAAAAGTGAACTTCAGGAGAAAATCAAGGCGTCTGAAGAAGAATACAACCAACTAAATGCGGACAAGATTCAAATTCAAGGTATATCTGGACTTTGTCCCATATTTTTTTATCAGCAATAGTTGGAGTAAGGCACGATATCCTTAAAAGTCGAGGAGATTTGACTATATAAATGAAGGAAAAAATCCTTTATTTTCAATGTCTCCGCCGACCGAAGGTGGTGCCGGAAGCATTATGTTTTTGGGTTGTCCGCCCGTCCGTCTGTCCGTCCCGCTTTCTCGTAATTCGCAATATCTCAAGAAAAATTTGAGGTATGAACTTCAAATTTTAATATTGATTTTAATTTTAATTCTAATTTCAACGAACACAGATCGGATATTTGAAATGAAATATCTAAAAGTATAGGAATTGTACTGTAAATGCGACCAGTTTTTGCTACATAATTTATTAATTCTTCCCTACCTACAGTATGGCAACCTACCCTGCCAGGTACAGGGTCAGTAAAACTGGAACCCATGCTAATAGGTGCAAATAAGTCATTAAGAATGCATGCATCTTCCCATCTTTGGCTCCTTCTCAACCAATATTCTTCAAGTTAAAAAAAATTTTAAAACATGTTTCATATTTATACCTACCAAACTGCTATACTAATGTTTCAAAATTTAAAAAATGCAATATAGCCCCATAATGTCTCTTCATTGTTTTAATTTAATAGATATATACATCCTTATAACACTCGATCGAAAACTAAAATGCACTTCTTCAAAGTATCAATTGCATGCACGTTGAACTTGTATCGACACCAGGGCATTCAGATTTCAGACACAGGACACCATTATCACATGTTATCATGCTAAATCCTTACTTCATTTAAATTTGAGGTTAAGTCCAGCTTTGCTAGCTGGATGTAGTTATTAATTACCGTAGTTTTTTGTGATGTTACCTCTCTACCCCCCCCCCCCCCCCCCCGTACTACTCCTCCCCGTGTGATATAGTATCTGTGAGTTTATGGGTGGAAATGATTATCTATATTATCTATTTTTGTAACTTATATCCGTACACTCTTAGAAATGTTGGGTAAATGCCACTGGGTAAATGAAGATTGGGCATAGGTTGGTTAAATCTTGCTCAACTTTTACATGCATTTGCCCAACATTGGTCAAAAATAACAATGAAATTGGTAAAGTTTACCCAAAAGTTGGTCGGACTCATAAGGACCCTCATGTTGGGTAAAATTTGGGTAAAATTTTGCCCAATATTTCTAAGAGTGTACATGTTTAAGTAAGGGAGCTACAGCAATTACAAGCTCTGCTTTTTTGTTGACTTCCTTTTCTTTATTGTTATATTATTGTACATAAAAGATCTATTTTGTTTTTTTATTGTGATTTTTTTTAATGATTGACGAAAGAATTAAATTAAATAGTATGTATCGCCATAAGAAGACGATCTGATTTGATTTTGGGGTACAAAGGTCAAAGGTCATTGAAGTCAATTTCTGAAATTTCAGGTTTTAGCTTCGTTAACTCATATCTCAAGAACCATTTGAGGTATGAACTTCACACTTGGTGCTAGTATGTATCACATAGGAAGACGATCTGATTAGATTTGGGGGTAAGTAGGTATAAGGTCGAAGGTACTACAGGTCCTTTACTATGAAATTTCAGGTTTTTAGCCTCGTTATCACAATATTTCTTGAACAAATTAAGCCACTTTGTACTAGTGTGCATCACCATGGTTATAAGAAATGATTATATTTGTGTTTACGTTGGTCAAGGCCCACAGGTCATTGAGGTCAATATGCATGAAATAAAAGATTTTTTGGTTTTTATCACATCTCAATTATTTTGTATGCGTGAATATGAGAAGGCAAAATGATCAGACTTTGGGGTTGTTAGGTCAAAGGTCAAAGATGTCAAATTGCAGGATTTTTATTCAAGTTATCACAATAATTAAAGTTCAGTTTTAATCCATTAACTTAACAGAATTAGGGGGAGGCATATATATGAAACGCAGTCGCATTCATCTTGTTTTAATATTATTCTTCTCTGTGAGGTTTTTGATGTTGACTGTTTGATGTTTGATGCCATTGATAATGACTGGTTCACTTAATAACACTGTTTGGAGCTTGTTATTCGTTCTTGTGTCCTGGAGCTACATTTCTAATGTGACGTAGAATTAGATAACGACAAGAAAAGCAATATTTACTTTTGTCGATAACACCACTATTTCATAATGTTCATCTCCATAATTCCGTCATCATTACCGCATTAGGTTTGATGGAGCAGATGCATGAGGAAGGAAGGAACCTGCTGCAGTCAGCAGGACAAGAATTCACTGACTTGCAAACGGTAAACAGTGGGGTTGTATAAAAGATGTTTTCCGTTGAGTACGTTCTTTATTTCACTGTATCATGGAGTATCATGTACCATGTCATGTAATACAAGGACCTCATCTTGCCAGTGCCCCTCCACCCCATTCGTAAGAGACAACCGAAAAATCTTAGCACTTTTTTCCTTTCTTTTTTCTTTTGCTTGACAAAAATTTTTCGAAATATTGTGCCTCCTCTTACATTGCAGCTACCATGGATGATTTTCAATGTGCATTTCTCTGTTTGCTTGAATATTTTTTTTTTTCAGCAAGTCCCATTAACTCATTTAAACTCATGGTTTGGTTGTCTATTTATCTAGAGCGTTGAAATTGAGCAGAAAAGGGTTGAGCTACAGAAAGCTGTCGAGAAGATTAGTCAACTTCCACGAAGAACTTGTAGGATACCAGTCTTTCCAAAACAAGATTCGCACATACTCGGAAAGGTGGGTAACTGACAACAGTTTATGTACACATCTGCCTCATAAAAATTATGTCTGATCATTCGAAAAAAGAAGTGAAAAGGGTTTAAGGTTTTTCTTCTTCTTCTTCTTTTTCTTCTTCTTCTTCTTCTTCTTTCTTCTTCTTCTTCTTCTTCTTCTTCTTCTTCTTCTTCTTCATTTTCTTCTTTCCATCTAGGATATAACCACTAATTTAATAACCGATACCTAGTACACGTATATTATCGAACAAACTTTTGCAGCTGACAAAGGGCTATCGAAGAGAGACATATTCTTCATATCATTCCACTCCACTGCCATTGCTTGGGTTTATACTTTTGACATGTTTGACATAACTTGACAAACTTGTCACTAACTTAATTTCATTATGACATGCATGAAGGCACCCTTAATTTAATAAACTCTAGAATTTCAAGATATTATTCAAAGTTAGAATTTAACCAAGAGAAAAGCTGAATAACAATTGCCTTTCGTATTTTTTTTTTTTTTTTTTTTTGGGGGGGGGGGGATGAGGATAAATCCATAATACTTTGAATTGAAATGTATCACGAATAATAATTTTTTTCAAATAAATCCTGTTTAAGACGACTAGTGAATTTTAGCAGGAATATTTCAGTGTTTCTTCTCAGTATTTCTGGACCCATTTTTATAACACTTGTTAGCAATAACAAGTTTCAGTAAGTGTTATAAGCTACTGAGATCGTTCCATGTGATTGGCTGTGAGAAAGTTTGTTAAAGAAATGTGACACTTGTTATTATCTATAATACATAAAAAGTTATGAAACAGGACCCTAAAGTGCAATATATGAATTACAATTCAGAGGTTGGTTAGAAATTTACCAAAATATGTTAAAATGCTTCTTTTTGAAATGTCTGCACTTCATTAACCATCTATTATTTTACAAAATATTGTGTACAAAACTTGTAGGAAATTTATTACCATTTCTTATTATACCAAACATTATTACTTTCCAAAATTGTATGCATAAGAATTATTGAAAATTACAATTGAGTTTCTTTTTTGTCCATTATATTTTGGTTTCCCATTTGTTTACTTTTGTTTAATATTTCTATGGTAGCATATACTCATAATCATATATTTAGAATGCTTGACTTGTGCTCAAAATGTTGATACACATTGACCACCATGTACCTTTCCTGTGGCCGAGCAACATATTTTACCCATACACTTAAGCGTCAACTCCTCTTCAACACACCGCGCGCTGCCGTGAAAAGCTGTAAAAATGTGCCATTTCCCCCCTTTTCAACCACATCTTTTGATCCGATCGGCCTAGTTCACCACCGGCCGGAAAAAGGATTAGAAAATTTAACCTTTAGTCTTTATGGTGATGTAAAAATCACGATGTTTTGTTGTTACATCGCACCGTCATTAATTGTTCACTTTTCTTCAATTTGGGCAAAATTTCTGTGGTATCGAACATTTGACTGAACGCTTTTTACCGCCGGAAAAAGATCATTCAGAACATGTGATAAATAAATGATTCTCATTGGATGAAAAAAAACCCGCGTCAAAAGATTAAACCAATTGGTACCTCCGTCTGATTTTGGGAACTTTGCTACGTATTACCGCCTTAGGTTAGCCAACGAACCGGGTCGTACCATTAGACTTGCTCAGGGGATATCAAGGGGTTTTTAACGTGGATCACTGCGCTTACTTTCTCATGCATGCATACAGAAGGAACCGAATTCAACTGTGTGTGTTTATCGGTCTATAAACAGTCTCGGTACAGTATATCATTACGGATAGAATTAAATAAATCGCCGTATGTGTCTCTCCCACCATGCCCACCTCGCTCCGTGTCACCCTTGCTCTAGAACGGTCGCGAACCTAGCGTGACCCAATCAGATTCAAGCGCACAGCTGAGCGGACATTGTACGCTTAGTTGGTTCTGTATGTGCGCACAGCTGACCCGGGCTGATTAAAAACTTCAAATTAGGATAAAGAAATCGGGGGTCACAAATTCATATGTTTGTGAATGAAATGATAAGTCTATTTGTCACACATATATGTCACATCGGCACTGAAAAAATTAAACATTTTTTTGCTTTATTTTGTCACATTGAATTATAATAGCATATTTTCATTCATTCATTTAGTATGATATGTCTCATCATGTTATGTATTGACTTTGTAATAGGTCGCGCATCTTGCTCAAGTTGAAGATGAAATGGAGGCACAGGTGCTGTCCTGGCACCTGTCATCTGCCATGGACTGCATAGTGACTACGACGATGAAGGAAGCTGAAGAAATGAAAGATGAAACCAATGGAGAACAAGGGCTTCTAGTTCTTAATAAACCCTTCAGGTCAAGAGATTGGGACAAGTAAGTGTAGTGTAAAAAGGCTCATAACTGACCTTGAGTGATAAAATGTCATACGTGAAAGCAATCTGCTGTGTAATTCCTCCCTCTTACTCTCCAAAGAGTCTAAGTTTGAAATATCATGGACAACTGCCCAGGTAACTGCCCCGCCGGACGCGATACTTTTTATTTATTTTTGTTTTTTGTCAGGACTTGCGCCACCGGCGAGAAGGGGGCAGTATTTGGGCGTCAAGAGCAGAGCCATCCATACATAGAGTTTGGCCAACTCAACAGGCGCCATGTTAAGCGTGTGTGTGTATTAATACATGGGATATGGTGGGGAGCCTTTGCGCACCCGGCTATGATTTTGACCTGAAAATGAACAAAAATTTCTTTAATATTCCTCTATAGATTAATTTCATATTATTCCTGATATTCTAAAGAATATGTTTGCAAAAAATAACATCAAAATTAGAACAAGATGATATTGCCATTTTCACAAGAAACGGGGCCGTGTTATTTCCACATTCATTACACGCAGTTCAGGAGTTTTGCCTTAAAAGACAACATTTTAAAGGCTTGTAAATGAAATTTCTTAAATAAGACACCTTTTCAAATATTTTTACTCGTCGGATGCATATCAATTTTGTAACAGTTGCATAATATTGGTATATTATATCGCTATTAATCGCATAGATTAATGTTGCAAATGTATTGCAGGAAAAAACCCCATTTAATATTGATAAATAATATTTCGAAAATATGTCAGTTTTTTAACACCTTCGGAATTTATAGTCAAATGACTTAGCATACCTGAAAGACCCAAATTCATACTTCACCATGTGCAGTAATATTGCATATTACTTATTATGTTGTTGCACATGCAGGTATGACATTTCAAGACATGGTTTTTCCTGCCCTGTTCGTGTCAAAGTTTCCTCCAAACCGTTGATTGACTCCGTATGACGTAATCGATATATATATGTACACACATATATTAAATATACGAGCACTAAAGATCGACAGAAAAAAATACTTATATCAAGAATTTATGAATAACATTAACCACATGTGCATTACAAAGTTAAAATATTGATTAAAAAAGAAGAAAATGTGTAAATATTCTTAATGGCAATGAATGAACGCCAATGATAATCAACACCAACAAAATCCAAAATGGTTATTGGCATTAAAATGGAGTCGCAAACGTATGTGGCACACATCCACCCCCAAAAGGCGTAGGCGGGGGTCAGAAGGGGGCCAAGCCCCCTTGCTCTCAACCTATTAAAAAAATTATGGATTTATTTCCTACACGACAGCACATATCCAATCAATTTTTGCTTCGACCAACTAAAATTATAAAAAGTGGATACTCAGTGGGGAAACCATAGAGAAATGTTCATGTAAAGGCCTTGTATACAATATGTGTACAAGCTGCAGTTCTCAAAATAATCTTTGTATACCATACCTTTAACTGGCATAGAAAATTTTAATAACAATTTTAAGACAAATTTTGGGCTAATTATAGGAGTTAAAATGATTTTAAATGTTCAGAAAGTTTTACATCTTGTAAAACCCATCTTCTGTGTATTAAGTATTGGCGGATCCAGGAGGGGGGGGGGGGGGGGGGACTTCCGGCCCGTGCCCCCCCCCCCCCCCCCCTTTGGAAGAAAAGTATGCATTTTGACCATGGCGGAAACATTGTTTTGTCGATTGCGCACCCCCTCTTTTTTTCTTCTTTTTTTCTATTTGCTTGCTTGTCAGAGAATTATGGAGGGAAACTGGACCCCTATAAGTAAATGATTTAGTGCCTTGAACTTTACTCTTTTTTCTTTATACATGTACTTATGACAAACATCTACATCAAGTTCTTTTTCATATTCGTTCCCTTCTCTAACAATTGGAACTGCCAAATGCAAAACAGCATGGAATTTGAAGTAAATCTAGATTTCACGATTCTAGTTCTACATCTCATCGATAGTACGCAGTGCAATACAGTGCATGCATGCTATAGCGCTATTATGCGCTATGCATGCAGTTGTAACTCGCGGGCTCACACTACATTGGGTCACAACATGGCGCCTGTTGTCACGTGATCGCAAAAAACTCGAACCGGGTTGGCCAAACTCTGTGTATGGATGACTCTGGTCAAGAGCAGTGCAAGCATATCACTGAACTCTATGATCCACACTAATAGAGTGCAGTGATGCATATACAATGTATGTGCGTGCGCTAGCCGCTAGCGCTATTATGGCTATTATAGTGATACAAGTATATATGTGCCGTACAGTACAGAGATTCAAGTGCAGTGCGTGATCGTGTGAAGAAGAAAAAATGAATGGATAGATCTGGTGTCAATTCTAAGATTATACTGTGTGTAAGTGAGCCATTACATTTCTACAAATATTAACTTTAACTTTTGCAAGTATGATACTCTTTATCTCATAATGTCAAAAATTGAACTATACAGCTAGATCTTGTCGATGTAGATATAATTCCAAGGAGCTCCAACGCCAACGCCGTTAGGCGCATAACGGCGGTGGCGGTGGAGCTACCTGGAGTTACATGTACTTATGTAGACCGAAAGTTCTGTCTGTCGTTTCTTAACCAACTAGTCAAAATATTGGAAAAGGGTCTTATTTCAGACATTTTTATTCACATCCTTCAAAATGTTGTCTTTCACGTCAAAACTCCCGAACTGCTTGTAAAATGACTGTTGAAATGACACGGCCGCGGTTTCTTGAGACTAAATGGCATTGTTCTTGCTGTAATTTTAAAGGGATTTTTTTGCAAACGTACTCTTTCGAATATCAGGAATAATACAAAATTAACCTTTGGAGGAATATTAAAGATTTTTTGGTTCATTTTCAGGTCAAAATTTTATCCGGTCCGCAGACATAGAGCTCCCCCATCATACCCCATGCATTAATACACACACACCCAACACGCGTGCGCGCAGTCGTTGTGTTCTTTGGGTTACAATATGGCGCCTATTGTTGAGTTGGCCAAACTCTGTGTATGGAGGGCTCTGCACTTGACTCTCAATACTGCCCTCTCTCGTCGGTGGCGCAAGTCCTCACCAAAAAAATATGGCGCCCCTGACAACTACCCCTCCCCTCCTAGGGTAACAACCCCAGAACGTTCCACTGCACAAATACCCTTATATGAAAAGCACATTAAAATCAAATACCTACTTATGAATAATATCCCCGTTAGGGGAAGATTATTTATTAAATTCAATTTCACCAGTTTGTAGTGCCCACCTGGAAGGCATTGAATGAAAAAAAAAAAATAACTATGAAATTTAGACTATTGTCTGATTTTTCTCTTCATTGTTTCAATTATTCCTTTTCTTATTACTTTCAGACCGCTTCCACATGAACATAAGAAATTCTCTGGTAGACGAGGCAAGGTACCTCCAAATGTAGTGTATGCTAAACACCAACTCAAGTTCAATGTTCACGAAGACAAATGCAAACAAGGTATTTTTAGGAATTGTATAATAATACTATACTGTAAATATATCACTCATGAAAATTTCTAATCCTTCGATTCGTTAGCATATTACACTCAAAGATGCTTTGAAGGGGGAAAAGGCATATCGGACATCTGGGTTTCACTTTATAAAGAGGCATTTTATTATCCCGTTAGTACAGTATTACAATAAGTAAAGTTTCATTTCAAATCGATAATGCGAAATTTTGATAATGCGTAAATTGTACCTTTTGGAGAGCCTTTTAAAACTGGAGACTTTTAGATGGGTGGAGTGTCAACGTTTGGAGGGATTGCCATTGTTTTAAGGATCCGTTTGAACTTTGAATGTCCTTTAAAGATACAGTTTACTATAAGTAGTGGGCGTGATCCAAAATCTACATCAGAATTTACAGTTCCCCTGTTGTTTTTTTAAACACTCCATATAAAAATGTAGATTCTCGTGTAGTACCTCGTAATAAGCTTTGGCCCTCTTGTGTAAAAAATGTGTTCAAACAAATCAAATCAAAAAATTAAACGCAAGTCTGAAATACGCGATCCTTATTGGTTGCGTTTAATTTATTCTGAGTTACTTTTAAACGCAAGCTTTTATTCAAGAGGGCCCGGGTGTGCTAGTTTTATTGCCGATTTGTTTTCTATGGTGAGGGACCATCAAAGATGAACTTTTGTTTGTTGGTTTTTTTAATACCCAGCTTCAGCGAAATTATCAATTGTTCTTTACATTTCATTTTGATATTTACATTAAACAGTATTCCACCAACTGCTTGGTGATAGCATCATCGTGGATAGTTTACAGGATGCATTAGCATACTGTGAAATGGTAAGTGCTATTTTACGTTTGTTCTGAGTGAAACAAATAAATAGAAACTCCAGTCAAAAGTTCAGGAGCCGTAGTGACTTTGACTAGGGTACAGATGACGCGGGTTTGAGCCCTGGCAAGGTTTTTGTCAGCTTCAGCAAGGCAATATGTTATTTATAAATACTGCAGTGTTAAGTGGGTACAAGGTTGGAGGGGAACATCATTGTGGTTGTTTCGCATTCGTGATCCTGTAAGATAGCGATTGGTTCGAACACAGAAAGAGCAGATTCGTAACAGAACCCGATGATCGGGGCTATGATGAACTACATTTATAAAGCAGTTTCTTCAGAAACTGGAAGTCTAATGTTCCTTATTCATAACTATGCTGCCACGGATGACTGAGCTGCAAGCTTTTCAAAAAAAAATTGGCGAAATCCTCTTCTACCAGGTTTTCGCTGAAGCAATAAATGTGGGTCAAACCCAGTTATGCATTTGTTATTTAAAGCCTCTCGCATACATGCGAGAATATTTTACGAATTTGGATACGAATGGTAACGATGTGGAAATCCACGAATGTTTGCGATTGACTGCGATACTTACGGAACAGTTACGGAAAAGTTACGGAAAAGTTACGAATGTTTGCGATTTATATGCGATATAACCGGAAGTGACGTATTTTCCGCGCGTTTTCACAGCGTTTCACAATTCTACAGCAACTTTTCATGACATTCTCTCCACATTTTTCCAATTGTACACTGTTCACCATGGATAATTCGCAGATATTCGTAATATTCGCATTAATTCGTATCAAATTCTTGGCTGTCAAGTCATTAAGAATGAGTTACGAAATATACGAATGAGTTACGATAGATACGAATGAAATACGAATATGTTACGTTACATTACGAATAGTTACGTTTCCTGAAATTTTTGAACATGTTGAAAAAATTCTGCGAAGCCTGCACTCGGCTGCGAATTCTTACGAACATTTACGAACGTTACGAACCTCTGCGAATGTTCATTACGAAATGCTGGGAAAATCTCCGATTTTTTTTGTCGCAAAGAATCGTACCTTTTCGTAATGAACATTCTCAGATGTATGAGAGCTGCTTTAGTCTGAAATAATTGCTGAGTTATTTCAATTGAATATGTGCATTTGAATTAGAAAAGGTGTTAATGTTTACTCAAACTCAAGAAAAGGCTTATTACAAGCAGAATTTATGATATGTTCTTTGCCATAATGTGTGTGGCATTGCCACACACATTGTCCCATTTGCATATTACTGTACTATACGTGCATATAAAAGCATGTCAAAACTATCAATGGCTCATTCACCTGAAGAGATTAAATCGAAAGCGCTTGTGAATTTTTATAAAAACATGCTTCTTGTGTGTGTATTCTATAAATTATGATGTTGTGAATTTTTCTACATATATATATATATATATATATAATTGTAAATATATGGCTGAGACAAAACATGACGGGCCGTCTTTGTAGGATAATTAAATAAATGAAATGAACCAAAACTCAGGACGTAGCTGAATACCACAGGTTTATTGGTGTCAAGCTTTCGGCTTACGCCTTATATGTATACAAATTTATATATACATGTTGATCTATTTTGGGGAAAAGGTCTGTTGAATTTGACCTGAGTGTAAAGGTTAATATCTGTACTTTACAAATGTTTTAATATTATATGAAAGTACACTTAATGACAGGGTCAGGATCCAGGAAATTGTAACCGAAGTACATATTGTGTCCTCCAGTTGATTCCAGCACTCTGATTGGTTACTTCACAGACCCTTTCCCCAAAATAGATCAACATCTACATCTGCCCAGGATTGTTCTCTAGTGTGGGGTAATTTGGCTTACATGTTGTTGTTTTTTTCTTCATTTAATTCAGAACATAATTACCATTTTTGTCGGTATCAGGGTATGCATACAAAATTTTACACATAATGAATGTCCACATGACTTTTAAAGTTCTAATACAACACGTGTTCACATACCCCTTTGAATGGCGGTGAATTAGCGGTTCGGTGTAAAAATGTCAGAGGTAAAAATGTCAGAGGAATAACTGTCAGAGGAAAAAATTATCTGAGGAAAAAATGTCACAGGTAAACTTTCAAAGGAAAAAAATGTCACATGTAAACATGTCACAGGTAAAAATGTCACATGTAAAAATTGTAAGAGGTAAAAATGTGAGAGGTAAAAATGAAGAGGTAAAATGTCAGAGGAAAAATGTATGAAGTAAAAATGTTAGAAGTAAATGTGTCAGAGGTAAATCAACTAGTAAGCCAGGGCCAACTGAATAGAACTATTTATGGAAACTAATCTGCAAAATTGAAGAATAGTTAGGGAACTCTGGATAAAAGTTTGTTTGAAGTCAGTGGCGTAAACCCGTTCAGAAAAGCGGGTGCATTCAGGCGCCAAGATTTCTCTAGCGAACCCACACGGGACATGCACAAAACCCCAAATTTATGGATACGTAATTATACCAGGCGCGTAGCCACGGAAATTATCTTTTGTTAGTGGAGGGGGGGGGGGGGGGGGGAGGGGTGACACAATGTCGAATCCCCCACAAACACTAGATAGTCCTCCGAGACTAAGCCTGTAACTTATATCATACATGCACACACACGCACCCAAACATTGTATACACATGTAATTCTAAACTAATAAGCTCAAAATTCCGTTAAAATTTGTTTTACCAAGGACTATGGATATAAGGTATTAGGTATTCAAAAAAAAAGCATTTTACAATTTTGATAATTGATAACTTTTTACTAGTTTCACGGATGACATTCAAATTTTGGTAGTATATAGCAGAGGAGTGTACAATTTATTGGCTTCATTTCGGTGTCATAACTGTCTTTGTTATTTCTGTTATAACTCTGTTTGAAAAGTGGTCTCAGATTTCGGGCAATCTACGCGGCTTTGTGGAATAAAACAGTTTCTCATAAGGATTGCACTGGTTCAGTTTCTGTGTGTGAGGACAAATGCTATTCACTGCTTATGTGGGACAGAAAAATTATGCCTTTCTTCATAGATAATGGAGAAAATTCAGAATTGTCTTCATTATCAATGCTAATTCCCTAATTGACTAGAAGCCCCATAAAAAGATGTCCCAGGTTATTAGGAATGAATAGCCCTTGTCCTCACACACACACAGATTGACACAGTGCAATCCTTATGAGAGTGTTTTCTTCCACTTAGCCGAGTAGAATACCCAAAATCTGAGACCATTTTACAAAAAAAATGCATAATACAAGAAACTAGCACATCAATGATGTGGCGCTCATCCGGCATCCAGCAAAGAAATTCAAGCAATTTGTAATTTGAACAGAGTAGACACTGTAATAATGGACTTCTTTCAACAATTTTCTTACATCAGTAACAGCATTTCACCTTGAAAACTAGGGCCGAAAGGGTGAACTACTTCTCTATTGCAGCCTGTAGAACTCAGGAGTAGTACCACGTCCACGATGGATGCTATGCCAAAACTCATTTATTGTGTAATAAATTTCGCATAAATTATCATAAATAATTTTCTAGACAAAATTTCAAAATTCCGAATCGCTCAATAAATGAGGAAGAAGAAGCAATTTTTGTGATTTTTGAATAAATATCGCATAAATTAGCATAATTAATTTTGTAGACAAAATTTCAAAATTCCATGTAGAAGTTCAATGAACCTCATGAAAGTCTTTCAGATGGAACAAAAAAAAATCGAAATCGGTCAATAATTGAGGAAGGAGAAGCAATTTCTGTGATTTTTGAATAAATATCGCATAAATTAGCATAATTAATTTTGTAGACAAAATTTCAAAATTCCATGTAGAAGTTCAATGAACCTAATGAAAGTCTTTCAGATGGAACAAAAGAAATCGAAATCGGTCAATAAATGAGGAAGGAGAAGCAATTTTTGTGATTTTGAATAAATATCGCATAAATTAGCATAATTAATTTTGTAGACAAAATTTCAAAATTCCGTGTATAAGTTCAATGAACCTCATGAAAGTCTTTCAGATGGACCCAAAAATCGAAATCGGTCAATAAATGAGGAAGGAGAAGCAATTTTTGTGATTTTTGAGAAATGCGCATAAATTAGCATATTTAATGAGTTTCAAAATTCTGTGTAGAAGTTTCTAATCCCCCACCTAGTGCTATCATATAAAGCAAACGGAATTAAAATCGGGTAAGAAATGGCGAAGAAGAAGCATTTTTTAAATTGTGGACGGACGACGGACGCCTCGCCACGGCATAAGCTCATCTGGCCCATTCGGCCCGGATGAGCTAAAAATGAAAGACAGGTATGACACCAACATGATACCCATAGAACTGTACACTCCTCTGCTATGTACTACCAAAATTTGAAATTAATCCGTGAATCTAGTAATAGGTTATTAATGATCAAACATGTAAAATGTTTTCAACACGGGGGGGGGGGGGGGCATACATGTATAGTACAATGTAGATATACAACAACAATGCGCTCGATTTTACCCACGTGCGTCCTTAGATAATTTAACAAATTAAGATTAAATTTTCATGTTTCCCGCGCAATCCATTGAACATAATTGTAATGCTGTATTGGGCTAAAAATTCTGGAAAAATTCTTTAAAAACTGGAATACTAGAGTCAATTATAAGCCAATTGATGGTTAAGGTTATCTTAATTACGTGCTGGTCCCCCCCCCCCCCCCCGGACAACTACCCCCGGAAAATTACACCCCGTAAATTAACCCCCAGGGACAACTAACCCCGGATAATTACCCCCTCCCACCCGAAATTTACCTCTCGGAAAATAATAACCTTGGGAGAACACTACCCGAGGACAATTACCCCCCCCCCCACCCCGGAAAATAACTCCTAGGGACAACTACCCCCAAGGACAATTACCCCCCCCCCCCACATGGACAACTACCCCCAGATCAGAGTTATACTTTTAGTTCCTCTTACAATTATTTTTGTCGATAATTGTTTAGCTTCATATCTTGGACGCTTTATGTTCGAAATGAGAATTCTACTTTCGGTTCCTGTTACAATTATTCCTCGATAATTGTTCTCCTTCATTTTGTGGACGCTTTGCAGTACCGCGCTAAGTCTTGAAGGCAAATTCATGGTGAAATAATTACTGAGCCAGCAGCCATCATATCTTAACTTAACATGAAATGGATCTTGAGATACGGGGGAATGGGGAAACCTTCATTCACCCTCCCCTATCGAATTGAATAATTTGACAATATTGAAATGAACTTGAGAGCGAGACAGAAGAAAATGAATAAACACATCAATAATCCGAATGCTCTAAACTTTGGAGATATTCTGATTAAAAATCACCCTACATCCATCCTAAATATGCCCCCAAACGTCATTCGATCAGCGGTACGCCAGCCACGTTTTAAAACATTCGTCTTCTCGCATGTCTTGCAGTGAAATTTAATTTAATACACGTTGCATAAAGTCAAACTCTACATGGATAGAGTGGGTTCCGAGCGAGAAGGGTGGGCGAAAGCTTCTCCGAGATGGATACCGGTACGTGAAACAAAGCGGGGCTTTGGCAGATGGCTATACGAGACCTTTGAGTGTGAGGGTAGGGGGGAGGGGTTAATTTTTCTCGGGGTGGTTGTCTTTGATGGTAGATTTCGGAGGGTGCTCGTCCTGGAGGGGTTGGGGTAATCTTTCGGGGGGGGGGGGTTAAATTGTCCTAAGGGGGTAACTTTCTGGAGGGTAAATATTCGGGGGAGGGGTAATTGTCCTCGGGGGTAGTTGGGAGGGGATAATTTTCGGAGGGCGGGAATTATCCGGGGGGTTATTGCCCTGGGGGGTGGTTGTCCTTGGGTGGTAATTTCCGGGGGGATCACCCAGGGGGTAATTGTCCTCGGCGGGTGATTGCCCAGGGGGTAATAAGCCAGTTCGGGGTTAGCGCATGGTACTGAGATTGTACAAATGACCCCAAATATCCACAGATATTTTAGACATGGAGGGTCCCTTTATGTGCACTTCAGAAAAATAACTCTGGGAGTGATAGAGGTGCCTCATGAATAGCTTTTGTTTCCCCCTTTAAAAAGAATACTTCCACCTGGATATCATGGAATGCACCACTAGTGCATAATTGAATAATGATTACATGACATTCATGAGCACATATCGAATATTAGTGTCAGTGGGTTTTAGAATTTTGGTACAGATGACCTTTATCTGCTCATGCTCAGATTGCATCCCCGAAGTGGCTTATTGTCCGGACACGCAGAACATGATGCCGTTCTAATGATTCTGACTACATGGCTTGGACAAGGCAACTTTTGGTCATCTTTTGGCCGATAAAAAGACCTGCAAAGTGACCAAAATATCACTATGTTAGGTCGGTATGACTGATATTTTGATAAAGCGCATAAAATTCGGATTAGGCCTATAATATAAAGCCCCACTCAAACTTTGCTGCTCTTTAATTTCGAGCGTATTATGCAAACAGTCACTTTGGATGAATGTGGCAAAAGCTACCGAATTATCGATTTAAATGCATTCAAAGAAAGTATTATTCTGGAATCATATCACTTTTCAAAGTAATAGAATTAGGTGGTAAATCATTTTGCATACGATGAGCTTTTCATACCGTTTTCCATCAATTTTTATATTTTAGTTACGAAGCCCAAGGGAAACCTTGCTTCAAACTACAGTGCGTTCACCAAAAAAAATAACAGTTGTAAAAAGTCTCCCCAAATCAATATTTCAGAATATTTTCCATAAATCTTCATTTCTGTTGATAGCTTAGTGTCTCTCCTATGCAATAACACAAAAAGAATCTGACTTGTTATTAAGCTTGAGTGATCACGACTTTTGCGAAAAGGTGCAAAATTCAGACTTGACAAGAATGGGTATTTGTCCTGGCTTGTTTGAACGAAGTCAAGAACCGTTGAAATTGGCAGTTGAAAAAAGTCTCCCCATTTAAATATTTCAAAATATTGTCAAGAAATGTTCATAGCAGTGGAAAGCTTAGGGTCTCTTCTATCATGTGACACCAAAATATCTCACGATATTTTACGCTTGAGTGAGCAAAAGCCTATATTTGTGAAAGGGTGCAAAATCAATAATCAATGTTCTTTTTATTTCATTTGTTTAAGTTCTTGCTGGTATCAGCAAAGTTGAGAGTAATGAAAAACCTTTAAAATATTATATTCTGATCATTATAAGACAATTTATGAAAGAACAGACTTTGTTCACTGTATGTTCTTTTCTGATATATCCCATCAACAAATTATGCTTGGGTGAGCAAGCCCGGTGAAATTAATGACTCATCAAAAGTGACATTTTGAAACACTCAACAAAGTAGTTAACTGCTCAATGAAGCATAAATTATTGATTGGATGTGTAAAGACAAACATAGACCAAAGCCTGTTATTTCAGTGACCAGAATATGGAAATTGCTAAGCCTTTTCATTACTCAGCTTGGCTGATACCAGCCAGAGCGAATAACAATTCTTGTGAAGTTTGGATTTTGTACCCTTTCACAAAATTGGCTATTGATCACTCAAGCGTAGAATATTGGTTGATATTTTGGTGTCATTTAGATAGAAGAGACCCTAAGCTATCCATAGGTATGAACATTTTCTTAGAATAGTTTGAAATATTTACTTCTTCCAACTGTTAATTTTTTTCTGGGACGCACTGTATAATTTCAAGTTTCTAACAGAAAATATGCAAATGGTCATGAAAAAAATCCAAATTGGTTTCGGACACAGAAGAAGTGATTTAATGGTCATTTCGAGTAAAACAAAAAGGTGACCATAGCGAACAAAATGACCTGTATGAGGCCTTTAAGACTGACATTCTTGGAACCAGCGCAAAACTAGTGGGTAAGTTTGTCAAACCTTCCCCAACAAAATTGTTATTTTGAAGAGGAAGCCTAGCGGAAGCCTTGATGCTGCTCACTAATTTTTAGTTTATCATAGAAATTTGCAAATACATGTAGTGAGTGTGGATAAAAGTGGCCATAATGATCGAAATGGTCAAAACAGTTTAAGTACAATGATTAAATTGATTGTTTGGGAATCTCCACATATTTTCACACTGATTTTGGATATCAAGACCCACCCTTCAAATGATGCTGATTAAATTTTTTGAAATCAAATTTCGGACAAAAAAAGGACACAAATTGTAATTTTTGGCCTACCAATCCTTCCTTGCTGATTCCATAAAACAATGTGAGAATAATTTCTTACCAGAGGGCCAAAAAGTGACCGAAGCTTTTCCGCCTCCCTTGCTAAAGCCTAAGACAAAGGGACCAATGCATGAGTAGGGTAATTTTCGGAATCAGTACAGATATGAAAGCCGGTTATGCTTTTCCCATCATAGCCTTTGATCAAGGTGACTGTGCTGCTCTGTCGATGCCTTGGTCGATCCTCAAAACGCGTGGAATAGTCCTGATTATTGATGAAGCAAGACTCCCCGCACAATAATCAGGACTATTCCGCGCGTTTCGAGGATCGACCAGGGGATCGACAGAGTAGCACAATCGCCTTGATTAAAGGCTATTCCCATTATGGACAAAAATCGCTCAAAATGAGTGCAGCACTGCATGATCTATGAATAATAGAAAACAAAATTAGGCGTAAAAAATTAATATTCAAATTTGAATGACGAGCGCCGCTAAACCTAAAACAACAACATACCGAAAGTTCACCACACAAATCACACACACATACACACACTGAATCGACGATCTTATTTATGCATATAAGTTTTTGACCCCGCATCATGGCAAAAGCATCTAGACGTTTTGTTGGGGGTTTTTTTTGTGTGTTTTTTTTTTGTGTTTTTTTTTTTGCGAAGGGTGAAATTTGAGGGATCTCGCGATTAGTGAAGGGTCGCGCTCTGTGTCGGTAGAGAAAAAGCAGCGTAGGGGGGGGAAAACAAATATGAAAAACGGATAGAATCTAGACTACCCCAAAACATGCTACTTTCAATTAATTTTAGATTTTTTTTTCCTGTTTTTTGGCAAGGGGGGGGGGGGATCTATTCCCAAAGTCCCCGCCCCCACCGCTTTCCACTATTTACAAATTTACGATTCGCCAGCTGGTATGATTAACAAAAATGTAGCAAATAAGAATCCCTGCAGGCATTAAACGAGAAAAAGTAAGACAACTAGAACTTAAAAGGGGAGGGGTCTCTCAAAGAGAGTAGATGTTAGGTATTCGTGATCGAGAAAGCAAGTTGCCATAATTATTGAAGCATCTCTTTCCTAATTAGGAATAGTTAGCATCTGAAGCATCTTTTTCCTAATTATGATTAGTTTTATACAGTTTTTTATGTATATTCATTTGAGAATTATTAGTATTCGTTACTTTTCTTAATGATTAACGGAAGTAGTCATATCTTAAGCGCCTTGGCCTTATACTTGACATTTTCCAAATAAATCTACAAGCATACACTCCTAATATATCACGATTTTACTTTATCAAATAAGATAAACCTTTGTTATTTTAACTTTTTATATCCTAGTATGATTTTTTTTTCCTCTGACATTCATTTATCTGGCACCCAATTAGCCATGCTTATTTTCCCTTTAAGGTGTTCAATAACATGGACTTTCCAACAATCTTCACAAGAAAAGGGGATCGGCTAAGCGCAGATGGTACATTTTGTGGATCACTCAATCGATGCCCAGGTGACCTCAATGGCAGAGTGTTCAGTCAACCCGAACGCTCTGAACTCCACAACATGAGAAGACAAATTGGTAAGCGCACTTTCAATGAAAAGGAAAATGCCATAGGTCTCAGAAATGTTTTAGACCCAAATGGTAATCAACGTAAATTCTATTTGAATATTATTTCATATTCATTTCGTGATAGTATCTTTTAAAAATACATTTTAGATATATTTCATACATTGTCATATTATAGATTAGTGTAGTAATAATACTTTACTTTAACAAATGAAGACATTCTTTCAGCGTATTCCCTTTTTTATATTTCATATAGGCTCAGAAATATGTTTTAGGCCCACATGATAATCAACATAAATTCTATTTAAATGGTACTTCAAATTTAGAATGAATGGTAATTCTTAGGAATATTGTAATATGCTGTCTTAATTTTTTTAAAAGATACAGTGCTAGTCAAGACTTCCGGTACACACTTGATTTTGAGATGAATTTTACTTCAGTGTCTGTTCCCCACATAATGAGCTTGTCTTGGCACTGACAAATGTGCTGAAGGTTTGGTTATACATTACATGTTTACTATATAATACGTTCTGAAATTTCGGATGGGACTTACTTTAACGGTGCTTGGTTGAATATCCACAACCGACGACAAATGACAAAACATTATAGTAGTTTTAAAGTACCTGTCTCTTCAAAATCGAACGAAAAGAAAAAGTATTCATTGAATTGTCTAGCCATATACCAATATACGTTTGTTTATTGACTATAAATGTATTATATTCCCTTACATAATTTCAGAACAATTATTATTTGAAAAGCCTATTCCGTATTCTAGAACAGATGTTAAGGGTTGCTTAGATCTTCTGATTCAACTCGGCCGACACTAGCTGTTTGGGTTGAGGGTAGGGAGACAGAACATGGCTAACAATTTCACTTATTTATACTTTTTTTTTCTTATATTTCTTTCAATAAGACGTATTACTAGTGACCAATGGGATGGTGAACAAGCGTCCCCCGATCGCATCTTCCCCAAAGTCAAGCATGGATGATGGGGTGGGGGGATGTGGAAATTAAATAGTCTAGAGACTTTTTTACGATGCGTAAGTTAGTACTTTATACAAGATTGATGACATAATACGCAGTATCAGTGGATACAAAATAATTGGATATAACATAGAAAACATGAGCTTAATGAGCTTAGTTTCTGTTAGCTAAATTGTATGGGACGAGTGGCAAAGAGACATTATTTTGGACTGATTCTGCAAGAATACTGGATGGATTTTAATTACTCATGAAAGCAATCATGTGGACACGGTAAATTTATTTGATTTGCAAGCCTATAACCAAAACAACCTGCGGTAAATTTTGAGGATCTCTAATATTTCATAATAGATAAATTATCATTTCTTAACATGTCGTTTACTAGATCAGTGAAATAATAATACTTTACGTTAGCAAATGACGGCTATCTGTCAACGTATTTCATTTTTTATATAAACTTCATCTTCTTTGCAGAAGACCTTCGTAAGGCAGAAGAAAACTTCCTGAGGCTCTTCAACCTCCAGACAAAACTAAAGAAAATGAATGCTGAGTTGGATTCTGAAGGTATTCGTACAAAGCTGCAGGAGATCGATGTTGCCAAGTCAAGAGTGCAAGAGATTGAAAGCTTGCTTCCCAAAGGTACTTAGTTATTTACTTTTTTCTATTACTGTGGTCCAGGTACAGCTGTTGTGGTCTAGTTGATGAAGTCACCGCTCTGCGAATCACAAGGTCCAGGGTTCCAATTTCTGAACAGCTTGACCTGTGTGACAATACAAAAAAGAGGAGCTTGTTTGGTATCTGTGCTATCTGACAGTTAACTGAAATTACCATTCATGAGTTAATTACCTAGAAACCTTACATACTGCTCTATTATATATTGTCAAACAGGTGAATTGGTACGTCAACACAATTCAGAAAATATTTTTTCTTCGTTTGATAAATCAGTATATTTTTATTTCAAAATTTGTTTATTAAATAATGAAATGATCAGTGGACACCAAATTGCACCGAGAAAATTACATAACTTAAATTTAACTGATTCTTTGAATAAAACACTTTTGAGATATTAATGTTGGAAGACATTTAGAAAAAATGTCTCTTTTTAGATGGTCTAACACCTCCCGATGAAAACTTGGATCATTCTAATATATTTTTGTAATGTACAAAATAACTTTTCCTTATGACAAAATTTAGTCCATGTACTTCAAGGGGAAAATTTTACCCAAGTTTTTTAGAGGGCGTCTGACGATCCATCTCGACGGAAAGTATTGTCAGTTTTGTGTGTGTGGGTGCGTGCGTATGTTTGTGTGTGTGTGTTGTAATGTCCAGTCATACAAGTACTTACAAGGTTTGGTGTATTGGGCAGATGGGGTTAAGATCTGTTTTGGGGTGCTCCGACGACTAAGGTTAGGCTGATAACCTTTCTGTCAATGACTTAGTTTAAATCACGTCGAGGGGTCAAATCCTGTGGGTGAAATGGGATAACTATTTCGTAACATTCTTCTGGCCTAATACAACTACTGATTATCATTATTAAGACGTCCTTCGTTCCATTTCTCTTTGAATCAATTGCGGGGTATTCTCTATAATCATCAAAATCTTCTTTGCAAGTGTACAAAATTGGCTAAATGCATTGTGTAATTTAGTCAAATTTTAGGGCAGTTTGAAGTAGGTTTATACGTAAAACCTCGAACATTCCGACACATTATTTAGAGATTAATTATGTGTACTGTTATAACAAAAGCTTTTCAATTCCCTTTATTATAATATCCACAAGACAACGAAGCTATAGAAAGAACACGAAAGCGTAAACGGCAGCAATCTCCACGACCACAGCAATCTCCACCACCACGTGCAACAAGGAGCAGAGGGAAACGCACAAAATCCCCGTAGATAACTTGATTCAAAGGACGTTCAATAAATCCTGCTTTTATAAGACTTTGAATTAGTGTGTTTTATAACAAAATCATATATATTTATGCAACAGCAGTGAATGATGAATGAATATAATACAGAGTTAAGTGTTTAAACTGGTCATGCGATTACAATATAGAAGACACTGGGTATGCTACAACAATAATAATTGTGTAATTGCGAGATTGCTGAAAGAAATATATTTGGTGACTCTATGTTCCCGAAATTTTAACGTCATTTGGGTATAGAGAATTTACATAGACGGACAAATGAGAAAGTGTTGTCGGGTTGTCATATTATGATCTCATAATATAAGGACATTCCGATAGTTGTTGAATATTCACATAAACGGCAACGATATCTATTGTCTTAAATGTTTTCACTAAAATGTACGATATTATGATAATCAAAGAAGCAGATTTTGTGAAGCCCATTGCGGCAAACTTTATATTACTTTATGATTGAAAGAGAATGATAGAGTTTTTATATTAGGTGGTTATAATGTTCGTCTTGAGTACCTATTGTAGAACGCTGCATATATTGAAATCATATTGTGAAACTGTATTTGCTGCATTTTTTAAAGAATGGATAAAGAAGAATGATCATTCGATAAATATTGTATGAAATGTTGCTTTTGTAGAAAATTAGACCTAGAAAAAAAAGTAAAGCGTATTTTAGCAATGTATTATAATTTATATATTGCAACGCATGGTATTTATTTCTGTTATTACACCTTCATACTCGTCTTAAATCATATCATTTTGCATTTGTTATATTTGTATGATATTAAAATGCATTAGATGTGGTAGCATACACATAATAATTTGCATCAAGGTTACAAATGTTACAAATGTGAGACTGAATCTGCTGTACATTGCCTAAACGTAATTTTTAAAACAGTAATGAAATGCTCATTTGATAAATATATCTTATGTTCAGTTTTATTTATAAAAATAGACTGGAGAAAAGAAGTTATAGAAACAATATGTTTTCTTTTTAGTGTGGTGACTTTATTAAACGTATCGCATTATTACATTATTAGCAGCAGGACATTATTATTATGTCCTGCTGCATAATTGTATGTTGTATGTATGAGACTGAACCTGCTGAATGGGACTACTTCTTAGATATGATTGACAAAGAAAGATGAATTGCTGTCCGGTAGTTATATACCATACGCAGTCGTTGTTTGTTTTTTGTTTTTTGTTTTAAATCGGGTAAGGGAAAAGAAGTTAATACTTTATTTCAGAAAATAATTTATTAACGTTCCGTTTGTTGGAGTGTAGGGAAAGTTTTGTTAACTAAGTAAAAATGTGTTTACCAATTAACAGTTTTCCATGTGCATTGATAGTCTGCAAAACTAGTATACGAATAGAATTACATACGGAAAAGAGTGGTCATTTTTTTTTTATTACAGAAAAAGCCACTGTATATTAATCGATATTTCGAGACCGGGCTTATTTAGCCTGATACATGTATTGTCAAAAGAAATCTACCAATTTAGCAACCCACTGTAAATAGTTTTAGGATTAGTAATGGAAATTATGTTTCTTGGTTGTTCTTCTTTTAGTATGTCAATGATTGACTCTACCAGTATGGTTATTTGTATACACAATGCAATCTGAATAGCAACGCGATTTCACAACTACTGATTGCATACCATTCAAATATCTTATTTGAAAAAAAGTTCACAGAAGGAATGTTTTTGACGAAAGTGGTATATAATACAATTTGAATTTCTAAATGTTTTTAATGCATTTTATGAAGTTATATATACTCTGTATGTGATGTTTTAAATGTTGGTTTGGGGCAGGGCTTTGGAATAAGATTCCCCGGTTCTTAATACTTAGGGGTTCATAGAAATTTCTTTTATAAATACATAATGTCTTAATTATATGATTTAGCCCAACATGTCATCATTCAATTAAAAAAAATAGCATAAATCAAGAGGACGAATATATCAGATATATGTTAAACGTTTCATGATACGATATGTGTTTTTAGATGTGTTTCATGAATATAGTTTTAGGATTAGAGATTTAAAAAAAAACGTTTCTTGGTTTTTCTTTCATTTTTTAAATCATTAGTATTATTATTATTGATTATATCGGTGATTGAATCTATCAGTGTGATGATACCTGTATACACAGCCTGAAAAACAACGCAATTGAGCAACTAATGATTTTATAATATACAAATGTATTATAAAGAGGTAAGAGGAGGAATATGTTTGACAAAACTAGTTTTTCTAGATATTCCTACTGCGGTTTATCAAGATATAGTGATATTTCACATGGGGTTTTTTTTAATGTTAGTGTAGGGCATGGAAATATTGAATGATTCTGACCGACGTGTATCCTGCAAGGAAAGAACATAAGTATAATATAAAGTATTAAAGAGGAGTATATTATCGGATGTATGTTACACGTTTTATGATACTATTTGGTTTCAACTAATGATTTAGATAATACACAAATGTATTATGAAGAGGTAAGAGGAGGAATATGTTTGACAAAACTAGTTTTTCTAGATATTCCTACTGCGGTTTATCAAGATATAGTGATATTTCACATGGTGTTTTTTTTAATGTTAGTGTAGGGAATGGAAATATTGAATGATTCTGACCGACGTGTATCCTGCAAGGAAAGAACATAAGTATAATATAAAGTATTAAAGAGGAGTATATTATCGGATGTATGTTACACGTTTTATGATACTATTTGGTTTCAACTAATGATTTAGATAATACACAAATGTATTATGAAGAGGTAAGAGGAGGAATATGTTTGACAAAACTAGTTTTTTTAGATATTCCTACTGCGGTTTGTCAAGATATAGTGATATTTCACATGGGTTTTTTTAATGTTAGTGTAGGGCATGGAAATATTGAATGATTCTGACCGACGTGTATCCTGCAAGGAAAGAACATACGTATAATATAAAGTATTAAAGAGTAGTATATTATCGGATGTATGTTACACGTTTTATGATACTATTTGGTTTCAACTTTTAGTCGTAATGTGTTTGTGATGTGTTTTTTTGTGTTTTTTTATCTCCAAAATAGAATTATACTCTAAAATTGCTTTCAATTAAAAAATTGTTTGCTAGATGTGTTTCATGATAAGTTTTATAAGTCATGTGCGATATTTTTTTATACGATACTGCCTTATATCTGTATCGTTCAACGTACGACTATGATAGGATGACAAAAGAGGATGAATGTACAACTTTTGTATAATAGCGCGTAGTGTGAGATGTTTTATGACACTTCTTGGTTTTAGCTGTTTGTCATTGTGTGGGTTTGTCTTCAAAGTGGAATTATATACTCACTGAATAGCTTTCATTACGAACTGTGTTTTAAGAAATGTAAGCATTGAACAAATTATTCTCAATAACGCGTGCCTCGTTTAAATTCACAAATGTATTATATGTAGTATGAAGAAAAAGGAGAAATGTAGTAAAGAAATTGAGTATCATACCATGTACTGTGAGATATTTTATGGCTCTCTTTAGTTTTAACATTAAAGGTCTTTGTGCGGGTTTTGCCTGCAAAATGAGATTATCTATTGAAATTGCTTTTAATACGAAATAAGGTTTCAGATGTATTTCCAAAAATTCGTATTTACTATGAGAATTCTTTTTATACAGTTCTGCCTGGCATATGTATCGTTCAAAGCGCGAATATGATGGAGAAAGAGGAAGAATGTAGTTGTTTTGCATAGTACCATTTATTGTGAGATGTTTTCCCATACCATTTGGTTTCAACTTTTAGTCACTAGGTCTACATGGTATTTTTCTGTTGTTGTTGTGGGGTTTTTTTGTCTGCAAAATGTAACTATTCACCGAAATATCTTCCAATACAAAATGTTTTTTTTCCCTTGAGAACTGTAAGAATTGTTTTTATACGTTTCGTGAGCTTATAAGTTTCGTAAGTACTGTAAGAATGTTGTATATATAAATATGCTGCATAGCGTGTGTATCGTTCAAAACACCAATATAATAGACTGGAGAAAGAAGATGATGTATATATCAAAATACCATGCATTGTGAAATGTTTTATGATACTGTTTGGTTTTACTGTTTTGGTCTTTGTATGGATATTGTCTGCTGCATGAAATTATCACGCTGAAATCGCTTTCAAGACGAAAGAAAGTATACATGCATTGAAGTATTTCATGCATTGAAGTATTGTAAGCATTTACATGCGCATCGTTCAAATTCAAGAATACAGGATGAGGAAAAAGGAGGAATGTAGTCATGGTAGTATGGACGTTTTGTATCATATCATGTATTGTGAGGTGTTTTATAAGTTTCATAAGTACTGAACGAATTGTGTATACGTTTCGTATAAGCTTATAAGTTCCGTAAGTACTTGTAAGAATTTTCATGCATTTTATAAGTATTGTAAGCATTTACATGCGCAAATTCAAGACAGGATGAAGAAAATGGAGGAATCATGCTGGTATGGACGTTTTGTATCATGTATTGTGAGGTGTTTTATGATACTATTTGCTTCAAACTTTTGATCATTGTGTTGGTTTTGTCTGCAAATAAGATTGCTCATCGAGATAGCTTTCAATACGAAATAAGGTTTATAGATGTGATGTAAGAATCATTTTTATGCTTTTCTGTCTGACATATGTATCGTTCAAAGCACGAATATAACTGCATGGAGAAAAAGGAGGAATGTAGTAGTTTTGCATAATACCATTTAACGTGAGATGTTTAATGATACTATTTGTTTTATATTCTACTCACTACCTGTGTATTTTTCTGCAAATTGTAATTATTCATGAAATAGCTTACAATACAAAATGTGTTTTTTTTTTCCTCGAGATTTCTTTCATAATTTTCATAGGTACTGTGAGAATTGTTTTTTATACGTTTCGTAAGCTTATAAGTTCCGTAAGTACTGTTAATAGGATAATGTAATAGAATAGAGAAAGAGGATGAATATGGTAGTATTCAAAATATCATGTATTGTGACATGTTTGATGGTACTGTTTGGTTTTAGTCTTTGGTAATTGTGTGGGTTTGTCCGCAAAATATTGAATGGTATTGGATTTCAGAGTCTTTGTTATTTAGCCTGCAAAATTGATATCATTATGCAGTGAAAACTATACATAATATCATTTATTGTGGAATCATTAAATATATCTAATATGATTTTATGTTCTAGTCTGCAAATTTTAATTTTTAATCCCAGATTTCAACAGCTTTGAAATACGAATGAATCTTTTTCGATGCAGATCATCAGTTTCATAAATACTTAAAGTATTTCTTTTAAGGAATATAGTACGGACATTTTGCATATTGTGATGCCTCATGATAACATTCGGTTTAAACTTTTGATTATTTTATGATTTCAGGCTGCAGGATGGATATTCACTGGACTTTCAAAACGAAATGTAGTTTTTAGATGGTTTCAGAAGTTTCCTAAGTATTGTAACACTTTTAATGTAAGTAAGGGGAAGAATAAAGTGTGAGAACTTTGAGGAGTATCATGTATTGTAAGCTGTTTTGAGATATTATTTAGTTTTAACGTTGGGTCATTTTGTGTTTTTAGTTTTGAATACGTCGTTTTTAAAGATTTGTTTTATCATCGCATATCTTGAAATATCTTTATTGCTGATATGTCATTCGAAAGGATTTGTAGCCTATATTGACCTAGGGTAAACAATTGACTAACATGACTAAGATGGTTGTCGTTGCATCCAACACACTTTTACTACAGCGATCTATTCGGAATTATTTCCTACGCTGTACTACAATACATGGAAAATACGAAAAGAAAATAAAAATGATTTAATTTTGAAATATGTCTTCGTGCGATTGCATACGCTTAAAATTTAGAAAGTGAATTAATAAAATAGCATAGCAATAATTCAAATACATTGATATCTGTGTTTCTTTTCTCTTACATTGTTGCAAGTGATGCTTTATTTGTTTCTTTACGTGTACGGATTTCTCTTTCTCGATACGCCTAATTATTTATTTATCAATCTTTATCTCCTCTTTCTCCCTTATTTTCTCTTTCTTTTCTTCATCTCCACATTAGCTCTATAATATTTCCTTTCTATCTTTCTCCGGCATCTTTTTCGCTGTCTCTCCTCCATTTCTCAATGTCCATCTCTCTCCCGCTCTCTTTCTCTACCTCTCTTCATTTATTCCATTTTGCCTCCCCTTTTCCGATCTTTCTTTCGTTTATATTTCTCAATCTCTATATTTCGATATTACTCCCCTCTTCCCTGTTTTCTCTTCGCCGACTCCGAAAATTCCATCTATCTGTGTGCGTGCGTATGTGTGTTTTGCGCGTGCGGTGTGTGTGTAGTCCCATACACCCATATTATTTTTGTGTGCAGTGATTTTTACTAGTGTTTGTGATTGCATAGTTGTTATCATTGTAATGATTCCCTAAATCTTGCAATACACAATTAGTTTAATCTATTACATAATCAACAATTCCCATTAACTTCTAGACAGTTTCGTTGACAGTCCCTAGGAAATGTACTCAACTTTACCTTTGATTGCCGGTTTTGAAACTAAAGTTTTAAGGTTATAAAGTACTGATATGAAAATGGAATGTTATATTTTTCGATATGATTATCTTTTCAAACTTTTAAATTGTGAGAATTAATCAATTTTAATAATAATAATAATAATGCGCTTTTATATATCGCCTAATACATCGGCGATGTCTCTAAGCGCTTTACAGATATATTTTTAGCCAATAGAGAACCTAGAAAGGTTCTTTCCCGTGTAGTCTCTTAACAATTGCAACTTTTAATTTTTCCTTGTTATAATGTGAAACAAGGTTTTATTCCTCGCTGAACATGTGTAATTGCCATTGTTGCAACCTATACACAATTCAATGAGAGCTTCCTAATTGTGAAATCTGCAGAAATTAAAATACTCTATATTTCACATAATAAAATACAAAAGAAATAGTGAGTGGGTGATGTCACTAGTTCCCTCATTTGCATACTAAGCAGGATGTGCATATAACTATTTTGCGAAATTAAGCGAAACTTTAAAATACCATAACTTTCTTATTTTACATCTTATTTTGATGAAATTTTCAGTGTTATGCTTGTTGGATTTTTCTTTATTTATTAAAATCAACATTTTGTTAGGGTGGACTTGGCCTTTAAATGCGCTTGGGCTGCCTACGCCATGATTTGTGTGTTGTAGGAATGGCGCGTCAAGACTGGAGCATACTGGAGTTTCCAAACTATGGAATTTAAGCTCTGTTACATCGAAAACAGAAAAGACATTGATTACTATGTCATATGCGCTATTACAAGAACTGCGTATTATTATTATGAATGTTATTTTTCCTCTCCATTTTTCTTAATATGTTAAACATAATCATAAATCATTCACTGGTATCAGGATTTGCATTTTCTCACCCCCCCCCCCCCTCCTTTACTTATCAGAGAATTTGGAAGGACAAAGATATCCCAGAATGTGTGAGGCCCTTTTTTTTTCTTTCTTTCTTTTTCTTTTTTTTTTTTTTTTTTTTTTTGGGGGGGGGGTCGTTGCTTTTCAGATAAATTTTGAGTTAAGATTTGGAGGAAAAGGGGGGACTCTTTTTTCTTCTGTTGTTTTCTTGCTTGTCAGAAAAATTTCCTGGCTTTGCTCATGACTGGAATATGTACCTGTATACTGTCACATACATTCACTGTGAACTGCGACTTATATTGGCAGAGTTAACATGTAGGCCTATGGCCTTCCGACTGCCAAGAATCTATAACGGCTCTGCAATTTCTTTTCACTGTGAGAACGACGAAATTTGCTGATAACCGGAAGTGGTTGTCCACTTCAAGGAAAACATCATCTTCAATATACGAAGAACGATCCTCTATTCCTTAGTAGCTAGATGTCATGCACATGAACCCGTTGACGGAGATGTCGTTGAAGTGGCTGAAGTAAATGCATACGAAAATTACGGCGTAGTCGTTCTCTGAACAAGGAAGAAGTGTTTGCATTGCAACTTGGTTATTATGTAGCCAAGTTTATGAAAATTAAAGATGTCAATTGTTTTCCTACAAACTGTATATTGGTCACAGGACATAGGAGCTTTATCGGGTGAGGGTGACCTACACGTTTTTCGAAAGATTATGGTACTATATACTCGTATACTGCGGTAACCAAAACCAAATTGATTTAACTGGTGTCTGGAAGAAACCTATAGTTATATTCACTTGAATAAGTAGTTTAATTGTATCTTGTAAAATAAGAAGTATGCCTGCATATTTAAAAGGAAAATATGACGTATATATCTACCTGTCGTGTATATTTGTGTATATTGTGAGGTTTTGGAATCATCAAAATAATAAGAATTCCTTGATTCAGATTTTCAAAATGAATATTACACACTGAGCATTAATTACACAATTACACGTACACACACATGTAGCATTTCTAAGGGGGGCATGGGCCGGATGTGCCCCCCTCCCCCCCCCCCCCCCCCCCCCCACTAAATCCGCCACTTATCTAACATATACCTGTCCATATTTTTATTTATTTGAATGGAAACTGAATATTGTATTCTAATAAGTGAAGATGCACGAGTTCCATAAGATATACATTTTCAGTGCATGTTCTAAGATTTTTATCAATACCCTCAATGCATAACTACTTAACCTACCATGGAAAAAAATATCAGAAACTTGCCAGTGGAAGCCCTACAAATCTTATCACTTTCATAAAAGCAGCTACCCCCCCCCCCTCTCTCTCTCTCTCTCTCTCGCTTCTTTCAACATTCCACTATATAATTATGATTGAGCAATCTTTAATTGGAGAACTACAAACAAATGCAATCTGTTGTACATTGTAGGGTACATATACTTACACATTTATTTTCGACTTAATACATGTAATGATTGCCTCTTGACTGCTTAATAAATACACCGTGTTACAATACATTTTTTGTCCATTCTATAGATTTGATTTCACTCTGGAATGATATTCAGATCAAGTTCTTCCCCCAGCAACCCCTAATGCTATGAATCAATAAACTAATTGCCTTTCAGTGTGAATGGGTACTTGGGCTGTACATAGGAGAAGACCACCCCCCCCCCCCCCCACCCCCCACGAGTAATTTTTGCTAGTATAAACAAGGCGTACAATGTATGTTCTCAAAAGAGAGTAAATAAATTTGTATTTTAATGAGTTCTTCATAGGGCAAAAGGTACGTAGAACGTTTCTGCACGTTGCTGTTTTCACTGGGAGGATGAGGAGCAGAGGTATCGCTGGGGGGGGGGGTGTCACTCCCCCCCCCCCCCCCTACTCAAAATTGTCTGCAAATAAGAGGGGGGAAAGAGAGAGAGGAAAGAGGAAAGAAAAAGGAGAAAAGAGAAAGGATAAGAAATAAGGAAAGAAAAAAAGAAAAGGGAAAGGTAAGGAAAACAAAAACATAAAGAAATGAAAGAAAGGAAAAGGGAAGGAAAGAAAAAAAGGGAAAAACTGGCCAATTTGTTAATGTTAACATTCAGGCAAAAGGCGTCCCCTTCGGCAATGGGCTGCAGCGTGCTAGCTGACAAATAGTTGTCCTACCCCAATTTCACGTTTGCGTCATGCAGTTTTAACTAAATAGGGCCTAGCATATTACCTGGGTGAATGAGGGAATTTAGCGGGTGTATGAAGGAGAGAGAGAGAGAAAGAAAGTTAGAAGAGGAAAAAGAAAATACAGTGAGAATTAAGAAATTGACATGAGCCAATACAAAAAAATCAAAATGGCGCAGGCATCCAAATACAAAAATCCTTCCCGGCGCGAACGGCTGTGCGCGCGGAAAACACAGTTTTCAAGAAAAAGGCGATTGACGATTATGCTTCATTTAACAGTCGCATTCTGAACTAATTAATAATCCATAATAATAATAATCTTCTAAATTTCACCAAATAATAAAATAACACTTCAAGAATCATCAGTGTAAATATTTTTACCAATGGTGCTAAACTTTTAAAGGTGTTACTCGGAGATGTACAAACAAATCAAAATGCAATAACTTTGGTATCAACGGAAAGGGGAAGATGCCCTAAAACATTTCAACAACATTCGAAATCCATTTCATAAATTAATATTATTCTGTTTTAAATGTGTGCCAAAATGTTCGCATATTTTCGCCCAGCGAGCAGTTTCTTTTTCAACCTTGGAAATGTGACGTAATACTTGGCTTGATTGCTTCTCACGATCACGTCAATACAGCGCGCACATAACATTCACGGTTCGAGGTAAGCTACTGATTTCTTCCAATCTTAGTCCTTGACCGATTTCCTTCAAACTTTCATCGTAAAGTTTTTCTTAGTTTTCTGCTTTCACGCAAATCATCTTATTACCAAGGTTGGATTGCCCTTTAATCGCGTTTTTCTCGAAACCGTGTTTTCCGTGCACGCAGGCGGTGGCGCCCTTCTGCCGGGCACACGACGACAATGTCATTGTGGTTTTTTATTGGGGGTAAAATGACGCCATGCAGGACCATCAATTTTGGAAAAAGCATTTTGATTTGATTCTAATGGTTTGGGGGCAATGCTGTTTTCAAATTTGCTACTCAGTTTGCAACCGTTGTCATGCTTGAAGCAGCGAGAAATTAATGTGTGACGGCTCCCATACAGTCACGACTGCTCTCGATCTCGTTTTGAAAACGAAGACAACATGATGAATGAAACGGAGATTGTATGGGTAGCTGTCATGCCGAAATTTCTCGCTGCTTCATGTAGGCATCACACAGGTTTCCAAAGTAGAAATTTTTGAAAACGACATTGCCTTACAAAGGTGGCAATAAAATCAAGACGCCTTACCCAAAATTGCTGATCATGGTGTCCACTCCACAAAGCAAAGAATCAATAATAATTGTGTCGTTGCGGATCTCACTCTCAGGTATTCCGTTAATTCTTTTTGGGACACTATGCAGGGGGTCGATGATAGGGGGCAGGGGGCAATGCCCCCCCCCCCCCCCCCCCGGAGAAAATATTGTGGTTGGGGTTGGAAAACATATTGTCTCACCCCCCCCCCCCCTCCCTAAATCCGGAGGTGTAAAATAAAATAAGGACAAAAAAAAATCAATTATGCAAAATTCGGAAAATGAAACCTTCAAACAAATTTTCCAAGATCAGACTTCAATATTTCGCAGTGTTCTCCATGCGAAAATTCTCTATTTTTTCCTGCTTCCAGAGGCGGTGGGGTAGCGGGCAAAGCCCTCCTTCCCCCCACTTTTTCAAAAAGTGCCCTCTTCATTTCTGAAAAAAAATGCTGAAACAGTATCCGAAACCACAATATAAAGGAAGAAGATGATGCTTGATAGTGTATTAATCATGTTAATTAGGCTGTAGAGTAATATACCAGTGTCACAAAATTATCCTTTATTCGCTTTATGTTCACTCCTTTTTGATGGCTCCTTTTTACTTGTGCCCCCCCCCCCCCCCACTTTGAAAGAGGCTCCGCCGCCCCTGCCTGCTTCATGTATAACCCTGTACTGATAATTAGGAGGCGTTAAAATTCAGGAAAGGTACTATAATACGGGCGTATCTTCATCCCCCCCCCCCAAAAAAAAAAAAAACAAAAAAAAAACTAACAAACAAAACAAAACAAAACAAAAACAAACTAGAAAGGCCGTCAAAGGCGGCAGACCCACGCCTTAGCGGCGCTACAGAGTATTGTTGCATTCTTTCCCTAATCGGTTCTTTCTTGTCACTATATTTTATATTTTATATTTTTCTCCTTTTTTATCGCAATAAAGACTTCTAGGTTTGGCATAATCTAATATTTAATACATGCATGTAAAATATTATGGTTACTTATTGTTAATATTATGTAATTTGGCACAATGATACTGCATGTGAATATATATTTTTTATTTGTTTTTTTTTATTTGTTTATTTTACCTTGATTATTGTGAAAAATGTTATTTTGAAAAAGGAAGTAATAACATATTCTTAAAAACTATCCGAACTGAAGTTCCTATAACCGATCATCACCAAAATGTAATCGATTCTTTCTTGTCACTATCCGAACAATCCCTGAAAATTTGGTGCAAATCCGTTTACCCGTTCTCTAGTTATCTTGTACACAAACAAACAAACAAACAAACAAACAAACATACGGAGCCCTTTACATAACCCTGCCGATTTTATCGGCGTGGGTAATAATTATCGGCGTGGGTTGAAACGATCTACGCCCCTGCCATTATGTATAGCAGGCTACAAATTTCAAATGCCGGATTGAAGTGCATTTTTTTTGTTTGCTCATAAATTGATCTGAACGGGCCAAAAAAAAAAAAAAAAGGCCGATATGAGAACACGTACACGTGTATGGCAAGCCTAATGCCCAATAAGTCAGATAAACTCAGTTTTTCGCCGATAAACTGAGTTTTTCGCCGATAAACTGAGTTTTTCGAGCGATAAACTGAGTTTTTCGAGCGAAAAACTAAGTTTTTCGAGGGAAACTCTGCATATCAACTGATAAACTTAGTTTTTCACGATAAACTAAGTTTTTCACTCGAAAAACTTAGTTTATCACCGATAAACAGGGTTTTTCTCGATAAACAGAGTTTTTCATTTGATATGCAGAGTTTCTCTCGATAAACTCTGTTTATCACTTGAAAAACTCGGTTTTTCGGTGATAAACTAAGTTTATCGGCGAAAAACTCAGTTTTTCGGCGATAAACTAAGTTTTTCAATTGATAAGCAGAGTTTCTTGATAAACTAAGTTTATCACTTTGAAAAACCCTGTTTATCGAAGTGATAAACAGGGTTTTTCGAAAAAACTATGTTTATCAAACGATAAACACAGTTTTTCATTCGAAAAACTATGTTTATCAAACGATAAACACGGTTTTTCGGAGATAAACTAAGTTTATCGGCGAAAAACTCTGTTTATCAATTGATAAACAAGGTTTTTCGAAAAACCCTGTTTATCAAACGATAAACAGGGTTTTTCGATATGCAGAGTTATTGTGAATTTACCGCGAGTGGGCGCTACAAAAGTACATAAAGAAGCTGGCCTGTGAGCATCGAACTCAAACATAGTCAGCAAAATGCCTTCTTGTGAAGCCATCAACTGTATACCGATCGACTTCTTTCTTTCATTTAATATATCTTCTTCTCTTTCACAACAATGGCAGGAAAAGATAGAAGAAAAGTAAAAAAAAAAAAAGAAATACATAGGGAAAGAGAAGGGGATAGATCAAATGATAAACACCAAAAAATACATCTGGAAAGGGGAGACGATGACAGATGGAAGGAAAAACAAAGAAATATATAGGGAAAGGGGAGAGAAAAGATGAAAAGAAAAACAAAGACAGACATAATGATAGAGAAGAGCATGGATGGAAGGAAAAACAAAGAAATACATGATGAAAGCGAAGAGAATAGATAGAAGGAAAAACAAGGAAATATAAAGAAGGGGGAGAGGATAGATGGAAGGAAAACAAAGAAATACATAAAGAAAGGGGAGACGATGATAGATGGAAGGAAAAACGAAGAAATCCATAAGGAAAGAGAAGAGGATAGATGGGAGAAAAAACAAAGAAATACATAAGGAAAGAGAAGAGGACAGATGGAAGGAAAAACAAAAATATATAAGGAAAGAGAGGAGGATAGATGGGAGGAGAAACAAAGAAATACATAAGGAAAGAACAGAGGATATATAATTTAATGTATTTTTTTTTCTTCCTTTCATCTATCCTTTTCCCTTTCCTTATATATTTCTTTGTTTTTCCTCTTCTATATCCTCTCCCCTTTATTTATGTATTTCTTTGTTTTTCCATCCAACTATCCCCTCCCGTATCCTTATATATTTCTTTGTTTTTCCTTCCATATATCATCTCTTTCCATACGAATTTTTCTGTTTTTCCTTTCATCTACCTCCTCTCCCCTTTTTTGATGTATTTCTTTGTTTTTTATTCCATATTCTCTTCTCTTTCCTTATGGATTTCTTTGTTTTTCCTTCCATCTATCCTCTTCTCTTTCCTTATAGATTTCTTTGTTTTTCCTTCCATCTATCCTCTCCCCCTTCTTTATATTTCCTTGTTTTTCCTTCTATCTATTCTCTTCGCTTTCATCATGTATTTCTTTGTTTTTCCTTCCATCCATGCTCTTCTCTATCCTTATGTCTGTCTTTGTTTTTCTTTTCATCTTTTCTCTCCCCTTTCCCTATATATTTCTTTGTTTTTCCTTCATTCTGTCCTCTTTTCTTTCCTTAAGGATTTCTTTGTTTTTCCTTCCATCTATCATCGTCTCCCCTTTCTTTATGTATTTTTTTGTTTTTCCTCCCATCTATCCTCTTTCATTTTCCTTATGGATTTTTTTTCCTTCCATCTATCCTCTTCTATTTCCTTATAGATTTCTTTGTTTTTCCTTCCATCTATCCTCTCCCCCTTCTTTATATTTCCTTGTTTTTCCTTCTATCTATTCTCTTCGCTTTCATCATGTATTTCTTTGTTTTTCCTTCCATCCATGCTCTTCTCTATCCTTATGTCTGTCTTTGTTTTTCTTTTCATCTTTTCTCTCCCCTTTCCCTATATATTTCTTTGTTTTTCCTTCCATCTGTCATCGTCTCCCCTTTCCATATGTATTTTTTGGTGTTTATTATTTGATCTATCCCCTTCTCTTTCCCTATGTATTTCTTTTTTTATAAAACTTTTCTTCTATCTTTTCCTGCCATTGTTGTGAAAGAGAAGAAGATATATTAAATGAAAGAAAGAAGTCGATCGGTACAGTTGATGGCTTCACAAGAAGGCATTTTGCTGACTATGTTTGAGTTCGATGCTCACAGGCCAGCTTCTTTATGTACTTTTGTAGCGCCCACTCGCGGTAAATTCACAATAACTCTGCATATCGAAAAACCCTGTTTATCGTTTGATAAACAGGGTTTTTCGAAAAACCTTGTTTATCAATTGATAAACAGAGTTTTTCGCCGATAAACTTAGTTTATCTCCGAAAAACCGTGTTTATCGTTTGATAAACATAGTTTTTCGAATGAAAAACTGTGTTTATCGTTTGATAAACATAGTTTTTCGAAAAACCCTGTTTATCACTTCGATAAACAGGGTTTTTCAAAGTGATAAACTTAGTTTATCAAGAAACTCTGCTTATCAATTGAAAAACTTAGTTTATCGCCGAAAAACTGAGTTTTTCGCCGATAAACTTAGTTTATCACCGAAAAACCGAGTTTTTCAAGTGATAAACAGAGTTTATCGAGAGAAACTCTGCATATCAAATGAAAAACTCTGTTTATCGAGAAAAACCCTGTTTATCGGTGATAAACTAAGTTTTTCGAGTGAAAAACTTAGTTTATCGTGAAAAACTAAGTTTATCAGTTGATATGCAGAGTTTCCCTCGAAAAACTTAGTTTTTCGCTCGAAAAACTCAGTTTATCGCTCGAAAAACTCAGTTTATCGGCGAAAAACTCAGTTTATCGGCGAAAAACTGAGTTTATCTGACTTATTGGGCATTAGGCTTGCCATAGGTATGTGGCAAAGCAATAAGCCACTTCGGGGATGCAATCTGAGCATGAGCAGATAAAGGTCATCTGTACCAAATTCTAAAACCCACTGACACTAATATTCGATATGTGCTCATGAATGTCATGTAATCATTATTCAATTATGCACTAATGGTGCATTCCATGATATCCAGTTGGAAGTATTCTTTTTAAAGGGGGAAACAAAAGCTATTCATGAGGCACCTCTATCACTCCCAGAGTTATTTTTCTGAAGTGCACATAAAGGGACCCTCCATGTCTAAAATATCTGTGCATATTTGGGGTCATTTGTACAATCTCAGTACCATGCGCTAACCCCGAACTGGCTTATTAGGAGTCATCACACAGAAACTCCTTGAGCAAAATGCCAATTCACCAAGCCACGCTTGCATTTGGGGCGCTACTGGTTTGTTTTTCGAAGACACCATAGAACCGTTTCAACGCAGTACATACAGCTAAAGATCTTAAAATGGGAGATAAGATACTCCCCGTACTTTTATGTAACGGAATTGGCCATTCATGGAGAAGTGCGCCCAATACCGTTGGGTAGGTAAACTTTCCCAGGACTACGTTGACATTACGTGCAAAACAATGGCGAGCAAGTCGAAGGTGTCGTGCTCTGCTGTGAATTGTTCAAATAACCCCCACCAAACACTCAATCTGCACTTATTTCGATTTCCCAGAAACAAAATAGCCTAAATATTGAACTAAATCCCTTTACTGTACAGTAAGTCTCAGAAAAAACCAAAACCCTAAAACAAATCATTGTTAATTGTGACCACAATAATCATTTGCACTATGAAAATAATGTTATATTTTCCTTCATACCTTGATGGCTGAGGGGGGGGGGGGGGGGATTGCCATAATCATAAGACTTATGTGACCTTTAGACCATACTTTTGCGATTGATGACAATGTAAACCATTTACTTTTTACATAATAATAATAATAATAATAATAATATGAACATTTACATGCCATTTTCTAAACAACGGTGCCTGGTACAGCATACGGATGGACGCCATCAAGGTATCATTTAAAAGCTTAATACATGTACTTCTGGTTTGTTTGTTTTTTGTGAAAAACTATTGTAATATAGCACATGGTTTGGTCAAAGTAGCCCTTTGTGTTAAGGTGTGTTTGCTGTTGTTTTTTTTTCTTGGATGCATCTCTCAGTTCAGTTGCATGCTTCTGCAGCAATTATGGGAAGTTGGAAATACAAATATATATATATATATATATATAATTTAAAGTAAGATAAAGTTCACTCCGAGAATAAAGACATAGTAGATATCTGTAGGTTTGCTTCCACAAGCGCTTTCGTTTAATTCTTCAGGTGGAATGATTAACCTGTTAGTTACATGCGTTTATATATCGTACAAGTAGAAGTTACAAACATTTTACAAGTCTTTCAAATCTCCGTTGTTAAAGTTAGGAGATCTATTCAATGGACGGATAGTTTGCTGGTAGATGAAAGATATAGAAGAATGAGTTGTGATAGCATGGAGGATATGGGATAATTGGCCTGGTGAGCTGGGGAAGAAGGATTGTGGCATTGTTTGGCACAGTACACAATAGAGTAGAGCGATTACAATAGCTTACACCGGGTATAGACTTGTCTGAGATAAAAGTGTATGTAGACTTCCAAATTAAATAGTCTGACGCATTTCTTAAGTTAATATCAATACAAAAAGATCCTTGGTGTAAAATGCAGTCAATGAACACCATGGTAAGGATTCTACGATTGACTGTCGAGTATATATACACATAATAGTACATGCAAAATTATATAATATAATATACATTGTATACTCCGTGGTAGTTAGAATAAGGAACAGTAATTTATATAGCGTTCAGTGAAGGTTTAAATTTATCAATGAAATGTTCTTCTTTTAGGCAACGTTTAGTTTTGTCATTTTATTGTTTGGAAAACTGAATTTGGAGATATTAATGATTTACATAAGTTACTAAGTGAATTACACCCAGCAATTGGTTTTAAATGGGATGTTAATTGTAGCTCAATAAATTTCTTAGATATTAAAATAATCAAGGAAGATAATTTGTTAAAGACAGACATATTCTATAAAGTCACAGACACTCACCAATATTTGCATTTTAAATCTTGTCACCCTAAGCAGTGTAAGAATAATGTCCCGTATAATTTAGCTAGGAGAATATGTACAATTGTATCCGATGAAGAAACTAGAAAGAAACGGTTGGAAGAACTAAAGCATATGCTTTTGATTAGACATTATCCTAAGGAAATTATTACAACCGGTATTTCTAAGGCAAATGCACTCAGTAAGCAAGAGTTGATGTCTAAAAAAGAAAGAAATGAACAGGAGATAGTTCCATTTGTCCACACATTCAACCCAAATAACCCAAACATGTTTCAAATTATTCATGATACGTTGCCTCTCATCAAGACCGATGAAACTCTGAAAGCAGTATTTGAAAATGTAAAAGTTATATCAAGCAAACGACAAAGCCCTAATCTGAAACAAATACTAACCAGAGCCAGATTTTCCCGAAACAACAATACAAAAGGTGGGGTAAAAAGATGCGGCGACAAAAGATGCAAAACCTGCCCCCATTTGGATGTAACGAATAGAATCAACATTGGAATAAACAACACAGAGTTTTTAATTAAATTTCCATTTACATGTCAAACAAAAAACTTGATTTATTGTATAACGTGCCAAGGTTGTAAAGAACAATATATTGGTGAAACAGGAGATGTTCTTCGTAACAGAGTAAGGGTTCATCGCCAGCAAATAAGGCAGAAAGAATATAGGCAACTAAAATTGAGTGAACATATAGAAAGGTGTGCTCGTTCCATAGAACCCAGTTTCTTAATTACACCTTTTTATAAAATGAATGATGATGACAAAACTAAACGTTGCCTAAAAGAAGAACATTTCATTGATAAATTTAAACCTTCACTGAACGCTATATAAATTACTGTTCCTTATTCTAACTACCACGGAGTATACAATGTATATTATATTATATAATTTTGCATGTACTATTATGTGTATATATACTCGACAGTCAATCGTAGAATCCTTACCATGGTGTTCATTGACTGCATTTTACACCAAGGATCTTTTTGTATTGATATTAACTTAAGAAATGCGTCAGACTATTTAATTTGGAAGTCTACATACACTTTTATCTCAGACAAGTCTATACCCGGTGTAAGCTATTGTAATCGCTCTACTCTATTGTGTACTGTGCCAAACAATGCCACAATCCTTCTTCCCCAGCTCACCAGGCCAATTATCCCATATCCTCCATGCTATCACAACTCATTCTTCTATATCTTTCATCTACCAGCAAACTATCCGTCCATTGAATAGATCTCCTAACTTTAACAACGGAGATTTGAAAGACTTGTAAAATGTTTGTAACTTCTACTTGTACGATATATAAACGCATGTAACTAACAGGTTAATCATTCCACCTGAAGAATTAAACGAAAGCGCTTGTGGAAGCAAACCTACAGATATCTACTATGTCTTTATTCTCGGAGTGAACTTTATCTTACTTTAAATTATTTTTTTCTATACGTTCTCCCATCTACATTTCTTTACAACTATATATATATATATATATATTTATATATGTGTGTGTGTGTGCGTTTGTTTAGCATTATGTCCGAGGACATTTTCGGACAGAGAACAAAAAAAAAATCATGACAACAATGGTCCTCGGAAGCCGGACAATAGTCCTCGAACGTCGAACAATGAATTTATGCCTTATTCCGTCGACTGTCCGAGGACGAGTAACAATAGAGGAACAATAGTTGTCCTCGGAAGTAAAGCCATGTAAACGTGTGTGTGTGTGTGTGTGTGCCATGTGTGGATATATATATCTACACACACATGCACACACACACACTCCCGGCGGAGACATTTTTTCAGCCTTTGCAAAAAATTTCAGAAAGGGAGGACTGCTCTCGGGAGCTTTGATTTGAGTTACGCAACCATTATTCTCTCATTTCCTTTCGCATATATATATATATATATATATACATATATACTATAAGGAATGTCACAAATTTCTATCAAATTGTGGTGTAAAAAATCTTCCACAATTAATGGTCATCAAGGGACTCTTGACTCTTAATCACTAGTCAATCTTTCATTTAATTACTGTCGCTGGCGTACTGGTGGGGGAGGGGGCTTTGGGGCTGCAGCCCCCCTCCCCAAAAAAAATGTTCCACGACCAAAAAAAAAAAGAAAAAAATAAAGGGGGAGAAAAGAAAGGAGAAGGAAAGAAAGAAAAGGAAGGAGGAAACCAAAAGAAAGAAAAAAAAAGAAAAGCGAAAAACATTGTTTATCACTCGAAAAACTTAGTTTTACCGTAAAACTATGTTTATCACTCGATAAACATAGTTTTACCGATAAACTCTGTTTATCACTTGAAAAACTATGTTTATCGCTCAAAAAACAATGTTTTACCGAAAAACAGTGTTTATCGAGTGATAAACATAGTTTTTCTCGAAAAACTTTGTTTATCGTACCGTCTACAAATTCGAGGGAGTGTCCTATCTTCCCTTTTAAGATCTTTGAATTAACGCATTGTTGCAGTCTGCTGTAAATTTGAGATGGGACGGTTTTTGATCTATCTTCAGTACATTGGAACAAAATATAGGTAATGTAGATAAAGATCACAGTTTCTATTGATACTGTTTGTACTAAGAGTCATTTTCAGTGAATGGATATATTGTGAATTACATGTAGGAACCACTTGTATTTGTAAGTTAATAGTAATACCGTACCGGCATGACCGGTACTTTTCATTGCACGCGCACCCACCCCAACTTTTTCCTCGTTTTCCTCCCACGCATCCTCGGCTGGCGGCGGCGGCAGGGGCGGAGCATGCTCTGTGCAGTGTACTGTAAGTTAGAGTCGGGCCGAGGTTGAGTAGATCAGACAGTATAGCCACACTCGCTTATTATACTAAGTACATCTGAATTATAAGCTTGTTATTTATCACAACTTGCTCTTAATTCGCATGACTATACTATAGTTCAAGTCGGCATTATCGTGAAATAGTCCCCGCTTCAAAAAAATCTAAGTTTTTTTAGGATTAGGATTAGGGTTAGGGTTTAGGATTAGGGTTAGGTTTTTTAGGGTTAGGGTTTAGGATTAGGATTAGGATTAGGGTAGGGTTTAGGATTAGGGTTAGGGTTAGGGTTAGGGTATGGTGGGGACTATATCACGATTATGCCGTTCAAGTCTGCATCCTTCTCAAACTGAGCTTTCCCATGATGAGTTAACTTAATATTCAAGAATGTCGATTCTACAAGTACAAATAAATTCAACTGCACTTCAAATTCAATCATGTCAATTGGAGCAATTGTACAGTTCAGTTTCTCAATTGGAGCAAATTTCTACATCAGTACTAGACTAGTCTACTACAGTACTTTTAGACTATCTATGTTACTTAGTGATATGCCTACTACAGTCTACACTATTAGTAAGCAAATAATTACCGTTGGTGAAGGTGATGGGACAAACTATCACTATCAGTATCACTTCCGAGGCGATTTGGATGTGGCTATCTTTCCGAAGCGAAGCTGAGGAAAGATAGCGTATACATTCAGATTGCCGAGGAAGTGATAGTACGTCTCATCGCCTGAAATCAAAAGGTGATTATTTGCTTTACATTACAGTGTATATTCCGCATCTGAAACATTTAACCTGTACGAGAAAGACAATTGTTTTCTACTTCTCGAAAAGACATTGATGATTTAGGCCCGAATAAATTCACAAAAGATGTTAAAACCACCATTAACCCCCATAAACCGTACCCTATACGGGTGCGCACATTATTGTTTTATCATTTTAAGCGCGCGATTGGGCAATGCGCGCTTATTTCAGTACGCCTATAGATGGAGCTATTCGTAAAGGTCACTCACTTTTCATTATGACTATCCGTAGAGGTCATGCACTTTTCAATTGACTATTCGTAGAGGTCACGCACTTTCATTTCGCGCATACCCAAATATTGATAATGCAATGTGACTCTGAAATGGACTGATGAGATCAGGGAAACGCATAAGTAATATTCCGTCAAGGTCACAAACTTTTTTCTCAGGTCGATTGATATGGGGGAAATTACGTTTTATCACATGATTATCTTTCGACCAATCTAACAGCAAGATTCTTAGTATGTGGAATATAATAATAACTATACACAGCGCTGTACAAGGTGGCCATTAAAAAAAGCGTTGAGAACCGCGACTACAAAATAGCGACTAGGGCCTACGTGCTTTTTGATTAAATTACATCCTTTTTTGAAGTAATTATAGTACCAAATGAAGCTTAAACTATTACTCTCCCCAACTTAAATTTAGTTAACTAACTTAAACTTACCAAAAAAACGATGATTTATTGCGTCGTCTGCCATGTCTGCCCACAGTAGCTGTACTATCTCGTCTCGCAAACGGCAGAGGTGATAGTACAGTTACTGCGGGCAGACATGGCAGACGACGCAAGAAATCATTGTTTTTTGTAAGTTGTAAGTTAGTTAACTAAATTTAAGTTAGGGAGCACAATAGAGTAATAGTTTAAGCTTGATTTGGTGCTATAATTAAGTTCAAGAAAGGATGTAATTTAATCAAAAAGCATGTAGTCGCTATTTTGTAGTCGCGGTTCTCAATGCTTTTGAATGGCCACCTTGTACAGCGCTGTGTATAGTTAGTACATGTATGTAGTAGATCTACTGCACTATATTCCTTATCTCTCCTGGAGAAGTTGTGCCTTTTTATCATCTGCAATTCAATCTAAAATCTCGCTTGTGCTAGCCAAGTAGTCTTGACTCATGTAATCCAAGTTTACAGTGAATTGTACCACATGCACGTTTCTTCCATAATTAATACAGGGGTGTTGTTCGAGCCAATGGTCTTTCTGCTACTGGGAGAAGATTTGTCGGTGTACAAGATGTACTTGAAGTAAGTATTCAAGGTGGTTGAAACATCATTACGCTAGGATATGTATTCCATTCAAATCCATTGTAACAATGGTCCAGGGTAGCCACATTAGCATTATTATTGTTCTCCCTGAGCCCTGCAGTCATGTTATTACCCCGGCTGTAGGCGATGGACCATGTTTAAGCATTCAAGGAATGTCTTCACCAGGTATCCCCTTACTTAACAGGGGTGGAGAGTGGCAAATGTAGATTGAAGCTGCAAAGGTCATTGGAGCTTTGGCAGGGATTAGAACCTTGTACCTTGTGCTTAAAAAGTTCAGGGACTTGTCGACTAGACCACAACACCTCCATTACAATATACATGTAGTTAGGATTTACCCCATGTTATTGTAGTTTCCTTATTTTATTAGTTTTTCAATGTTGCTTTGAGCATCGGGTAACCTTCAGGTTTATGTCAAGAGGCAAAACAAAGAATTTTTTGTTTTCAAATTGACAACTGACCCTTTTCGCTCTTGCCCATGATGCCTTCAATACTTCTAGCAAGCTTTGGATGAGCTGAGGCCTGTGGTTCCTGTGAAGCTTCATGTGTCCAGTAGAACGGATACAGGAGTGCATGCATTGTGTAATACAGCTCACTTTGACATGGTGTTCAAGAACAAGAGGACAGGTGAACTCAGAGACATTCCAGCAGAAAGCATCACAGCGGCACTCAACAAGAAACTACAGGATCAAGATATCAGGTGACTCCACTCGCATCATTTCTCTTTTTTGCGGCTTGTGGAATCAGTGAAATACTGAGGCAAAGATACTCTGGTTTGAGTCTCTGAAAAGTAAGTGTTGTACCAAACTACCAATCAAAGTCAAATTGTGTCCAGCAGGTTACCCCTCTGGCAACAGGAACTTGGTAGTTCAGCAAGTCTAATTTTTTTCTTATCAAATCAAACCATGTCATTTATTTTCCACTATAAAAAATATTACAAATCAATATTATAAGTAATAGAGGCAGTATCATGAAAATCACCAAAAATGCTTGTAAAAAATGACCCCTAAAAGGCTTCATGGCAACTATAGGCAATTTATTACATAATTATTGTTCGATTTATGGGAAGCAAGAGATAAGAGCTAGTGATAAATACTGATAATAATGACAGTATTTATAAAGCACATATATCCATCTTTAGGGAAGCTCAAGGCAGCTACAATGTAATTTGAATTAACTGCTATAAGAAATACAAAAATCCTTTCAACAAAAAAATATTGATTTAGATTGGAATTTTATTTTGTCAAATTACATCACATATATCAGAACAGGAAATGAAATCCATGAAGATGAGGCAGATTTTCTAGTAATGTTTTCATTAATTGTTTTGTAACGTTTGAATAGAATCATCAAGACGCTAAAAGTTCCGGACAACTTTCACAGCCAGCACCTTGCCGTAGGAAGAACATACCTCTACCGTCTTGCCATGGGATGCCGACAGATAGAGCTGCCTGTCTTTGAAAATAATAGGTGTTGGGCAATCAAACAAAGGTGAATTTTCTATGCCATTAGAAATCCCTGTTTTGAAGTTTTATCATCCAGAAATTTGCAGTTTTGGAGAGTTTCAATCCAGCAGATTACTTGACTAAAAATTGTAAAGATTTAGAAAGATTTATGATGCAATTTGTGTTGCACGTGACAACTGGCGACTGGCTAAAGTGCTCCTCAGAAACTGGAGGATGAATGTCAAATTTTATATTTAATAGTTGAATGGTTGGTGTATGCAAGCCAATTTTTACTTCTGGTGATGGAATTGCTTATGAATTCATTTCTTATCTATTAAAGGGCAATCTAACCTTTGTAAAAAGCTGATTTGTGTAAAAAGAAAAATATATTAAATACATGTATGGACATTTTAGTAATTTTGTGTGTTAGAGCGAATGGGAACTTTAATCGCCGCTACATCGCAGTGACTGTACCGATACGGCCAATTTAAAATTCCCATATGTATAGTGATAACAACTTTTTAAAAATCATAACTTTCTTATACTTGTCCGATTTCATTTGAACATTCTTCAATCTGCTTCTATGATTTTTCAACTTTCACACGAATCAAGTTATTACAAAGGTTGGATTGCCCTTTCAATATTTACAACCAAAATTGTTTGACAAATATTTATGTGTACTTTTGCACATTCACTGTAAGTTTTGTTTGACCTTGTGAGAATATAATTTCTGCCATTGCCAGAATTCATAACTACTCTTCACATCAAGCACTACAAACAATCGGGAGCACTGTGGTATATTACTGAAGGCGCATGGCTCTCATAGGAGAGGTCCAGGGCTCAATCCTTGATATAAGCTCAAAAACTGTTGAAGAGATATTTTACACATATGTATTCCTCTCTACCCAGGGGTACTTTCATCAATGATGGGGTAATAATAACTGCAGGGACCTCAGTAGGACAAGTACTGATACTGTTCAGGTTACCCTGAAGAAGAAGACCTTAGTAGTTCAGGTAGAAGTGGTAGAAGCCTACCCCCGCCAAACAAAGTTTGAAGGGGGTATATAGTCGAAGGTTGGGGGGTCGGTCGGTCCGTTGCAAATCTTGCGGATCGAACTATTTTTTCAGTTTTCGACCAAAGCTCATGAAATTTGGTACACACATTGGTCTTGGTGGGAAGATGTGCAAGACATATTTTTCGGATGAGTCGGAATCTGCGTTGCCATGGTAACGGCATATTTATGGCAGAAAATCAAGGAAACACCTTGCGGATCGAACTACTTCCTTAGTTTTTGACCGAAAGTCATGAAATTTGGTACACACATTGGTCTTGGTGGGAAGATGTGCAAGACATATTTTTCGGATGAGTCGGAATCTGTGTTGCCATGGAAACGGTATTTATAGCAGAAAATCAAGGAAACACCTTGCGGATCGAACTACTTCCTCAGTTTTTGACCGAAAGTCATGAAATTTGGTACACACATTGGTCTTGGTGGGAAGATGTGCAAGACATATTTTTTGGATGAGTCGGAATCTGCATTGCCATGGAAACGGCATATTTATAGCAGAAAATCAAGGAAACACCTCGCGGATCGAACTACTTCCTCAGTTTTTGACAAAAAGTCATGAAATTTGGTACACACATTGGTCTTGGTGGGAAGATGTGCAAGACATATTTTTCGGATGAGTCGGAATCTGTGTTGCCATGGAAACGGCATTTATAGCAGAAAATCAAGGAAACACCTTGCGGATCGAACTACTTCCTCAGTTTTTGACCGAAAGTCATGAAATTTGGTACACACATTGGTCTTGGTGGGAAGATGTGCAAGACATATTTTTCGGATGAGTCGGAATCTGCATTGCCATGGAAACGGCATATTTATGGCAGAAAATCAAGGAAACACCTTGCGGATCGAACTATACTTCCTCAGTTTTCGACCAAAAGTCAAGAAAGGCTGTTGTCACGGGGCGGGGATATTAATCATCTTCAGTGATATTTCTAGTTATTATCATTATACTAGTAATCATTATTATTATCGTTATACGCTTATCTGTGAGTTGAGGCGAATCCTGACAATGCAGTTTGTTCTGTCACAATAGACATTTGACGTTAAGGTTATTGTGGGTTTGAGGCGAATCTGAACAATATGCTGAGATAAAAGAATTCGCCTTAATGTCACGTGTAAAGTTATTATTATTACTATTATCATTATTATTAATATTATTAAAGGCTTGATATCCCATCAATGGAGGAGGCTTCTAGGAGGTTTCTAGGCACACATGACTTCAGTGCCTTCAGGAATGCAAGCATGGATGACCACAAGAAATCACCCATCAAGACTATGGATGCAATTAGCCTGAGGAGGACGCAAGGATTCCTCAACAGCCATTGCAACAAGACTGCCCAGTTAGAGTTCTGGGAGGTGACGTTTCACAGTAGATCCTTCTTATACAGACAGGTTAGTCAATTTGCACCTCCCTCCTACACTCCTTCTCAGTAAAATAATTCTGTGTACTCTCAAAAAAAAACCCATGTGGAGCAGGGTTTGTTAGCTGAAATGTTAAGAGGATATCATTTTTTATTTTATTTTTTCATAAATGTTCCCAAATTAAAAAAAATCATCTGGACATTTTGCAATCATCTATCCTTCAGATTCGCAGAATGATAGGAGCTGTAGTTGCTGTTGGCCTTGGTCGTATAGCACCCTCAGACATCACAACTATCTTGGAATCCTGCGACAACAGTCACATGCATGGGACGACAATGGCTCCACCACATGGCCTGTATCTCAAGGAAGTTTTGTACAAAGAAAATGGTGAGATTGAAATATGGGTGATTTTTATGCCTCCGCCCACTGAAGGTGGGTGCCGGAGGCATTATGTTTTCGGGTTGTCCGTCCGTCCGTCCCACTTCTCGTTAACGCGATATCTGAAGAATCATTTGAGGTAGGAACCTCAAACTTGGTACTAGTATGTATCCCTATACGAAGATGAACTGATTAGATTTGGGGGTAAGGAGGTCAAAGGTCAGAGGTCAGAGGTCAATTTACATGAAATTACATGAAATTCTTGGTTTTTAGCACCGTTACCGCGATATCTCAAGAACTTTTTGAGGTGAGAACTTCAAACTTGGTACCAGTATGTATCCCCATAGAAAGAGGAACTGATTAGATTTTGGGGTAAGTAGGTCAAAGGTCAGAGGTCACAGAGGTCAATTTACATGAACTTACATGAAATTACTGGTTTTTAGCACCGTTATCAAATATTTCTAGAACAGTTTGAGCCATCAACTGAATTTAGGCGGAGGCATATAGGAGACGCAGTCGCATTCATCTTGTTTTTCTATGTCACACTCTTTGTTTCTGTCTGTCTGTCTTTCTTTCTTTTTTCCCATATCTCTCTCTCTCTGTTTCTTATTCTTTCTATCTCTCTCACTCTTTATCAGTCTCTTTTTTTTTTTCTTTTTTTTTTAATTTAATTAGTATTCTCTTCCTTATTCATTCGATTTTACAGATCTCCTATTGAGCAGTACCCCATCTTTAGCTGATGACGACACATCCGTTACCTGAGTATAAAAATCACCTTAGGTCTACGTGCAAAGATACGAAATGTTCTTGAGGGTGAGTTTTCTTTTGGGTAAGGTTGCAAAAATATAGCGGCATGAAATGACGCATCTAAAATGCAAAATTCAAAATTGTTGAAAATCATAATTTTACGACATAGAGGTACATGTGTAGAAGCAGATTGTTAAGACATGGAGCTGGGAAATACCTCAACTACATGTACCTTGATTAAGTTTTATATTAGCTAAACTGTCATTCAGATATGTCACATAACATATTTTACTTCAAAGATATCAGCAACTACTGTATTACGCCTTTTGCATTTTGGATGCATCTCCACAGCATTTTGCAAAATAACCTAACAAACTTTGTTGTAAGGATACTTGGAATAGAAGGAGAAAAAAAGACATGCTTTATGCATGAATGGTATCCTTGTTTTGAATAAACAAAAAATAAAGTTTGAGTGAATCTTTATTGAGTCACAAGTTTACAAAAATGTATCAAAAGTAAAAATTTCATGAGAAGTTTTTTTCTGTCATAGATTCTCTTTACATTCTCCATGTTGATACAGATACATGCATATGTATTTTCCCATGATATTGAACATCCCAATTCGAGGGATCAACCATGAATATAAATATTTAGCTGCTAGAAGGCGTCAGTAGATATTTATAAAGTGCTTGCTTTTGATTGGTAAATTGTTGATTTTGATTGGCTGCGAGGGCAGTAGGTCCAGCTTTCGGTTGTGTTGTCCACTTCTGGTCTTTTTGCTTAAAATACTGTACATTTCTGTGTATGCATGAACGTAAACTTAATCAGCTCAGCGTCATATTCATCAAGTTCTGCCGATAACTTTTTTTTATTATTTCATCCATCATAAAATCCATGTAATTGGACGGTTCTGAAAACAAAGATTTCTAGGAGATGACTGTTCCACAAATTTGTATGTTCTTAACAGAGAGAGGCATAACATACAACAGCAAATGAAGAGTGGAGCTTGTCAGTCTTGCATCGACAGCCGCGGCTACGTATGACGTTATACAGTCCTCTTGTTTTCTTTCGACCGGGACATTGTTGATTTGCATACATGTGCATTATCAGTGTTGTATGGCATCTATTAAATTTTCTTAATTATTGTTACTGGTTTCCCAAGCAGTACCATGACAGGACTACCACTCATCATCCCAGGAAGGTTCACCATTAGTCTGCAAGCAAAGATGGAGGTGGTTAGAAGAATGGAGTTAGGGTAAAAGAGTCATCCTGAAATTTTGAACCCTGAACAGTCATGTATACATTAAGGTATGGTACAGTTGTGGAGAATTGATAAAGACTTGCATGACTTTTAACTGGTTCGGCTGCATTTGTCTACCAAGGGATCTTACATTTGGGTTACATTTGGATAGGGACTAGGGTTTGCTTTGATTAAGAAGGTAGGATACTGTGGAGCAATTTTTGCAAGAGGAAATGTGGTACCATCATGCTACCCTTTCTTTAGAAATTCACTTATACAGTCTTTGAAATTTGTGATTTAGAGCAATTCCATACCATTTAACCTGTGGACTACTGAATTCTCTAATTCCCATAGGCCTAACCCTTTCATGACAGGAATTATTTAAGGGCTAAATTGATCACTTTTTGTTCTTCAAATTGGCAACAATAATATTTGTCTTTTAGTGCTACATGGTTCTAATAAGGTATAATGTCTTTGAAAACAATATACATGTTAAGAAATTTTGCCGAAAAGTTGAAAAAAATTGCCAATTTGGATTAAAAAACAATGATTTTGAACCTCTCAATGTGTTTCCAATTTGAGCATTTCAAAGCTTACTCTTGTTTTTAAAATTCTTGGTATCAAACGCAATATGGTAATTCAACAAAAATGGACATAATATGTGCAGAAATTTTTGCATTTCCTACTCATGCATCAGGGGGGTGTTTCATTAAGCTGTTTGTTAGTTACGCACAACTGGTGATCAGTTCTTGTGCTAAATGATTGAGAATCTGATTAGTATAGCACCCAAGAACATGTTCCAGTCGTTCGTAAAGTCATTTGTAACTTCACGAACAGCTTTATGAAACACCCCCCTGGTGTATTTTGTAGAGCTCTGAATCAAAAGTTATTGAGCCGAACCACAAAATGTGGTCAATTGTCTTGAAAGGCTTACTACAGAGACCACCCGGATCCCGTAGGCAATGGGTCAATGGTCTCCTTTGTGTGGTTGACATACAATGTATTATGCTATTATAACAAACTAAAATTAATCCATTGAATATGGTTTCATTTTGTTGTAACATGCATTCACCTTAGACCCCAGCCCAATATATTTTGTGCTCCTTAGTCAGCATGTTGAGAAAAGTACATTACATATGCATAAGGATAGAATCACTGTTGCCGCATTGTTTAGGCAGCTCTCCTTGGTCCAGATCATAATGACCTGCATAAGTTGCCACGTCTTGCATGCAATTTTAATGTAATGATGACAGATTATTTTGGTGATCTTCTAAAACTAGAAAATGTTCATTTTTATGCCTCCGCCCACTGAAGGTGGGTGCCGGAGGCATTGTTTGTGGGTTGTCCGTCCGTCCGTCCCGTATTCGTTCTCACAATAACTTAAGAACCATTTGGCAGATCAACTTCAAACTCGGCTCATGTATGCATATGGGAGGGACAATGATCTGATTAGATTTTGGGGTCAAAATGTCAAAGGTCACAGTGGTCATTGTATATATAAAAATGGCTTGTTCTCGCGATAACTTAAGAGCCATTTGGTGTATCAACTTCAGACTTTGCTCATGTATGCAGAGCTGCCAACTAGTACGGATTTTCCGTAATTGGTACGGAAATTAACCATCATTACGGAAGTACGGAATGTCGCCCAAAAATTACGGATTTGAAGAAATCTGATTATGCACTATTCGTATTATACGTTGCGCACATGTATTTGTTATCACTCATACTTTCACACTCATATTGTATTATTTTCGCTGTTCCCGGAACTCCGCACTGTGTACGTACCTAAAGTGCATACAGAAAGGAGACTGCGAACGTACTTTCACCTTTAGCTTATAGCTCAAGCTATGAGCTCAAGCGCTAGCGGTGCGGCTGCTCTTACACACCGAGGCGTTAGGCAGCCGGCCAGCCTAGCCCGCGGGCGGCACGGCGCGGCTGCTGCTTGGTGTAAGGCGGCAGTATGTGGAGCTGCTCCGTAGTGGAATCAAAAGGATGAATAGGGAACGTGAGTTTTTAGCTGGTTTTTTATGTTTCTAGATCTAGATAATTATATTATTCCCATTGATAATTATTGGGGTGTCATAAAGAGTAATTTTAGGACATTTTTAGATCTAACTTATACAATTTTGGTGGCAGTTGCAGTTTAAAAATTTGGTATTTGGGGACTTGCAAAAAATTACGGATTTCATCGCCAAAATACAATTTTTCAGCTTGGCGTGTACGGAAAAGCTTGGCCAGAGGTTGGCAGCTCTGTGTATGCATATGGGAGGGACAATAGTCTGATTACATTTTGGGGTCATGAGGTCAAAGGTCACAGAGGTCATTGCGTATATGAAAATGGCTTGTACTCACGATAACTTAAGAATAATTTGGAGAATCAACTTCAAACTTGGCTCATACATGCATATGGGAGAGATGATTATCCGATTATATTTTGGGGTCACAGAGGTCAAAGGTCACAGAGGTCACCACAATAACTCAAGAACGGTTTAATGGATCAACTTCAAACTTGGCAACATGATTGGGTGACAGTGATTTAATTAGATTTGGGGGTCATGGGTTCAAAGGTCAAAGGTCACAGAGGATGTATACCTGTAAATAGACTGTTCTTGCAAAAACTTGAGCCAGTTTGACATTTTAACTTCAAACTTGGTATGTGTATGCATACTAGGGCGACAATGATCGGATTAGATTAGCGAATTCAGCCATATGGCAACTCTACTTGATAGAATATTATGCAAATTGACTTAAAAAGAATGAGAAAGCTATTATTAGTATTTCTTTTTTTTTAATTAGTATTTTTAACTTTTTACCATAATTCAACCTTCTCTTTAAACTCTAACTCAGTGTGCCAAGGGTTTTAGCTCTCTTCTAAATTTTACCAAAATGTGATCCAATTCTTACTTTTCAAATGTCTCCCCTTCATTAACCTGGTAGGATTTATTCCTTGAATGCACTGAGCGCTACGGTTGCCATGTTAAAGCCGAGGGAATAATATGCAGGGCCCTCAGGGAGAACAGTATTCAGTACTGATGAGGCTACCCCGGGTAAACGACATATTATTTCACAAAATATTATAACTTGTAGGAAATTTATTACCATTTCTTATGATACCAAACATTATTACTTTACCCAACTTTATGAATTATTGAAAATTACATTTGTTTCTTTTTTGTCCATTTTGTTTATTGATTTGATTTATTATTTGTTTACTATTGTTTAATGGTGCAATAAGGTAATATCTTTTTAAAAATCTGCAATTTTTTTTGAAAATTTCTATGGTAGCATATAATATAATCATATATTTAGAATGCTTGATTTATGCTAAAAATATTGATATGTAGATCACCATATACCTTTCCTGCAGTCGAGCAATTGGAGAATGAAAATGACAGGTTTATCTGTCACATATACGTGCCATCGGCACTGAAAGAGTTAAGAAAAATAATGAATGATTTGACACCGCCAACTGACTAACATGTCAATTAACATTTTCCTATTATCCTAATATGAATCTGTGGTAATGATTAATGAGTAATTAAATTTCAACTTCAACAAAACATTCAGCAATGAACCAGGTATAATTATTTGTTTTCATGATTTGTATAAGCTCAAATAACCTCATTATGCATTGATTTAATTTATTTGACTTCATATTCTAACTTTCTAAGAATATTGGACCATGTAGTTACTTTATTGAAGTTATGAAACATCATGACCTTTTCCAATCAGATGAAACAATTTCAAGATTGATGATAATTTATTTATTAGAGTAACATAGTATATAAGAATGAATAATGAATTTTGTAACCATATGGACCAATATTTTGATATTTAGAATTAGACATGAACAGTATTAACTTGAATTAAATGAGCAAATACAACACTTGTGAAATGTTCATTTATCTGATAAAAAGTTTTTATTTTTTTAAATTTTATATCTTCAATACATAGGAATCTAATATACCTTCCCTGAACAATGCTTCCTTTTTTCTAGTCGGTTTTACTTTACTTTGTATAAAATACCGAATGTAATCATTAAATTCACTTGTTATGTGATTAGCTTTTTGCTCTGTATTCTACACAATGTCGCTATCTAAGAACAATCCCTTCATCTTTAATAACACATTACATGTATTCTATTTTTTCACAATTTTTGCAGTGTGAAGATATACTATCGATGGTTATGCAATTAAAAAAAAAACCTGTAGGTTGATTTTATATTCAATGAAACGTAGTACTCTTTGTGATGAAAATTGTACAAGCTGTCCTATACTATCGGTCAACATTTTGCAAAGTATTTCATAATTATCTGCATAAATAACCTTGGCACTCAAGAAAATGTATGTATGTACATGTCGTTTGTTAGAATAAATCTAAAAAACACATTTAAAACTGAGTTGAATATATAATTTTATATATATTTACAGTATACAATGGCATCAGTGTTGTTGACTGTCCAGCAAGCAGCCACTGTATCTAGGATCTACAGAGAATCTCATATTGAAAAAAAAATGCTCACTCAGACTCAATACATGTTACATGTATTGTACCAGTGAAAATGAGGTTTTTCCCCTCTATTCTAGTGCATAAAGACTTTACAAAATTGACGAAAAAGACAGTGAGTATGGTGGATATTTGATACATTTTGAACACATCTAGCATAATCAGTTTGTCAAAGCACCATGAATGATTTGGTGGGCTGCATAAGATGCAAATTTTGTGTTTGAAAGGTAATGTATTGAGTTCAGGTAATGAAAGAAACTCGGCTCTTTTCCTTGACTTACTGAATCAAACAAATAATACACTTCACTACTACAAATAGTGTGTCAAGCAATCGAACACATGGTTTCAGTGAATATGAAAGCCATTGAAATTCCCTTACATTGAATGATGTCTTTAAAGTCTTTGCCATAATGCTGTTAACATTATACATGAAAGCAAAAATTCAATGAAATAATTCCAATGAATACATGTATTCCACTGACAGTTTTGACCCTCATTCTTTTCATTAAAAAAAAAAAGAATCTGCATTTTTTTTAATGACAAGAATAAGGGTCAACACTGTCAGTATATGTTTTCTTTAATGAACAATCAGAGCTGAGGGAGCTTCTAAGGCACTGACAGAAAGCCTCATTATTGGTTTAGGCAACTGACCAACCAGAGACCATGTTTTGTTGTCGATGTCGAAGCACTGTACATCCGCATGACGCTTAGCCTTTTTTCCACTGTACCCTCCGAACACATAGATGTTATCATCCAATGTTGCAGCTGCTGCAAAGCACACCGGACGTGGCATGTTCTCAATGTATTCCCATGTATCAGTAGTTGGGTCATAACACTCCATAGACTCGCAGTCTACTCGTTTAGCGGAAGTGTCCCTGGTGTTGCCTCCGAAGACATAAAGCTTACCACCAACTGTGCACATCATGTGAAATGCCCTCTTAGACGACATCGGGGACATGTGGACCCATTTATCCGACTTTGGATGGTAGCATTGGAGAGCATTGGTGAAATGACGACCTGCAACAACTCCACCTGTGACGTAAATCTTGTCGTCCAGGACTGCGCTGGCATGCCCGAACAGTCCCGTGTACATGTGGCTGACGTAGGTCCAGCACTCTGAGGCAGGGTCATAGAATTCAACGCTGGCCAGAGAACCATGAGCGTTCTTGCCGCCTACAGCATACACTCGGTGGTTGAGTGTGTTCAGGGTGAATACGGCTCGGCGCTTCTGCATGGGGCAGAGCTGGGACCAGGTGTTTGTCTTGGTGTCACATACATGGACAGTCCCTATACTGTCTGCTGCCTTGCTGTGTCCAGAGTGTTGGCCACCTACATATTGAAGAAGATTGAAATAGTTTAGGGGTATAAAAAATTGGGAATAGATTTCTTTTTATTGCATAGAGGTTATACTATATACTTCTGAAAACTTGATGAAAATTATATTTATACTTCAGAACACTTTATAAAATAAAATATACCTGTACATCATATTATAATCCATGTCAGAAGATTATAATGATACAGGTAATATCAAAAACACTTTTTTTTTACAGGGGCTCTTCATGGATTTTTTAAAGAACAAAGAAGGTTTCACCATTGTGATGTTTAAAAGTGTTTTACTGCTGTTTTTTCTGTAGAGCTGTTTTACAGTTTGTCAGAGGAGAGCTCTTGTGGAGCTTTCCAGAGCTACAGTGTACATGTAAATCACTTGCCGTTTCCATCTATTTATGCCACTGATTGACAGGATTAATATGTCAAGAAATCGTTGAGAGAAATATACATGAACATATGTGACCCTCCACCACAAAACGACCAATAAGTCGCAATGGGAGTTTTAGAGTAAACAGCTGAAAAAGGTGGTTTGGGGTGGAAATTTTGATTTGATTTTTTTTGTATTTTCTGAAAGTTCATTTATTAATCTACCATCTGACAAAATTTCAGGTTAAAATACCTTGTCGAAATGTGTTTTTACTCTTATTCAAAATGACCATGTTTTCCTGGACATTCAAAATTTGTGTGTCAACTTGCTGGGATTGTACTTCACATCGCTTTTCTGGTATAGCTTAAAAACTGTGCACTGTCTGATATTCAAAATCTGAAGAAACATAGAAATATATCTATTCTGAAGGTCTGGAAAGTTTCAACCCAACCCAATTAGTACTTCACAGTGTATGCTAGGGAGTTTTGACTCAACTTTTTGTGCAACAAACAATAGGACACAGATTTTGCGCTCTTAAATGGTCACTCTTCTTTAGAGCCCATTTTCTCTATTGTTTTGGTCATTAGCCTGTCTGACACGTTGACATTCTCATTGTAATTTAGAAGGGTTTGCTTAGTCCATACAAGACAAGTTATATATCATTTTAAAGCTTAGAATCTAAGCTTTCAAATTGTGTTGAAATATTAAAAACCCAAATTTCCGACTTTTTGGTCGTTTTGTGGTGGAGGGTCACATATAGACATGTTTTTCAAATAATTCACAACACAAGGATAGAAAATAGGAACTTTTTTTGTATACGCTATAAATCTATAAGCCCTGCACGTCTATAAGGATTTGTCTGATTAATATAAATTTTATTTATTCCATCCTAACTTGACAAGCACACTTTGGAGTAAAGAATTTGGTATTTGAAATAAACTTGCATTGTCGTGGGAATTCCTGAGGCAAATAAATCAATACCAATTTCCTGAATTATGGGTGAAATTAAAATCATTCTAGGGAGCATTTTTTCTGAACCAACCTGCAACGTAGAGGAGACCATTCAGTACAGCAGTGGCGTGGTCTAGTCTTCGAATGGGCATGGCTGTCCCTTCAGTCCAGTCTCCTTCCAGTGGATTGAATGTGAAGGTCCTGTCTATGGGAGCCCCTGTTGCATCATCTCCGCCTATCACCAGAAAGGTCGTCTTTCCCGGGGCCTGTGTCATGTAGGAAGGACGGATGCAGTCTTGGGTGCGCGATGCAATGCATGACAGCAGCCTCTGCTTCAGTGGTGCGTCCTCCGGTTTAGCCAGGCGGGATTCTATGGAAGAGATTTCTGTGCGGATGTCGGATGGAAGAATGTCATGGAAGCGGATCGTTTCAAGAAGAGGTTCCACGTGGTTTATTCGAGATTCCGAGTCGTTTTCGATCCAAGATATCAGGGAATGAAGCAAGTCTGCGGCAGAACCGTTGCTGTGGAACTCTTCACGTTGACTGATAGCCATTATGTTACATGCCGGGATGGCTAAGAAATCGTCACTACAGTTGACAACAAGCATGAAATTCTCTGCAATATATTTATAGATACTTTTCTTGATACGATCAGAATTTGCTGTCTCTGCTTGTTTTAAGGCGTTGAGGCATGTGTCAGGTTTGAGCAAGTTCTTCGTCTCTTCTGCACAGTACTGTTTTAATTCTGGCATTTGGAGCTTACTCGCAGCGCGGAAAACTTCAATGACGTGCTCCAAAGAGATGTCATCGCCCAGCTCAGACGTGTACATGAAGGACGTAACTGCTCGGAGTGTTCCAACAGATATCCCGTCTAGCTGGATCTCTGGTTTGGTGACTGGGAATTTCCCACGGGAAGCAATCTTCAGTAGCTGATCCCGTAGAAATCTGCTGTTCGCGGCGAGTATAGTTCGATGTGCCTCGATCTTGGTTCCGTTCGTGACGATGGAGACATCGCAGAGGAAGCCCTGGTTGCGGAACGAGTTGAGTTCCTTGAGAACACGACCACCGTGGATGGAACTCAGAGAGCTACTGATCATAAGAGAAGAGGGTTTCTTTAGCGGAGAACGACGGCCAAATGACGGAGGAAGGTTAAGTTTGATTGGGTTCTTCCGTGGTGACAAATCGTTCAAGAGAAAGTTCTCGGAATCTGCAGACTGATCCTGTGTTAGTCAATATACCAAATATGTCATTAAATGTCACTGAAATATAATTGATTATTGATCACGTGATAATACGTATAACAGTATATTGGATTATCTTGAAAGTTTAAGCTGTAACCATCACAATCTCGCCCTCCATGTGGATGCTTTTGGGGTGTGGTCTTTCGTGATATTTTGGTAAGGAGAAAAAGTATGAGAAGTCTCTTTTGTCAGAAGAAGTGATTTTGTATACGTTAAGGTCGCTTGCAGGGGAATTTGTTTAAGTGGTAAATGTTTGTTTAACTGGTTCATCAAAATAAGAAAAATATATTTTGATTTTTATTACTTTAATAAACTTGGGAAATACATTTTAAAGTTGCGACAGGAGTTAAAATCACAGGAAAGCATGTGGTTATTTTATATTTTGAAGTTTTGAACAGAGAGCTACATTGTTCCTCACTGCTAGTTCACAGTGGCTTAAAAGTTACCAAACCTCGCCAAATATTCGTTTTTACTTTTCCTTTTATATACAATACCCGTAAAATTTTCACTACAAACACAATCGTAATGGAGAATGGTGTTATATTTTTAGGGGGAGAATCAGACTCATTTTTAGGATCTTCTAAACCTATTTTATTTTAATATTAAAGAGAACATATTCCACTACTATAATAGTCATATATTAGTTTTGTCATTTTTTCGACAACTTGATTCTAAAAAATAGTTTTCTTTGAAAAGTGGAGATATATTTGCACAGGCAACCCCCTTCCTGGACTCCTTTAATCAATACAGGTGTACTATGGACAGCAGTAAATATTCATGTGCTTGTATGTATAGATTTGGTCGTTATTGTTTGTGATGGGTCTGTTTCAAGCGGTCTTCTGTCGGTATAGTACCACGTCATTTCATTCAGGAAAAAAGGGGTTTGACAAGATAATATAACACCATAACTGATGAATGTGTGGTTATACAACGTTTTAGTAACATTTATGTGCAATAATGGGAAAATAAACTTGGCAGCTCCAAGACCATCTAGCCTACAATTTTCTTTGAAAATTATAGGCCTATATGTGCGCGCTTTTCATACTTTATTATGTTCCTGTATCAGTATACACCATTTAGGACATTTCTAAAGTCGTAACCGGAATTATTACATATGCGCTTCCAACCACACATTCATTATATATAGTCTGAAATACGGTTGTTACTGACGCGATAGCACATTAATTTTTACTCCAGTTAGAAGTACATAATTAACATAACTTTATTTTAAAAAAAGTGGTTCATGTGAATCAATTAAAATAATAGCTTTTTAGTACTCACCATGATTTACAAGCTGCAGTATACGGCAGAATATTTGACAAATATTTATCCCTCAATTCGATGAAAAACAGGAACTATTAAATCGTAGGTTTCTCGTCATTTATTTCAACCACCGCAAATCTACATGGAGCTAGGCGTGCACAAAACACTATACAACGATAAACTTATGGTTGTGTACATTTAAATATCCCCCACTTTTCGGTTGTCATTGTGAACACAACGCTTTGCCCACTGAACCGTGCACAAGTGGCTTATCGATCAATGCACCATTGACTGTTTCAATAAGAGGGAGGAAGAGAGAGAAGAGAGTCGGATAACCGTAAAAATCATTGTTGACTAATCTAGTATATGTGATTGTATCCTCTCCTTTCTAAATGACATCGAAGGCGTGCTTTAAGCCTTTATGAATCAATTTTGCTCAGCGATGAGAAAATAAGCAAAGAAACGAATTTTAAACGCATTTATCTCTCATTTTACCAAGCTTTCTCGTGAACTTATTCCACGTTGTCCACTCGGAAATAGCGTGATAATGCTGTCCCATCGTGATCCATTATTATATACTGAGAAAAGACACATGACCACGTTTTGCAAGGACTTTCAAGAAAATTGATCAACCCCAGGACAATTTTAGTACCCTATTGTATAACCCATAGAAATCATGTTTGGATTATCTCATTTTGTCATTGTCATGTTCGCCCATAGGTGATGGCCTGGACAAGACTTGAATTTGCCTAAGTTTGATATTTCGGAAGTCGCTGCCATAGTGTCATTTACAGTCTATCTGGTCCTGTGCTTGCTTTTATTTATTTCAAGAGCTTTGACAAACGGTTTATCGATTTCATTTCATGAATGATCCATTTTTATTCATACATTTATATAGCTTGACACTTAGAGGTCCATAAATCAGTTGATTTTGGACTAACTAGTTAAACCCGGTTTTACTTTAATAGAGTCTGCCCTTGTGAATATATATATATATATATATATATATATATATTGCTCATTAATGTTATTTCCTTTGCCTTCAATTAGCCGACCACTGCATGACTACCATAAAATACCACATTAATTCACCCACACGTTAATAGTACAGGTGGAGATAATGTTATTTTATGTTTTGTAGTAACCTTTTGTAAGTGGGTGGTTTTAATTTGTCTATGGGTGGTATACGCAGTGGATTGCTTATAAAATAGAAAATAAAAATCGGCCTTATTCTGGACTACCCCCCCCCCCCCCCCGCCACACACACACACACACCCACCCACCCTCTCTCTCTCTCTCTCTCACACACACACATACACGCGCGCGCAATTTTGTTTTCGCTCTTCATCTTGTTCTCTCTCTCTCTCTCTCTCTCTATCCCCCACAACACACACACACGTATAAAGCGCTAGTCTAGTTCTGGATTCTTTTTATTGATTTTTTTATTCGCCGATAATACGCGATAAGCCGAGTGATGGCACGATCGCGAGAACCTGTTGGCCCCGAAAAAAGAGTCCAGTGCAATTGCTCCACGCTGACGACTTTCCCTGAGATTTTTCAGGGAGAGCAATAAGCCACTTCGGAGATGCAATCTGAGCATGAGCAGATAAAGGTCATCTGTACCAAATTCTAAAACCCACTGACACTAATATTCGATATGTGCTCATGAATGTCATGTAATCATTATTCAATTATGCACTAATGGTGCATTCCATGATATCCAGGTGGAAGTATTCTTTTTAAAGGGGGAAACAAAAGCTATTCATGAGGCACCTCTATCACTCCCAGAGTTATTTTTCTGAAGTGCACATAAAGGGACCCTCCATGTCTAAAATATCTGTGGATATTTGGGGTCATTTGTACCATGCACTAACCCCGAACTGGCTTATTAAAATTGGCCGCACCTCCCCATGCTAAAGCGCTAGTGAACTTTGGACCCCTGACGTCAGCGTGGAGCAATTTCACTGGACTCTTTTTTGCTCGGGCCATCAGGTTTCCGGATCGCGCCAATCACTCGGCATAATACGTACAGTCGTCGAAAAAAGAATTCAGTAAAGGGAGTCCAGAACTAGACTAATAAAGCGCAAGCTCTGTCTCTCTCTCTCTTTATCTGGCGCCATTTTGTTCTCTCCATCTCTCTCTGTCTTGGTTCCAGAAGTAATTAAAATACAAATTACAAAAACAAATTTGGTTATTGCAGTGTTCTCGAATATGTATTATTCTGTCGTGGTAAACCAAATGTCATTATACGTAAAGTTTCTGGGTCTAGCTGTGACATTTTATAATCATACTTTGAAGAACTCTCCATAAATGTCAATTATGTACCCGATTCACAGATGGGTGCAGTAAACGGCTGAAAAAATGTAGTAATCCCTATAAAGCTGGGTTGTAGATAGAACACGTTAATGAAATGTACCCGTCGTCAACTATATTCGAGACACGTTATATTCACCTGATTCATGATTTGTAAATCAGGTCCAGTGTGATAATATGCTAAAGTGTTCAACTAAACTAGAGTCGGTCCGGTTGTCCGTTTTGGTCTCTGCCCTCTGCCCTCTGCAAGCCACATGTAGGCCATTATGTATGCAGTCAATACTGTCTTGTTCGTTACGCGTAATTTCAAAAGTAGATTACAAGATTATTAGTAGTACATGTATATATAATATATATACTGTGTTCTATTTCAAGCCAGTTTAGGTATTACATAATATGTACAGTATTAGGTATGTTCTTTTCATAATTGTTTCACTGTTTTTTTTTTCACCTTTTGTGAATCAGGTGAATTATGAACCCCGTCATGAGTTCATTAGGAAACAGGTTTAGTTAACCCTAACCCTCTCCGTGCCATATTCCTATACATTGTACAATTTGCTTATTTAAAGAGATGGTTGACTTCTGGTAAAGATGACAATTAATTTGTGAGCTTTTTTCATTCTTTGTCACGTTGGAAGAATATTGGTCGTCTTTTCTATAATTCCTTCATACTAATTTCTCAATGCAACCTTCATAATCCTCGTACCTGAACTCCTTATACATACATGACACATTAAACACGCTTTTATACCATCAAATATTAATGGGTATAGCCTTGCCCAACGACTGTGTGCATATACTGTTATGACCACAACTGAATAGGCCCTAACAGTTATTCAGCGACAAGTAGGCCCAGGGTAAAAAAAAACAGAGATAAAACTTCGGATCCACTTTTGCACAAAATTTCACAAATTTTCACAATAAAAACAAATTTAACAAGATGAATGCGACTGCGTCTCCTATATGCCTCCGCCTAAATTCAGTTGATGGCTCAAACTGTTAGAAATATTTGATAACGAGGCTAAAAACCAGTAATTTCATGTAATTTCATGTAAATTGACCTCTGTGACCTCTGACCTTTGACCTACTTACCCCAAAATCTAATCAGTTCATCTTTCTATGGGGATGCATACTGGTACCAAGTTTGAAGTTCTCACCTCAGATGGTTTATGAGATATCGCGGTAACGGTGCTAAAAACCAGTAATTCCATGTAATTTCATGTAAATTGACCTCTGTGACCTCTGACCTTTGACCTACTTACCCCAAAATCTAATCAGTTCATCTTTCTATGGGGATGCATACTGGTACCAAGTTTGAAGTTCTCACCTCAGATGGTTTATGAGATATCGCGGTAACGGTGCTAAAAACCAGTAATTCCATGTAATTTCATGTAAATTGACCTCTGTGACCTCTGACCTTTGACCTACTTACCCTAAAATCTAATCAGTTCATCTTCGTATGGGGATACATACTAGTACCAAGTTTGAGGTTCCTATTTCAAATGATTCTTCAGATATCGCTGTAACGAGAAGTGGGACGCACGGACGCACGGACGGACAACCCGAAAACATAATGCCTCCGGCACCCACCTTCGGTGGGCGGAGGCATAAAAATGTGTCGTGATGAAAGAGCAAGCTAGAATGACTCCTCAAACATCTTCTACCACACCCTAATGCCCATGCCCCGCACCGCCTGCGGAAAACATTCTTGCATAAATGATAATCACTTCTTACTCTTGGACAACAACCCTTACCAAGCATAAATATGCATACATTAAAGAGACAAACAACATTTACCTGTTATACAAACTTAACGCAAGCAAATAATATTAAAATGCCCTCATATTCAAAATAACACAATGAAAAGTAAAAATGTTTAGACCAAACATTTGTGTATATAGTCCCATGTATGTGCAGTGCATGTGATCTGAACAGCAAGATTGAGTCAATTTATTTTCATTTTGATCATTAAAAAACTTTACAGTATACAATTCTTATGTTTCTACATTATAATCGACCTTTCCCAATATTGCTTCCAGACAGTTACTTTCTTACTGTACTATCACACCGGGCTTCCCGACCGTGCCACGACAGTCCCGACTCAAAAATATGGAAAATCGGGTGAAAAGTCGTGGCCAAGTCGAGAAGGTCGTGGCGTGATCGGGGTTAGTCGTGGCATGTTCGTGAGGGTCGGGAACGGTCGGGAGGTCTGTCACGACTTTTTAGGTCGGAGCTTAATAATCGGGAAACTCTCACGATTCTAAGAAATCGTGGCTATAACGTCGTGAGGACGTGGCGCGGTCGGGATAGTCCGGGCACAGTCTTGGCTCAGTCGTGGTGCAGTCGGATTGGTCGTGGCCCAGTCAAAATGAAAGTGAGGTCTGCTTGCAAATCGGCTGTATTTATAGGTCTTGGCGCGGACGTGGTAGAGAAGGTGATAGATCGGGGCTGTGGCGTGGCTCAGTCGTCGCGCAATCGGATAGATCGTGGCGCTGTCTTGGCGAGAACGTGGCACAAGCGGGTACTGTCGGGACTCAGTCGTGAGAGTCGTGGGTATAATCGGGTGCTGTCGTGGCTGGTACATGGCTGGATCGAGACTGTCGGGAATCAGTCGTGGCACAATCGGGGAGAGTCGTGGCAGCAACGGGAATGTATAATTTTTTAACCGGGATTCGGGTATTTTTACACGATTCTACCCCGACTCATACAAATGTTTCAAAAATTATAGAATCGGCGTTGTCGGGACGGTCGTAGCAGTCGTGGAGTTTGGTGTGATAGGGGCTTTACTCGAAAAGTTATGGACGAGAGAAGTCTGGTTGCATGAAGTCCGATGTCGCACTGATCATACTTCATAATCAGAACTATCCAGAAATGTATAGTCCAAATAATTTAACCATGGCATGATTGGGCAAGTCAAACGTACTTTGACCTAAACGTTGCCGACCACATCAAAGATTCTAGTATGCAAGTCATGGGAATTTGATCTTTTGAGGACTCTACTGTAGCTTAGATTAGACATCCTGAAAATATCAAGGAAATGATGTACGGTTCTACGTGCATTTTCGGAATTTTGAACCTTTGGAATTATGAACCAAATTTCATTTTTGGAATTACAAACCCTGTCCATTTTCGGGATTATGAAGTAACCCTATTTCATTTTTCGGAATTACGAAACCTTCGAAATTACAAATCTTCGGTGAAATGAATATTTGGAATTACGAACCGGCGAGGAAGCGAAGCCAGTGGCATATCTAGAGATTATGGTGCCCCGGGCAAAAACTGAAGGTACCCCCCCCCCCCCCCCCCCCCAACCGAGTTCCCAAACTTATTTACGTTATCGAGGGAGCCAACCGGCCAACCGGCAAATTTTTCAATTTTTAACCCTAAAAAACGCAATTTCTTGGGCATTTTTGCAATCGACCACAGCAATTAAGCGGTAGAGAAGCTCGAATTTTATACATTACTAAACGGTTTTCTATTCACTCACTTCTTCAATCGGTAGCAAAACTAAGGAAAACCCTATATATTCTTGAGAAAGAGTCGAAAAATTCAGCAAGGCTACTTAAAGTTGAGATTTTTTTCAAAAGTTGAACCTTTGCAAATGATGTTTTATACACTTTATCATATATTGGCGCCGCAATATTTAGCAGGAGTCATATGAAACTTACCCGGTACATGATATGGCGGGCAAAGCAATTACATCTTTTTTTTTTTCAAATTTTGAACCCTTTAAGCTATTTAAGAACTATATAGGCCTACTGGGGGCGCGAAATTACGAGATCCTGAAAGAAAATAATTATGCAATGGAGCAAAGCGACCGAGCTTTGGAAAATTTTCCAATTTCAAACCTCCAAAAACAAGATTTCTGGTCCATTTATCCTGCAGATTTGGAGTTTTCTTCATCTTCCTCCTTTTATCTTTCTCTCTCTTTTGCGATTTTTGCGCCCCTTCAAGTGCTGCCCGGGTCATCTTCCCCCTGCCCCCTGCCCCCTTAGATACGCGAAGCGACCAAACGGGGGAGGGTGTGGGAGGGGAGTATCCCCCACCCACACCATATTTTCGCATTGAAATCATTGAATTTCTTATTTCCTTCCTTCTAATCATTAAAGAATGTGATGGTATTTCAAGATCAAACATAATGAGTTTGGATAATTATTATTTAAGTTCATGTATCATAATTCTTATTTATTTATCCAAAAATATTGGGGGTTGATAATACAGGCCATCCCCACCTCAAATTTCTTTTTTTGGGGATATATACTCCCATCCCCCCCCCCCCCCCCCGGATCGACACCCATGTCTGGGGAACAATGGGGACCAAGTGTGCTCGAACTTGTCTCTTTGAACGTGATTTTTTTATGACGTTGGTCGTGTCAATATGTTCGGACATAATGTGGTTAAAATGACAATAATTTCATAGACATAAAATACATGCCATATGTTGAGAGCCACAATGTCGTTAAATCTAATTATTACCCTTCTGGCATTTTAAGCTAATTGAATTGGATTTATTTTTAGGTAGGTTTTACTTCAAGTACAGACCATAAGGTACAGGTCACCTTTTATTTTCGTTCGATTTTTCTTCAGTTATTTATTATTTTATTTCTTACTTCTACCCACTTTTTAGTGACGGCAATATCTCTAATGTAGCTCGTTCAAAATGTATGCAAATTTGGCAAAATGGAAGACAATGGTTATGAAGTTGTGCACCTTAACGTTCTTATTTAGTCAATGTAGCGTGACGTCATCTAGGCGCCATTTTGTAAAAATCCGACATATTCTTTATCTTGGTTGGTTTGTTTTATTTTCCTTATAAAAAGATCATCAGCACACACTTATAAATATACAAGTAGAAGAATGTAAAGATCAAGAATTAAATCAATTATTAACACCAACTAATAACGGCTGGAAAGCTCTATATTCTGAGCCATTAACTTAATAAGAGGGGAAAAGGTGCACGTATACGAAGAGGAAAGGGCACACATTAGATATGATATAAAAAGGGGCACCTTTCCGAAGTAAAAGGGCACTTATTAGAGAGATGAGGAGTAAATAATGAGATTTGAAAATGAGCACTTATTAGAAAGGGAAATGGCACTTATTCGAACAGAAAAGGCACTTTCAGTCAATGGGCCTTTAGGGGGGAAATTTCCCCTAATTTTTAGGGGCGCTCTGACCACCCATCCCGACGGACAATTTTGTCAGATTTGGTGTTTTGCTAATGTATACACCTTTCTTCTGACAAAGTTTAGCGCTTATGTTAGATGGGTTGAATCCGATACGACGTTGGGGCCCTTTTGGGGTGCTCTGGGGGCCAAACCCGGCGGCTTCATTCGAGCTAACAAACTGTTTGTGAATGACATGGACGGTCTATGTAACTTAAAGGGGTCAAATCTGATATGTAAAATGGGGTGACTATTTCGGGACAGGCTCCTGGCCTATATGTATTGTACTTGGAAACCAAGGACTTTGTTTCCAGTAATTTATTGATAAAAAAAAAGTTATTTACACCAAACAATGTAAGGATGTCATTGACATATTGAATCGTATTTGATTCGGATTTTCCATCTGTGTGAATAATTTAGATCTTTGCTGACTCAGACAGATCGTCTTTAACATTTTTTGATGTATTATGTTTGTGTATCGGGACAGGGTTGTCAAAATGAGAGTCACAATGGATTTAGTAGTTACATGTATTAACATGTTAACTAATACCAAAGTGCAATCAAATCGAGGGATTGACAATATATCAAAATATTTAGAGAGGGAGTCAACAGGTATTGATTTTGATTGCTTAAAGCACGCTACAGTAGTAGTGGGTCCAGCTCATCGATCTCTACCTCACTAGCAGGAATCGATGGTCCAGCTTTCGGTTGTGTTGTCCACTTCCGCTTGAAGTACGTTTATATATGTGCACGGTCGTCAACTTACTTCAGCTACACAAAGAATTCATGAAGTTTTGCAGATAATTTTTGTAATCATTTTTCCTTCTTTATAACAATTACTCTATTGATCTTTGTCGAATCCTTTGTTAGAATTGTCAAAATGAATAAATTTGAATTTCAATCAATAGTGATGCTATTAGTTTTGATTTCCCTTAGTTTTAACTAAATATATTAGATAAAATATACCATTATCATTTTAGTATTATCAGCTTTGCAGTGTAATGTATTTGCAATGCTTGAGACGGCCCCAATTCAAACCAGCCTTGTCACTGTTTGGGCTTATTAACGTGTATAAAATGATAAATATAAACAATTAAATAAATGGAACAAATAAGACATAATTATGCCATAATAATACAATAAAACACATGTACAAGCATTATAATACCCTTTCCATGATATCCATCTTCTCTCCCACTACAAATGATATATCACTCGATTGTTCAGTAATAAGTCACAATAATTGTTTGCTGGTCCCAATAATTCCCTTCTATATACACCAACACCTACACCCACTCTCCTCTCCAAAGAATAACGTATGCATTTACTTCCAACTCTCTCTCTCTCTTTGTGTGTGGGGGGGGGGGGTGTGCGTGTGTGTGTGTGTGTGTGTCTTTGTCTCTGTCTCTGTCTCTTATTTTCGCGTCATTGACTTATTATATCAGTGACGAATCCAGTATTCTCCGGGGCGCCCCCCCCCCCCCCCCCCAGCAAAAAACAAAGCTTTAATTCACAAATCTTGGTATTTGTCTAATTCCATAACACAAATGAATACAACTACAAGAAAGCTATTTCTATATACTCCAATGTCATTTAATATTCCATTGTGATTGTTGCATCAATGTTTGTGTTTGAATGTTAATTACCATGCATATCATTTCGAAATACACTTTTGACTGTTCAGAATGGCTAAGATCAGTGCTTCACCAACATTTAATCGAATTACTAAATATCATGTCGATAACTGGAGAGGCTGTATCCAAATAGTAGAGTTGTAGGGAGAGGGTAGTCGGGAACCAAGAGTGCAACGCAATCCACCCTCTCCCGTCATTACTCTTCCTCTTTATCTCTCTCCCCTCTGTTTGCCTCTCTATCTATCCATCTATCTCCATGTATCTCTATTCTTTATGATCTTTCATTATTTATTTTTTATTTTTTGTAATAGTTTACTTCGTTTTCTAAACATAGATACGAGACACCCGAGACCCTATTCATTACATAACTCCATTCATTATTTTTTTGTGATTTTGACCGGATTCCATTAGACATGAGTTGAGTACATGTAGCCGGAATGGCAATCAAGCATACTGAACCATCTTATCTTCTATCCATCCGCGCAGATTATACACGTTGGAGTAGACGCCATACTTTCCCTTTCTGGCACAGCCCGAGCCCCAGCTGACGACTCCCACCAAATCCCATCTTTCATCATTGATCCCATATCTCGTCTTCACCACCATTGGTCCTCCGCTATCGCCCTGTAAAGTGAAGGAGAATAAAGCATGAATAGGATTTGGGATGACGTAATTTGAGTTGGTCCAGTTGGCAGGGGCGGATTGGGACTAAAATTCGAGTGGGGAATTTTGGATCGGAGCCTTCATAGAGTTGATTGCGTTATTGCCTATTCAGTCCTATAAAGGAAATGCGTACATGAGGAAAGTCATTCAACATTTCACTGTGTGTACTTAAATGTTTTTTTTTTTTAATATTAGAGTTGAACGCTCTTACATGATAGTCTGCTCGTTAACAACTCCATAAAGAATCAAGCCTAGTATAGTCTGACATTGATCTCTTACGGGTGGGGCTAGAGTATAACGTGCTGTGTACATACATTCTTAAAGGCGAAGTCCCCTCTGACATTCAGTTGATTTAAATAGAAAAAGGGAAATTTATTCGTGAAATTTTGAGCAAAATCATTGAGAAATTTTGTATATCTTGCTCAGTACTAAATTATGTATGAATTTTCGCTTTCTTGATTTGTTTCATACAGGGGTTATGTAAAACATGTGTCCAATGGTTAATTGAGTAATTTTTTTAGAGAGAAAAATATATATGATTGTTTTCAGTACAGGGCAAAAGAGAGAGCACCTCGCAATTAAGATACGGCACAGAGTTTCCAATTTGTGTTTAATGGATTACAACTTCAAAAAAATTGAAACCTAATTATTCACAAAGCACGTCAAGACATAGTTGCTAGTTGTTTATGCATTCCTGAATCAGAACATGGCGCCACTTATGTCATGGGCATCAAATGAAGGTCCCAGACGTAAATTATCAGGACTGATTGATACTTTTTGGTATTGAAAAAAAATATATGTATACATGCATATATAACCATATATATACAAGTATATATATATATATATATATATATATGTGTGTGTGGGTGTGTGTCTGCGTGCGTTCGTTTAGCATTATGTCCGAGGACATTTTCGGACAGAGAACAAAAAAAAAATCATGACAACAATGGTCCTCGGAAGCCGGACAATAGTCCTCGAACGTCGAACAATGAATTTGTGCTTTATTCCGTCGACTGTCCGAGGACGAGTAACAATAGAGGAACAATAGTTGTCCTCGGAAGTAAAGCCATGTAAACGTGTGTGTGTGTGTGTGTCAACACCTCTTCCATAACACACACTCGCGCAAGCACGCACACACACACGTGTTTGTGTGATAATTGTGTTTACTGAGAGTTCCCCCCCCCCCCCCCCCATTACATGTATTGGCAAAGCATTCGACTGGAAGCACGGACGTGTTGGTAAGGCTTGGGGCTGTGCACAGTCGCCCCAAAGGTTCCAAGCCGCTTAAAAGGTGACAGGAAAGAAAAAGAAATAGAAAAGAAAAGAAGGGAGGTATGATAATGATAATAATAATAATAATAACAGTATTACTATTATTAATACTATACCATTATAAATTGATTATTATTTTATCGTCTTATCCCTGTTCCCTCTTTCTCACAATCAGATTTTATTTATTTATTTAATCTGTGGATATCTAGGCAACGAAGTAAACAAAAAAAATGATAAAAAATTAATATAAAATTTGAACTAGTTTCCAGCCTCTTGTAAAGTATGGACTAATCATGGAATTGTATCAAGCAAATTTGATCCTACATGTGGGAAATGAGTGCATGAATATCAAGTATCATGCAACCCTTCCTTCTCATTAATGTGTGTGTGTGATTGGGTTTTTACAGACGTGTATCAATCAGATATGATTATTTACGTCTGGGACCGACCTTTAACGTTACCATCCGAAAGACGTGACTCAGTCTCGAACCTGGGTCCGCTGAATCAGTTTATAACTTCCACTGGTAGTTGGATTACAGGCGCACGCCACAACGCCCAGTTATTATTAATTAATAATAATAACTGTTTCGTAAATAGAGCCTTGCCAGTTACAATGAAACCGACCAAGTAGATCATTTTCAGAAAATCCGTACGGAATCTAGCAATTAATTTGACCTGGGGGTGTTTCATAAAGCTGTTCGTAAAGTTACGAATGACTTTACGAACGACTGGACCATGTTCTTGGGTGCTATACTAATCAGATTCTCAATCATTTAGCACAAGAACTGATCACCAGTCGTGCGTAATGTCGTGCGTAACTTACGAACAGCTTTATGAAACACCCCCTGGCCTTATTTACCTGACATGAGTCCTTTCCACCTTCAGAATATCCAGCACATATCATAGTTTCATCAATGGCGAATCGCCCGTAGGCTCTTTCACATTCGCTCTCGCTGACGATTGGTACCATGACTTGGTGAAGTACTTCGGAAAAGTCTCCGCCGTCCGCTGAAGTGTCATTTTAGAGAACAGAAATCACGGAATATCGACCATGAATAATTCACAGCAGTCATTTGTATTCGGTAAGTTTGATAGATGAAGCAGTATATGTAAGTTTATACATACATTAAATTCAGTAAAAAGAGAAAAAGGGAAAAAAATGGGGCATTGTCAAAGTGTACACAAGTTTGACATTAGACTTTAGGCAAGGCCTCGCGGTTGAATACCCGAAACGACTGACAGGTGAGAGGAAGAGTAATACTTACAGCTAGGGCGTCAACCAATGGGTCTTTGCAGAGCCATCTATACACAGAGTTTTGTCAACTCGGTTTCAGTGTATATTCCTTTGTTGCAAGTTTGCCTAACAAAGCAACATGTGCCATATTGTTACCCAACTGGAGGCGAGTTGGCCAAACTCTATGTAGGGCCTATGGATGACGCTGGGTCTTTGCGCAGTTCAGAGATCATTAATATTCACATTCAATTAATCATCTGATCACCTTTGCCTTCCTGTGTCAGTCATCGATCAACATGATCGATCACGAGTAGATCGACCCAGCAAATCAGTGCACAAATAAATATTGCCCAAAATGGCAATTTTTGTCATAGATGGTAGATAAACACATCGGCCCGTATTCTGCTAAAACTTAAGCACTTCCCTTGGTGTATAGAGTCGAGTTTTAACGATATGAATTTAGACCGAGGTTTAGCTTTTCCTTTGGTGTAACATAGGCCTATATGACTTTTGACCGAGTGTCGGGTTTCGCTGAATTAGTAGAATACCAACAATCATGCCTATTAATGCAAAATGGATAAACAAAATTGTCGGTCTTGAAGGCTGTTGGTCAGTGGAACCCTCGAGAAGTTATCAAACGGCTCGGGAGACCAAAACTCCCGACCAAAACTGTCAGTTCATAATTCCGAAGCTTTGTTTATATAGAAGGTCCATTAACCCCGATGTTTCGTTCTCCGAAGGCTCGGAATTCGGAAAATGAAATAGAGTTCTAGATCAATTCAGGAATTACGAACATTCGAATAAACCTCTTCCTAACCTCTTCCTAACCATTGACCCAAAACCATTACATTTTTGGAATTAATGATCCCCTTGGTATGGGAAATTTGTGTTTCGGAAATATGAACCTTCGCGATTTCGAACCTTTGAAATAACAAATTTTCAGAAAAAACGAGTGCCCCTCATTTTTATTATTCATTTTGAATATTAGAGCGATGCACTTTTTAATGTGAATATTTTCCTTCGAACATAGCGCGGTAGGAGACCAGCTTTTCTAACGTATTCCGTTATTTTACGTTTTAAAGCATTGTAATTCTATGTAGGCTATTTATTACATTCGAATTATCCTTGTGTATGACATTTTGCATTTTGGAGCACTTAAGATCCTGAACAGTGTGTTACAGGACTTGCAGCCTTTACTCAGTATCTGATATACTCTTCTCTTTGTTAACCCTTTCAAGACAACTGACCAAATTTCACGGTGGTTTGGCTCAATAACTTTTGATTCAGAGCTTTAAAAAATGTGCCAGATGCATGAGTAGAAAGAGCCAAAATTTCTGTATAAGCTATGTCCATTTCTGTTGCATGACCATATTGCGTTTGATTCCAGGAATTTTAAAAAATGAGAATAAGCTTCAAAATCCTTAAATAGGCAACACATTGAGAGGTTCAAAATCTTTGTTTTTCATAAGAATCGGCAATTCTTTCATCTTTTCATCAAATTTTGCAACCATGTATATTGTTTTTAGAGACATTACACCTTATTAAAATCATGTAGCACTAAAATAAAAATAACATTGTTGCCAACTTGAAGAACAAAATGTGATCAATTTATCCTTAAATAATTCATGTCCTGAAAGGGTTAAAGAAAATATGCGGGGAAGGCATTTTGTGTTAATATGAGAGAAAAAAATAATATGATTATGCATAGACCTACTTGTGTCTCCCCATCCAGTCACATAAGCATCCTTTCCAGCGGATGGCTCTGATCCAGGAAGGCAGGCAGGTGAAACATTGTCATTGTAGGTGACCTTATCAGCGAGCTTGATCAGGGCGATGTCGTAGCTATTTCCTAACGTGCTATACTCCTCGTGCATTATGATTCTCTCGGCGGAAACAGTCTTCCGAGCAAATTCGTACTTGCCTCCATTTTCGAAGTTCTTGTGGCCTCCTACTGAAAACGAGTAATCTGAAATTGAATACCTGAAACAGACAAACATTTATTTGTTTAAATTAGGTTATAGGTTTCATGATAATGAGGAAAGTATCTTATAATATAATACACTAAGGATTTCGGGCTCTTTTTTTGGTTCAAATAGGCTCCTCCCCTGGCCCTTTCGGTCCCCGCCTTTTGGTACCCACGGGTGGGGAAGGGTTCTTAGGGTGGTGGGAGGCACTTCTTGAGGGCTGACGTCCCGTCCATATTTCATAAATTCATTTTTAAACATTGAATTTCCGCAGGGAGTAGGCCTAATAATTCCACCAACCCATGAAGCGGGTTTGTAGCTTCAGGCCCAGCCAACCCATATACCTTTCCCTGTGAAGGGGAGCTATGCCAAAGAACAGCATGGCCATATACATGTATCCGCATGGCTTCAGTGTACAGTACAGTATTATACACACGTGTTAGATCGTCCGCACGTACGTGTACAGGTCATCATACAGGTATAGAGTTACATCATTTGAAGCTTCATGGTCACACACACAGTTTAGTGTGTATGTTTCACGACGTTCGCTACCGGTAATTTGACACTTTATTAGAAAATCTGATAAGAAGAAAATTCCTTCGAAAATATTTCCATAATGATTAAGAATACGTATAATGATATTAATCCCTTCTCCCCTCGCCCTGGGGGTGATGGGATGACAATGGAATCGGGGGAGCTGGAGGGGGGGGGGGGTAGTAGGGGGAAGTCAATCCGTCGGTCCTCCCAAGACCCATATAAGGGGGCCATAATCCCCCCGAAAATAAAATGACAAATTCATTTTTTCTCATTATTGCATCCTTTACAGGGGACGTACCGCTAATTATGGATGTTACTCTGAGTATTAATAAACCACAGAAACATGGCAAGATCAAATCGCTCCCTCTAGGTCTATGCATGGATATTCTACTCGAACATTATTATATCCATATCATCAATTTTCATCAAGATTAAAAGGAATTTTCTTCAGAACTCATGCAAGCTTTGGATAAATAAGACATATTCACATGATCAGGGGCGGATCCAGAATTTAGCAAGGTGCAGATTTGTCAACTTTTGGAAAAGGCAGACATGTATTTTTTTGGTCTTGCCAGGTTCTTGGAAAGTCGCTCAGTGGAGGGGGGGGGGGGGGGGAGAATTTTTTTTTCGTCAGACCTAGAAAATTCGCTCAGGAGGGGGTGGTTATAGGGGTCCCTCCATAATTCTCTGACAAGCAAAAAAAGAAGGTTTCATTCTAAAGGGGGCGGGGGCACAATCAACAAAAGCGCGGATCGTCTATCGTCAAAATGCATACTTTCCTGCCATTGAACGGGGGGGGGAGGGGTGGGGGGGGTGGGGATGGCACGGGCCAGAAGCACCCCCCCCCCCCGGTCCGCCAATGGACATGTTGTAAATACTTCTTGGTAAAATTAACTTTACCCGACTTTTTTATTTATTCACTTGATTATTGTAACAAATATACGGTACGGTGATTAATCATAAACACAGCTAGCGCCCGTGGATGTCCACGGGCTGCTTCTGCTAGTCTCTATATATTTATACACTAGGATATTTAATTTTGACAATTTTCCAACCGATGGGGGGGGGGGGGGGGATAGTAACATAATTTTCGGATAAGTTAAATCATTGCGAAGTATACCATGAAATTGGTCTTAAAACTTGATTAACAATGGATATTTTCTCTGAAATGTCCGCTCGCGGTCTCAACGCAACCTTGCCCACTGGGAATGTTAATTATGTTTTTATCTTCAGGTAGCAAATGGGGTATATACTGGAATGAAACTTATTGAATAATAATGTCCTCATGCTGTTCCGCTTGTATAAAAAATGCATGTGCCCGTCGGCTGATATTCTGTCAAACGGTACCAAAAATGCATATGCCGGATGTGTTATGTTCGGTCAATGCTTTCCCGTGAATTTTAGTATAAATATTTGAAAGGAATGTCAATTGAGTGTAAAAGTTATCCGCTGTCTGCCGGCCGGTCATAATATTTTCATCTACCTTTCCACAATCGGCCATTATTAAAAGCTAATTTTGTTGTTGTTTTTAGGGGGGTAGTCCTAAACACTGAGGTTTTAAGTACCTCCTAGCTTTATTCTTACAAACAAGATAATAATTCCCATAAGGCCTACGTAGGCCTAAATAATGCGAGCGCGAAGCGCAAGCTGAAATGTGTTGATATTTCATGTATTTAGACCCGAAAATTTAATATTCTAAGCAGTTTTTGTAATCATGAAGAAGATGCGTATGTAACGATTAATGCAAACGTGAAGCGCGAGCAGAATATTTTTTTTGTAGGTCTATATTGATTTGCAAATGGGATATTTTAAACCCCATGTAATACTCCTGAGTACATCATGACATTATCATCTCACTCAACAGGCAATTCGAGCGGAAGTGGATCATAAATAATGTCAAATTTCAGATTGTTAAAATCAATTACGTAGCATGTAGAGGAAGTTCCTCAAAGTGCCCCTGGGGCAATATTTTTTCTCCATGAAATGCAACTGGGCTGTGAGCAAACTTGGTGGGATTCGTCCCAATAACATCAAAATTAGAGTTATAAAAAGGTTGATAAAGCTAACCTGATTTTGCCTTATATAAGGGTATAAAAATAAATAAAAAGGGTAATTTCGAAGGAAGGGGATACCTAATTTGGAATTGCGTCCCTAAGCCCCCCCCCCCCCCCCCCCCCCATTCCTGAGGTATGTACATCTGTCAAATATCAGCAACTTTAATGAAAATAATACATTTTTTTTCAACGCAATAATGTTGTACATTCCTATCCAACTAGGCAAACAAACCATTTCCACCTCCCCCGAACTCGCACCGTTTTCGCAAACAAAACAATCACCTTCACTGGACCCAAATGCTGGAACAGCCTGAATAACGAACTAATTGATAGCCCCTCCAACAATTCTTTTAAACGGAAGCTAAGGTGTTACTTCTTAAGTAAGTACATGTATGTATGAATATTCATATCATGTTGGATCGTACAGGTGGTCACATAGACTTTGCTTGTGTAACACTGTCATGTCTTTACAATTTTTTTCTTCTCCTTCTTCTTCTTTTGCTTTTCTTCATTTTCTCTTTTTCTTTTCTTCATCTTCTTTTTTTCTTTTCTTCATCTTCTTTTCTTTTTTTCTCTCTTTCTTCTTCTTCTCTTTCGTCTTTTCGTTTCTTTACTCCATATTCTGAGCTTTGCTTTCCTTGTACGTTTTATAAATCTGATATTTCTTGTCCGTCCCCCCTTTTCATCGCATCCCAATCAGAATTACTCCATACGGGAGCCTAATCATTTACAAGCAATGCTTTTTATTTAGGCTCCCCACATATTTCCTCTTTTGCCAGTCGTTTATATATTTCTCAAACTTTTTACCTATTTACTGTACATTATACTTGATCTGAGTTCTTTTGAAATTGACAGTCATGCTTGTAAAATAACTTCTGAAAAATTGATGTAAATGTGGAATGTGGAACAAATAAACTTCAAACTTCAAACATTATTAGGAATTATTGAAAATTCAGATTAAATTAAAATGTGCATTATTGAAAATCCATAAAAATACGCAGAATTAATTGAACCCTGTCATTTTTATTATTTTGAGGAGGGGTTAATTAAAGCAATGTGCCTTTGAACATACAATATCTTTTAGATTAATTCTGTTATTTTTGCCACTGGTAACACCCTTAATTTGGCGCCCCTCCCTAAGTTACATCTCGATTTGTCGCCCCTAAATTTAAGATCAGTGGTCGCCCCCTTAGTTTCAGGTCAGTTTGGTGCCCCCAAAGATCGATTTGGCGCCCCTAATTTTAATATCAATTTTGGCGCCCCTCCCTAAGTGTAAGATGCATTTGGTGCCCCCATAAATTTAAGATCTAAATCGGGGCCGATCCATTTGGCGCCCCCTAATTTTAAGATAAATATGACACCTCTCAGTCACCAAATTTTAAGATCAATATGACGCCCATAAGTTTAAGGTAAATTTGGCGCCCCTCTCACTTATTCATCTTTCCTTGCTTTTTTCTTTTCTTATTATATCCCCCTCCTCTGTTTTCTCCTTCTTTTTCTTTTCCCTTTTCCTCTTCTCCTCTCTTTTTGTTGCCTTTTCCCTTTATCTTTCTCTTTTCTCACTCTTCTTTCCCTCCTCTTTTCTCAATTTTCTACCCTTTTTGGCGCCCCTTCGTGCTTACTCAGTGGTCATTTTATATATATGTCTGTGTGAGTGGTAACCGGCTAGGGATGATGGGGCTCCAAAAGGAGGAGGGAAAAAAAGAGAAAGGGGAGATAGAATTATTATTACGGGACATTTCATCCTTGGACACAACCTATTTGCTATAGACTCTATAACTATAAAATAAAATTTTGCCCAGGTCCATGTTACTTGTTAGGCCTATAGTCACAGATCAGTTAACTTCAACAGTTTTGTTTTGATTTTCTATGATTTTTTTTTATAATTGTCGCATGTATGTAACGTTTTGTTTACCAATTATGCAAATTAGGTGCCCCAAATTAGTATAATTGGCTTTTGCTAAACAGTCGGGTAACGTCGCGTCGCGTTGGTAGAAATTTTCGAACATTTTTCAGGAAGGTGTCTTCAAGGGGACAAATTGAAAAAGAGTCCATCTCAGTATGATTTTTCCCGTTTTCAGGCTAAAAACGACAAACAAGGGAATAAAGAAAACAATAGAAGGATAATGCAAAGAAAAACATGAACTATAAAGAGAGAATAGAAGGGTAGGAAGGATGGAAGAAAATATGATGAAAGGAAACAAAGAATACAACAAAAGGAAAGTTGGAAAGTAAAAATAAGTGGATAAAAACAAAGAAAAACATAAAGAAAGATAGAGACATAAATGATAGAAGGATAAAGATATTAAGAGTAACATAAGGAAAGATAGAAGAGAAGATGCAATTGCGGCAAGCTGGCGCGCGTGCGGGCTAGACTCGAGCGAGCTAGCTGTGAGATTCTTTTCACATTTTAGCACTTACTGTAGGCCTATTACTGGATACTTATGAAGTTTTTACGTTATACAAATAAAATGTGCATCCAATGTTTATCACGTAATGAATAGTAAAATAAAAATCATTCCGAAAATAGTGATTTAGTAATGTTTTTTTTTTGTTTTCTAAAAAAAAAAGGTTTTGAAATATTAAACTATGAATAATTCTAGAGCAAGTCCTAACTTCAACTCTTTTTTTTTTGGGGGGGGGGGTAGCGTGTGTGTGTGTGTGTGTGTGTGTTCCATTTTTTTTTACAGGGTAATTATTTTGTTTTTCATTGCTATATTGTCCTTTTGCGGTTTACATATATTAGAGAGATATGAGAGAGATAGAACGAGAGAGATATAGAACGAGATAGAGATAGAGAGAAAATGTAGAGATTAAGAACTAGTAGATCAGGTTAAACAACGAAGACAAAGAAGATGATCGAATAACAAGAGCAAGGGGAAGAAAGAGAAAGCGAGAAATGGAGCTTCAGTGCACAGAAGGATATGGGGAAAAAGAGAGAAAGAAGAGATTGATCAGGTAAGAGTGAGCATTTTGTCCGTCCGTGACACTTGTGATATCCCATGTTGAGAGGCTTTACCCAACTTGTTCGTATCTTGGTAAAATGATTTCTTAGAAAATTCTGATATGTCTACTTATTTGGGCCATACAATTTTCAGCATGGGTGTTGTTAAAAATTGCCATGTTTAGCAAAAATCCGTTACACCCTCTTTAGCATTCGCTACAAAATCAGGGGTTCGACATAAACTTGACAGATGATTGTAAACCCTGTTTATGTAACTAACATTTAATAAGAAAATATCTGCTTTTTCATGAAAAAAAAATATTGGCAACACTGCAACTCACTTCACCATCATCCACAACCCCTAAATTTCCCCTCGGGAGTCATTAAATTACAGCAGTAAGCATCTATATTTTATCATTTTCCGGGGGGGGGGGGGCATGCACCCGGACCCCAAGCAAGGACCTTACAAAAAGGTCCACTTTACCAACTTCCCCTTTAGAAACCCTGGCTACTGGCCTGCATATAGAAACCATGACAACCATGTTTTTTTTTCATAATCCTTTGTGATACTCTTTATGATAAACCCCGAAGTTACCCATGTTTATTTGTTAATTAATATTCATACCCCCCCCCCCCCGCCCCACCATGAAATTAAATTTTGTTTTCCATCTTTCATAATGTTACTGTTTATATTTATTCTTTTTATCCTCTTTTTTATTGCTTTCCATCTTCACTTTGTTATTCTTTGTTCCCTTTTATCATCTTCTCTTCCACCTTTCTTCATGTTTATATTTATCTTTTAATCATTTTTCTCTCTATCTCTCGCTTTGTCATTTCTTGCTTTTATCTATCAATTATCTTTCCATCCTTCCTCTCGTTACGATATTCTTTGTTTCCTGTTATCACTTTCTCCCCCACCTTCCTCACGTTAATCTTTATCCTTCTATCATTTCTCTCTGTCTTTCTTTATATAAGTTAAACTTTTTTTTTCCTATCATTTCTCTCTCTATCTTTCATATTATTCTATTTAAAATCATTTTCTGCTTCCCATCTTTATTTACTTTCCTTAAAACATTCTTTGCTTTTATCCTATCATTTTGTTTTCCTTTCATCTTTTCTTTCGTTATGTTATTCCTTTATTCAAATTATCATCTTCTCTTCTATCTTTCCTTATGTTACTCTTAATATCTTTATCCTTCTATCATTTATGTCTCTATCTTTCTTTATGTTTTTCTTTGTTTTTATCCACTTATTTTTACTTTCCAACATTCCTTTTGTTGTATTCTTTGTTTCCTTTCGTCATATTTTCTTCCATCCTTCCTACCCTTCTATTCTCTCTTTATAGTTCATGTTCTTCTTTGCATTATCCTTCTATTGTTTTCTTTATTCCCTTGTTTGTCGTTTTTAGCCTGAAAACGGGAAAAATCATACTGAGATGGACTCTTTTTCAATTTGTCCCCTTGAAGACACCTTCCTGAAAAATGTTCGAAAATTTCTACCAACGCGACGCGACGTTACCCGACTGTTTAGCAAAAGCCCTATAATTTGCATTTCAACTTTTTTCTTCATGAAATTTTAAAATTTGACATTTGGTACTCCTCCACTAAGTAACATGACTAAAGATTGCTTCATAAAATACAAATGAAATTTTGTCTTTTCAGTGGACCTCATCTTGGACTTGCCCTAGCCTAAATCGTACAGAGAAACGATAGCACCCACCCGTTACATACAGTGCAGTATTGCTTCCGAATAATTGTAAAGCAGTCACGGCTTCGATCTAACTTTCAACCCAAAAAATGTTTGCTACGAGCCGTTATCTTTCTCTCAAATTATTTTGCTCAAACGTCAGAGCATTCGCACTTCGCGAGAGGGGGGGGGGGGAACTGCCCCTCCCTGCAACAACCACCTTGGGAGCACCAATTTCGCATAAGAATGACATAGGAAGATATTTATTCCCTTTTACAAATATGAGGCAGTGTAATAGGACCCGCCGCAGGGTTAGAAATTCAGGGGGTCGGGAGGACGCTACTCCTGAAAATATCCGCGTTGCGTCGTCTCCCCGAAATTAAAAAAAAAATTGTGCGTGTGCCTTAGTACTTTAAAAAGGAAATTAAGTTTCAAACCGCAAAACAATAAGCGTGATATTAACCCAGAGAGTCTCTAGAATGCAAAGTTTTTAAATTTCAACATGCAAAATCTTTTATATTCACAGAACCCCCGCTCCCCCATGCGGTTGCTGTAGCCGTCCTTCCGGCAGCGGAAAGAAATCACCGCCCTTGATGTGTGCGCCCGTAAAAGTGGCGACTGGCAGCAGTATAGAGTGTGCATTGCGCGAAGTGCAGAATCATAAATGAATCCATGCCAATACAGGTATAGGGTTAGTAATAATACTGTGAGCGCTTTGGTCGGTTACGTTGTATTTGGGATAGCGCTTTATATGACCCGTTATATTCCACATGACATGACAAGTAAACAACTTCACAGCAGCTTACAGGCACGGATCCAGAGGGGGGGGGGCGCAAGGGGCGGCGGCCCCCCCCCCCCCGTTTTGTCTGACAAAGTATGCCCCCGGACCCCCTAGATTGCCGTTTGGCTTTCTGAAATGCGCCCCCCTTTCTGAAAATCCTGTATCCGCCCCTGGCTTATACTTTTCGGTATATTCCTATTTATCAACGAAATTCACAAAAATTTGCGAAAAGTTGTGTGGCCTTGGCAAAATTGGACATGGGCTTTAAGCATAGTTTTGAAAGGCTTGCAAAAAGTATGGAGGGGGTCAGGGGCACGTGCCCCGGGCGGTGCTAAAAAGAAACGCATAAGAGACAAAGTATGCCCCCGGACCCCCTAGATTGCCGTTTGGCTTTCTGAAATGCGCCCCCCTTTCTGAAAATCCTGTATCCGCCCCTGGCTTATACTTTTCGGTATATTCCTATTTATCAACGAAATTCACAAAAATTTGCGAAAAGTTGTGTGGCCTTGGCAAAATTGGACATGGGCTTTAAGCATAGTTTTGAAAGGCTTGCAAAAAGTATGGAGGGGGTCAGGGGCACGTGCCCCGGGCGGTGCTAAAAAGAAACGCATAAGAGAGAAAAGGAAGACAAATTATGATCCTTATATCATCCTTATGATCCTTGGGATTTTATGCGCCCCAATCCGTAGGGTAAAGATCATTAGAGATTACGGTTTCTTAGGATTTAAAATGCGAAAATTTTCTGAATTTCACTTCAGGAAGGCGTAATTTTGCGCCTAAATATAGCAAATTATTTAGAAATAGGTTTTTTAAAGGGTTCAAAATTTGACAGAAAAATAAAAGTTATTTTCCCTATAATATTAAGTTTCATCCGCCTGATATTAAATATTGCTCTTCGAATGTAAGATAAATGAATGAAATAGCTATGCAAAGGTTTCTTGCAAAATTCCTCGACTATAATAATGTTCTTCAGAATTTAATCGATTTTGCACCCCATTTGCGACAGAAGTTAATAGAAAACAGTTTATAATGTTCAAAATTTGTAATGCTCGTAGTGCTCCCTTTCCCATTTTGCTGGGTAAAATTCATTTTTAATGCGTTTTGAGTGTTCAAATGCATCAACGAGAAAGAAAGGAATCAAGCACCTTGTCGATTTGATCCAATTGCTCCCCCTCGACCGCTTGTACAGTCACATAGATAATGTTGCGGAGGGGGGATTTCATTGTCCACCGCCCCCGAAAAGGTGATCTTTATTGTTGAACTGCATGGATTACCATTGGCCCCGTGGTTTGCCCCCCCCCCCCCCTCCCTCTTAACGCCTAGAAGGGCCACTGGCGGGATTGATAAGTACATTATTGTTAAATCACAATTTAAATTGTATTATGAAGTGTTTTTTAGGGTGACACTCTCATGAATCTCAGTCAATTTATACTGATAATGATAACAACAACAATAATTATCATAATAATAGTAATAATAATGATAATAACAATAGTAATAATCATCATCATCATCATCACAATAATAACATGGGGACTTAAAACAAAAAGGCCGCAGCGCTACTCACCTGTATATCATCAAATTTATTCTTTATTAAATAATCTAAAAGGAAAAAACTGCTGTGCTCATAAAGTATTTTTGATAAACTTTTACATGATATGACTAATTGTTACGAATGGTTGTGTATGTTGAGAACTTACCCGCTGTCAAAGCAATGAGCTGCAGAGACAACCCATTGGTCACCGATGAGGGTGCCGCCACAGTAGTGGTAGTAATCATACAAGATGACTTCGGTCATCCAGGGCCAGGTGTTCTCATCAGCGGGTACACCGCCGACGATGTTGACCGACATCTCATTTGGCTTTTTCTCGGGTTTGCCGCACTCAGCCGCTGTCGGGATTTTGAAAGAAGAACCTTTTCATTTGAGTGTACACGATAATCAGTTTTAAAATGCCGACTTTGTGCCTCATCATGCAGCATGCGAAACCAACCGACGATAGTGCATATTAGTTCCGAAGTTTATTAGGCCTGATAAACCTAATTTCCTAGTTTCTCGTCCCTCTTATTTTTTTCCCACCCCTTTCCTCCATATTTTCGAGGAAAAATCCGGACAAGAAACTGGAAATCAATTTTATTTATCTATAGGCTTTCTTTTACCATTTACCCGCTTATTTGGTTTCAGAAGCGGTGAATTATTACGAAACATAAAAGACCGAAATATTTTCAGATAATACGGAAAGTTTGAAGTCCTTACATAGATAGTACATGAAGATCTTAGGTGGGTAGGAAATGCTTCATGGTCACGAATGTCAGGCAGAGAGATGGTTAAGTGTTTCTGCAGCTGTGACTTGGGGTTTCGCGTTGCACACCACTTTCTATTTATACTTTTTGCATATCAGTGTTAATCTTGACTGCCATTCTATTTATCAATACATATTTGAAGTAAAGATTGTAATGAATAGTGCAATTGATTAATGACATGCCATTGCTATATACAAACTTGATCTTAGCTACACAGTATCGAAAACAGCCATTAGTGCAGAAGTCAATATTTCATCGTAGAGGCCGGACGTATAAAATAAGATTATGTTTAAAAGGTATTTGCTATTAAATTATTGTAGATTATTCTGCATGGTTCCTTCATGAAAATCATCTCCAATTTCATTTCTGGTCAAAGATGTATGAATACATATCCCTAATGCACTTTAAAATCATTTTTAAAATTGATAATCCAAAGATCATAAAAATGATTCTGCGTTTTAAAATTCCTGAAAAGTAACTTCAGATCCATATTAAAATTTGAAAACTAAGTTTATACACTGTAAAAAAGAATGTCTATAATTTTACAGCAAATCTGGTGTCAGCAGAGTCGCCATAACTTCTGATGTAAAAATACAGATTAGTTGTTACTTTTTCCTATGACATTGATGTACAAATAACATCAGATTAGCTGTTATGAGTAAATACAGAACTAATTTGTATTTTTTCCCCTGTAAATATACATATTTTTTACAGTGTAGTTTTAGAAATGGCATTATTTGTATATAAGTCATGTTTCAAAAATCCTCACAAAATGTCTCAGATATGGCCATTTGACAAGAAACTAATGGGAAGTGTTGAAAGCTTAAAGTGAAGCAAAAACTGTTGTGTGAGCTACGCACCCGGTGGTATACTGATTATGTGTACGCATGTTGGTTTGAAATTTCACGTAAAATCGGGTATTGAAATGTTCGCGGGTTTGAAAAAGGGTGTGTTTGAAAAAGAAAGAAGCGTAAAGAAAAGGCGAAATATCTTCACGATGTTCACAAACTTGAGAATGCATATTCATCTGTTTATGCGAAAGTAGGGTACTTTGTGAATCTGCACTCGATAAAGCAAAAATAGAGTTATATTTAGACTAATTTAGAGTCCCGTTTTGTACCTGATTTGAAGTAAAAAGGGGTAATATTTTGTTGAAAACGTTCTTGAACGTATGCAAAAAGGGGGTCGTTGCGACTGCGCTAATCATGCGTTAAGTTTTTGAATATGAAATGACACCACCAGGGCCATGCATTTGGCAGATGAGATGCTTGGGGCACTTGTTACGCAAAACGAGGTTTAAAAAATGTGGCAACTGCCAGGAAAGTTTGAAGCATGATAGGGTACTATGGACATGATGGATGGATAGAATGAAAAAAATCGCTTCGAAAGAGAAAGAGAGAGATGGAGGGATAAGGAACCGAGCCTGAGCGTGGAACTCGTAGAGATCGAAGACTGTCTGGACACCGAGAGTTGTTGAGCAGTATAATTATGATCCCTATCGTACGATTGGGTGAGGATAGAGGATCTATAGAGAGATAGGGGGAGAGATAGAAATAATATCAATTAAAGAAGGTTTAAAAGAAAAGGAACAGGGGAAATGTAAGATGAGTGTATTACGAATTAGAAAAGTGAAGACACATCAGTCGGTCTGATCGTACTGCCCCAGATATAGATAATTTTGCTAGCCTACTTACCGTGAATAGCGCTAACAGCGCATGCTAGAATCAGGAACCTCAGCATGTTGATGATGAACTATCTCATGAACACCTTCGAAATCAGTCAGATAATGGTGAATACTTCGCCCAAATCAATGATCTTTATTGTCTTGCCAGAAGGGGCGGGGAAAATCGCTACGTACAGTGGAGGGAGTGGCAATGCTGTCCATCACCAATGCCCCTCCCCCACCCCCCCCCCCCCCTCTCTCTCTCTCTCTACATAAAAAACTACATGAATAAAGAGATTACGGATTTTGTCGACGTGCCAAGAAAAGAACTGACCACGCCCCCTATACGTTTATCTTTTCATGAGTAAATAACAATCCGTCAATCTGTCATGATGGCTGAATATTGAGGTCTAAACACTCCCAGGTGTATGAATACTCTGATGGCGAAATAATTATTATCGGTGCCTAGATATTATGTGTTTCCACGTTACTGAAGTCAAGTCACGAGGCTAGTTCTTAACTTTGGACACGTGACACGAATTGTTCACCATTTAGCGCAATGAAACCGATTGAGTACTGGTCATGCGACTGTATTGTGAAAGAAATAGTCTGGAAGTAAATGAGAAAAGTCGATTATAGTGCATTTTATACAGTTGTAATAAATATTACATTGTAAGAAATATACAACAAGTGGTTGAATATTCTCTTCATTCCTTTACCCATGAATACTTTCAATAATTTTCAGATATTACTAATATGATTATCACGTGTCTATATTAAAGTGACAGTAAATTGAAGCTCCTAACGGCGCCATCTTTCAACAGGATTTGGAAAGTGTCTGTGCCTCTAATTTACATCTATTTTGTAGAAGCTTAGAACGTATCTGCAGGCAATTTTCCACATGTGCAACGTCAAAAATAGTAGTTTGAAATATAAAATGTGCCTATTTTCCAAACAGCTGTTATTCAAAATTCAAAGTAAAATGCAATTAATTTTCAAATTATAATCTCAATTTAGCAGTTACTGTAAGGTGGCGTTGTTCAAATTTTGCCAGTTTAATCCCATTTTAAGTCCAGGTTATAGATATCTGTCTTATTTGAGGCGTCATCGCACTTTGCAGGTTATCATTTTGAACTTTGAAATGTACGAAGGCATTCACTATTTACCGAGCTGGGAAAACGGACATCTGGCTAAAGAGTAGAGGTATCGTGGTTTAGTGGATAGATAAGTGGACTATATGGATCACTTGGAACGCGGTTCAAACCCCTACCACATCACTAAAATCATTTTGCAAAATACACCGAGATCGACAACAGATCGACAACAGACCGAGAAAAGAACATCACCATCATCATCATCATTATCATCATCATCCATTATCATCCTCCTTTACAATCATACTGTTTAGAACGTGTTTAAAACTGTGATAGAATTGTCAAATAGCAATCGATGGTATCCAAGTCTACTAATCATTATCTTCCATTCTTCCTATTCATATGCCCCTTTGTAGGAGTACTTTTATTTTGGTAGGGCACTTTTTATTTTCAACTTAGCTTTTAATTGCCCCAAATGGAAATGCTGGGTTGCAAGCATTGGCTTGATTCCCCCTCAAAATAACTTTAAGACGGCAAAACAGATAGAGAGATAAAGACAATGGGAATGAGAGAGCGCGTGTGATAGAGATGAATATAAAGAGGGTAGGGTTAGAAAGAAAGAGAAATATATGGAGAAAGAGTAATAAAAGACTGAGAAAAAGTTATAAAGAGCGAGACAGACACATATACAAAAATGACAGACAGAACAAGATAGAACACCAAAGTGACCCTTTGAAAGTCTTATTCATATTTTGTTATTGCTGCAATCGTATTATATGATGTGTTGCAACGTGTCACTTCTGTTTATCTTCTGTTTATTTATCGATACAGCCTGTCAATCAAAATTAAAACGAACAAACATAACGTGGGCTACGTGATATCTCATTTGCAACAGCCGGTTTTACAATGTTTTACATAAAGTGTAAAACTCTCATGAACTTTGTATGGGTGTCTAACGGGATAACCTTTCAAACAGTTCATGATGAGATGTTGGTGTCCTTAAATCTAAAGTTATAACTCTAATATTATAAAGACAAAACGTAAGGCCAGGGTAACTATAGGGGCACGTGAAGAAAAAACAAGAAAAAAGGGAAATAGAGAGAGAGGGGGGGGGATTAAGACCCCCTCCCGCAACCTTCCCCTGAGCGGTGCCATGTAAATTGCCATTTTATTCACCGAGTAAGACTGTTGCCCCCGACCAATGCTACCATGGCTACGCCACTGGCCCCACGAATTCCCCCGGCTACCGGTGGTTGTCAGCATGAAACTATACAAAATAGAAAATGACTGTTTGCTAGCTGCATTCATCCTCCATTAGCTTGGAGTCATGGAATGAACGCACGATACCTGTTCATGTGGACCACGTGGTAGGATTATTCAAAGACAAAATGTAATGCAGTTGTCGATCCAACAACACCACAAAGAGACATATGTGCAAAAGTTCGTGAATTTGCCCTTTCTCCCTGTAGAGCCCACAATTGTAAAAACATTGCACCTGCAAATGTCAAAATAACCACAAATGTCAATTAAGATGTGCCAACCACAAGTGTAAAAATCGCCCGCAAACGTAAAAATGTGTTAAACCACAAATGTAAAAATCTGCTTAGCCACAAATGTAAAAATTTCCATTTTTACCACAAATGTCATAACATGTCGACCACAAATGTAAAAACTCATTTCTTGCATAATGTACCTATGTAAAATAAGTTATTATGAGATATATTTGCGTGTGCGCGTGTATACGTGTGAGGTTTTCCTATAACCATTAAATCCCTAGAATATAGAAATACCCTTTACCACAAATGTCAAAATATGTCAACCGCAAATGTAAAAATTTATTAAACTAGTGCTTTACTTAAGATAAACAGTAGAAGGAGGATAAAGCACACAAAGATTGAGTATAAGATAAAAATAAACATAAAGATGATTAGAAGGGTAGTGCTGGGCTTGATATAGCGTTCTACGGGAGGGAGGCAATTCCATTTCAGTTTGGATTATCTCCGGGTCCTGGATTCAATTTAAAAAAAAGAAAATGTGAATAACCTTAAGATTAAGGAAAAAATAGAATAGCAGTTTCACGATACAATGTGGAGGTAAGAATTTGGAAATCGACAAAAAGTCATTAACCAGTTAAGAAGGAAACTGTCCAGGTCATAATGATGTAACACTATGAATAAAAAGGTTAACCAAACTGCCATAAATGACCTGAAGAGACAATCAAAGAAATTGATTAGCGCAGAGGCAATAACTGGCACCATGAACACGACGACAAAGAGAGCGGCCAACCCATGCAGCCGCCCACCGCACCCTCCACAACAGCCGTAGCAGACAAAAGGACATCCCTTCACTGCTATTATGTAACACCTGTTCTACATACAGGATAGCAATGAATGGATGCTCCCCTGTCAACCAGCGCAACCGCGAAGGGCGCAATGAGGAGCCGCACAAATCGCCCGCCTCCCCGTTCGCCACGCTCATAGTTTATTTGTCGATACAGCCTGTCAATCAAAATTAAAACGAACAAACATAACGTGGGCTACGTGATATCTCATTTGCAACAGCCGGTTTTACAATGTTTTACGTAAAGTGTAAAACTCTCATGAACTTTGTATGGGTGTCTAATGAGATAACCTTTCAAACAGCTCATGATGAGATGTTTGTGTCCTTAAATCTAAAGTTATAACTCTAATATTATAAAGACAAAACGTAAGGCCAGGGTAACTATAGGGGCACGTGAAGAAAAAAACAAGAAAAAAGGGAAATAGAGAGAGAGGGGGGATTAAGACCCCCTCCCGCAACCTTCCCCTGAGCGGTGCCATGTAAATTGCCATTTTATTCACCGAGTAAGACTGTTGCCCCCGACCAATGCTACCATGGCTACGCCACTGGCCCCACGAATTCCCCCGGCTACCGGTGGTTGTCAGCATGAAACTATACAAAATAGCAAATGACTGATTACTAGCTGCATTCATCCTCCATTAGCTTGGAGTCATGGAATGAACGCACGATACCTCATGTGGACCAAGTGTTAGGATTATTCAAAGACAAAGTGTAATGCAGTTGTGATCCAACAACACCACAAAGAGACATGTGCAAAAGTTCGTGAATTTGCCCTTTCTCCCTGTAGAGCCCACAATTGTAAAAACATTGCACCTGCAAATGTCAAAATAACCACAAATGTCAATTAACATGTGCCAACCACAAGTGTAAAAATCGCCCGCAAATGTAAAAATGTGTTAAACCACAAATGTAAAAACATGTCGCCTATAAAATAATGTACATGTACCTATATAAGATAAGTTTATGAGATATACGGTATTTGCGTGTGCGCATGTATGCGTGAGAGGTTTTCATATAACCATTAAATCCCTAGAGTATAGAAACACCCTTTACCACAAATGTCAAAAATGTCAACCGCAAATGTAAAAATTTATTAAACTAGTGCTTTACTAGTGCCGTGATTTACTTTTTTAATAAGCAGTTTACAGAGACGGGGGGGGGGGGGGGGGGGGGGGGTTGATCATGAACTTCAATGGCAGGACAAATATCGGACAATTATTGGTCCAATACTATAGTAACCAAATGGTCTAATCATCATTTCGTCTAATAGCCATTTGTCTGTGGAACCGGACCGGTGGGGGGGGGGGGGGGGGTGATGGGGCTGCAGCCCCTTCACATTTTGAGTAGACACGTTTTCACATAATTTTGTTTAATGATTATGTACAGTATATATATTGTTAGAAGATATCACATTTTGAAGATAATACATTGTAATAATGTTTGGCCACTCGCTTCGCTCGCTCGCAAAATGTTAAAAAGGGTAGTTGGTACCTGGGCAAGAGGCGTCAGTCCCCACTTCCAAAAACGTTCCATTTCCCTGCATTGTGGTACATGTATAGCAATAATGATAATAATGAATAGAAACATAATGGCACAATGACAGAGAGATGATGGAAGGATGAATATAAAAAGTATTATAAGGAAAAACGGAAGTAAAGATTTATCGATGAATAACAAAACAATAGGGAGGATTGAAAGTTAATTAAGGGATAGAAGGATAAAGACATAAGGTAAAGATAGATAGAGAGATACAGAGACAGAGATAGAGACAGAAAGAGAGAGAGGGAAATGTTAGAAGGATAGAGAAAACCATGATGGCGAAAGATGAAGATTATTAAAAAAGGCCAGTAAACAAGAAAAAGAATAACATAACGAAATTAGAGATGAAAAGCAAAAAATAAAAAATAAAAAGAAAGAATAATGCAAAATAAGCAAAATGATAGAAAGATAAACTACGGAATAAAGAGAGAAAGAGAAAGATGAAAAAATAATATAAAGATTAATATATGTAAAGATGGAAGAGGTGCTAGAAGGAATTAAAGAATAACACAACTAAAGGAAAGATGGAAAAATGAAAGGATAAAAGGAAGGAATAAGGCAACGAAAGATAGAAAAAATTATAGAAGGATAAAGATATTCATAAGAGGAGATATCGAAAGAAATGAAAGGATAAAAAATAACAGAAAATTTACTAAAATATTTATTGATCAATTTATCAATTTATTCATTAGATATTACTGCAAAAAAGTTCAAGAATTTGGGCCAGTGCGCCGAACCGAGATCAGACTGTTTAGTCAAAGCAACCTAGTGTAATAATGTAAGGGGATCGAACAAGAAATTAGCCCAGTTGGTCATTAGACGAAACGATGATTAGACCAAATGGTATTGAGACCAGACGGCTATTAGACCACATGACTATTAGACAAATGTTTATTAGACTAAATGGGTGTTGACTAAATGATAGACCAAGTGAGGTTAGACTAACTGACAAATGGACCAAATGATGTGTAGACCAAATTGGTATTAGACCAATTGGGTTCTAGTAGACCATTTGATGATTATACGAAAATGGCAATTAGACCAAATGGATATTAGACCAAATGCCTATATTTGGCGAATGGACTATAGACCAAATGGTAGAAGAAATGACAATTATACCAAATGGTAATTGAACGAAATGATGATTAGACCAATTAATTATTAGACCAACTGATATTAGACCGAATGATGTTAGGCCAATTGGCTATTAGACCAACTGGCTGTAGTTTAGACCAAATGGGCTTTAGGCGATTTGGCTAGACGAAGTGATGATATTAGGCGAAGAGGTTAAACTTATTATTAGACCAAACTGGTTATTAGACGAAATGTTGATTAGACGATTTGGTGATTGACGAATCGTTGTTAGACCGAATGATGTTAGACCGTTTGGCTATTAGACCAATTGGCATTAGACCAAGTGGCAATTTACCATAATAACTGACCTTACATAGGTGCATTATGCATGCAATTAGTTTTTACATTTGTGGCCGACATGTTATGACATTTGCGGTAAAATGGAAATTTTTACATTTGTGGCTAAGCAGATTTTTACATTTGTGGTTATTTTTACACTTGTGGTTGATATGTTATGACATTAATGATTATTTTGGTGGTTGATTTTTTACATTTGTGGGCTCTACACCCCCCCCCCCCCCCCCCCCATGTCCTACTTTTTTATTTCTGGGTTTTTGTCCTCAGAACTCTCCGGGATTAGTTACTATCACTGTAAAACTTGGAACTTGATTCTGGCATGAGAAGACATTCTCCCCCCCCCCCCCCCCCCCCCCCTCTCTGCCTCTGCGAAATATGATATGGGTCTTACTTTGATTAGATCTTCGGGCTGTGCACGCGTACACGTATTCTATTACTAGTATACCTCTTTACGACAAGAACATGAGTAGCCCGCAGCACCAGGAACGCCTCCTTGGGAATAACTCATGGCTGTTCCGGGGGAGGAGCATGCTTGCGCCCAACAAAGCTTTCAGTCATTCTGCGCAATTTCATGATTCCTGTGTGGAAGTTGTTGAAGGCCTCTCTTTTTCATCTTTCTCAAAAAGCAACCCATCATTTGAGGTTATACAGTCCGTATAAAAAAAAACCCAACTATGGTAGCTTCTATTTAAAAAGTTATAACCTCTATGCGCTTAAAATCTATTTTATAGTAAAGAGCAATTTATATTGTTCAATGATAACTTATTCATAACCTTGCTGCAAAGGATAACTGAGCAACAGGCATTTCAAAATGTATTGCCAAAATCCTCTTGTACCAAGTTTGGGCTGAGGCAACGAATGTGGGTGAAAACCATTTATGCATTTGTTATTCCAGTTTGGAAACAACTGCTTAGTTATTTCAATTGATTTTTGGCATATGAATAGAAAAGTTGTTAATGTCAAATTAAACTCACGAATAGGCTGATTTACAAACAAATTTGCTTGATAATTTCTTTGCCATGATGACACAATCTTGGTTTCATCCGTATCCCCTACTTTTGAGAAAAAACTTTTTATTGAGTCATTCAAAATGGACAAAGTTCATTTTGAAGGATCTTTTTTTAATGAAAGACTACTATCAATTATTTTGGTAATACTCAACACATGTATCCTTCCTTGTATCTTTTAGTCTTTAAAATCGGTAAACATTTTAGTTCATGCGCTAATCAAGAAAAAACACTTTATGCACCTTATGCAGGTGAAATGGTGTAATGCAGCGAGTTTTTAGTTATCATGAGACAAGAATTAGTAGGCTGTTAAAATAAATTGAGATTATCATATGGACTGAAACAACATCATGTGAAAGCTTATATACCCTGCATCGCTTTGAACAATGTAGCATTGACGTATGAAAGAGAATTCAACATTTAAAAGTTTTTTAGACTGAAGTAACACATTTGTATGGCTTCACCCACATACGTTGCATCAGCCCAAACTTAGTACTTGGAGATTTTGACGACACTTTTTTAAAGCACTAATATGATCAGTCATCCGTGGCCGAAAAGTCACTGAGGTATCATTAGACAGAAAACAAGTTACACTTCACCATTAAATAACTTGTTCTAGCTTTTTGATGATAAGCTATCAAAATCGGGTATATTTTTTATACGCACTGTAGATTAGTGATTTATAAGGTTAGAGCCCTTAATCTTTTAGAACACAATCATTATAATGGCTCTGTGCTAATATAAACCGGTCAGAGCATTGTTAACTAACTAAACGTTTTTAATCACACTATTAGCATAGATTCTTTGTAAAGTATGTTTGCAGAACATCATAATATACCCATCAAAGAGTTATACATTATGGTTTGCGATGATACCAAAATAAAGATGGTAGATTCTTTTTCTGCTTTTCTTATACATTTGTAAACCAACCGAATCAATTTACTTCTCAAACATGTCACATTATTGCTGTTATTATTTTTGTATATTTTGCCAACATTCTCGGGACCATAATTTTAGGATACCACTCAACGTAATTATAAGCATAACTACTGATTGAACTCATTAACTCGACATCAAAAAGAAAATCCTTTGAATACACAATTTGCAATTAAGTTCAGATTTTTATTGAAAAATATCTTGATCGGAGGTCACTTTTTCTTTAATACATTTTTTACATACTTGGTAATTTAATGCTAATAATTATGAAAATATATGCTGAGATTGAGGATACGGAAAACGATAAATTACTTGAATATTTTTGTAGGATGACATAGGTAAATCAAGAATCAACAGGAGGGCACCTGAAGTGGTCAATTAACCGGAAGTGGACGGGAAACCTGTGGCGTTGGAGCGTTTTATTCCTGAAAGACTTCTGTAAATCCAATAATATGATAATGTGACTTCTCTCATAAGGGAAAAGTGAGTATATCGAGATGAGGTGTCCTTTTCCCAACCTTTTTGCATGATAGCCAATAATTATGGCGTGACACCCTTCTCAAATGGCAGATGCCCATATTATTTTGAATTCTAACATCCATCCTGGCTACCCGTAAAATATTTACAGAAGATTATTTACCGTCGTGTTTCTTTATTTGTTACTGTGTATAAAGAATTTAACGCTATTACGTTTATAACCAAATTAGTTATTTCACATTGATATTTCACTGTATTGCATTACTAGTTCCGTTTATTCTGCACTGTCTGTTTGAACTGTATTTGTTAAAATGGCAGAAGTAAAATTCTTGGATGCTAAATTAACTGATAGTCATAAGAATGAAGAGGTTTTATTGTCTAGTGGGTTAGTCACCGGTCTATTGATCACAAAGTACGGTGTTTTAATCCCTGTCACAGTACTAACGTCCTTTGCCAAGACATTAAAGTACAGCTGCCACGCTCGACCCAGGTGAGGCAAATGAGTACCATGTAAGAAATTCCTTCAATTCCCAAGCGCCTCATCAAGGCAGCGAGGCTAGAGTCGGGATAATTCGTAGGCCTTTAGAAATAAACAAGGAGGGTACAGTTACACTAAACACAGCAATTGATTTACGAAAGGTGTCGCTGGGATAAGCTTATCAATAGACATTAACCAGATAGATGTTTACAAGTAAGGTCGATATAATATACATGGAAAACACTTATTGAACCCTTATAAGGAGTGAATTTTCACTCTTTTTCACTCCCCTAAGAGTCACGTCAGTGATCACTTGTTAGTGAATATCGAGTGCACTCCAAAAAGAATATAGTGAACTTTACCCTATTTTCAATCCTTCGGACAGAAAGGTGTCGCTGGGATAAGCTTATCAATAGACATTAACCAGATAGATGTTTACAAGTAAAGTCGATATAATATACATGGAAAACACTTATTGAACCCTTATAAGGAGTGAATTTTCACTCTTTTTCACTCCCCTAAGAGTCACGTCAGTGATCACTTGTTAGTGAATATCGAGTGCACTCCAAAAAGAATATAGTGAACTTTACCCTATTTTCAATCCTTCGGACAGTCAAGTCAGTGATCACTCGATTTTTTTTGAGAGAGAGACTACAGTAGAAAAAACATTTTCCAGGTCATCAAGGTCCTAACTGATTTCAAGGTTATAATCTATTACAAAACTTGGAGTACTTTAAGACGGGCTAAATTCTACTGCTTTTTCCTTAAGCAGTCGTACAAAGTTTCGGTCAGGCCTTGACTTCTGGTATCTCCGAAGTGCATGTAGGGTGACATGGAGCTGCTGATGAATGAAAAGCCTATCTGATTCTTCGGATCTGCCCACGCTTTTTGTCCACCAGCGCCCTCATGGCCGAATCCTGTAAAAGGTCCTTTCTTCTGAAGAGAGTGGAGAAAGAAAAGACAGAAGAGTACCGTCACACTTAGGTGATATTTGTATTATTGACGTCACAACTTCAATTATGTAATATCCAGGAAAGGATGGAGCCCGTCTCCGCTTCTGTTTCGAATTTGGCCAGAAAAAAGGGTTTGCGGTGAGTCTTCCTCTATCACACGACATGTACGATACAAAGAAAGCGCTAATGCGCGTATTTTCGTGGGTTGTACCATGGACCTAGCTAATAGTCCATGGGTGTACATGCAGGCACGGTGGGCGCGTAGGAGTGGAAGTGTGGGTATAAAGGCGGGTGTAAAGGCGAGTGTGTGCTGGTGTTTAGGTTAAAGCGCATTTGGTAGATCTGTTTTAATTCGTGTGGGTAAAGAGTAATTAATTTGGATTAACAAAGAAAACAGGGGTTGGAATTAATAAGGAATGGTTGTTCTATGGATGATTTTTTCCTGAAATAACTCTTTGTGTAGGCCTATTTTGGTTTCTGAGAAAATCTTAAAGGAACCGTACAAACACGAAATATTAACGGCGAAGTAAAAAGTACTTACTGAGCCGACGTAATCTCTTGTAACCATCCCCAACGTGTGTACTACATCTATACCAAGTACTTCGTCCATTGATACCGGGCTACCATTCATAAACCCATCAATCCTCTCTTTCGACAGCAACGTCTTCTTAGTTTCGGGATCAACTCCACCTGCTGCTAAAATTCCGTAAACCTGAAAAGAAAGTTATGATAATAATAATGATGCCATAATTTTCTTAATAATAATAGCTACATTTATATTGCGTACATATCCATCTCAGGGGATAGTGCAAAAGGCGCCTAATACAGAGTACTGTTATTACACTGACATTAGACCAGCTGCCCTAAGGCGTTAAAGCATTCACGGAATAAATTCCTACCAGGTGCCCATTTACTCTACCTTGGTGGAGTGGCAAAAGTAGTTTAATGTCTTACCAAAGGATATTGGTGCAGCGGCAAGACTCGAACCACGAACCATGTGATCCACATTCCGGTGGCCTACCCACTAGACCGCTAGACCATGATGATAAAACTCATAATCATGATATTACTGATAATAATAATAATAATACTCTCTAAAAAAATCGAGTGATCACTGACGTAACTCCCCGGGCGAGTGAAAATAGACTGATAATAACCATAACAATGATAGAAGTGGGAGCATCGTTCATTCACGTTCGCATTTCTGCCCGGTGCGTATGTCATTCACACTGGCGTTGACAAGGGGGGGTGGGGGCACAAGGGGGCCATGCCCCCCCCCCCTATTCAGCCACTAAAAAAAAAGGAAGAGAGCGAAAAAGCGGGGGAAGTGAGAGAAAAGGCCTAAAAAGGCGCTACAAGCCGTTATTTTTGTCTCAAATTTGCTAAAACGTCAGAGCTTTCGCGCGGGAAGGGGGGAAATTCCCTTCCCCCTTCCTGCACCCACCCGTGTTACATAAAATGCAGTATTACGTCCAAATAACTGAAAAGTAGCCAGGGCGTCGAACTAACTTTCCGCCTACGAGCCGTTATCTTTCTCTCAAATTTGCTGTAAAACGTAGAGCTTTCGCGCTTCGCGCGGGAGGGGCAAATCCCTCTCCCTGCACCCACCCCTGTTACATACAATGCAGTATTGCGTCCAAATAAATGAAAGCAGCCTGGGCGTCGAACTAACTTTCCGCGCGGAAAAGGGGAAACTTCCCCCACCCTGCACCAATTTCGCACTCTTAGCGTGCTCACAGCCACCCCCTAAAATGAAATCCTGGCTATGCGGCTGGATCCTTCACGTCTGGCCCCCTATGGGTGTCGAGCGGGGGGGGGGGGGGGGGGGGGGGTGGGGGATGGGGGAGATGGGGGTATATATTTCCCAAAAAGAAATTTGAGGTGGGGTGGCCTGTATTATCACCCCCCCCCCCAAAAAAAAAAAATGAATAAATAAATAAATAAATAAAAAAATAAAAAAAATTAAATAAAATAAATTAATAATAATAATAATAATAATAATAATATATAATACTAATAAAAAATAAATATAGGCCCGTAACTAGGATTTTTGCGGGGGGGGGGGTCAACATTGGAAAAAGTGGACCTTTCTGAGGGAGCGAAGCGACTGAGTAGGGGTGTTGGGTTAGGGTGTGTGCCCCTACAAGGATATGGGCATGAGCGTAGTCAGAATTTGACAGGAGGTGGGTCAAATGTGAAGCCCGAACATATATTACCACTGTGTTGGATTCCAAATACTGCGAGAGAGCAAAGCGAGCGAGAGAAAAATAAAAATGTACTTTTAAATGGCCAAATTTTATTTCATTAGTCACCAATAGGTGAAATGTAAAGCTATATCTCAGGTCATGTAGCTGCCACATGTAGGAATCATTCATATTAATAAAGTTTTAGGAAGTGAAGCGAACGGGGGTGGGGGCACTTTGCTGTTGTTCTTTTATAGAAAATCAACCCTAATATCTGGGCGCCATGGCGATAGGGCAGTGACGTGCCGAAAATTGTCATAACATTGAATATTTATGGACCTCGCTGCATGAAACATCGTGTTTATAAGGTTTGTGAGTGAGCGAGCGAAGCGAGCTAGGAAAAAATGCACTTTACTTTGCTGTTGCGCATTTCAATAAAGAAAGTGGACCTAACAAGTATTCGGGTGTCATGGCGATAGGGCAACGACGTGCCTGAATACTAAGTATCGCAATAACATCCTATGGAAATATTCATGGACCTCGCTGCCTGAAACTATCTCATTTCTAAGATTTGCGAGCGAGCGAATAAAAATGCATTTTAATTTGTTGCTCATTTCAATATAGAAAGTAAGGTTACCCTAATTTCTGCATGGGCGCGGTGGCGATAAGGCAGTGACGTGCCCGAAAATTGTCATAATATTGAATATTCATGGACATATTACAATAATATATACTATGGAAATATTCTCGCTGACTGAAACATCTCGTTTCAGAGTTTTGTGAATGAGCGAAGCGAGCGACGAAAACGCAATTTACTATCTCCCAAATGTTTCCAAAACACCCCAAGTGTTATAGTGGGGCATCTTGCTATTTCTGATTATAGTTTCCAAGAAGTCGATGTTTTACTCTCATGGCACTCCGGTTGAACAGGCTGTATTAGAGGGCCATAATTTAAGGGCCTGAATGACTAGACCGGGTCCGCCAGGAGTACTCCATGCAATTTCAGAGCGGGAAAATTTTTCATTTTAAAGTGAACAGACACATTAAATACCCCTCTCTCTTTTCCATATCTCATTCATTTTCGTCAGATTTTATTCAAATTCGTCCGACCTGGCAATCCGCTGCAAAATTTTATCATCAAATCCATCTTTGGGAAGTCGATTTCAAGAAATTGTCATTCAAATTCGTCACATAGACAAGACCTTACAACGAGCGGGTGACGATTTGAATAACTCTTTATACTCTTTCAGTCTTTGACAAAATCAATAGCAAAATGAACAATAAATTCGAAAATGAATGGCCAAAGACGTATATTGTCTAGGCCTTATTATTAAGATGCAGGACAATAGCAAGTGTTCAAATTGAAGGAAACCCGGCTGGAAACGCTATTATCTCACATTATTTTCCACTTTCCTTCCTCTCTCCCCTTTCACGTGACCCCCTTGTGCGCCCCTCCCCTATCGAAGCCAGTTGGTATGGAAATGTTTTTAATAATTTAACCTAAAAATCACTATTCTGATGTCACTTTGGATAATTTTTTTTGCCCGATTCCTTTTGTTGTTGTTGTTGAAACAGATTTCTGCTCACCAGTTTGGGGGCGATACTAAAAACGAATTTGAATACTTCTTTGAATAACGTGAAAGAAAATCGATTGCAACATGGCATAATGTACAAAATTCGAAAATGAATGGTGAAAGACGACATTGATTAATTATAGATTTGCCAGATTAGGAAGTTACGGGTCAAAATCAAAATAAAATGTATTAAATAGCTTCTTTTTTTATTTAAAGCGGACCTCTGCTCGCCAAATAAATAAAATAATAAAAAATAAAAAAATAAAATATATATATATATACATGTATATATATATTTTGGGATAAAATTAATATAAATTATGATACATTAACTTAAAACTATGATTATACAAACTCGTTATGTTTGACCTTGAAATAAAATCACATTCTTTAATTATTAGAAATAAGGAAATAAGAAATGTCATAATTTCAATGCAAAAATATGGAAGAAAATTCGTTCGCTCGCACTGTCATTCTCAATTGAGGGGTTCCGTCCATTGGCGTAGATCCGTGCATTCCTTCTATTCATTAAAAAACATTTTGGGATGCTCTAAAATGGAAGTTTTTGTAGACGGATTATCGAAAAAGTCCCTGGTGTGGGAGGGGGATATCCCCCTCTCACACCCTCCCCCGCTCGGTCGCTTCGCTCAGTGGCGTATGTAGGGGAGGGGGGAGAAAGATAAATCATAATCTTATACGGATTACGCACCCAAAACTCCGCAGGGTTAATGCACTAGAAATCTTGTTTTTGAAGGTTTGAAATGCGAAAATTTTCGCTTTGCTCCCTCGCATAATCTTTCAGGATCTCGTAATTTTGCGCCCCAGTAGGCCTATATAGTTCTTAAATAGCTTAAAGGGTTCAAAACTTGAAAAATATACAGATGTAATTGCTTTGCTCGCTATATCATTTATGTTTCATATGACTCCTGCTAAATATTGCGCCCCCGATGTAGGATAAATTGTACAAAACAGCTTGAGCTTCTCTACCGCTTAATTTCGGTGGTCAATTGCAAAATTTCCTCGGTAAAATACACAAGAAATTGCGTTTTCGCTGACGAAGATACGTTTGGGCACTCGGGGGGGGGGCTTCATTTTTTGCCCGGGTGCCATGATCTCTAGTATCATGTCATTCATCATTCCGCAGTTGTGTATTTCTACCCAGGTGGCAAAGGGCACATTGCAAAACTCATTAACTCATTGACTACGGGAACGGTTGACCCTTGTACTAAAAAATTGCGAGTTAGAAAAATCAGTAGTCAATTAGTAGGCTAATTGAAACGCACTGCTGCTAATATCCAAACCGCTTTGTAAGGGCATAGAGACGTTTTATACTAATGCGATATATGTGCAAATCGGTTTATAATAATAATAATCAATAATTGATATTTTTTCCTGTTATTAGTTACTTAATGATAAATATAATGACAATAATGGAAATTATGAATAAACTAGCAGAAGCAGCCCGTGGACATCCACGGGCGCTAGCTGTGTTTATGATTAATCACCGTACCGTATATTTGTTACAATAATCAAGTGAATAAATAAAAAAGTCGGGTAAAGTTATTTTTACCAAAAGGTATTTACAACATGTGCATTGGGGGATCCAGGGGGGGTGTACTACCGGCCTGTGCCCTCCCCACCCCCCCCCCCCCCCCCCCCCCTTTGGAAGGAAAGTATGCATTTTGACCATAGACGATTCACCCTTTTGTCGATTGTGCTTGTCAGAGAATTATGGAGGGCCCCCATAACCACCCCGTCGTGAGCGAATTGTGTAGGTCTGTCGAAAAAAAATTCTCGCCACCCCCCCCCCCCCCCAGGTCTGCCTTTTCCAAAAGTTGACAAACCTGCACTTGTGTTCCCCGCCTTATACTAAATTCTGGATCCGCCCCTGATCATATGTGAGTATGTCTTATTTATCTGAAGAAAATGCATTTTCATCTTGATGAAAATTAATGATATGGATATAATAATGTTCGAGTAGAATATCCATGCATAGACCTAGAGGGAGCGATTTGATCTTGCCATGTTTCTGTGATTTAATACTCAGAGAAATTAAGGCCATGAAAACATAACATCCATAATTAGCGGTACGTCCCCTGTAAAGGATGCAAAAATGAGAAAAAATGAATTTATCATTTCATTTTCAGGGGGATTATGGCCCCCTATGATGGGTCTTGGGAGGACCGACGGATTGACTTTTCCCTACTACCCCCCCCCCCCTCCCGCTCCGCTCCCCCCCCCCCCCCCCCCCCCCCCTCCCCCCCCCCCCCCCGCTCCCCCCCCCCCCCCCCCCCCCCCCATTGTCATCCCATCACCCCCCAGCGCGAGGGGAGAAGGGATTAGTATCATTATACAGTACGTATTCATATCATAGTGGAAATATTTTCGAAGGAATTCTCTTCTTATCAGATTTTCTGATAAAGTGTCAAATTAGGGTCTGTGCTTGCAGACTATACCGTACCGGTAGCGAACGTCGTGAAACCATAGAGTTACATACACACTAAACTGTGTGTGTGACCATGAAGCTTCAAATGATGTAGCCTAACTCTATGCGTAATGTACCTGTATGACCTGTACACGTGCGAACGATCTAACACGTGTGTATAATACTGTACTGTACATTGAAGCCATCCATGCATGCGGATATGGCCACGCTGTTCTAATTTGTCATACCTCCCCTTCACATGTAAGTGTATGGGTTGGGCTGAGCATGAAGCTACAAACCCGCTTCATGGGTTGGCAGAATTATTAGGCTTACTCCCTGCGGAAATTCAATGTTTAAAAATGAATTTATGAAATATGGACGGCACGTCAGCCCTTAAGAAGTGCCTCCCACCACTCTAAGAACCATTCCCCACCCGTGGTTACCAAAAGGCGGGGACCAAAACGGCCAGGGGAGGAGCCTATTCGAACCAAAAAAAGGCCCCCAAATCCTTAGCGTAATATATTATAGATATGCCTACTATGATCATTGTAATGTACATTTAAATTGGCCCAACATCTCTTCTCCTTTGATAATAGTAATAATGGTAATTATGATGATAAGAATGATAATAGGCCTAATGGTAATAACGATAGTTTTAATAACGTCTGGGGTAAATGCCTTCACAGACTCGATTAGCGCGGGTACTGACGCATTCGAAATGACGTCTCGTGTGAGCCGGGCCTGAGACGAAAAGTGTTATTAATGAAATAATCGGAGAATCCTACCTTTGCGATGGCTCTAGCTGTACCAATTCCATTAGCAGATGACAGTTCCACTTCACGGAAATAAGGATTGTTGAAGCCCATTAGCTGAACAATAAGAAGTAGAAAATATTATTTTTTTTTTAATTACTTTTTTTTCTTTTGTCCGACAGTGATCCATTCCTGTGTTTCCTGATTTCATTTATTTTTCATCCATTATCTTATTTGCTCTAATCTTCGTCTTTCCTTCCATTACAGTTCGGAATTATCATAATGATCATGATCATTATGCCAATTTTGATATCAATATCCTCACAAAGCCAATCTTTCATCAAACTTGTTAAATACTTGGGCTTTTTTTCGCTCTTCTTTTTCTAAAAACGAGAGACAAAAATGTTTGCTTATTAAAGATGTCATCTACAGGCTTTATTCGACTAATGTAACAAACCAGCATGGACTGCCACACGACTTTTAATCCATAGGAAATGAAGAGTTAATGCAATAAAAGCGTTCCATTCACAATGCCCCTTCCACCCCTCTCCCGTCCCGCCCACCTTCCAAGACTGGGATGGTCGATTCATGGAGGTGGAAGAGGCCACCAATTCCTGGTCGATTCTTTTCACCTGTCACCAAGTGGGTATGCCGTATCAAAAAATACTTACATCGGTAATTAAATCCGCTTGGTTGGTTTGGATGTCTTTGAAATATGGGGTCCGTAAAAAGTGAAGCGTCATTTGTCGGATTTCTGATTGGTCAAGGCCCCAAAGCCTTCCAATCTTCCCGTCGTTCAGTCTAGCCACTCGGTAATTCTGATCAAGTGGTAGTCCAATGTGGAAGTCAACACCTGTCAAATAGAACCCGGCTGTAGATGAAGTTCTGGAAATCTAAACGTTGATATCTCACTTGTTACTATATTTATCGTACTTTGATAATTTGGTATTGTTTATTGCCCTCTTCATTATTTTAATGATGCCCCATTTGTGAAGATTCTGTAATCATGGAATGTGCAATACACATCATGATTTCACATTAAAACGAGAGCCGAAAGTGAAATGTTGCAAAATGCGTTGTTTTTGTCAACAGTGCATAGATTACCAATTTTGACTGTTTGTTTGGAGGATGGATTGTGACAATAAGACAATAACAATGCATTTTGGAACATTTCACTTTAATCATGTTAATCACTTGGCCCCATATTCAGGTGTACTGCACATAATCACTATAAATGTGACATCGTTGTAAAAGGGGATACAGGAGCAGATCCAGCCCAGCCCCCCCCCCCCCCTCCCCCCTCCCTTGGCCAAAAAAAGACAATAACAATGCATTTTGCAACATTTCACTTTAATCATGTTAATCACTTGGCCCCATATTCAGGTGTACTGCACATAATCACTATAAATGTGACATCGTTGTAAAGGGGGATACAGGAGCGGATCCAGCCCCCTCACCATCCCCCTCCCTTGGCCCAAAAAAGACACCCCAAAACGCTGGTGACCTTCTTTGAAATGTGTTTCATATGAGAGAACTACCTGCCCCCCCCCCCTTTTTTTTTTTATGTGTAGGTGTGTGGGTGTTTTCTTAGGCCCAACAATGGGTGGTATGCTACTAATTCACTTAAAGTGACAGTAAACTGAAGCTCCTAAATAGCGCCATCATTTAACATGATTTGAAAAGTATCTGTACTTCTCATTTTCACATCATGCCCCATTTTAGGTTGTAAAAGCTTGGAATGTACCTGCAGGCAATTTTCCACATTTGCCAAGTCCAAAAATAAAAAAAATAGTTTCAAATATAAATGTACCTATTATCCAAACAAGCTTTTTGTCAAAATACAAAATAAGATGCAATTAATTTTCGAATTATCTAAATTTAGCAATCACTGTAAGATGGTTCTGTTCAAGTTCTACCAGTTTAGTCCACTTTAAACCTGACCCTCGGTCTAAAGTCATGTTTAACAAAACTTAGACCGACCTTGGTATAATACTTCCTTTGTTAAAACTCCACTCATATTAAAAAAAAAAATACAATATAATTTTTGACCTTGCTTTTGTACATTTTTTAAGAATATGGTGTTGTGATAATGTTGTGTTGTATTATGATCCAGTTTTATATGACATGGTGATTTTATTATCTGTGCATATGATTTGCAAAGCCTTCGGGCTACGAGATATCTCGTAGCCATAGACGGTAAAACAAGATAATTATAAGCATGATCGAATGAGGTTATTGCTGCTTTTAAAATACCGAGTGAATAGAGGGAGGTTTGTTTGTTTGTTTTTTTCTTATTTTACCGAAAGGGTCTGCGATCTCTTCTGCAAAGAACTGGCCCATGGTGCGGTGCTGTGGGTCGACACGACGCAGGAGCTCGTTGGTGAGCGGGCCGAAGGTTAGTGCGTGGTACCCGTGTTTCACTCCGTCTATCTCCCACTGAGGCTCGGCCGCTGCCATGAGTTCCCCTGCCTGGGCTACGTCCTGTAGAGTGTCGATGTTCATCCCTGGTGGAGCCATGAGGGTCAGGCCAGCCTTTTCAGGTCAAATATAGATCAATTTTGACCACTTCTTTTAAAAGTTTCAAACGCAATAGGTCCGAGTAATCCGGCGGACTGAACACTAACAGTCTACTCTTAAAGATAAAGTTCACTGTAAAAAATATCTGTATTTTTTACAGGGGAAAAAATACAGATTAGTTCTGTATTTACTCATAACAGCTAATCTGATGTTATTTGTACATCAGTGTCATAGGAAAAAGTTGCAACTAATATGTATTTTTACATCAGAAGTTATGGCGACTCTGCTGACGCCAGATTTGCTGTAAAATTACAGACAGTATTTTTTACAGTGTTGCGTGAGTTCTGGTTAAGTATTTACATTGTGAAAGAATCTCTCTAAACTTCATTTCAAACATTTTAATGACACCAGTCCTCTACATCGGCCCAAATGACACGCGTTTTAAAAAAAAATGTCACATATACCTGGAATTACTTTGAACTGACCTTATGTTCCATGAGTTGTCTGACGGTCACCTTGCCCTTTCCTTTCTGTGCAAACTCTGGCCAGTATTGTGATACGGGTTTATCGTAGTCCAGAAGCCCACGGTCAACCAACATGGCGATACAGATTGATGCTATTCCTGTATGCAGGAATGAAGGGAACAGTAACAATATTAAATCTGCTTATTTAGTTCCTATCAGGGCATGTTTATCTACACATATCCGTTATTTCCAATTTAAGTTAATTCATTGCATAATTGGTGTAAACAAGTATCTTAAAACATTGAATATCACGAAATCAGAGTTATGTTCATTTTGTTATAGATCCGAGGAAAGTATAGAACATTTATTTTTGTATTGCCCAATCACCTGAAGGTTTATTGTGGACGTCCAACATTTCATTTTGGATGACAGAGTTACACTGAGTAAAATCAACCTCTTGTTTGGGTTTTATGGGAATTGTTGGAATTCAATGTAATTTCATTATTTTATATGCCAATTTTCCAGCAAATGCAAATATCAGTCAGCTCTTTTAAATGCATGTTAAGATATTATCGCTCTCTTGAACATTATATCTGTATTACAAATAACAACTTTATATCATATTGAATTAACAGATGGAAAAAATATTGTTTTGCTGTAAACCTATTTTACCACTTTGTCCTGTAAAATCAAAGTTATTCTTTTAAAATTCTATTGTTTATATTATGTACATGCATATTGCAAAGTCAAGAGCAGTACCTAATAAAGATTTCCTGCAAAGAAACAAAATATTAATTCAAATGCATAACAGATTTTGCGGAAGCATCATGTAAGTACTTAAAATGATTGTTATGTATTCTTTCGTGTGAGAGTTCTGCAAACAATTTTTAATTAGTTTAAAGGAAAAGGAGCCCCTGCGTTTCGAACAGATTGCCCTGTTAATGTCGTCACGACCATCTTGCCAATCAGCCTCAGCATGCATATATTGAACCAATCCAAAGCTAGATCCAGCGACCCTGCAGTACGTGGATTCTTAAAGGGAAATTAACCTCAGCGTATGAACTAGCTTATTTTGAATGGTGTAGTATATGCCTCTTATTTGATACATGCAATTTCATGTAAAAACACAGGATATAGATATAAATCACTATTTTCCAGCCAAGTTATTGTCTGCTAGCAATAATAAGGGGGCTGCCATTACTTTATGTGTACACGAAAATATTTTTCATCCCAAGTAATATTTCCTTCATCGTTAACTTGTAATTGATTTTTAGAGGACAAATATATATTAGATATAGTCACAAATTCTGAAATGTAAGTTTAGTTTTATATATTTTTTAAAAGGTCTTAATTTGTTCATAAAAATATACTTTCTGTACGTGGAGACGGAGAATTGACGTCAAGGACGGAGACAATCGTAACAATACCAAAACAAAGCGAGGAATCTGCATTACAGGATGGCTATTAGAACTCATGGGTCGTCAATTATCTAGGCCCATGACCAATAACAATCGTAATAAAATCAGAACAAAGCGACGTATCTGTTGTAAAGGTAGGCTATTATCAATGCATATGGTACCTAATGATCCGTGTCATGCACAAAATGGCAGCCTCCATGGAAAGACGTAGCAGACAATACCGCATCTAGAATATCATGTGGGGTTAATTGTCCTTTAATTCTCACCCTATATATACTGGCCTAAATCAGCTCTCAAGTCAAGTGCACTCATGAAGACGAACAGAGACCGCTATTGGAAACGTCGAGACTTTTCTTCTTTTTTTAAACAAATGAACAATTCTTTTCAGAACTCTCGCATGAAAGAATAGACAACAGTCCTTTAAAGGACGTATCCTGTATTGTGCTTTTGCATAACTTCTATGCATTTCAGCTGTTTCACCACGCAAACATGATAAGGTCATCTATCAGGAACTAGTGGTTTTATTATGTTATCCGGGGATCTGTATATCGAGTAATCATTCATTTGCAAAGATGTGACTAAGGCCTCAACAACTTTATTATGAATCCATTTTACTTTAAAAACCTTTACTTAGTGGCGGATCCAGGCAGGAGTGCCAAGGGCGCCCCCCTAATTTTCCTTTTTTACGATTTTTACCGTGGGAGGGGGATAGGGGGCTACCCCCTCCCGCAACCTCCGCACCCTCGCCACTGCCCTCCCCCCCCCCCCCCCCCCCATTTCAATTCCCTGGATCCGCCACTGCTTTAATTCAGATTACTATCATACATTTGTTTTTTTTTTTCTTCTTTTTCTTTTTTTATTTGTTTTATGCTTATAATATAAAGTTATAAACCGTCCAACTTTGTAGTTAAAGGAGAATGAAACCCTGGGGAAATATCCATTTTAATGAAAATAGATGATAGAGAGAAGCAATTAAAGAAAAAGTTCCATCAAAATCGGGTACGAAGTTAAAAAAAGTTATGAAAGTTTGTAAAGTCTCAATTTACTTTCTATGACGATCCTCAAAGTGGCAATGTTGCTTCAAAATGGCAGGTTTAGTAGTACAACTCTCAATGTGTTTTGTACACAAAATTTCATATTTTCTCCATTATCTCTAAAGATGCTGCTTGTCATTTTGGGAACTCAACATTATGTTGTGTCAAATTCATTTTCCCATTTTTCAAACTTCCTCATTTCGGAACCAATTTTGATGGAATTTTTCTTTAAATAGCTTCTCTCTATTCTCTCTTTTCATTAAAATGAATTTTCCCCCAGGGTCTCATTCTCCTTTAAAGAAATCATGACTCCGAGTTTAATGCACTTTATAATCTCGTTTTGGGGGACCTTGATCTATTGACACAAATACAATCGACATAAAGTTGAAGGACATCACCCGTGGATCTCACCTTTGGTCGCAGAGAAGGCTACAGTCATCGTATCCTCAAGCCATTCAACATTGCTCTCTGCGTCAGCAAAGCCTCCCCAGATATCAATGATTTTCTTGCCTTCATGATACACAGCCAAGGCTGATCCACCGTGGCGGGAGTCTGCTCCATTTTCGAAATTCTCTCTTTGGACAAAAAAAAAAGAAAGGAGGAGGTTGAGAGAAAAAAAATGACCCAAATACGCGGTAAACCGTAAAAGTATAATAATCATCAGAATTATAAGGCCCGTTGCACACGTCATTTCGCTAAATCCCAACGAACAATGCACAAATTGCTTTGGGTGACTGGTGCAATGTCCTCCATAGGTGATAGGCCCGGAGTCCATAGGCTCGATTAGTGAAGCTAGGTAATTTCGCAATAAAAAACGAAGCAAAGTAAGCAACGGGCATCATTATTTACATCCCCGACGCAAATTCTGCTGAACCTTTACGTCAGCCTTACTTGACATAATAGATCGTAACTGGATTCTTTTTTTCTGCTCTCAAAAATGTTCTCTTTGACGAAGCGAAAATACAAATGTAATACCTTTGGAGAAAATGCTCATGAGTATATTTGAGGTATAAATTTAGGTGTAGTTCCCATTAATTTTTCAAAGTCAATGTGATAGTATTTGATGACTCTCTTGATATAACATAAATTTGTCATACCTGATCAAAACTCGTTACTCAGTTTTTGCACAAATTTTTCTCCAACGATCCTCTAAATCTTTTTACACACTACCCCCCCCCCCCCCCCCCCCTCCATTTCCCTTTCTCCCTGTCTTTCTCTATTATAAGCTCGCTTTTTCTCCCTTTTATGAAATTTCAGTATGGGAGAACTCAAGATGCGTCATAGAGTTGCCAATTTGTTTTTGATTGATTAGAGGCCCGAAACATCAAACTACATTTTTTCCCCTGCTGTTATTAAAATCAGCTAAATGAGGATGGACTTCCCATTTAAGAGGGTACTTTGCAGATGTATATAATATGAACACGATATGGAATGGTTACATCAAACATAATTGGTAACAAAACGCAAAACATGTAGGCCTATGCCATGCCGGAAAGTTATTCGTTTCCTTTACCTGTTAAATATTTCCGTTGATATTCTACTACTTCAGTTTATTGAGTTAAACACGAGACTCGGTCCAAATTCATGTTTAACAAAAGGAAAACTTATAGATCTCGGTCCAACGCCTTTTGTTATATTTAACGCGACTTTAAACCAAGGGTCGGGTTTGCACTTTTAGCAAAATACCGGCTTATAACAATCATGAAAACAGTGTACAAAATAATTAAAGGGCAGATCAGGCCTCACGGATAATGAATACTAAAATGTTTATTTTTTTTTCATTTTTCACACCCTACTATTCACATATATACAAGAGTAAACTCACATGTTAACATAGTAGGTTCACCTTAAATATAAAATCTCGTTATAGTTTTCGTTAATGGTGAGGTCTTACCAGCCTTATCAGCTGGTACCACTGGGGGAACGACCGCGCCCACATATACTTAATAACCAAAGATCATTGACTTAAGAAAGTTCCACTTCCATACCTGAACTTCTGGAGAACGGGTTCGAACCCGCTGGCCACCTCCCCGTGGATAATTATCGGTGGATCACTTTTGAAATACCTTGGTAGGAAGGCCACAAGGTATGCCGTTACGGCTACCAAGACGGCATTCTGTATTAGCGACATGATGGTTTGTCCCTGGTTATAATTGTATTGCAGGTTGTACGGCCAGAGTCTAGGGCTCAGTAACTTTTGTATATCGATCTGATGGAAGACTAGATTTCTACCACTTGAGATGCCGCACGTGATCAAATCTACATACTGTGGTTTGAAGGACGCAATACTGGAGGACGAGCTAGACCAGACTGAGGTGCGATCAAAGTTCGCAACGTGTACACAGACGACAAATCGCATTGTTGATAAAACTTTTATCAACAATGCGATTTGTCGTCTGTGTTTGCACAACGTCTGGCAAAAGTTTGCACAACGACTGGCAAAAGTGGAGATGCTCGGATGAGCCTATAGGTTTATGGGCCAGTCACAAATCAGTTGCGATGCGTCGGCGTTGGGTAAAACCCGGGAAATTTTAACAAAATCTTGACACAGATCTCACGATTTTGCACCCGTCGGAGGCGCTCTCCGGACGCCTGCGGCTTGTCGCAGATTTTTTAGGCATTGCCACACCCGTCGCGGTCCCCAACTTTGAACTTAAAATTTTAAGATTGCTCGCAAGATTTTTCACCCATTTTGGGCATCCCAGACATAATCTCCGATGACCTACGATGCCCTCCGATTAATCGGAGGCGTCCTCCGAATAATCTGAGACTAGTCGCAAGATTCTGTGTGGATGAGGGATACCACGCTACAGTGTACAGGGAGAAATACAGATGACCGAGGTCAAGAAACCCTCCTTTTCCCCCACATATACCCAGGGGGAAAAATTTTTTAAAGAAAAGTCGCTCGCAGATATCGTCTCCGATCCCCTCCGATGCAATCGGAGGCGATCGGAGGCTAATCCCACGATTTTTCGACAAAACCGGGTCAAAATCCTTGAAAAAATCTCAGACAATGTGACTGCTCCACTTTTATTAGGATTATTGCTAGGATTGTTCAAGGATTCTTTATTTTCTACGACGACCCCCGGCCAAAACTAATCCCCGACAGATCGCCGACATTGTGACTGGGCCATTAGGGTTTGGTCTAGGTAACATATAGGCTTAAAGGGAAGCTTGAGTTCTGGGAAAGGTAAAAAGTATATTCTCATTCTTATTATGTTAGTTTGGAAGATTATCATAGTAGATATGTCCACTGAAAAGGATTGCTCTTCAAATGCCTTCACATTCAAAATATGACAAGAAACAGCTGGAATGTTCGGGCCGAACATTTTGCGTGTATATAAATATCTCTGTGTGCAGTGCATGTGAATCTCAGCAGGATTGAGTCAATTTCTGTCATTTTGGTGATCCCAAAACCTTACAGCATACACCAAGTCTTATGTGCTATAATAATCAACATTTCCAAATTACTTTCAGACAGTTCTTTAACAATTCAATCGCATGACGAGAACTCCACTTTATATTTAACTGTGGTGGTCAAATGCAAAATTTCCTGTTTAAAATGCACAATTAATGCGTTTTTTAGTGTTAAAAATTGAAAACTTTGCTGCTCGGTCGCTTTGCTCCCTCGCTTGTACAATAACGTAGATAGGGGGAGGCGCAGGGCGCCTAACTTCATTATTTGCTCCGGGCGCCATAATTTATAGATACGCCACTGACTTCCCTCCATCGCATGCGAAATGTTGCGTCCAAATAATTGAAAAGCGATCCGGGCGTCGAACTATAACTTTCCGCCTAAAAGAATTGTTAGCTACAAGCCGTTGTCTTTCTCTCAAACGTGCTGAAATGTCAAAGCTTTGGTGCTTCGCGCGGGAAAGGGGAAACTCCCCTTCCCTTCACCTAACCCCATATAGTGCAGTTTCACGTCCAAAATAACTGAAAAGCAGCCAGGGCGTCAAACTAACATTCCGCCTAAAAAAAAGGATGCTAAAACGTCAGAGCTTTCGCGCTTCGCGCAGGAAGGGGGAAACTCCTCCTCCCTGCACCCACCCGTTACATACAGTGCAGTATATATTGCGTCCAAAATAACTGAAAAGCAGCCAGGGCGTCGAACCAACATTCCGCCTAAAAAAGGGTACTAAAATGTCAGAGCTTTCGCGCTTCGAAAAACTCCACCTCCCTGCATCCACCCCTCTTACATACAGTGCAGTATTACGTCCAAATAACTGAAAAGCAGTCAGGGCGTCGAACTAACTTTCCGCCTAAAAAAAAAACGTGCCGTTTATCTTTCAAATTTGCTAAAAACGTCAGAGCTTCGCGCATCGCGCGGGAAGGGGGAAACTCCCCCACCCCCACCCCCTCCAGGCCTAGTAGCACCCACCCCTGTTAGATATACAGTGCAGTATTGCGTCCAAATAACTGAAAAGCAGCCAGGGCTTTCCGCTATTTATAAATAAAAGTGCTGCGAGCCGTTATCTTTCTCTCAGATTTGCTGTAAAACGTAAGAACTTTCGCGCTACGCGTGGGAGGGAGCAAACTCCCCCTCCCTGTACCCACCCCCTAAGCGTGCTCATCACCAGTTTCGCACTATGCGCGTGCCCCACAACCGTCCCTAAATGAAATCCTGGCTATGCGGTTGGATCCTTCATGTCTGCCCCCCCCCCCCCTATTAAAAAATGCTGGCTACGCCTGTGACTATATACAACTAAAAACTCACATCGCCAAATTTTTACTGGTATATTTTAATATGTTCCACTTGTCCTTTTACTTATCTGTCATCTAATTATTTCTTCCTCGATAATTTTTGCCCAGATTTGCCATTTATTAAAATGTGCATGCAGTATGAACAGATTTCCTAATTTTCATTGCCATTTGGATACAGAGAGACAGGTGGAAGGGGGGATTAAAATAGTGAAAGAGGAGAAAAGAGACAGGTGGAAGGGGATTAAAATAGAGAAAGAGGAGAAGAGAGACGGGGGTAATGATATATTATAGAGATAAAAAGTGATCACATTTTGTGCAAATTAATAGAGATTTCAAAGTGGAAAAAAAAATCTTAGTTTAATCTTGTGCACATGACAAGCCGACAGCCGAACAAGTTTCGCGGTCTTTCAATATCCTTGACTCTCACGTAGGTCAACGATTAGATAAACCTTTTCCATGACTTAATCCAGTTCATGTATTAGATATGTATTTCAGTTTTGTAATTATATCCGAGAGATTTCAAATACTTGTAAGAAGCAAATCGATGAATGCCGACCGCATTAATTTAATGCAATCTTTGCCTCTCTTTCCTTTCTCTCTCTCTCTCTCTTTCTCTCTTATCCCCCTCTATCTTTCTATCTCTCTCTCTCTCTCTCACGCACTCTCTCTAGCTTGCTTGTCTCTTTACTCTAATTTTAAGTTTCCATACAATAACGATTGTCAAGAATTGAGGATTATTACACTGTATGCTTGTAATGTTACGAATATATATTTTGACATAAGAGGTATAAAAATATAAAGACAACTATATGTTTCTACATGTACTAGGTGTTACAAAAAACATTTCCCACTTTTGATCCTTAATAGTTCAAAAAACTATATATCAGATAACACTGACATTGATATGAGCAATAGCTGAATAGTGTACAATTTTGTTGGAGGTAATTTAAAAATGAAAGCATAAATCAGTTTCATTAAATTTAAGATTAAGTTTAAGTTAGGGTTCAGATTTTGCTCTATTTTCAACCCTTTATACAAAATTTTTACTTTGCACAGGGGTCAATTGGTGTGTATAGGAGGGTGTGGTTAACACCCAGACAATTGATCCTGGACAATGGCCACGGTTTGAATGCTTTATTATTTATTCATGAGGAATTCCACTATGACAGCTAGTTTTTATTCATCCTCACTGAGATGTCATTTTAATGGATTTTGAAGCAATCAAAGTAATGCGAATAGACCTGTTTAGTAATTTTATGCATACTTTGTGAACAAAGGTTTCTCCTGACGACTCAAAAGCTTGCGAGAGGCTTGCCCGACATAGCAACAACTAATGTATGCAAAATGGATTCCATCCATAGAGATACCATTATGCATAATAGGTGCACTAAATAGTTGGTAATTAAGGATTCTGGAGAGAAACATGCATAAATTTAAATACATTAGTAAACAGGTCTATTCATTTAATTCATTCAAAGGATAGGAATTATATTAATGTTGTTGTCCTTGATTATGATGATGATGATGATGATGATGATGATGATTATGATGGTGATAATGCTGCTGCTACTAATAATGATCATTATAGTGACAGTGATGATGATGATGACGATAATGATGATGACGATAATGACGATAACGACGACGATGATGATATTGATGGTGATGATGATATTGATGGTGATGATTATGATGATGATGATGATGATTATGATGATGATGATGATGATGATAGTGATGATGATGATGTTGCAAGCACATGGAAACATGTGCTTACTTTTTTCATGTGCATGCATTTTACCCTTTACCATGAATTCAGACTAGCAGTGCCCAGAGTAATCCATCATGAATTATTAATAAAGCATTCATGTGCCTTGGAGCACGAGACCAGAAGCCTGATCAGCAGAGCTCTGAAAAGGTGGTATTCATGTCCATTGTCAGGGTCATTGTAAGCACACACTCACATCATTGGTTCCTGTGTAAAGTTCCAGTTTTGTACAGAGGGTTAAAATTTGACCAACATCTGGAACCTAACTTTAAAATTAATCATGGATTTAATGAAACTTATTTATGCTTTCATATTCAAATTACCTCCAACAAAATTGTACACTATTCAGCTATTACTCATATCAATGACAGTGTTATCTGATATATAGTTTTCGAAATATTAAGGATCAAATGCGGGAAATCTTTTTTGTAACACCTCGTATATGGGATGCAAAATATACAGATTATTGCAATGCAATTAAAATCACAAAGATTTGAGTCAACACAATGGTGACCTCATAACGTTCATTCTGGGAAATAAGAACAATACAGAAAATAATCAAAATTGGCACAGGAAATTCCACTTCGTCCAAAATCTTATCCACATAATTATTAGCACCCACTGGCGTAAATCTGTGCATTCCTTCTTTTCATCAGGGGGGTTAGCTTTGTTCTCCATGAATGGTCATCCCCCCCCCCCCCCCCAGTTGAAAAGAAGTTCTTACAAATTTACGCTCGTGTTAGCACAAAAATTTGGCTAAATCTGAAATATCAGCCCATACTTTGGTGACACTGTAGCTGTACAAGGCCACAGTGGAAATAATCTGGTATGTCCGTGATTGATTTGCTGGAAAAATTTCTGTGACATGAAGGTAAAATTTTAAAGGTCTATAATAAGAGATAAGAAAGTTACAAATCTTTTACAGTTTACAGTAATTGATCCTTTGCAAATTAGCAATTCTGTGACGTAACTTTCAAGCACTTCTCCTATTTGTTTTGAGTTCAAAATTTCTTAAATTTCCTTTTCTTGGTTTAATACTGGTCTAGCTCAGTGTGTTATAACTATATCCATGCAATATTTCCAGGTAGCACTGCACAAAAATATATTAGCAGACTGAAGTATAATTTTCATCATAGAGAAAAAATCTGAGTGATAAAAATACAAGAAATCATTTGAAAAATTCAAAGATAATTAGATCACTTGTAAATGTTTACTTAGCTATTACATACAAGTAGTACTGATTCAGCTATAGGTACTTACACAGATTTCGAATTCATTTCATACTGTTGGTCAAAAGCGCATTGCTTTCTGCTTGGACATCCTGCTTATTGCACAGGAGAGATTTATCAAGAAATGCTGGGTCTGTATTTCAGATGACATAATATATTCAGCCCAATTTTTGTGATTTAATGTAACGCAAGAACGCAGCCATTACAAAAGAAAGGAACCAACTGAAGCAATTAGACGCCTTGTCGTAATGAGGCTCACAATAGTATAACAGTTTTTATACTGTATGAACCTCAAAAAACTTTCGCAAATATATTTCCTCTTTTTGACTTTTGAAGATGCCCCAGTTTTACCATGAAAAGAGGACTGTGAGGTGGACTGGTGGTACATGTATGTATGTCACTGCAAAACCCTAGCAAAGTTGTGAGGTGTATTGTATAATTTGACCCCTTTTTCTCAAAAGCTGCCATTTTACTGCAACAGGCAGATTTAACCCTGCAATTTTAAAATGATTATTCCATAACAACAGAACATGTTTCTATTCTATAAAACCAGAAGTAAGGCAGTGAGAAAAATCTAGGACAAAATTGAACAAAAAATCCAGAGTAGATTCAGAATACGACAAAACAATAAAAATAAAAAATACCACAACAAAACGTCAGGTGCGATGACTCATCATTCGAAACTGGGAGGACCCGGTTCAAAGGACCTGGTTCTTTAAATGTTACAAAAACTCAATATATGGTGTTTAATAATAATAACAACAACCAAGTAAATCCTCTTCCCGGTCACATAATAATTAATAATGTCAATTTACAACGAACCGAATGTACCAAATTTCTTGGTCTGTATATAGATAATGACCTTTCGTGGAAATCCCACATTAATTATTTGTGTAAATTACTCTTGAGAAATACTGGCATTCTTTATAAACTTAAAGACCTTTTTCCCACCAATATTCTGCAAACATTGTATGGTACTTTGGCATTCTGGCGTGGGGAAATAGCACATTACTTCTTCTTGATAGAATTCTTTACATCCAAAAACACACTATAAGAATAGTCAACCGGAAACCATTTCTTGCTCATACAAGCGAATTATTCTTCTCAAACAAAGTATTCAAAATAACTGAATTGTTTTGGTTCAATGCTGGTGTTTTTATGTACAAATTATCCTCAGACGACCTCCCTGATGTATTTTCAACCTTGTTCATGAGAAATGATTTTCTCCATACTTATCCAACTCGACAAAGTCACTCTTATCATCTTCCAAGAACAAGAACAGTCTTCGCCCAGAAAACAATTAAGTATAACGGACCTAAATTCTGGAACGAACTTCCAAGTGACCTCGTCACTAGCCCTTCATTACACACTTTTAAAAATAGACTGAAATCTTTCTTGTTACAAAAATATAACGTATAATACTACTTATACGTTGCAACCATAATAACATCATCCGTACAATTAAACACCTTTTCACTCATCAGTGTTCAGGCAGATTTAAGATTTAAGCTGATACTATTGTTTTTATTAGTCTTCATCCTGTAATAACCGGTTAGATGCTCATTAAATCAAACATGGTACTGTATTATTAGGTGGTCTGTCATTTATGACAGACCTTTTAATTTTGTCAAGATTTTTCTTTATTTCTTTTTATAGCAAATTGTTGTTCCCACCAAATCTCAAAATCGGTCAGGTCAATATCATCTAGTTTCATGTCATGTATGAGGTCATGCATGGACATGGTCCATTAAGCTTTTGGAGGTCATCAGGTCATCGTGACGTCATCAAGACGCCATTTTGTAAATTTACAAGATCGATTATATCTTCATAATCGATCATCAGAAATCAACTATATTCACATCACATAAACTTCACTTGACGGGTCATCAAGTCATGTGCTCACAGGTCATCTAGAGGTCAGGACGTGCGCGTATGCGCGCGTCAAAATTTAAAAATGCTCAAAATCACGTAGGATCAAGTCTGCACACGTTTCAGGTCATTTTGAGCATTTCAAAAATTTCCGTGCGTAAGCGTCCGCGTTTTACGCGCGCGCAAGTCGTAAATAACGTTAAAACGTTGTTTTTTCGATTGATTTGCAATCCTGACACTTTTCTCCATCATTTCCATCAACTTGGAATCAATTTCAATCAATAAGGTCGTACGGGCGCGTCAAATTTCAAAATCCGTGTGCGCGTCTATGGCCAAAATAACGTAAAAACGTGCAAAAACATGCCTGTACAAAATTAACTCTAGCTCTTTAAATAGTCCATAAACCCAGCAATCTTTTGTCATCATCAGGTAGGGTATGAATGATAGATATCATTTCATGTATCATTTGACCCTTATAAACATTATGACATCAAAATGGCGCCAGAAGTCAAAATTTCCATTTTTCATGTTTTGACGTCATCACATTTATGCAAATTTGGCTCTAGATTCGTAATTATTGGTCGTTTATGGCCCAGATTTTAATATGTTGTAGCTGAGGCAATTTCCTACAAAATCAGTCATCACCATTTTTCATTTTGATGACGTCATCACAGTGAAATTTTCAATTAAAGATGCCATGTCAGAATTTTCCCTATTTGCGTGTTATGTCTATGGAAGATGATTTTTTTTCGAATCATGAATGTACATGACATTGTTCTCTGAGCTGTATCTCAGTTGTTTTTTGTCTATTTTCTTCCAGATTTTAGTATGTTATAGCTGAGACTATAAGCTTTTACAAATGTGGTCTCCAATTTTTGATCAGATGTCGGGATCATGCTCAATTTTTCACTACAAAATGTGATTTGAGAATCTCGTTTTTCGTTTACGTGTTATCTTTATGGGAAATATTTTGGTATATTGGTCAAAGCACTTGCCTCTCACTCCGGTGACCCAGGTTCGATCCCCGGTGGGGCCATGAAATTTTTTTTTTTTTTTTGGTTCTTTTTGCCTTTCATTTTACCATCTTCTTCGACTATTATAACATAAGCAATCACAAACCATGTACTAAACTGCCTTATTTTGCGTGTTATGCCTATTGGAATGTAGTGTGCTGTAGTTTGTGTACAACCCTATGGAAATTGTGATTCCCTGTCGAGTATTAAAGCTATTAGTGCTAGTGCTAGTGCTCTTTCGTCAGTCACCAGTCCTAATAAGGTCAAGTTCCTGCAACTTTTTCAAGGTCATCAGATTATCGTGACGTCATCCAGGCGCCTTTTTGTAAAAATCAACTTATGGTCGTATCTTCGTAACAAAATGTGATTTCTCTTTTATATTTCGCATGGTTAAGGTCACTGTCATTGCAGTCATGGTCATCATCATTATCCCCATCATCATCATTATCACCATCATCATCATTATATCATCATCATTGTATCATCATCAACATCATTATCATCATCACTGTCATCATATTCATGATGATGATGATCATGATTAACATCAAAATCATTATCATCACTGTCATGATGTTCATTATAATGATCTTCATGATTATCATCAACATCATTATCATCATCACTGTCATGATATAATGATCATCATCATGATTATCATCACCATCATCATATTCACTGTCATGATATTTTTGATGATGATTATCATCAACATCATTATCATCATCACTGTCATGATATTCATGATGATGCTGATGATTATGAACTTCATTATCATCATCACCGTTATGATGATATAATGATCATCATCATGATTATCATCACCATCATCATCATCATCACTGTCATGATATTTTTGATGATGATTATCATCAACATCATTATCATCATCACTGTCATGATATTCATGATGATGCTGATGATTATGAACTTCATTATCATCATCACCGTTATGATGATATAATGATCATCATCATGATTATCATCATCATTATCATCATCAATGCCATGATGATATTCATGATGATGACTATCATCAACATTATTATCATCATTACTGCCATGATATTCATGATGATCATGATAATGATTAACATCAAAATCAGTATTATCATCACTGTCATGATATAATCATCATCATCATGATTATCATCAACATCATTATCATCACTGTCATGATATTCATCATGATGATTATCATCAACATCATTATCATCATCAGTCATGATATAATGATCATCATCATGATTATCATCAACATCATTATCATCATCACTGTCATGATATTCATCATGATGATTATCATCAACATCATCACATCTTCCAATGACCGTTTCACACATTTTTCTACATTACTGTCCTCAAGAAGCATCTTGACTTCCTACATGTATCTTCAGTCTAGCATTATGATCACCCTGATTACAATCATGATCATACAAATTGAAAGACAGACCACCTAATTCGTCCTCATGACGAATTAAACTCTAGTTATTATTATTATTATTATTATTATTTTATTTATATATATATATATATATACTAGTAATAACTTGGCAGAATTTGAATTTCAAGTTTACTAAGCATATTGTTATAAGTATATTTGAAATACACTTCATTGCTTCATTGCTCAGTAGGAACCAACTTTCATTTTACAAGCCTTGCTTTTTAGTTGGTTCCTACACATTTCACAGTTTATTTCGGTATGGACTTATATATTTGGTTAAATTATACACTTGATTTGTGCATTGTATACTTTAATGAATATTTTACTATTCATACCTTGTACTTTATGTATATGCTTGAACTGTACGTGAAAAATTATTCTTCGTCCAGACGTGACACCTTTGTATATTTTCGTTGTGAAATGTGAAATAAAGATTCAGTATATAACAAAACAAATAAAAAAATTCCACCACAAAACATCAGTTTTACCATTTTACCGATACAGAAAAAGTGCCAATTTAGTACACTTATGGGGTGTTGCAAGAAAGTTGCGATTGATTGCAAGTTGCAACTGATCGGTACTGACCAATCAAAATCATTGTTGCAAGCGCATCTTCTTGAATGGGCAGACCCTGAACCATTCAGAATGGTTGTTCTAATTTGCTTTACAATTTGCGATTGATTGCAACTTTCTTGCAACACCCCATTAGTTATAAATTACATTTTACTTTTAGTGGGGTAACTCACAGGAGGATAAGGGGGCAGGGGGTCATTCCCATGGCCCCCATATCCCATGATGCAAGCCAGGGTCAGCCTTTACTGTCTGCTTTGGAAACCTGACAGGTACAGAGGTCTTGTAGTAGGCCTCCAGACGAGCAACAAGAGTGGCAACAACCTGTTAGGAAAACACAGAAACAGTGTACAATAGTGATACAGTAACGGCTCTTGGCAGTTATCCGTTATGAGGATGGACTTTAAAATGCAAAAACAATAATAATATTTATTATTGTGTCTAATATCATCATCATCATTATTACGATGATGAGGAGGATGATAATGAAGATGTTGATCAGTACTTTTATTATTATTATCATTATTGATAATAATAATAATTTTAATATACACAACGCTTGATCAACTTCGACCACTGCTATTAAAGTTCTAATCCTCCCTCTTCCTGGTCTGTTACAGATAATGTAGCTACATGTACAAACTGCATCTAAGTGTTTTGCTCTCCACATATAGGGAAGGGGAAAATAATTGCACCCAACTGACAAAACCTTAGATGGATGACAAAATGCCACACACACCTCGGGATGTTGATATGACAGGTCGTACTTCTCGCAAGGGTCTGCTGTGATGTTAAAGAGCCATGTGACTTTGTTGGGTGCTTCTACAGGTCTGATAGGCTGAATATCCCACTCAGGGGGTGAGGTCCATCCATCATAGCCTAGAGGTTTAGGGGAAAATGGTAAAATCAGAAGAATGATTAATGCCAGGGTATTCCTCAACTCAAACATATGTACGATTCTCTTTATTATAAGGATATTAGCTTTTTGCATAACACTCATATCTACTTCATACCCACATACAGTAACGCTCTCGCCAATGTTGACACTGCGATTTCCCGCTGGAAATCGCGGGACCCTGTCTGCGGTTGAAGATCGATCGGGTCAGCTGATTGTACTTCTGGAATAGCGCCATCTGGCATTATTAACTACATGTACTATGAATCGGCGCCGATGATCGCATGGGTATTACCTCCGATGGTAGCAGACATGAAAACAATTTTTGGGGGTTCTGGAAATACCTTGAAGTGTTGATTTATAAATATTTTACGTCCTTTTCGGACCATTCTTACTCAAGCGTCGGCAGTCTTAACCGACCTGCAGGCTCTGGAAAAAAATTGAAGGTTATGATTTTTGTATATCTGACATGTACATGTACATGTACGTGCTACCAAATACTCACATACTACTACTACATCATACTCTCATGCTTAAAAAGTACTCCAGTATTATCCCGGCATAGCTAGGTTACCTGTGTTGATGCTCACAGCATTCACGGAATTCTTTTCTACCCGTATCCAGAACTCATGAGGAACAATGCATGTATTTGGTAATGTCGGTGCATCTGCACATGAAACCCAGTATCAGTATCAGTATGATTTAGCCTGATCGAAGTAGCAGGAGTGCATACATACATGTACATCAGTGGTAGATCCCCACTGCTTTGGCTCTGCCTCTATGCAATAAAATGATCTTAAACAATTATGCTTAAAACATTCGTGACTCACCTTTTTGTGTGACTAGAATCTGCTAAGCATGTACTTACATGTACATGTAAGTTACACGGCCAAACCAACTAATTAATTTTTTGTTTGGTCTATTGTTGGTCTAGTGTAGGTATCATCAGTGGTGTGGTTGGTGTATTACTCTGTAATTATTATCGTTCTGACATTTAATGAGAAAATATGAAATCATGACAAGCTTGGATGTTGATTACAGGACAGGGAGCATGCAGCTGGGTGTGGAAGTAGATGAAAGGTGGGGTCACACCCAGCGCACTCACCCTTCTTACCGGGGATTCCCGTCAGTAGTTTCCAGTCTCCAACTCTGATGGCCGCTCTCATGTCCGTGGAGAACTCTGCCCCCACCTCGGGGTAGTTCCCGGACAGCGGAAAGATCAAGTCGGTTTCTTCGTCGTGACCGTAGCCAAAGGGATGGTCAGCCCGGATGTAGGGGTCAATGTTGTGGAGGAGTTCTTTTCTTGGGGAGGGTGTCCCCTTTCTGAAAAGAAATGGATGATTGATTGGGGAACTGTGATTTCTTTTCTTTTTTCTGTCAATGCAAAATACAGTCAAACCTGTACACACAGACTGCTAATGACCAAAGAAGAATTGCAGTCTTTATGGACAGGTAGTCTGTGTAATCAAGTGTGGGTTTGATTGGTTTCAATGACGAACAGTGACAGTCTCTACTGAAAAGTGGTTTATTTTTACATGTACACAGCTCAGTCACTAATATAGCCAGTTTACTATATGCCTATTTGTATCAAAATTACACTTTCATGAACACTGAGAAAAGATACCTTGGAAAGTTATACATATAAACAAAACAACTGATTCAGCATATCATCAAGCCCTAATAATTCTACGACAGCTACCCCTGGACCACCAATCCCTTGACAGCTTACTCTTAACCAATTAACTATGACTGCTTCTCGTAAAACTTTTCAAAAGATGCCAGTCCAGGTTATCAAGGGTTCAGGTTTAAAAGATAGAAACTTACATAATAGAGTCCCACATGTTGTAACTGTCCAGAGCCAGGCCCGTGGTATTCCCTCCTGCCACACCCTCGATGAGGGTCGGGAACCAGTCACTGATGTGCATGAAATGCTTGCTGATTGTGCCTTGGACCCCTGCAGGAATCTTGGGTCCTGTGATGAATCCCACACCATGGACCCCACCCTCCCACAGGGTATTCTTTGCACCCCTCAGCGGCCAGTTGTTGCCAGATCTACCAGGGGTTCCACCATTATCTGCAAGATAGACAAACTATCAAATGCATTTACAGAATCGGGGTCAGATGCTGATTTTCTCACATGTGTTTTGTCCTAGTCTTGCGTTTAAGCAAAGTACCGGTAATGAAGTACAAATCATAAAACGGCTTCTAGAATGAAGGCATTCTAATTGGTCAAATGACACCACTTGACCGTGCATTTTTCTTTCCTACTATGCAAAAAAGTTCCCATTAAAAAGGTATAATGCACAGCTAAGATGCACATATGTATACCTCTGCAACATACAAAGTTAAGGTGCATGTCATTCCATATGGCAAGAATATTTGTGCGCACATTGAGACATCACATACATTAAACTGTTCAGCTGCAAGAGCTACTACGTGACATAATACAATAAAGGAGTTAATTCATGCCATAATGGAAAACACTGCTCAAAGAAAACAAAATGCTCCCTATATAACCACGTAGTCATTATAAAAGGAGCCGCTTCAGCAATCTTTTGATTTTAGTACCCCTATCCCGGAAACTACAATTATCTAGATAACTAACCCCACCACCTCAGACCACTACATACTTAGTTTACAACACAACTGCATGTATCCCTTCCCTGACCCTGTTGATTATATATTGAAGTCTTTTAAGTCTGCATTTCCCATTCATACAACATAAATACATGTACTTTACCTGTTGTGAACACAAGAACAGTGTCGTCCCAGAGTCCAGACTCCTGCAAAGACTCAACAATCTTCCCAACGGCTTCGTCCATCGTGGCTACCATTCCAGCATATGTCTCCCTGTCGGTGTTGTTGAAGTGAGCGTAGGGCTTCATGTACTTCTCAGGAACCTGGAGGGGCGCATGGACTGACTGGAGAGGCAGGTACAGGAAAAGTGGCTGAAGAGGACACACCCGCAAAACAAAACAAATATAGAATCTTTAAAAACTTTTGTATCAGCGGTGTAGATTTGCACTGAATCTATTGGTCCAAAGATCTCTAGATTATATACATATATAAGTAGAGGTGACATTGTTGATTGGTTAAAACACTTGACTGGAAATGTGAAGATCGTGGGTTCGATCCCCGGTACGGCACCTACATGTATGCCCTTGAGGAAGGCATTTTTATCTACATCGCTCTTATATTGAAAAAGAAAATAATTTTTTTTTTAATAAACACAAACACACACACACATATATTAATATGCCAAACACCATTTATTTCATCTACGATGAAATTATCAAACACACATAGAGTAAATATCATTGTTATCCTCATTACTATTACCACCTCTATTGTTTTCCTCATCTTCTTATTTATGATCATGATTAGTATTATCCTGAACATCAATAATTACTAACCGGTTTTCTGTGACATTAAACAAAAGTACCAATATTCTCTTCCCTCATTATTGCTATCATCCACACCATATAACTATTCAAAGTCAAAAGTTGCTTTTCTACCCAATTACCCTGTAAAGGGAACGAAACATGAGGCTGCAGTAGCTCAATAATTATGTTCTACATAACATCAATTCTAAAACTGGGTCCTGTTTCATAAGACTTGTTATCAATTACAAGTTACAATAATTGTTATAAGCTACTGAAATTATTGAATTTGATTGGCTTGGAGAAAATGTGTCATAGATACAGTAGCAGTTGTTATTGATAAAAACTTTTATGAAACAGGGCCCAGATGCTTGACAGCTGATGTATTTTAATATGTCTTTATCACAAGGAGGAAAGAAATTTTAAAATGAACGTATTAAAGACATAAAACAAACCTGATTTGGATTATGCTGCTGTATGACTTTCTGAGCGCGCTCGGTGAAAACAAACTGAGAATAATTGCCGGTGTATTCCCATGCCACTCGATTATTGTCCCAAAAGTCAATACCCAGCCAGTGGTTCCCCTCATGGAAGTTCGGGAAAGGCCCAGTACGGAAGTGAGTCCAGTAGTCCTCCATGCCTGACATATACCCTGTATAACATCAAAATACAACAACATACACTTCTTTGGACGTAGTCAACATCAACAATACTTTACATTTTTTACAAAAACAGCATTCTGAATCATGACTACAACTATTCTTCTTCTAGAATTGTACTTTTTTATTAAGAGTTTTTGAACATTTCATTTATCCATATTTGCAGTTTCAAGAGACCATTCGGAAGCACAACTTACATGTAAAACAAAGATGCCATTCTTAATATGTCTCCTAATGCTAATTCTACTACAATTCGCTACTGAGCAAGACTATACATGTATATCACTACCACACAGGGATGCCACTTAGAATTGATAAAAAAGTAGGAAAAATCATCTAGAATGGGCCCTTGTGTACATAAAAAGTGGTTTTCTATGGCTAAAAATATGTTGCAAAAGTAGGAATTCCTACTTTTGTCTGAAAAGTGGCATCCCTGACCACATGTACATCATCTCCTCCTTCTGATGCCTCCTACATTGTTCAAAATCTTTTTTCAATTACCACATTCCAGTCATTATTTTCTTCCTATCATTCCTACAAAAGACTTACCAAATGAGGAATCAAAGCCTCTTTGGAGGGGCATGCATTCATTCTTATAGAACCCCAGGTGCCACTTCCCAACCAGGTGTGTGGCATAGCCGCTCTCCTTGAGTTTCTGGGGCAGGGTAGTTTCCTCAAGGGGCAGGCAGTTGGGCTGAGGTGCGATGATCACAAAGTGCTGAAGGCCTGTATGAATCTGATTGGCATATAAAAGGAAATAATGGTATCTTAACCTTTTTTCTTCTTTTTTTTTGTTGTTGCTGTGGATAGAAACTTGAGACTGCCACATTTTAATAAGGAGTACCTGTACACTGTACCAGTGACAAAAGTCAACTGTGGCAGTCCACTATTTGTTCCATAAGACGACCAAAGCTTGGAAAGAGTTAATAATGCATTAATAACGCAAAAAGTTTCATGTTCTATGTTTATACATCCCCTCTATGGATGCAACCACTAATGTTTCAGCTATTAACCCGTTGAATACTGAATTCTGTAATTCCCATAGGCTTTGTACAGGGACCACCAGGTTCCAGTTACCAACGGGTTAAGAGGGGAGACATGTGCACTAGAATAATTTATTTTTCCTTTTTGTTGTCTAATCTGTTACTGAAACATTTACATGCATGCACAGGAAAGGGTGCGAGAATGATGCATTCAGTTACACAAGCACAGAAAACGTGCCAAAATTATGAAGAATAATGCCACTGCAAGAACATAGGGTAGTCAGAAACAAAAGGGAGAGTCCTGTCCAGGGTAAATCATCAACACACGTGTACCAGTACCCTTTCCAAGTATTATTGGATGTGGACTTCTCGATTACTTCATTTACATCATCAGTGTTCTAGCTTAAATTATTTGACGCAGCCTGTCTAATAGCCTGATCGGTGACCACGCCCCCTATACGTTTATCTTTTCATGTGTTAATAACAATCAATCTGTCATGATGTTACTGAATTGAGGTCTAAATACTCCCTGGTGTATATGGTCCTTTATAGAGGAGGATGACAAAATAATTATCATCGGTGCCTAGATATTAAAGCCTGATCGTTAAGAGAAGACATTTTGTCCGTCCGTGACATTGAATATTTTAGGGATTATGAAATTTAGTTGGCGACCATGGCAACCAAATTTTATCAAATTTCAATGAAATATAAAGTAGCTCTCTTTGATTAAGCACTTATTTTCTACAGGCTTTCAAACTTCCAAAATATGTCAAAAAATCTGTGCCAATCAGGCTCCTAATCAGATCAGATCACAATACCTGGTATCTGCCTGTCATCAACTGACTCCTGCTTGGAGAGCAGATGGGCTGCACATAGTAGTTTTCAAGTTTGACACCACGGCTAGCCAGCTGGTCGAGATTGGGTGTCTTGATTGTTGAATTGTGATAGCCGACATCGAACCATCCGTAGTCATCGGCCACTATGAAGACAATGTGTGGGGGTTTGCCTTCTACACCCTTGATTGTGTTGACTAGGCCTGAGGTTATCAGGATGGCAATAGTAACAGCCTCCAGGAGGAATGGGCAGGAACATCGTTTAACCTTTGACATTTTTTTTCTTCAAGTTCAAACAACAAACTTAATAGCAAGTTGCTCTGAAAGAAAGAGGAAAAATCAGAGACGCAAGTAAGCCAGTTCGGGGTTAGCGCATGGTACAAATGACCCCAAATATCCACAGATATTTTAGACATGGAGGGTCCCTTTATGTGCACTTCAGAAAAATAACTCTGGGAGTGATAGAGGTGCCTCATGAATAGCTTTTGTTTCCCCCTTTAAAAAGAATACTTCCACCTGGATATCATGGAATGCACCATTAGTGCATAATTGAATAATGATTACATGACATTCATGAGCACATATCGAATATTAGTGTCAGTGGGTGTTAGAATTTGGTACAGATGACCTTTATCTGCTCATGCTCAGATTGCATCCCCGAAGTGGCTTATTGGGGAAAGTTTGAACAAAATCAGACAAGCAATAAGAAAGTTATGAATTTTTGAAGTTGTAATTACTATACATGTACATGTACATATGGGATTATCAAATCGGCTGAATAGTTAATGTCACTTAGATGTAGTAGGGGGGCTGGGGTGGGGCTACAGCCCCCCCCCCCGCACTTTTTTCAGTAAACACGTTCAAACGTATGGCAGTGCAAAAATGGTTATACACGCAGCCCCCCCCCCCCCCCCCCATTAAGACCCTCCACTTTCCAAGACGTTCCGCTGCCCCTGGTTAGGATTCCCCCTAACGTAGGAAATAATATTGTAAACTTGTAATTATTATCATTATCATTATTATTTATTAATATTTAATAATATCAGTGGCGGATCCAGGGGGGCCCGTGCCCCCCTTTTGGAAGAGAAGTATGAATTTTGACCATAGACGATCCGCCATTTTCTCGATTGTGCCCCCCCCCCCCATTTTTTTTTTTTCGCTTGTCAGGGAATTATGGAGGAAAACTGGACCCCCATAACCCTTAATGAGCTATTTTTGAAGGTTTGACAATTTTTTTTTTGTCCCTACCCCCATGCCCCCCCTGAGCGACTTTTCGAGAAGCTGGCGAGACCAAAAAAATATGAGTCTACCGTTTGACAAACTTTCATTTTTGTCCCCCCTCTTTTACTCAATCTTGGATCCGCCCCTCACCCCTGAATAATAATCACAATTTTTCACATTTTAATATAGACATTATCAGATTGTTTTTTAGAATAGATTATGTCGATATGATCATCGGCATCAGTGTCAAGTCGAAGACATCATCATTAATCATGCTAAATCCAACATGAATCACAGACGGAATTTTTCTGTCTACTAGTACTAGGTATGTGAAATGCCCGTGCGCTTGCATCGCGAAAGTGGTTCCAAAACTGTGTTTCCGTTTTCTATCAGCTTTCGTGTTATGCTGCGAGGGGTACCCTGACAAAAGCTTTCGCTGTGCCCGTATTTGCATGTCAATGTGCACAAAAAGGGTATCAACGAAGAGCTGAGACCACGAACTAGTGTGTGAAAAAAAATTTTGTCAAAAGGATTTCCAGACGTTGTTTCACATGGGCCTGAACTACCGCGATAATTTTGAGTCATCATAATCATCATTATTTTTCATGAAGGTAAGAAATTTAATTGATTTCAATTATTTACAAATTCATTTTCATTCATATTTAACACATTAAAGAAGTTTAATGGAAATTTATCGTTGCGAAATAATTTTTTTACTTTGCGAAATTTTCCATGTCAGAACTATGTATACACGTTAGCTCACTCCACCGCGAAGCAGCGTCGGCTTCCGCCGGCAGCGGCGGCGAAGATCCGTGGGTTAACCCGTTGGCGTTAGCATGTGAATTTTGACGATGGATATACAAAAGTGATGAGATTTCGATGCTAAATTTCATTAATAGACAATTGTTTTTCTTCATCAAAATATTATGGCAATATCCCATATTAAGGTAATTATCAGAAAAATGAAGTGTGTTAGTGAAATGCTGTTCTGTTTTTGTTGACAAATTCATGTTCTAATATAATTTATAAGCTGACCAGGGGTACCAAACTTTTCAGGATAGGATGAAGTTAGGTAATTTTTAAGGTCGTTTGGGATGTACATTGTATATTGGTCACAACATTTTTATTTGCCGTATTGAATTACTGTACAATTCGCGGGACCAAAAAAAACAGTGTTTTGCGATATGTAAAGTGCCCTAATTTCTTATGATGGGGTGACCATATTTCGCGCACATTCAAATTTTTATTAGAAATGTGATATTCGATACTTGATTTCTCATATTCTACAATAATTTATTTATAAAGTTTTATACCAAACGGAAAGCAAAATTCTGGACTAAAACTTGATTCAACAAGAACATTAATCGACGAAGAATTTCGGAAATATCGCGATCTCAAAACCCAGTGTCGGATCGCAAAACACTGAAGAAAAAAAAAAGGGCATAAAAAATAATCGCGCACGTAAATTAACATCTAAGTTATCCGACGTAGCGGTCCAGCAAAGGGAAGATAATTGCATCATTTGTAAGACAAAATATCATGCAATCATTTGGTATCACGTTTTACCTACAACTTTGATGACATCTTCTATCAAAATGAGGATTTTTGGACCGTTGTTGGTAACTTCATATTTTTCGGAAACTGACGCAAAAAGTAGCAAAATTGCCGATATTTTGTCAATATCTTCATAATTTCTCACCCAACTTAAAAGAAAATATAGTCCATATGTAATTTTAGCTTCCTCTATCTAATAGCGCTATCAGATTTTCGAAATCTTTTGTAGTTTTTTAGATATTGCCCTGTGCGCGAACTTAGGTCATGCGCGAAATATGGTCACACCACCACTCCCGGGTACATTTCTGTAAAATAGTTGGTATTTTCTGTCGCATGTACTGAAGGTATGGGGGAAAAATAAGATAAATATTTTAAATACCTTGCTTTCAAATTCAGCCCTTAAAAATCTCACTCCTACATCAAATGGCCGTTAGGAAGAACTTTTGATATTTTCAGCAAAATCCAAAGTCAAAATCTTGTCCAAAACCGGAGAAATCCCCGCCGATTTGTTTCGCGATCGCGTATTGTTTACATACTGCCGATGTCTTAAACTAAAATCGGCCAATAAATTTTTTGTCCACGAAAAACTCGGGATCGCAAGCGCACATCGATCTTTACAATCGCGCACACAGAAAATCGGGACTTTTCCGTGTACGCCATATAGGGACCGAATTTTTAAGGACAAAACTCTTTTGGGGAGATGTCAGCGCCCGCGGCGACAAGGAAATGTACACAATGACTCCGATAGCTCGTTTCGCGAGAATCGAGAGTAAATTACGGATTTCATTTTTTGAAATATATTTTCCAACATCGGTGAGTTGAATTTATTGTATTTCTTGAATATTTTGGGGTCGGTTTTTGTAAATTAAATGCCGATTTTGAGTGAATGTTGGTGACTTTTGTGCAGTGGTGTTTTAAAAAGTTGAGGTGTATGACTGCCTACATTATACACACGGAGTATAGGAATGTAGCTATGAGTGCACACCACCATAAATATCCATCCAATTTGAATAATTCAAAAACTACTGCATTTCTCTTTTCTAGACCTCTCTGTTGATACCAAATTTGTCAAGAATTAATCAATTTGAAATTTTCATTTCACATACCTACTAGTACTTGTCTAGCACAGCTTCAGCTCCGTTAATTTGTGCACAATATAGGAAACACCAACAACGAATTGAATATGTGGGGCAAAACAGAAAGTCAGAATCAAGCTCAGAGTCAGAGTCAGAGTCAAGTCTTCTCTCACTTGTCACTCTCCACCACCACCTCCTCTTCAATTTCGAACGTCGATTATCCTCAAAACATGTCAAAGCAACAATAAAAAAAGGGTAATGTCATTCTCACCTGCGTAAAACTTCTTTTCACAGATATGTTTGTGAGCACTTTTGTAGTACGGTACGCAGTGTCTGATTACAAGACTAATAATGCAGATTAGATCGATTCGGAAGCGAGTACAAAGTGTTCGGGATTTTATGATGGGAATGTAATAATTATGCAAAACCTCCCACTTAAACTTGCTGTCGGAAAATGGGCCACCTCTGTTGGCAAAAAAAAAACGGATCTGGGTTAATATTCGGGCAAATTAAGCCTATTTAAGGCCGCCCCCTTCAGCAATAGGCTGCAGCTCCCCCCCCCCCCCCCCCCCGAGGATTTTCAAAGTTCAGATATTTAAAATTTTGAAATTGAAAACGGTTGGCATTCGGGCAAATGGCGTCAGTCCGTCTTCTTGCGAAAATAGCCCGTATAATTATGCATGATCAAGATTTCAATTTTTGCGATTTTCGTTTATCATAGGGGGGCTGGGGGCGGGATTAGGGTGCAGCATTTTTGTCGGCAACTTTGGGTGTCAACCTCCCCCGCCCCCCCCCCCCCTCACCCATTCAAGATGTTCTAGCGACGCCCCTGAACGTAAGCCTACTCCAAATATTGATAATTGGCGAGGTGTCGTGTCTAGGAGTCTGGGGATGCACATTCAATACGAAAGCAGCCTTTTTAAACATCTTACTCCTGATCGAGTTTGCCCATTCATACTGCAAAGAAGGAAAGCAGAAAAAAAAAGATGGTTGAGAACAAGAACCCCTCCCGATTACGATAAGTTTAAAGCTGCTTGTAACACGACATTATTTGTTATGAATAGGGCCCGTCTTATTTACTCTGAAATGATAAAGGAGAACAGTTCAGATCATAGAAGTCTTTTTAATGTCACTAAGTCTTTGTTGAACATGACCAGGCTTAATCCTATGATACGGCCTCATGTTGATAGAAGACAATTTGCAAATGATTTAGGAAACTCTTTCTGTGATAAGATAGTGAGAATCCACTCTGACATTAAGACAACTGTAGATGACAGAACTTGTACTATAGATGATACTCTTTTGGATTGTGCAGATCTTCAGATTTCACTTTCTCAGTCTTTTCCTTCTTTCAAAACATTATCTGAAAATGAGGTTGAGAAATTAGTCAAAGGCTTGAGTAAGAAATCATGTTCTCTTGACCCAATTCCTACAAAGCTTTTATTGAATTGCGCTGAATCAATCAGTCTTTACAAAAATTGTTAACTTGTCTCTCTCAAAGGGCCCTTTCCCTTCGGATTGGAAAGTAGCTTTAGTTAAGCCACTTCTTAAGAAACCTGGTATGGAGTTGAATTTCAATAATCTTAGACCAATCAGTAATTTACAGTACATATCAAAATTAGTTGAAGGAGCTGTTACACAGCAAATTCAACAACACCTCTGTCATAATTCATTGTTCCCATGTATGCAGTCAGCATACAGACAGTTTCATAGCACAGAAACAGCCTTGATCAGAATAAAAAAATGATCTTCTCTTGGCCATGGACAATCAAAAAGTAACATTGTTGGTACTTTTGGATCTAAGTGCCGCGTTCGACACTATTGATCATGTAATATTGTTGAATATACTGCATTCTTCCTTTGGTTTAAGAGACTCTGTTCTTTCATGGATTGAATCCTATCTTACAAACAGACAACAAAAAGTAGTATGATGTCGAATCGCAGAATTTTCCTGTTCCAAATGGGGTTCCACAAGGGTCACGTCTCGACCCCCTTCTCTTTACACTGTATACTAGTAACCTGATCAATCTTGTTCGAAGGCGTTTTCCAAACGTATCTTGTCATTGTTATGCTGATGACACGCAGTTGTACATTTCTTTTAGCCCTGATAAGGATCAACAAGAGCATATTTCAATTTTGGAAACTTGTAGGATACATTCGTTCTTGGATGCTCCAACATAAGCTAATGCTTAATGACAAAAAAATGAGTTTCTCATTGTTGGAACATCCAGACAAGTAGCAAAACTGAATATCAACCATATAACAGAACCGACAAGCACTGTGAGAAATCTTGGTGTATGGTTAGATTCTCGTTTAGACATGGAGACACATATATCCAACACATGCAAATCTGCTTTTTATATGTTATATAATTTGCGTCACATCCGTAAATACTAAGATCAGAAAAACACTGAAAGCCTTGTCCATGCATTTATTAGTAGTAAACATGACTATTGTAATGGATTATTGTTTGGCTTGTCAGATTCACATGCAGACCATGAAGTTGCAGAAAGTTCAGAATGCCTGTGCAAGACTTGTGACCAATTCCTCAAAATTTTTCCACATCACTCCTGTTTTGAAGAAGTTACATTGGTTGCCAATAAAGTACAGAATCACATTCAAGTTACTTTTGCTTATTTACAAAGCTTTGAATGGTCAAGCCCCAAATTACTTGTCTGAATTATTATCTTTTAAATTGCCTCCATATACACATAACTTACGAAGTTCACAAGACAAACTGCTTCAAAAGTTGCCTCATGTCAAAACGAAAGCAACTCTTGGAGATTGTGCATTTGGAACCAACTTCCTCTTGCAATAAGGACTGAGCACAAATCAGTCCCCATTTTAAAATCTCTACTGAAGACCCATCTGTTTTCAGAGGCTTTTAAGTATAGATTAGTTCTGTTGAGATAGTGTAAGCATATAGGAGTCTCCAGTAAAGCGCAGTAGAGTATATTCAAATAGTAGCTGCGCTATATAAATGAATCTTATTCCCAAAACTCGCATTTCGGCATTATCGTAGAAAATGTAATAACAAAGCATGCAATGGAGATTTCTTTTCATTTCATTTATTTCCACCATAACAGCAAATAAATTTGCAACGACTTTCCGTTAAAAAAAAATCACTATGAGGATAGATAAACAACGATTAAGATTGATACTAGATCTGGCACATACATGTAATTCTCGGTTTTAAAACAAAATAAATTTTACGTTATTAATTGGTAAGTAAATGATAATTGTACTGTGGAGGAAACCTTGGAAAGCAAATCTTTTAATTCAGGTTCCCGAACAAAAATATAAGAGTATCATTTAAATAAAATAAAAGCATATACGGATATAAAACAACGGACGAAACAAGGCCACACAGAACGGGGCAATTAATACAAGATAATTATAAGAGAGTTACTTTTCATCAAGCTCGAAAGATAATTTACTGTGGGGCCTATAGAAAAATCGCCCTTTTAAAATAGCAATCAGTGTTTCCGGCTTTAAAGGAATTTTAAAGTGGCGACAAAAAAAAAATAATTTCGCCAGACCGGGCCACTGTTAATACAATGGCGGATCCAGGGGCACTTCCGGCCCGTGCCACCCCCCCCCCCCACACTGAGCGAATTTTGGAGGTCTGGCGAAACCAAAAATATACGGGTCTACCTTTTGCAAAAGTTCTAAATCCTGGATCCGCCCCTGGTTAATAGTACCCATATGAAGAACTATATAGTGCATTTGCTCAGTGCACTTCGCACCGCGTCCTATAACACGGGAAATTACTTGTCTCAGTTTGTGACACTATCCATAAAATCACACGAGGGCTTTAAAACAAATTGATATTTGACATCATTTCGCCCGGATAAATAATCTTCACACTTTTTCCTATAATGTAGTGTTAATAACCCGTAGATTACTTGTGAGGAAACTACTGCACATGTTGGTTTAAAAAGAGAGTTTAACGTTCAAATCAGACCTTTCCCTATGGCAGTGAGAGCATTTTCCCCTACTTTGACCTTACATCGCCTTATTCAATCGAGTAGAAATGTTGACACCTTCGGATTAATTGGAGTTGGGGAGGGGGCAAAACGATGATAAGCCTTCTTTGGGGCGGGCAAGTGCCCTGCCTCCCCATAATCGACGCATCAGTGAGTGTGGGCCAGGATGGAGGCCCAATAATCTACCAAGTCACTATCAACCTATTTCGTAATTTAGGCCTTAATTTCCAACGAATAAACTTTAATCGTAGAGACCAAAGAGTCGGTATAGTAGCGTGGGTCCAGCCATTTAGGGGGGGGGGGGGGGCTGACAACCAGGGGACTCGGGTGAATTAAATCCGAATTAGCAAGTCCACCTTGCGACTTAGCTTTAGGGGGACCTGTGCGGGACGGTCGGGGTCATGTTAACTTTTTTTTCAATCGTTTCCAGTCTCGCATTCTTTTTATCTCCCTATTTTTTTTTTTTTTTTTCTTTAGCTTTCACCCCGTAGTTACGTGTCCCCGTAGTTACACCCCTATTGCGACTTCAAAAGTTTGTAGGCCTACAACATATAAAAAATAACATAGTTGTTGCACCGTTTATTTCTTTCTTTTAAAGAGGTTTGAAAAACAATATTTTGAAAATGTTAGGGCCTACAAGAAGGAAATTGGTTCACGTAGCACATCCCCCCCCCCCCCCTCCAACTGCATTTCTACATTAGACCTTCATCGAAATATGTTTTTAAAAGATGTTTCTCTCGGATCTTTTCAGTCTTTTTTAAAGAATGTCGATCCGCACCACTGACACCCCTCCCCCCCCCCCCCCACCCTTCCTATCAAATCCGAGCTTGCTCCTCAATCTTTTTACCTCGCGGATCAGCTGTGGCACAAAAATTCCATGCGCTCTCTTAAATTGAACGTCAGAGGGAGCACTAACACATCAAATTGTTGTCAAAAACATAATGGATTTTCTTCATAGGATTGTAAATATTTCATTTCTACTCTTTGTCGCCTTTTTCCTCTATTCTCTCGCAAGTGAGGCATCAGTATGTACATACTACAGTAAGTAATTGATATTTTAAAACAATGTCTATTGAAATAACGTTTTATTTGGTTAAATATAGATCTGTGTTTACATGGTAAATGGTGTGTTTCTAAATTTGTTTTACCATTGTCCCAGATGTTCATTTTTATGTATGGTCAAGTAGATCTAGATATAAATTAGACCGAAATTTTCTGTCTCCAGTAGTACGTTAGCCTCTTATTTGGGTAGGGTCGGCTACTACTTGGAGACAGAAGCCGTCCTATCACTTTGCTGTGCAAAATTTGTCTAGGGTGCGCGCGCCGGTATTCGGTCACTTAAAAAGAAATCGCCACTAATATGAATACCTATCTCTTTAAATTGACAATCTACCATCAAAAGAACCGCAAAATTGTCCTTTAAATAATTATCAAAATAATTTAAAACATGGAAACTTACCCAAAAAAATATCGCCGACAGAAGAAGGAGAAGTTTTCCGCCTAGTATTCGGTCGGCGCCGTCCACAATTCGGTCACGCGATAGTGCGCTGCATCTCGGGAGAGTTATATAACCATTTTTGTCACATTTCTGCGTTTTTAGGCATTTTCTGTGGCTTCTATATATTCATACTTAAATGTATGAGAATTTTTATCCATTAAAATCCACAAATCGAAGCTCTAGGGTCAGAAATAATGCACAAAATGTATTTCTAAAAGTAAAAAGAGCAAAGCGCGTCAGCAAAGCGCAAAGCGCGTCGGCGAAGCGCAAAGCGACAAGTTGCACACAAAGCGCGTTGGCGCAAGGCACTCAATGTTGCCTGACCGAATACTGGAAGAGCGCCATCTCACTGGCAGGGGTGAGGTATATATTCTCTTGCCATTTGCAAATTCGCTGCGATAGATGGAAGACCCGGAAGCTCCTCTTCACACACATACTAAATTCATTGCACCTGCACACATAGTTATTTCACCATAGGCGTCTACATATGGCTATGCGTGTTAACTCACGCGCTAACGGAACCCGGAAGTGCGGAAACTTGGGTAACACTGACCAGTTTCAAGGGTATTTGGAGATCTTTTCCAGGGCGTCCAACCTGAATTGCTTTCAACATTAGAGGTACCTTGTTCATGTGTCTGTTATGTATAGGTTTCGAGCCTCAAAAATTATTCATGAGTTCTTCACAGCTGTTCAAAGAGCTGCGTGACCGAATTCTGGAATATGACCGAATACCGGGCCGCGCACCCTATGGCGTTGTGCCTGCTGGAACAGTAGGAAAAATCATTTTTCCTCTGTATTTTTTTTTAAATAATCATAAATGATAAGGCCTAGGCTGTAATCTGTTCAACATACCAATTTGACCAAATGATCCATTAATGCTCCTTTTTCATGTAATTCAGGGTCCAAGGTCTTCTCCGTTCGAAAATCCTGCAGCCGTATTCAAACCGTTACCCGAGCTTCTAGTCTCGTACAAGGCAAAATGATTATGAAGGGAAAAATACGATAAATTCATTACGAACTCGTGCACATTGATTTCAAAACGGTTATTTCTTTAACACTAAACAAACGTATTTAATGTTAAAGAAATAACCGTTTTGAAATCGATATGCACGAGTTCGTAATGAATTTATCGTATTTTTTCCTTCATAATCATTTTGCCTTGTACGAGACTAGAACGGCACAACGCCATAGATAGGGAGGTCCACACAAAAAAAAACCAGCACTCACTGTCACAAAACATGCCTTAAAATATTGATTCATATTCCAATTATCACACAGATGGCTCAAAACTTAACTGAAAATCTCATAAATAGTGAAAAATAAGGGCTAAATAGTCCATATCATGTGCTGAAAAATACGTTGACATATTCTGCGCGCAGCGCGTACGTGGCTTTACAAGCAATGTACTATCGATAGTCAAATGATCATCATGCGCGCACGCGAATAAATTGGAAGAAATTCCCCCAAAATCGTAGCTCACTGCATGACAAGCCCATATCTATCTCACATGCATAGGCAATTCACTGCGGCGCGATTATTCAATGACTCATCGATAGATAACGAACTCAACTCCCCTAAAATACACAGATTCTGATACATCTCACTACATCACCCACTCAAACTATGCAAGAACAAGGTAAGTAGCGATAACAATGCCTAAAATTGCATAAAAGGTACATACCGCCACTTTGTTTGTCCTTTAGGGAAAAAATCCTGGGTTTGGTGGGATGTATAGGGCATCCCCTGAACGGTAAACTCGCAGACATTCAGAATACGTCATTGATAAACATAGGGGGACCAATCACAGAAAGAAAAAATCTCAGATTCATTCGCCTGTCATTCGCTTAACACAGGCGGTATCGGAAGTGTGGGCATGCATAGCGGGCCGAATCGCGCATTGACTATCTGTGCACTTGCGCGATAGGGCCATCTAGCACCCGTGGTTGTGCCTACCATAGACAAATTTTGCACAGCAAAGTGATAGGACGGCTTCTGTCTCCAAGTAGTAGCCGACCCTACCCAAATAAGAGGCTAACGTACTGGAGACAGAAAATTTCGGTCTAGATATAAATCTATTCTCGTATCCAAAGACCAAAGACCGTCCATCATGTCCATCATGTCCATAGCCCGAATTGACCCACTAGGCACTAGACTTTCAATGCGACACCCCTCAATGTCGGTAAAACAATGTACAAAATTAATTGAAAATGTAAATTGTGTATGTTGCCTAGGCCTAGTTAAGTTAAGTCTAAGAGTAAGACTTAACTTAGTTATGACTTATGTTTATTGTCACTCATAATTGATATTATTGCCCTTGGCTAGGCTTCATCATTCAAAATTTCGAAGTGAGCAAGAATATGAAATAGTATTCAGAATGGGTTCATACATACCCAGTTTAGGCAAAACAACCTTTAAGTAAAATTTTTTCAGGCAAAAAATGAACTTTGAACGTACTTTGTTAGTAACTACTTTACCAACTCTCCGAGTGGCAGGGATATGTAGACATTCGAGGCAAAACATCGCACTGCTGCTCGCGGCGCTCGAAGACACCGCACGGCGGGCACACCGCTAGTGTACAATGCGCTCCGGGTCAGGCAGACGATTTTGCCGAAACTGGCCATTGCAAGCCCCATTTCGTGTATTGCAAGTGATGTGTGCGGGTGGAAGCGGCCGCCCAAACTTGGTTTCAAAAATTAAAACATTTCAATTTTGAAAGAAAATAAGTTTTAAGACTGCCAAATTTGGCGCGATAAGGAATAAGTATAGAATATGACGAGCTTGACAAGAAAAACGGCGAAATTTTGACTTACCTCGGTCAAAAAGTGACGATATGAAGGCCTAGGGGGTGAGTCACATCAGCAAGCAATCATATGGTCATATTGACCATTAGGATCATATACATGTGTGTATACTGGGTATTGGGGATACAGATGTAATTTTGTTTGAAATGGAGGTTTTTGTGGGCAAACTGATACTTAAGTATCATTCTTTAGATTTTAAGTTATCAGTTCGTTAAGATACAAAATGTAGAAAGTTATAAAAACTTACATTTACAGCCCTCTTTTTGGTACTTGTTACCCACACCTCCATACGGATGACGACTGCTCTCAATATGTTGCGCACTAGTGAGGCCGCTCTACATGGTTACGCACCGTAGATACGTACGCAGAATGTTACGCACACAGGCTATTCTACGAAGACCTGGAAGGGCCAAACTGACGACGTAAAAAAATAAAAAATATTACGTACGTACGTAGTAATTATTACGTACGTACGTAATATTTTTTATTTTTTTACGTCGTCAGTTTGGCCCTTTCAGGTCTTCGTAGGAGATCGACGAACCGATCGCGCCGGTACTACTACAAGCGCTGAGGGCTCCCTTCATCATAATCGTGAAAAATACAAACGGGACAGTCTCGATAGCAGTTATCGACAAAAAGGACCCAAAATTTCAGGAAACCCTCTTCAAAGGTCACAAAACAACCTGGTAAGTTTTAATCATCTATTATTCAACATAAGTATTTGGATTTAAGTAAACTGCAATATATGAGTTTCAATTAAATATAGCCAAAAATGCACAGTGATGCAGTTTAGGTATGGGATGTGTGTTGGCTGCGTTACTACACAGTCGGCAATGGCGTGTACCTATGAGTGGGGGTGAGTATATCAGGAAAGTCTTGATATCGCACGAACTGGAAGTAGTTTAGGTTAATGATATGTGAAAATCTTGGCAGAAGACGAATCACTTCTGAAAGATAATGATATCAATCCACCCTTGTCAAAACCATGATAGCGAGCAAGCGAGAAAACTGCAGTATCGCCTTACGTACAAAACAATGTACGTGTGCGAGAGCGCCATCTAGTGCCTGATGACGATGCCTACCTTGGCCTTGCCTATGTGGGACTGTGTCCAACATTCACTATTGCAGCAGTCTGTAGGAAATAGTTATTTGTGGTTTCCTACTCAACAATGATGTTCCTTCTTGTGCTGTCAGTTCAATAATGCAGATTATGTGTAATACTAGTTCTACTTCTACTAGGCAAGAGTTGGCGAAACATAATCCTGAATATTCGCGATCGCGAAAGAGCTCCATTTACAAATACTGCACTGGCCCTGCGGCCAGCACAAGCGAAAAGAAAGTGGATCACTGTTGTCTAATGTTGATAAAATAAGAGTCAAATCTGCTGTTTGCCAGATAAAAGAATGGATGAGTAAATGAAGATGCGATGTCCAAATGTTGGTAGTGAATTGTGAATTCATGTCATTGGAAGGTTTGTATCCAGGCAACAAAAACAAGTTCTATTACATGTATAAGGGAGTGAAGCAATGAAGAATGTAGAACATGTGTAGAACATGTGTTGAGTGCCTTGCCTGGTGTAGTGGAGAACAAAAGATGAATGTTGAGTCCAGGAGTTGAATAAGAACAAGGTCTATGGTATTGTCCAGTGAGGAGTGAGCAGTTGAATGAACTGTAACCAGCTGATCCAAATAAACAAACTATGATCAAGCTTTGATCAGTCCAAATATATAAACACATAATGAGTGAAGTTGCTACAAAATTGCTCTAAACAAGATTGATTCAGGGACTCTTCAGCTCTTACTTTGCCACAAATGTAGGGATTCAGACTTGAAAGTGAAATTTTAAATAATTATTTTCCTCTCCTGTAATCTGTATGAATGATCTAGCCTGGAAAAGGGACTGCTGCTACACACAAAAGCTATTGAAGCATATTCACCCGTAAAAGCTAGTCTGGAGTACAAGGTTATCTTCAGATAAGCTTGTACATATAAGTGGTTTATTGATCAATCATAGTTACATTCTGTACACTACAAGTCTCCACTCATTGCATGTTATGTGAGTATGGGAGTGGAATGCTGTCACCAGCAGTGATTAGTGATGAATTTTATGGGGGTTAAACTTGTTACATGAAATCGATTGCTTGGATGGATCTAACTTTCGTTAGACTGGAAAAAGGCCCGCTGATACTGAAAGTGGCTATTATAGCTAATATGCCCAGTAATCCTCAAACAGCAGAACGGAGGTATAGGCATGATAGGATTTGTATGGAGCGGAGGTATAACGCCTTAATAAATTAAGTAATAGATCTAGTGCAGCAAATATAGGTTCGCTGTCAATTGCCCGTGGTCTAGTGGTGAAGGCGTCTGGTCAGAATGTCAGAGTATTCTCTTTCTACACTACACTCGCGTTTAAGGTCCCGGGTTCCAATCCCGCTCTTTCTTGCTGATAATATTTTTCAGTTATGAATCGATAACGATAGCGTTTATTCCGTTATAAATAACTGAATTTCAATAATGAAAACCAAGAAACTTGACTAATTATTCACTTGTTCAGGCGGATTTAATGGCGGCGGGGCATAATAACAACTTTGGCCCTGAAAGCTATTGTCATTGTTGAATATATTCTGTATTCACCCTGGCCTTGAAAACTATTATGGAGTACAAGCTTATCTTCAGATAAGCTTGTACATATAAGTGGAGAAGTCCTAGATCAACAAAGTTGAGAGAGAGACTTTATTATTAAAAAAAGGAGTCAACCTGATAAAGTGGATTTTAGGTCTAACAAATTAGATCTTCTTCTAATGGCGTTAATGGACTCTCGCACCGACTAGGTTAGGGTTAGGGTTAGGGTTGGGTACCCTGTGCGAAAGTAAATTGGTGCCCTTCTAACTCTAAGACTAAGTTCTAGTCTAACATTAACCAAACCCTAAGTCAACATACATGTATCTAATAACATTGTTAGTTGTTAGGTGTAACATTCATGAAAATTTGACGAAAATTTGAAAAAAAAGTGAGGAAGAGAACTGGAGAACAAAAACTAGAGTCTAGAAAAAAAAATTGATGTAGTAGAGAAGAAGGATTAAGCATGTTAAGACAGCAAGTAGATCCTATCAAGAAAAGGAGTGTAATATAGATCTAGGAGAAAAAGAACAAGAACTAGAACAGGGAGAAGAGAAGAAAAAGAGAACAAGAAACAGTAGAAAATGAGGATAACAAAGAAGAAGAAAAAGAGTAAGAGGGAGGAGGAGGAAGTGAAGAACAGGTAACAAGGAAAGAAGAGGACAATGAAGAAGAAGATGAAGAGGAAGTAAAAGAAGTAAGAAGAGGATATTTTAGGAGGAGGGGGAAAAGTACAAGAAGGAGAAGAGAAGAAAAAGAAAGAACAAGAAACAGGAGAAGAAGGAGGAGGCAAAAAGGAAACAGAAGAAGAAGGAGAACATGAATGATCACCTAGAATCTAGACATGAATGATCACTCATTATTCCAAGTTGAGAAGCCCTAAAAGATGTGATGACTTTTGAAGTAGGATCATGTAGAAAATGAAAGAAAAAAAAACAAATAGACGAATAACAAAAATGTAATCAAGCTTGAATATTTATAGGAAAGAGATTGAGAATCATTGAAAATTGGATGAAGGGAGAGAGAAACAAAAGAAAAACTTTTAGTTCAGGAAAATGAGAGAAGATTTCAGGGAAGAAGGCAAAATAATAGCATGAAAAGAGATGCAAAATATGTATAGGAAAGTTAGGTTTCCATATTATAGTCTTTTTAATATATACACTGTACATGTGGCGTGGAGGAGTGGTTTAATCATTTGTCTGGGGATGCAGAGGTCATGGGTTTGAACCCCGCCAGGGCATTTAATGTATGACCTTGAGCAAGGTATTTTATCTACATTCCCCCTCTCCACCCAGGTATTAAATGGGTACCCAATAGGGATGCGAACGTCATTGTGGCTGGAATAACATGACTGTGCGCCTGTAAAATGGATGCCAGGCTGGAATGCTCCAAGTAGAGTGGAGAATGTGCACGATATGTTTATAATCGTAATTGAATTAAGTGACCTGGTGAAAGTACATGCACAAGTTGTGAAGCGATTTGATCATTTACTTAAACCATTCGGGACAGGAATTATTCAAGGGCTAAATTGATCACGTTTTGTTCTTCAAATATTTTTTTTCTTTTAGTGCTACATGGTTCTAATAAGGTGTAATATCTTTGAAAACAATATGCATGGTTGGGAATTTTGAAAACATTGCCAATTTTGATAACAAACTATGATTTTGAACCTCTCAATGGTCATGAAACCAAAATGGAATAATATGTGCAGAATATGTTCCTCTTTCTACTCATGCATCTGGTATATTTTGTAGAGCTCTGAATAAAAAGTTATTGAGCCAAGCCACAAATGTGGTCAATTTTCTCAAAAGGGTTAATTGGAAAGGCACTATATAAAACAAAAAAATGTAAGTCTGAGGAAAATTGGTTAAAGTATAAGAAAGTTTTGAAGATTAAAAGTTAAGGTTGATTAAACACAGATTGACAACTCTGAGGGTAGGTAACACTTGTAAGTAGCTCTCCAATTTAAATTTTGGGGAAAATTGTCATACCTGTGGCCTGAATATATATTTAATTATTTAATAGTGGTTTTACACATCCACATATTTCAAGAACCAAGAATTTCATTGAAACCAAATTTATATCACATCGCCGGACTTCCCATTTAATACAGGCTTCAATGAGAAGCAAAGGGAAGCAAAAAAAAGGTGGGGTTAAGTGGAATTGCTGTGAGAACAGTTTTTGCTGCTTTTGAACATCATCCAATGAGTGAGGGACATTGCTTCAAATATATGTTTCACAATAATTGTTTATCAGTGTGGACAAGACCTCTGATTTAATCATTTTCCCTTTAAGCTTATACATGTATCTGAAATTCTGATTGTGACAGAAAATAAATGCTCCTTGTACATGTTGATTTGAATAAAGCTGTCCCTGAATGTTTAATACTACAAATATCTTTGCCAAGCATTATGGAAGCATTACAATAAGCAAACAGAGACAAGGAAATTGAGCTCTTTACACATGTGCATGATCTGTGGTTTCCTGAGTGAAAATGTTTTGCTTTTCAGTGAATGTGATTACCTGCAAGTGTCCGATAGTTTATTTATATTATATCTACTGCATAATAAACAATTTCAGAATTACTTTGAGCCAGTTTCTCATAAAATAGAATTCTTTGACCATTATTATTATGTTTTATAATTTAATTCCATAGTTGATGCTAGGTACTCTCAGCCAGAATCAGGCCTGCCTAACTGCTCCTGGTACAACAAGAATGCCTGCTGCAAAAGAACAGAAGTTACTGCAGTATTGGGCAGTATGTTCAAGGTGAGTGAAATATTTACAGAAGAATAGATTATTACCATGAAATGTAGCATCTTGTTGATTGATTTGCATGATTTTTTTTCCCACCTCAGTAAGCTCAGTTTGGATAAATCACATGATTAAAAGAAATTAAAAGGGTACCTGCATCATTCCTTGGGGAAAATCAGATCAAATCGCTTTTTATTTTATTCATATTCACCATGTCTTTCAGTATTGATTGACAAAGGACCTGCAGTGATGAATAAAATATGTGTGAGATATCAATTTGGCCATGTACATGTACCTTAACCCCTTCCATGCCATCAGCTTTTTGAGCAATTGTCAAAAATGAACTTTCAATAGTTAATATTAACTATTAATGAGCTTTTTCTTGAGCAAACTGGGCAAAGATATATTGCATAGGAATAAACATATTGAAGGCACAGGTTTCTGTATAAGGAAGAATTTTCAAGCCATTCTGAGCCTTAACAAATGTTCAACACTCCAACATTTGGGCGGGATTTGCCGCCCACAGCATGGTAGGGGTTAACAGGTAATAGTGTGTTACTCTGAAAACTGTGGAAATTATATTTTAAACTTCTATCGGTCCTTAAAGACCAAGAAAGGAGGATTACTTCTAGTTTTGTTATATTTTTAATCATGCTGCTTGTCTGCTTTGGATTATGATAACATACTCGTGTGGGTTTTTTTCTTTCTTTTTAATCCTCGTAGGTAGATCATGCCACAAATTCTTGCCGCTACCATCTGAACTATATGATGTGCTATTTTTGTAGCCCTGAGCAAATCAACTGGTATGATACGTAAGTATGATTGCATGTTCATATTATATTCTGTGTTTTATTTGTATGTTAGTATATGTATATCACACTTCCCATTCTCCGCAAATTTTATCTTTCCTCCATGACAGACAAGTAGTTGGAGCTACATGTATATAGAATGCTGACCTGTGCAAGTGCAGTGGAAATGGATATCAACAAGCATTTCTTAGTAAAAAATGCTTAAATTTCTTACGTTCAAATCAAGATGCTTTCTGGCACTTTAATTCCCCCCCCCCCCCCAAAAAAAAAGAGAAAGATCAAATGTAAAATGATTGGATTTACTGTAAAAGTCATTTTACTAAACAATTAATGATGAAACTTCATGTAGTTTCAACCAAAATTTAGTTATTGGATGTTACTGACTGCCTTCATAATTGTCTCTATTAACAGGAAAGCAAAGGAATAAAACTCAGTACAATCTTATGCTTTAAAACATCATTTAGAATATCTTTTAAATTCTGTGTTCTTTAGGAGGCTTTATATTTGCTCAGAGTTCTGCGATGCCACTTTTGAGGAGTGCAAGACGGCGTACTACAACAGCAAACTCATCGGAGACCAGTATCGCGACGGGCGAGCCTTCTGCGAGGCCAACAGTTTCGACGTCGTCCCCGGGAGAGAACGATGCTTCAACTACGACCCCACTGTCTTTGCCAATGCCCAACTGTCTGTTGGATCAATCATCTTAACCCTTGGACTATCAGCATTAGTTCTACTCAGTGTGCTCAAGTAGCTGGATGTTTTTGTGACCCCCCTTTTGTACTCTGAAAGCTTTTGTTTTGCAAAACAAAATAATAGGGCAAGTCCAATGTATGTCCCATTAAATTGCAAATTATTATGGCATTGTGTACAAAACTTGACATAAGAAATATAATTCTACCTGATATTTTGTCTGGTCGATCCAAGCTTTTGGAGAGCTATCAGCTTGATGTCATCGGATCGATATAATCTTAGATATGGTTGGTAACATATGGGACAACATAGCTTGGACTTGTCCGATGATCAACTTCCATTGACCAAGTACATCGCTGATGGATTCAACTCAAGTCCTATGTATTGGACTCAAGAGAAGTAAACATTCAAATGTGTTTCTACTAACTGCCAAAAAGTATTAGTACTATCTCCTTTCTTTTTGTAAAATAGTACTTAGAATGGAAATATCCCAATGACGTTAATTAAAAGATGCAAGGCTCTTTTTGATTGCACTTGCAATGATATTTATTATATTGCAATATTTTTAACTAAGGATAGAATGCTAAGTACTTATTTTTCTTCAATAACAGGGCCCTCTTGCATAAAAAGTTGCGTTTAACCCTCTTGTTACCACAAGACTAAAATACTATTCACTTTGTACATAGTGTTGTTGACTTTGGTCCTGATAGGGTTAATCGCAACTCAAAAAAAGTAAACGCAACTTGATTTTCAAGTAATCAGGATCGCATATTTTGGATTTGCGTTTATATTTTTGAGTTGCGAATAAACGCAACTTTTTCTGCAAGAGGGCCCAGAAGTCTCAGGTACTCAATTACATCTAAGTTGATTTTGGTCAGCTTGGCCTTTTAAATGAATAAAACCGCAAGCAAATATTAATCAGTCAGTATTTTGCCATTCACAGTATCTGCAGTGCAATATTCTAAGAATGAAGGGTAAAAAGGAACATACATGTACTTATTTCCAAAAAAAAAAGAAGTCTTTTAAAATACATGACAAATTCGAAGAAAAAAATAACATATTTCAATATTTTGCTTCTAGGCCGAGCATGGCTAAACGAGCTGAATTCTCCTAAAATGGCTGTGGTATTTCATCAGTAGTTTTGATAATTAAAGCCCAGGTAAATGTATAGTGTTTGTAAGCCCCCCCCCCCCCCCCAACACTTCTCTTTTTATTTTATTCATGATACACATGTTCTAGTATCCCCATTTCTTGCCCATGTACTCTTGCAATATCTGGGAAATTATATCCTGACCTCATGTTTATCTTTTCTTAACTGTTTGATACTTTGATGCAGAAAACTTATGTGTCCAAAATGTGTGTAGTACCGATAGATACAGAAGTTTGGAATGAAGTAGTAATATATATAAAAATACATTTCTTTTAATTTTCGCTGTTCCTTTCTAAGTAGCAACAAGCATTCAATCTGAGATATGTTTTTAATTACTGTAAATACTTTTTCTTTCATGAATAATGCTTGTCTCTTTACCTCAAAAGAGGAAAACAAATTTATTTAGTAGCTTGATCTGACAATTTTCATTATCTGTTTATTTGTTTTGATATCATCATCTTGGGCCTTGATTTTACATGCTGGTGTATACATATGTAAAATGCAATAATCTATCAGCTCCATTATTTCATAATTTGTGAAACTAAATAAAATTAAAGCTCTGATGTGATAATAAACCAAAGCCTCATGAACTTTGCTGACATTTAATTAAAGTCAGGAGGTTGGATCAATGTATTAAGAGGCTGGAAGCTGAATATAGCTTGGTTACCTCTGGTTTACGTGTAAGAATCCCTACTGCTTGTGATGGAACATCACATGTAGAGCTGAAGATTTGTGTTCATGTTTGATACCTTGGATTCCTTTTTGGTTACCACTTCTTCACTTATAAAAATTCACATTTGGTTTTCATGAAACACATGTTAACTGAGTATTCGTTGTGAAAGTCAATGTATACATTGAATTGAACTCCTGTTACGGCAATGCAAACATTTATTTTCAAGACTACCAAAAAAAAAATCATTAGATTGATTGAACTATGTCCATTTGTCTTCAGTGTTTCCAATATAGCATGTAGTATAGGCTGACAGTTTGTGTTAATTCGTTCTTTACTCTACAATATGTTGTAATTGGATAGGTATTCTTTAGGTTTAGATGTACATCAGCCAAGAACCAGAAGGGCATAAATTAATTCCCCTTAACCCATAGCCTGCAGTAACTGGGTGGTTCCTCTATTAGGCCTACATGAATAAAAGAATTCGGTAGTTAACAGGTTAACAATGAGTTTATGCTGTTTTTGCACTCGGCAGACAAAATAGTCTCCTACAAATGGACCCTCCCCTCAGTACAAAAAAGTAGATAAAGTGTATGTATATAAATAAGTAAAAACCTGTTGAAATAAGAATTGTATAATTTGAAATATTTGCCATTTGATTAAATATACATTGTTTATAGATTAGATAATCTATAATTTTTGTTTCTACACCTTTGATGTACTTCAGGTTTTCTCTTGTCTAATGCAATTTTGCCTAATGCAATTTTGCATAGATTAAATTACACTGTAAGATTTCCTTGTCTCTTCTTCATGTTTCAAAGAGCTCTCAGACAGTTTTATTATTGAAGATTCTAAACATTAGGTAAGCACACATTTTAAAAGATTTGAAGAATGTACATGTAGAGTATTGATATTGTGTATCTGTCTTTTAAATATACATGTAATTAAAATTAATATGTGATTTTTATTATTGTTAGCTTATTTGTATCTTTATAGAAAGAAAATTAATTTAAACATTGACTGTCTGCAAAAGTGTCTGCTAAAACAGTAAGCAGATGGGTGTCAAATTTGCCAGTGATGTTTTAACGTGGACATGTACAGATTTTTTCATAACCTTTTGTTGCTGTTTTGTTTTGATGATTTAGAGAATTCACAGGAATTGAATAAATATGTATAGGAGTAGACCAAAAAAAAGAATCTACTGTAAAATGAGAAACCTTGCGTGCATAGGTGCATTTAATATTGGCGAATTTCACGAATGGTTCAGACTCGCGAAAGCTTCAGGCCGTGACATAATTGAATCCCAACTGACACAACGCTGATTTTTGTAATTCCCTAACATTTCTTGCTGTAAAAATGGCTTTTGTTAACAATATTTTGTTTTTGTACAGGTATTTTGTTTGGGATATGCTGTGCCGAGAGTGTCAAATATGAGAAAATGTTATAAAACTCCACCAAACAGACGGCATTTTCTGTCTGAGATGGAGTAAACCCAGTAAAACAAGTTGTGATATGTCTATAGCCAAGTGTACTGTATGTCCTCCTAAAAAGTCCCCCCCCCCCCCCCCCATTTCATTGATAACAAATGTTCTGTGCATGTGCCTGAAATGAAATGAAAGAATATTTTGTATTCAGGAAGTACAGTGCAACCTCAATGTAAAGAACACTTATAACAACCTCGAGATATAACAAGGTAATTTTTCTGGTCCTACTTCTTTGTATTCTATTGTTTATTAGCCCCGATATAACAAGGTTTCGATATACTACATGTAAAAGGTTATTTTCTTGGTCCTAAGAAATTCGTTATAACGAGGTTCCACTGTATAACTCTCTGTCTTGGCGGACTTTGGAACTTGCCGCATAAGCAGAACTTTGTTGCGACTTTCGCTCATTATCACCATGCTGTTGTTTCCTTACCAGTTTACCAATTTTCATGGAGATTGTATGTACAGGTGTACTTAACATTCACCAAGTAGGACTGTAGATTTGTATTCATTTAAAATAGTTGTGCAATAGAGGTGCAATAGATATCTTGCAATCTTGTAAAAAAAAATGGTTTTGTATTAAATCGCTAGCCAGTCTGATGATACCGTTTTGTTGAGAAAATATTGTACATACATGTATGTTGCAATGTATGAAATGTACTGTGATGTCAGCACTTTGAAGAATACATGTAATAGTACCAGGTAAAGTTGTATTTTGTACCTATTTATTATAACCAATTGGATTAAAGTATAGATTAAAAATCTTGTACTAGCTTACGGTTATGTTGACCTGTATTTTTTCTTTTGTTAATAGTCGTCTGTTATTAACAACAAAAATCGGTTGAAATCTTTTAAATCTATGCGCTTTGACAGTTCTCGTAACTAAAAAAACTCTTACTTAAAAAATGGAAAAAGTTCTTTTAAGAAAGTTGGGATCTTGTTTTCAGGGGGGGGGGCAGAGTTAGACAGACCAAAAACAGAGAATCGGGGAGATAGAGAGGGGTTGTAAAAGAGAGGGGTTGTAAAAGGAAGGGCTTGAATGGGCAAGATTAATAATAATAATAATGTACTGTATATCACGTACATAAGAAAGTCCCTATGCGCTTACAGAAAATGTATAAAGAGAAAAATCAGGGTATAAAACATGCCTGGTACATTGATGAATGAAATAATTACAAGGAATGAAATAATTACAAAGAATCAAATACTTACAAACCAGTTACAGTTTCAAAGCACAAACAAAACTTATCATTAAATTTATTTTAACAAATCTATTATTTTGTAACCATATTTCAACTGAAAAAAGGGGAAGATAGTTCAGTTATGTAGAACTTGGAGAAGATTATGATGTCACAGAAACTTCCAGACAGCCTAAAGAAATGATCAAACATCAATTGATGAAGAGGTACATGTATGTTTTCAACAGAGTCTTGAATGACTGTTGACTTGTGGAGAGAGAGAAAAACCAGACAGCCTAAAGAAATGATCAAATATCAATTGATGAAGAGGTATGTTTTCAACAGTCTTGAATGACTCAGTTAACTTGTGAAGAAAGAGAGAGGGGGAAATATAGAGTCAAAACAAAGAGGAATGGGAGAGATCAAGAGGAAGGGGAAAGAAAGGCAGATAAAAAAGAATAAGAATCTTTCTATACACCCACATGTACAGTTGTACATCATCACCACATTTACATGTAACACAGTCACCATTCAACATTATTTGTTTACCGGTAACCCTAAAGAACAAAGCACAAAGACAACAAGGACATGTGTTGAAAAGAATTCATCAATTCATCAATCCTTTTTTATATAGATATACATGTACTTTATATATACATACATATAGTTATATGTGATAAAAACATAGAAAAAGAGCTAATCTCTTAGTGTTTATAAAACACAGTTAATTACTTTTCTATTGCATCATCTACCCCAACACCATGTCAACTATTTACTGGGAAAAGGAAGAAAAAACATGTCTACTCCAACTTTTTTTGGTTTGTCAATATTAAACAAAGACCCAAAACATACATTACAATGTAAAACCTTTTCTCTGAACCCTGTAATACATTTCAAAAGGGAACACTTTTATGATACATAAAATGTACACTGTAGGAATATCCTGATCAATAATTATATGCGACAGCAACGTGTCAGATCTGCTCGTCGAGCAGACCGTTTAAGAATATGGCAGGAAGATTTTTTCTTCAATCCAGCCGCTTCTTTTTTTTTTGGGGGGGGGGGGAGGGGGGGGGGGGGGGGGCGAAAGACTGCAAAAGGTAGAATTTACAAGATACTTCAGTGATTTACTGGTTAAATATTGTTTAACATTAAAATAGTTTGAGCTATGCAACGCAATGCTTCATTCATAGTGTAATCTTCCAATATCTTTGCCTGAATAAACCTATAAACTTGACAACTCTGTTAAGCCTCCATGTCAGTTTTTCACACATTTACCTTTTGTACATGGGTCTGAATCGATATGTGACCCGCTCCCACAAACCTGCCGTAATGGATAAAATTTATTTTAAAGATTTGCTTGTAGCTAAATTGCTCAAATAGCCAGTTTTTTCTATTGATTTGGATGTATTGTCTGAATTGTCCTGGTGACTTCGGCGGGTTTTGTAGGATCGTTCGTGCGTTGTAGTTCACTTGGTGGATGACGCTTATTTACTGACGCGTTGGTTAGCAATACCGGAAGTGACGTATGACGGGGTCACTGGCTGGATATTTGCTAGTCGACTTTCAATTACGTGTCCGTTCACACAGCAAATAGCGAATTTAAATTCGATAAAAGTCGAGTTTGAATTCGATAAATGTTGCTCTGGGTCGTCATTCGAATTCGAGTTTTGAACTCGAGTTCTAATTGCGACTACCCTGTTTACACACAAATGAACTCGAGTTCAAATTCGACTAAAGTCGACTTCAGTCTCTGTGTAAACGGGGTCAATGATATACATGTACATGTGCATCATACATGCATTTCTGTGAATACACGATCAAGATCAGTTTCCACACATTAACTTGACGTGTGTCTAATAGCAAAGGGAAAGTTGAAAAAAGTCGATCTGTAACATTAGATCTTGGCAAAAACATGATCAAAGCACATGTATCATAGGCTATTTCAGAATAAAATTACATCACATATGCAGGTGAAATTTTGAGATGGTACAGGGGCGTATCCAGGATTTCCCAATAGGGGGGGGGCACCAGGCATTATTGATCGCCGTCCTGGGGGAGGGGTCTAAGGAGGGGGTGCCCCCTCCCCTTTGCAAAATTTTTGCTTCTGAAGAAGGGCCGAGATGCAAAATAATCCTATATGTGACCAATTTTGAAGCCTATTTAATGAACAACTTTTTTTTTTACGACGGCCAATGGGGGGGGGGGCGCGCGCCTGCTGCGCCACCCCCTGGATACGCCACTGTGGTAAACAGAAGTGCTTTTACTATTTGTATACATTTGTAACCAAGAACTGTTTACCAATAATGCATATGGAAATCTATACATGAAAATCTTCTGATACTCATCATCACAAGATGAATGAATTTCATTATTTCTGTAACATAAATTGTCTTTTGCCACCCAATTTTATGTTTCTTATGAAATCATTAAAGTTTACCAACCATATAATACTTTATTTATAATGTACAAATGTACTCTTTATTATATAATGTATTAACCAGTGGGAGAAGAGTTTCTTAAAGGAACAATAAATGCTATTTTCCTTCCAATTTGTGAATCTATTTAAAAATAAATAACTTAGTAGTAATAATAAAAATAAAATTCTCACATTTTTCTTTCGAGGTCAATGCACTACATGTACACCATCGAGGCCATATAAAAAAAAAACAACAACTAAGACATACATGTAAGAGAGGTAGAATTGTACATAACACTTGTCTCCACAAATAGTACTAATATACATTTAGAAATTACCTGAAAGTACATACAAGTACCAGCATCAAAGGGAACTTCATTCTTTTGGAGACATTGTCATTAAAAATACAAAGATTGACGAGGAAGAATCCTTCCCCCCCCCCCCCCCCCACCCCACCTTTTCATCATTGGTCATCAATTCATGTACATTACATGCTCAGTGTACTTAGAAATCAAAATCCACATGCCATAATTTATAATGAGAAATGCATTGCATTCACCCCATCAAGTGAATTTGATTAAAGCAAAGTCTATTTACAGAGTATAGAGCACTTTAACCCTTACTGTACAGACAAATTTTGCCACGCATTTCGAACCGCTACATTTCCCGCAAAGCAACTTTCTTTTTTTTTTTTCAAGTCTTGTGCATCTTTTGACACCAAATTTACAAAATCAGTCATACTGTTACTGCGTCATGTGACCTTTGATGACCTCATGTCACCCCGAAAACGGAGAATTTCCTCATCTTCTTCCTTTATCACCTATAATATCTTCTTTAAGCTTTAATTATCATCTATTGAAAATGAATATTGGTTCATATACATGTAACACTCTTAAATAATACAGTAAAAAAGTTAAAGTTGAAAAACAGAGAAATACAGCAGAAATTTGTAAACAATAGTATACATAAGAATTGAAATCACTTTCAAATTTTTTTTTTTTTTTAAGGTTGAGAAATAAATTCTTGCTTTAAAATTTTATTTACAAGGCCTTAAAGTTTTTTACTTGATTATCAATCAAAATTTATATTATTTATGCATATAATTTGCATAAATTATAATATTTAAAAAAAATAAACATTTATATGAAATAATGATGAATTTGTGTCCTTCAAAAGAGTCTTGTGGTCCGTGCAAATTTTTGCAGCAATCCGGTCATGTAACGGCCGAGATCTGGGGAGGGGGGGCCATATTGGGGGGAGGGGAAGGGGTAGAAATAAAACAAGGCCAATCTTCAGACCCATAACCCAATACACAATTAAACTGTGCAAATTAATGTTTGGGACACCTGTGCCTAATAATACACTGTACAACACTGAGCAGTATTTCAAGTGGACATAGGTAAAATACTGTACATTGCTTTCTCATGAATATATAAATATTCTCACATTCTGATCACTGCAATATACATGCACTATGAACATGGCGAACAAAGAAGCGGACAAAACATAGAGCTCCTCATTGTACCTTCCACAATTGCCCTGGTAGACAAAAGAACATCCCTTCATTGCTATTGTGTAAAAATATGTAGAACAGGTGTCACATGCATATTCACCTGTCCTACTTATTTCACATAATATTAATGAAGGGATGTTCTTTTGTCTACCAGAACAATTGTGGAGGGTACAATGAGCTGCTGTATATTTTGTCCGCTCTCTTTTTGCGTGTTCATAGTGATGTACATGTACATAATACGAGATGACAGATCCATAGAAAAGATTCAGCACTGAAATGTTGCTTTACACATATATACATTTTATATTATAAAACCTGTAAATGGAATATATCAAACACCCTGATATTGTAGAAAGTGTACTTACAACACCTTGTATGATATGAAATTGAGAAAGCTGGAGTGGTATTCTGAGATTTATTTTATCTTGATTTTAGTGAAAAGATTTTAAATGTCATGACAAATTTCAAATTGCAACATTTCACTGATGTTTGCGCAGATGAACTCCGCGTACGCAGCCACTTTTGCGCGGGCATTAACCAATGATGCGCCATAAGCGTACATTTTGTTATGACAATTAAAATTATTTCACTAAAATCAAGATAAAATAAATCTCAGAATACCTGAATACCCTGGTCAGGAAATGATCCATGTCATAACGTTCCGTAAAAAGAAGTTACTGTAGCATATGAAGCCCACTACAAGCTACAAGATCTGACTACAATCCAATTACGAAAAGATTGCACTACATATACTCGGTACATGTACGAAAATTGAGACAAGTAAAATTAATACTTCATGATATAGGTGAACGAAGGTCATTACATAGAGTATACCGGTAACCAAATTATGAGGTATGGCAGTCGTTTCAGCAGGAGAGAATGCCTTCTGTCAGGTATGCAATAATACATGTTTATCTTGCATGAGAGGGAAATAGAACTCTATTGCAGAGTAAATGCAAAAATGTTTGTCAGGTAAATGTTAATACTGTAGGTCCTACCCCATGGCATCACCCCCCCCCCCCAATCCCCCTTCCTGAATTGTGAACTTGGATGTACCCATGTTCACCACAATATTTATTAAACTTAAAATAGTTTCTATGGCAACCTGCCATATGCACCATGCACACCAGTGACACTACAACCCTCTAAATTATCATTCACTTTGCAGGTTACCAAAAACACTGTGCATTATGATGTTAATAGTCAAGGATATCCCTATGTACACGTACATGTACAACATGTATAACCAGTACATGGCCTTGAACCCTTTCATGGCAGGAATTATTTGAGGGCTAAATTGATCACATATTGCTCTTCAAATTGGCAACAATAATATTTTTCTTTGAATGCTACATGGTTCTAATAAAATGCAATGTCTTTGAGAACAACAAACATGGCTATTACTGCCAATACTGCCAATTTTGATTAAAATACAAGATTTTGAACCTCTGACTGTGTTGCCAATTTAAGGATTTTAAAGCTTATTCTCCTTTATAAAATTCCTGACGTCAAACGCAATATGGTCATGCAACCAAAATGGACACGGTGTGTGCAGAATAATTTCCTCTTTCTACTCCTGAAATTGGTATATTTTCTAGAGCTCTGAATCAAAACTTATTGAGCCAAACCACAAAATGTGGTTAATTGTCTCGAAAGGGTTAACAAATTCTAAATAATCTCCAAATTAGTCTGCATTGGTTTTGTAATGACAGAACTGCAAACCTCTCAATTACATGCATCTATCCTTATTAATTTCTTGTACTGATCAATATGCTATGCAAAGTGAGGTTTATAGTCAACTAGAACATGGGCATTATCATATATACCAAATAATCTTCAATACAACCTGCCATGTGCATCTTACACACTGGCGGCGGCAGCACCACAAACAACCCCCTCAATTATCCTTCATTTCGTACGTCACCAAGAACGCTGCGCAAAGTGACGCCAAGAAAGCCATGAGGGCGGCAGACACCACGATAGTGACATGGGATCCGGCAAGCTGGATTAGGGGACCCATCGCGGCTGACACCGTGATCTGTGAAATGAACACCTGGATGTCGATGCAAGCCATGTCTGTGCCAAGCCCACGAGGGAGCCCTCCTTCTGGATACTTGTACTGAACGGAAGAGAAAAGTAAGCAACAAAATTCATATTTATCGTACTTTTAACTCTTACTGTGCCAAGGGGTTTAGCTCTCTTCAATGTTACCAAAATATGATCAATGCTTGCTTTTCAAATGTCTGCAGTTCGTTATAACTATCTATTATTTCACAAAATATTGTGTACAAAATTTCTTGGAATCTATTACCATTTCTAATGATACATGTACCAAACATTATTACTCTACCCAACTTTATACATAAGAATTATTCAAAATGACATTTGAGTTTCCTTTCTTTTTCCATTATTTTTTTGTTTCTCATTTTCAAGTTTCAAGTTTCAAGTTTTTATTTGTCTTTCAGAAAACACATGTAACAAAGCATAGAGTGTAATCATAACAGTACAAGAATTTTCTTCTAATACACAATTTCAGAAGTATACAAAATAAAGTGAAGAAAGACGAGGAGACCTTGGTTGAAGCACAGCTTGTTGAGTTAAGGTCCCTCAATTGATATGACAAAGATAACTGGTTCATGATTTCAAAAAAAAAAAAAAAGAAAAAAAAAAAAGAAGTGTATAGCGGTAAATGTGAAATATATACAGCTATTTACAAAATACACCCAGAAAACAACTACCCAATGATGCATCGACCACAGCATGGACCTAATGATCCAGGTTCTTGATCATAACTACCATACCCGAAGATGCGCACATCCCCATCACACCAGGTTAGTTATAACAAACATCGTGTGTGTGTGAAATAAATGTCATATGAGCAGGAACAGCCCGTCCATGGCAACAACAAAATACAGGCCCAAGCTCATCGATATTACTCTCTGGGTGCATAAGGCAAGCAGGAATACAGTTTATGGCGTATTTACAAATGGATGCAAAGAAGAAGAGGAAGAAAAGGGATTCATGAAGGAAGAGAAATAGGATAGAGAGTAGAGTGAGGGAGAGAGCACTAGGAATATAGGAAAAGAAAGAAAGCAGACATAACTGACAACATGAAGAAAGGAAGGGGAAAAAGAAAGAAAACAAAAGTGGAGAGAAGCTGGCAAAGGAGGGAAGGGGAAAATATTCAAGTTTATTCATTTGTTTACTATTGTTTAATGTTGAAATAAGGTAATATCTTTGTAAAAATCTGCAATTTTCTCTGAAAAGTTCTATGGTAGCATCTAATAATAATCATATATTTAGAATGCTTGATTTATGCTCAAAATTTTGATATACATTGACCACCATATACCTTTCTTGTGGTCGAGCAATTGGTGAATGAAAATGACAAGTCGATCTGTCACATATACGTGACATCGGTACTGAAAGAGTTAAGTTGCTTACAGGCTATCATTCTGGAAAGCAGTCAGTTTTTAGCACCCCTGACATTGACTACATGATAAGATATACATGTTGATAAGACCGAAACCAAAGAGTAAAGTAAATGTATCAATTATTAAAGCACCAATTTATTAAAATATTAATCAAAGAAAATTAAGAGACATGAAAGTGCAAGCCTCTGAAACTAAGCATTAGAGGGCAATTCAACCTTGGTAAGAAGATGATTTGTGTGAAACCAGAAAAATAAGAAAAACTGGGGCCGTATTCTGAAAACGATGTTATCTTTTATGTTAGTAAAACATTGTCATAACAAATCAAAATCAGGACAAGTCATTGGTCAATTATTTGCGCAAAGATGGCTGTGCTCGCGTAAAGTTAACAGAGACATCTGCACAAGCACAAAGATTGGTGTTTATTGCGCGCAATCGCAGTTTGTTATGACAATTAACATAATTTTCCTTAACATAAAAGATAACATTATTAGTTTTCAGAATACCACCCCAGGATGGTGAAAGTTTGACTAAAAATAGGAAGTTACGGATGTTTGAAAAATGAGATCACTATAAATCAATGCAAATCTCATATTTGCAATTTTGGGAGTCAATTGTGACATATTGGCAGTCAATTCTCCTGTTTGTTGTACACTAAAAATATCATTAATTTGCCATTTTCTCCAAAGCGCCTTCTCCCTCGGGACAGTACTCAAGATATGTTGTAGACAGCATATTGTTTTAGGTCCCCATGAAAGAAAAAGATGCTACAGTGTAATGAATTTCGAAAAAAATTACATTTCAGTCATTCTGTGGGTCGGAGCGAATGGGGGAATTGTCCGCCACTGCATCACAGGGACATTAGGTCAATGTATAGTGATTGCTACCTTCCAAAATTCATAATTTTCTTACTGCTTGTATGCTTTCGTTCAAACTTTCACTAATATACTTCTCTTATTTTTCTTTCTTCTTTCAGAACAACTTGCCACCATAATTTAGGATTGGATTTCCAGTTAACAGTGTCACCAATAATCTTTAATGAATAGGACAAGAGTTGATACCTTCTCGCATTTGTGATAGATAGCCAGTATATTGTGTGGTATCGTCATGACGACAACTGTGTCGATCCCGAGTCCGCAGCACAGGAAGAGGATGGCATAGGGGTGGTCGGTGAGCATGGCCATGGCACCGCAGGACACAGCAAAGAAGAAATGGCCAGACACGAAGAGGAACTTCTGACTGAAATGGCGCTGCAGGACCGTCATAACCACTGGAGTGCAAGGAAGATAAAAGGAATGAGTGAGAAAGAGAATGAGGATTCCATGGAATTTCTAAGAAATTATGAGGGATCAGAAATGAATATGTCAAAAACATTTCTTTAGTATTAATATTTGTATTTCAAAGAGGCTAATTACCATTTATCACATCAAATACCACCGGGAGAATATCAACTCATAAAATCATGAAACAGAAGGTACACATTACTATATTATAAAGAATCATAATCCATGATATAATAATAAGAATAAAAATAACTATCATTTGGTACGCTCTCCATAGTACAACTATATCACAGCGTTTACAAGTCAATAATACTTAATATAACATTAATAGAATTAATAATACATATAACATTAAAACAAAATTAATCATGCATAACATTATATAAAAATTAACTTATTAAACATAAAGTTTGAAAGAAATAATGATATAAGAATGATATAATACCATACATGTACATGTATGTCTATAAAGACAACAATTTTATTTCCCCTGAGTAACATTTCTCACTGGAACTGTATACATGTACTATAGGAACCAGCTGTACATGAAGACCACCTGCATAATTATTTAGATCACTTTCCTTCTCTTTCAAGTGGACATTATGAACAGGGTTCACTGTATATGATTTCAAACTTGAGCGAATGATTGAACAATTGACTAATATTTATTTCACACCGCAGTATGTACATGTACATGTAATTAAAATGAAATGGCATGTCACAAAGACCAGAAGCCCTGACTGAAGTGGTGATAGAGGACAGTTGATCATAATGCATAAATTGCTGTGGCTCATGAAAAATGAAAATTGAAATTTCACGAGGGGAGTACTGGTTTTGTAATGTATACATACATGTACAATGTACATTTAGCTTTGGGGTGTGGATAAAAAAAGCTGCAATAGCGATGCAGATATAATAAATCCATGCAAATTTAATAAAAACACAAACATATACATGTAAACATGTATTACAATCCAGAATATTATTATTAAAAGTTTGCATTCATATTCAGCATGAAAAGTGCATGATAATATGGCTATGCCATTAAAAAAAGTATCTACATACATGTACATGTATGCATTGAATTTTTTTTTAAAAATATGTTTGGTACTACAAAATCGGAGGGAAAAAAAGCGAAAAGAGAGGCATACTAAAGAATACTTCTATACATAACTACCCAACTAGACAACGAAACTACTATCATCTACCATTAACAAGAACTTTATTTGCAAAGAACTCATTTGTTTACTCTGGATCTGCATACTGGAATTCTCTGCCTCATGATTTTAAAGAATCCCCTAGTATTAATGCTTTTAAACGTATGCTTAAAAAAATGTTAATCTGTCAATACTCACAGTAACAGGTCAAGTCAATACACAATTAACTATAACATATCCATACCTATATTATACCTTCGTATAACATTTTCTTAAAAACTGAAATCATATAATCATGCCTAACGACCTGACGTTCCATACACGTACCTAATCAGTCTGTCTTTTCATAATTACCTGCACCTTCTCTTTCTGCCCCCTGTTATTATATTTGTTATTAGTTAAATACTTTTATAACTTCTTATATCTTGTATATATTATGTGTTCATTATACATTTTTTCATTTTTCCCCTGGATTAAAACGTATTGAAACTAAGTTCAGGGGCTTGCCTCTTGTACAAGCTTTGCTTCTTCTGGCAAGTCCCTCCGTTTTACACTTATTATAAGCTAAAGTGTTGTTATGTTGCTGATCCTTTTTCAAGAATTATGATATTTTCATGTGTTCTATATGACACATGTTCGAACAACTTTGCTGTATTATATTTATTATGTCATGTTTCTTTATATTTTGTTTATGTGAAACGGAAAAAGAATAAATAAATAAAAATAAATAAATAATTGCATCAGGACACTTTAGTTTCCGTTCATATTGTTCGTTTTCGGCTTTCTGCATTCTTGCTGTAATACTCTGCTTAGTGCAAGACAAAAAGCTTTTAATTAGTAGTCTCTAGAAAGTTTAGTCTCAGATTTTTGTTTTTTTAATGCGAGATATACATGTACCCAATATGTTTGCAGTTGTTTGCAGGGTCTAACAAACTTCTATTGACAAAAAGTTCTTTTGTCACCAACTACATGTATATGTACAGTACATATCTCCTTCAATGCTTTGAATACTTATCTCACAATCTGACCTTGGTTTACAACTGTCTGCTAGACAATAGTATTTACCTTTTAATTCAGTGCACACAATGCACAATAGGATCAAGCATGGATATCTTTGTGGAACAAAGTCTAAAAGTTTATTGACAATATTAAGATACAGTTGACTTGTTGTAGCAGAGAGAGCTACATGTACATGTATTCTGAAATCAATACTAGGGCATGTACTAGTAACGGTCAAAAAATAATTTTGAAAATTATGTGATTTTTTTTTAGTCAAAGCAAATTATAATGATCCTTTTCACAATCTTGATCATCGCATATACTCACACAACTTCAAAATTTAGGGTTGCAAAAGGGATGAAGTACCTTAAGAATCAGATTATAAAGTTGGATGTACATGTATTTCTGGATAGTGCTGTAACTTGCAAGTCGCAACCCAAACTTCTGGTCTGGTCCAGCTTGTTATAAACTAACTTCTAAAAATCTGGACCGGGTTCCGGACCGGTCCGGGAGCTCGTTAAGGAACATAGTTCAATCTATCATCAAAATTTTGCCAACTCAAAATGTCTGTTCTTTACCTTAGAGGGCTTTGTAAAGCATATTTCAATACAATCTCAGCAGCCATGTCTATCTACATCTACACCCAAATTTCTTCGTACACACTTTCTGAGTGCATGATAAAAGATGACAAAAATTGAACTTTTTCACTATTCTTTTCTACCGGAACTCTGTTACTGGGTTGACCCACTTTGAGTTTTCGTCTTGTTCATGTCCGACTCGCCACAAAACCTTCCGTCTGGCGAGTTTGAGACCGGTTCTGGTTTCGAGCTACAGCACTATTAATTTATGGACTCATGTGTCCACATCGCTAGACAAAGCAAAGTTTACACTGATAAGCTGGGCACTTGACATTTCATGAACTCAACTGCTCTATTCTTTTGACAGGAAGATCAACACAAATTGCCCTACTTTATCACCAATAGTTTATAAATTATTAAGTTTGTTCAAAGACTGATAAGACAGTCCACCAAGAAGTCAAGTATGTTTGCAGTTTAAAGCAACAAGTACAGGTATATGCACATGTATTTTTGAGTTCTGGCAGTGAAGTTGTATTGCAACAGAAATTTAATTAAATCAAGTCATGAATTGTTTATCATACATGTACATGTACATGTACCATATTTGTACATGTAGGTACATGTTGTTGTCGTAAGGTGTTGGAACAAAACAACAACAGAAAAAAATGATGAACACGTACTGGAAATCAATATTAAACTAAGCATAAGTACCCATTTCACACTTTGAAACTTTACATTACATGTATATGCAAAAGGGTTGAGACACTGCAGAACTCTTTTATCTTTCTTAGCTCTTTACTAATTAATTTTCATAGAATTTTTACCAAAATTGCATTTACATTTCAGTATTGACAATTCAATGTTTGATTTGATTCTTTGAGAATTTCATTTTCCTCCTGACCAGAACACACAATAATTTTTCATCTGCTTTGCTGTCCATCAGTAAATATGAAATAATTGACATTTCAGACTAAAATTCACAAAAGCAGGCATGATGAGTTGACCAGCTATAACACTTGAACTCTATTTGGCACAACTTTTGCTATTGATCTGATTCCCTGTTTGCTTTAACAACTATTAAAGGAAAACAGTTTCCATCATCAAAAGGTTAACTTTTGCTAATAAGGGAAACAGGTGGTGTTGATATCAGGATATTCCCATTGTCTGCTAAAGTCATTGGCTATATTTCTCAAATGTGGAGCACATAACAATAGTAGAGGTGTTATACATGTAGTCGAGTGGTTTAAACACTTGACTGCAGATGCGAAAGTTGTGGGTTCGATCCCCGGCACGGCACTTATGTCCTTGAGCAAGGCATTTTATCTACATTGCTCCTCTCCACCCAGGTGTTAAATGGGTACCCAGTAGGAATGCAAAAGTCACTATGGATTCGTCAGCATTGTGAGTGTCTGCAAAAAGGCGCCTGGCTGGAATAATCCCCAGGGAGTGGAGAAGGTGCATACATTGTGTGCGGGCAAGTACTGGATCTGATGAGCGGGGTAATAATATGTCCGTAAAGCGCTTAGAGACATCGTAGATATCATCACCTTTAGAAGCATGTGAGAATTCTTCCATGACTAATAACTTTTCATCAAAGATACATTTTTGAAACAACAAAAATAAGGACTGACAGGCCATTTGCCCCCCTCCCCCACCCCAATATAAAAACAAATAATAATAATAATAAATATATAAATAAATAGAAATGATAATAAATATTTTTTTTAAGAAAGAAGAGAGAAACTAAAGGGGAAAAAGCCACCCCAAAGAAAAATTACAATGGGTCTCCAGACCGTCTGGAAAGCTCTAGAAAGCTCGAAAATGAGCTCTGTAAACTAAAAAAAACAGCTCTGCTAAAAAAGACTAAGACTTATCACAAGGAAATATCATATTTACTCCAAATAATACAAAAGAAAGTCATATAGTGGCTGATGAAATCCCATTAGCATGTTGTCCATTCTTCAGAAATTCATTTACAGTCAAACCTGTCTATTAAGGCCACCCAAGGGAAGGAGAAAAAGTGGCCACTGTAGACGGGTGGCCTTTATAGACAGGTTCTAAGACACATTTCTTGCTACAGGGAGGCAATATAAGTGACCACTATAGACAGGTGGCCACTAAGACAGGTTTGACTGTATTTCATTCACCAACTTCCTTTCATTCAAAACAGATTTGGATTGTTTAAAAAATTACCACATTGCTCGTGACAATCGTAATCTCCTGATAATCACCTATTAACCATCCTTGTTTCACGATTATGGCCTTACAAGGCATTGTGAGGAAATTTGAGAATGGCGTTAGAAAGCTTGCAAAACATCCGGCACATAGTAAGAAACAATCATAGTCATGTAGGAAAGGAACTGATATCTCTAAATGACTTCCTATATAACTTCCCGCTTCATCAGGGCCTAGTAATTACACAATGGCTTCTCATTTGTTTAATATTAAACTTTAGGAGGCGAAATCTTCAGTGTCTTTAATAGTATTGCTAGTATCTTGCTATTTATCAACAAGTATCAAAGAAACCTGACGAGAAAACTTCGAGGGATTACCAAAACTCTACATTACCTTTAAAACATGTAGATGTACATGTACTTCTTGCAATACTGAAGGAAAATCAGAGTTAAATATTTGATTTGGTCTGTGAAAACAATGTGTATGCACTACGTTTTTCCTCACAAACATGTTTATGAGCAGTCTTGTAAATTTTGATACTAGTACCAAGGAAAAAAAAATAATAGCCATTGTTCAATGTATGACTTGCTCAGTATAGCCATTATGTTTGTATTCTTCATGAACAACCACCTCCCCCCCTCCCCCTGTCTTCATCTTATAGCCATTTTTGTGTTAATATTTTTTTACAGACTTTTATATCCCATTTCCTGGTATAATGATCCCAGATCTGCTGGTGTGTACATCAACATGTATCCCTGCTTAAGAATTGGGCTGGCAACTCGTTGTCTCCAGAATATTCTACAAACTTCCTTGTCTGCCAATGAACTCGGCACACAATACAATGTCCTTCCTGACAGACACAAACTCAGGAGTATGGTACACTCACAGGTTGAAAAAAGACAAATGCATGCAACAGATCTCTCTACTATTTGCCCCAGGCTATGTTTTCTTGTTGATAAAGTTCTACATGTACATGTATGGGCCTCTGGCTTTTACTGACGTAACATAAAATTGAATCACTTCATTTACATTATACATGTACATGTCTATTCGTCAACTTTGCAACTTCACTGTCTTATTCCCTGTACGATTTATTATCAAACTTCCTGAGTTCTTGTAATTTTTTTTTCTGTTTCAAGATAAGAGAACCTTCTATGCATGTTCACTTCCAGTCAAGTTATACATGAACATGACACCGGTTGGATTCTTACATGTCATTTTTTTGTCCCTACAATGTAGAAGCACACGATCTATGGATCGATTAATAAATCTTGAAAGCAGATACTTACATCCCATTGCAAATGAGGAGAACGAGTAGACACAGAGTCCCCAACTGCCCATTTTCACCCCTTCCTCGTACAGACGATACTCTTCTGAGCCGGGTTCGGCACCTGGATCACCTAAGAGATTGAAAGAACGTAGGATAGATTGTAATCTTTCCAGGTCTCAAGAATGAATTCTGAGGGTATTTGGAAGAAGGTTTGATAAGACATGGAGAAATTTCTAATCCGTTGTGATAACCTTTAACAATTCATATTTTCTTTGTAATCATTTCTCTCTGATTATAAATCAGAGGTATTTTATCCTGTCACATTTTATCTTTCATGGGTTTAGAGACCTCACTACACCTCAGTCACATATAAATGCCATAATGCCTGAATGGTTCTTTGATCTCATAGTAATTTGTTGTTCTGAGCAAAATAAAAAAGCTTGAATATGAAGATGGAATACATGTATGATTGTTGGAAATAAATGTGCACATATCCCTGCAATTTTTTTCTAACGACACATACTTTAAAACAGATGTTTACCAAAATATTGTTTGACTGAGAGGTTTTTTTTTAGAATATTGAACTCTATTATAATCCTCTTTACCATGGTAAACAGCTTGGGCCACAAAATCAGTGAAGAAGCACAGTAGGATGATGATGCCAGCCCAACCCAGGAAGTTGACCAAACTCAGAAATCTCAGCTCCTTGGGCATGTAGATTGCTGAACGAAGCAGCTGCATGAGTGAAGCTGAATGACCCTTATTATCATCATCATCATCACTCTCGCCACCCTCTTCGTCGTCACTGCAGTTGATCTCGACGGAAGGGTTGGAGATGCAGATGGCAATTGCTTGGCTGCTGTCGTTACACTGGTGCATGGCTGGGTTATGACTGAAGGACCCGGGTGACATCTTAGCGGCTGAATTCAAGAAGTCTTTTGTATCATCATTGGGGTTGATCTTCAAGATGCAACTGCTACCAACTAGTGAGCCCACTTCAGATTTCTTTGAGGAAGCTTTGACTTTCTTTTTGGGGACAAAGAGTTTTCTGTCATTGTTGCCACCACTATTTGCATTATGTCCATTGGACACGCTGTCCTTACCTTTGGAAATTCTTTGCTTCTTGGAAGCTTTCCCACAGAAACGTATGTGTTTATGAGGTTGTTCCACATTGCTATAAATTGGGTGGTTGCTCTCATCAGCATCATCAGCTGAAAGGGTAGTTCTTTCACCACGTTCGAGTGACAAGTCCCCAGTTGTTTTTTTCCTGTAGAACCACTTGATGAAGCCCCAAAGGCTACATATATGTTTTTTCCTCTTTCCCTCATCTTGTGACTTCACACCTGCATCATCAGAACCCCTCCTTGCAGTTCTTTCATCACTCCTGTTGCAGGGGACATACTTTGTGTCTGACTGAATCAATGATGGGTGTCTACTCAACGGTACCTCTGGTATACTGGTGAGGGTCAGGATGAGGGAGATGAGAAAGATGACGACATTGAGGAGGAAAATGACGCGTAGCTGACTCCCAAGTGCCTGTCCGAACACTGTCTGTTCCCAGTTGATAGCAATGCAAATGTACCCAAGACCTCCTCCAATACCTGATGAAAGGTTGTATAATAATGAAATATTCTATGGTCAGGGGAAATGATACTTGATGCTACTTCTGTAAGTAAAAATATAATAACAATTAATGAATATTCATGACACAAGCGAAACATGTACATGTTCAATTCACACTAAGTTACAAAATAAAACAAAATACCCAAGCCTACATGTACAGTGCATATACACTACTAACACTAGTCCACCATGTTTAAAAGGGTACCCAAACTGTCACTCTTGGGTAGACAGGAACACATTATTTACCTCCAAGAGTGCTCCGCATGCTAAGAACTAGCTTGAGGTCATCAAGGTTACAGGTGTCCATCAGGTATGCCTTGAAGGGTGAGTTACAGCTGTCAGCACTGAAGTCTGTCAAGACCACTCCAAGCACAGTGATGGCTATACCCCACATCGTTGCTGCAAGAACCAGGAGAAGAGTAAAGTTTGATTCTCAGACAATCTCAAACTGAATCTACATGTAATTAAATTGTATGCCAAAGGGGGTTGCCCGAAGTGTTTTCTTAAAAGTGTACTCGATTCATAACCATCTGATAAGAATGCTTAATAGTACAAAACTAGATGAATATTCGACCGCGCGCGGTCGGAATTTATGCCTCCGCCATCACCAGATTGGAAATGTATACTCTATAAAAAAGGATTGGTCCAACAAAATGACAAATCTTTTCATTTAAAATGCACAGGGGACAGAAAAATTTATTTCATTTCATTTTCATATAAAACTAGAAATATTTGATAACGAGGCTAAAAACCAGTAATTTCATGTAATTTCATGTGAATTGACCTCTGACCTTTGACCTACTTACCCCAAAATCTAATCAGTTCATCTTTCTATGGGGATGCATACTGGTACCAAGTTTGAAGTTCTCACCTCAGATAGATCTTGAGATATCGCGGTAACGGTGCTAAAAACCAGTAATTCCATGTAATTTCATGTTAATTGACCTCTGTGACCTCTGAACTTTGACCTACCTACCCCAAAATCTAATCAGTTCCTCTTTCTATGGGGATACATACTGGTACCAAGTTTGAAGTTCTCACCTCAAACAGTTCTTGAGATATCGCGGTAACGGTGCTAAAAACCAAGAATTTCATTTAATTTCATGTAAATTGACCTCTGTGACCTCTGACCTTTGACCTCCTTACCCCAAAATCTAATCAGTTCATCTTCGTATAGGGAAACATACTAGTACCAAGTTTGAAGTTCTCATCTCAAACAGTTCTTGAGATATCGCGGTAACGGTGCTAAAAACCAGTAATTCCATGTAATTTCATGTAAATTGACCTCTGTGACCTCTGAACTTTGACCTACCTACCCCAAAATCTAATCAGTTCCTCTTTCTATGGGGATACATACTGGTACCAAGTTTGAAGTTCTCACCTCAAACAGTTCTTGAGATATCGCGGTAACGGTGCTAAAAACCAGTAATTCCATGTAATTTCATGTAAATTGACCTCTGTGACCTCTGACCTTTGACCTATTTACCCCAAAATCTAATCAGTTCATCTTCGTATGGGGATACATACTAGTACCAAGTTTGAGGTTCCTACCTCAAATGATTCTTCAGATATCGCGGTAACGAGAAGTGGGACGGACGGACGGACGGACGCACGGACGGACGGACAACCCGAAAACATAATGCCTCCGGCACCCACCTTCGGTGGGCGGAGGCCAAACTAAGATTCTGGACCTTTAGTATGAAACAAAGACCACTGTCAAACAAAAATGTAAGAAACATGACAAACAAAAGATAAATGTAAAGAAAATCAGATAATGATATACATGTATTGCTTCCTTCTTCGAGATCTAATAGTAAATCATAAGGCAAAACTATACTTACAATGTAGAAGAAAAGAAGCCTGTGTACACTCTTGGTGAAATAATTCTAAGAAGTTTTGTTTTGTATTTAACAAATGAATGATTCTGACATGCACTCTTACCATCATCTTTGCTGATAAGGATGCCCAACTCCGCACTGTTCAAGTACAGTCCTGTCCCTATCATTACACAGATCCCTAGAGTCAGGATGAAAGGTCTTCGTTGACCCATCGGGCTACGACACCTGTCACTCGCCGACCCAATGAGAGGTGCTAGGATGAGGCCTAGGATGGGCGCTAGAAACCACGCAAGTCCATAGAGGTGATCTGGGAGGCCCAACTGGAGAAGGATGGGGGTCACAAGAGCACCTTCCGTTGCAAAGCAGAAGTCCAGACCCAACTGAACTGATGACTGCTGCAGGAGTTGGTACCACTTTCGTTTGGGTTGCGTATTCAATGTTGATTCTTTTGTTGTTGTTGTAGTGCATGGTGGCCTTACCAGTTTGTGGCTGGCGATACTCAGTGTGCTACCGAGGCCTGCGTGGGCTCTTGGAGCCTGAAGGAATCGGTTCTGCAGTGGGAAGTGACTTCTTACAGTCGACAAGGCTCCTGTTGAGCTTGCTATAGCTTGGTTTGGACTGCTCCTCAGAAGACTTCCGTCGCAGAGGGACATCGTCTCTACAGACTCGTCACTTTCGGTGCTCACGGAAATGAGGGGGAATGATGACCTCCGTCTTGTTGACCTTGCCGGCAAAGTCTCCGCATCGACCTCATCAGATTTAGTTCTTAAATCATCTTTCACCGACTCACTGGAAATTACTTTACAATTTGTGGATGAACTGTCTATACTCTCTAATTCTTCCATTTTGATCTTCTTCTTTAAACCCTGAGGTCAATACACTGTTAAGAAAAAGAAAATGAAAGAAAAATGGAACATTTTACTATATTTCATGAAAACAGAGCATTCATATTCCATCATTTCCAGTAAGCTCTTAATTTTTCCATATATTTTTAAAATTTGTGTCCTTCAAATATCAATTTCGACGCATTTTTATGTAAAGTACACATCTCCTTTGCCACTGTAATCAAGACTTATATCAGATTCTCTTTGTGTATGAGCAACAAAATATTCTCAATACACTATTGAGACTCAAGACAAAACAAAAATGGACTTGAGAAAAATAAAATTCCAAATTCATGCTTTAAAGATAAAGTTGAGTTCTGGGCACGCAATTACATGTACACTGTGAAAGAAACCACCAAAAAACAATTGGGGAATGGTTGATCATGCCTACAGAATAATTTGTGTTTAAAGTGAGGTTTTTAAATCATCAAATTGATAAGAAATTGACAAAATTTCGCTGAAAATCACATGCACTGCACACAAAATAAAAAAATAATCTGCCCCCCTCCCACACCCTCTCCCACTCGGTCGCTTTGCTCCTTCGCAGGGTCTCATTCCCAGCCGGTTCAGAAACTCCCGAACTGCATGTAAACGAATGAGTGCGTAGACATGGGCACCATTGTTTTTTCAATGTTGAAATGACACGGCCGCCGTTTCTTGTGTAAATGGCATTGTTCTTGCTATAATTTTATAATTTTGATTTTTGATGATAATTTTTGCAAACTTACTGAATTTACTCTATTACTAGTGATATCAGGAATAATATAAAATTAAGCTTTAGCAAAGTTTAGGCCTAGAGGAATATTTAAAAAAATTGTGTGCATTTCAGGTCAAAACCTTAGCCTGTGCAGACATAGTAATGGGGTGTTGCAAGAAATTTGCAATCAGTTGCAAATTGTAAAGCAAATTAGAACAACCATTCTGAATGGTTCAGGGTCTGCCCATTCAAGAAGATGCGCTTGCAACAATAATTTTGATTGGTCAGTACCGATCAGTTGCAACTTGCAATCAATCGCAACTTTCTTGCAACACCCCATACGTTACACTTACACGGTTACACTTTATAGACTATTTACAGTTACACCACTGCTCAAACAGATGAGATAGTACTAGTAGTCAGACTATACTCTATAGACTATAGGTAGTGTAGTCAGTGTAGACTGTATAACTAGGTATGTGAAATGCCCGGTGCGCTTGCATCGCGAAATTGGTCCCAAAACTGTCTTTTAGGGATGTTACAAAAATTTGAGAAATCTTATTTCAAGCATATAATTGATTCCATCAAATAGAGCTTAATGAAAGCTTCAATTTGATACCTCATTCAGCTCTGTAGCTGCAAAATTAACGAAGTTACAGTCATTTTTATGTCGAAAAATGAGCGCAGTTAATTTCTTTTGTTTTCTATTGTTTTTATAGGAAAAAAAAGTCAAAAGTTGTGATCTCGGACCATCCATTCAAACACAAAAACTTTTATAACTTTCTTAAAATTAAAGCTAACAAGATGAAACTTTCAGCAATTACAGATAATAACAGTTTGAACATTATGTGAAACTGTCTCATAAAAAAACAAAGGGTAACCATTAATTAATTAATTAATTAGGTGATTATTTTTTCTTTTTGTTCCATATTAAATGTATTTATCTCGTTTTTATATATATGTGTATATATATAATATACTGATTTCCGCTCGAAATCTCTTTTATTTTACCATGCAATCTTATTTTGTAATGTTAGATCAACTGTATATAATATGTTTTGTTTAGTAGTTTTCTCCCTCTCAAACAATTACTTTAATTAAACGAAAATCTTTTTTTTAATATATAATATTGTATCATTCGATTAGGGGGTCTACATCACACAAGCTAACATTTTTAGTAGATCCCTCCACATATCCTTTTGTCATCTTTCTATGTCATATCCATGTATTCTGTTTTTGCAGTGTTTGTAACTTGTACATATTGTTGTAATTTCATTGTAAATGTGGAATCTGAATAAAATCAAATCAAATCAAAATCAAATCAAATTATTTTGTGACTGCATGTGTTTTTGTGTATGTAAAAATGAAGCGTTTACTGAAATTATCAAGTCATCGAAGTCAAATGCAGGATATTTGTAAATAGAACAGACAAGGACATTGGTTCTATCATCTGGTAAGGATCTTGTTGTATACTTACAAAAAAAAAAATGTAGTTAATTAATACCATAATTAGTTATTTAATTAAGTAGCCATTTTCATCAATAAATTAACTAAATACTGCAAATTTGTCGAAGAACTTGAAAATTGTACATGTGGATAAAAAATATTGACCGAAAATAGGTGTTAATATTCTTTTAAAAAAGATAATTACACTAATTAATACATAATTATGAGAAAACTATTCCAATTTCTTGTGTGCAGGTTTTCAGTTCAAAACTTTAAATTATCATCTATTTTGTCAAAGCAAATTTACATTTTTGCACGGCTTGGGAAAATTAGGCCTAAAGGATTTGAATTTCTTGCTGAATTAAATCCATATGATTAGTAATTTAAGCAATAAAATACAGTAAAATTTAGAATGACATGAACTATAATTCAGAGATGTTATTTACTTCTAAATTACATTTCTATTCTAAAAAATATGATTATTAATCTCCTCTGCATTATTTTCAACTCACATTGTATGAGGGGGGGGGGGGGGGGCCTACAGCTACGCACTTTGTTTTGTATGTGGAGCGCATTATTCTCCCCCATAGACAACGCGTATTAAAAGTGGTGCGTAGCATAGACATAAATATATAATGCAATATAAAATGCACACATGCAATCGCACGCTCAAAGAAGCGTTTCATCAAGCGATTTGTCAGTGATTTTCACTGACAAATTTGCTCTCAGCCAATCAGATGCAAGGATTTCAGTAGCTTATAACAGTTGTCCGTAAAAATCACTGACAATACGCTTGATGAAACGCTCCCCCGGATCGCACAGAGCAAAGCGCATGCATCTCCCGGCGGGAAGCCATCGCTTCGCCGTGTCAACTTTGCAATGACATCCCTCAACTTCGCAACTAAAAAAACACATTTCGGATCGTTGAATTTTCACACAAATTCACCAACATCAAGAAAACATGTATAGAAAACATCCATTATACCTTAAATTGAATCCATTATCCAAGATTTATGAGAAAAAAGCACTGACAATCAAGCTCTCGGGAAAAAGTGGTGTGCTGATCGCAACGATGAAAAATTGCATACATGTTGGGTATTGAATGAAAGCTTGTACATTCAGCTACAGCTTGAAAATAACGTCACATGACAAAAATGCTATCAGCCAATGCAAAGGGAGTATTTACGTGGAGTCCCCACAGCCATACGCAAATCGCCCGAACAGCCGCTCGGGAGAATTTACTGCCGCGAGAGCGCACGCATTGTAACGTACCTATGTCTTTCCGTTTTCTACCAGCTTTCGGGTTATGCTGTGAGGGGTACCCTGACAAAAGCTTTCGCTGTGCTCGTATTTGCATGTCAATGTGCACAAAAAGGTTATCAACGAAGAGCTGAGACCACGAACTAGTGTGTGAAAAAAAAATTTTGTCAAAAGGATTTCCAGACGTTGTTTCACATGGGCCTGAACTACCCTGATAATTTTGGGTCATCATAATCATCATTATTTTTCATGAAGGTAAGTGATTTAATTGATTTCAATTATTTACAAATTCATTTTCATTAATACTTAACACATTAAGAAAGTTTAATGGAAATTTATAGTTGCGAAATAATTTTTTTACTTTGCGAAATTTTCCATGTCAGAACTATGTACACGTTAGCTCACTCCACTGCGAAGCAGTGGCGTCAGAGATCCGTGGGTTAACCCGTTGGCGTGAGCATGTGAATTTTGACGATCGATATACGAAAGTGATGAGATTTCGATGATAAATTTCATTAATAGACAATTGTTTTTCTTCATCAAAATATTATGGCAATATACCATATTAAGGTAATTATCAGAAATATGAAGTGTGTTAGTGAAATGCTGTTCTGTTTTTGTTGACAAATTCATGTTCTAATATAATAAGCTGACCAGGGGTACCAAACTTTTCAGGATAGGATGAAGTTAGGTAATTTTTAAGGTCGGTTGGGATTGGTCACATTTTTTTTTGCCGTATTGTAGTGAATGAAGGGGGTCCGGACAACCCGACCACCGGACAGCCCGACCCAAGACAACTCGACCCAATACCCTGGACAACTCGACCGGGTCGAGTTGTCCAGGGTGGGCTGCGCTTTCGGACAACTCGACCTACTTTTTTTCTTCTAACAAATTTCATGAACAGAGTTTCACAGCATGGCTACAAAAGACATTTTCTGCATCAAGTATGTTGATATGATGCATTCATGACATGAAACAAGGAATTTTAAGCTTTTCAGTTCTATAAAACATGATTTTCCAGGTGCAGTGAGAATAATGGTGTTCCCCGTGATCGGGCCCCGCGCACCGATCAATGAGAAGCAACCGACTCTACCGAGTAACTTACTATTTATTGGAGTTCATTTTACCGTCTCTTGAAACGTTTCAGTGGTCAGAATGCTCTATTTTGTATCTTAACCTTTCTCTACTTCATTGAAATTATGGCTTAATTGCCGCAAGTCTGAAACTTAACACAAACTTTCGAGATTGTCTGACATATAGTTATGGCCGCTCTTATAAATCGCCAACCAACACAGTGCTTTCTCCCGCCAGCGAAATCAGTGGCCTGTTTGTTGAAGAATCTCAAAAGTTTGTGTGAGTTTCAGACTTGCGGCAAGCCATAATGAAGTAGAGAAAATTAGTTAATACTGAAATGTAAAGATACATAATTAATAGAGCATTCTTACCCCTGAAATGTTTCAAGAGACAGTAAAATGAACTCCAATAAATAGTAAGTTACTCGGTAGAGTCGCTTGCTTCTCATTGATCGGTGCGTGGGGCCCGATCACGGGGAACACCGTTATTCTCACTGCACCTGGAAAATCATGTTTTATAGAACTGAAAAGCTTAAAATTCCTTGTTTCATGTCATGAATGCATCATATCAACATACTTGATGCAGAAAATGTCTTTTGTAGCCATGCTGTGAAACTCTGTTCATGAAATTTGTTAGAAGAAAAAAAGTAGGTCGAGTTGTCCGAAAGCGCAGCCCACCCTGGACAACTCGACCCGGTCGAGTTGTCCAGGGTATTGGGTCGAGTTGTCTTGGGTCGGGCTGTCCGGTGGTCGGGTTGTCCCGGAACCTGAAGAACCTGAATTAGCCCACTGTACAATTTCCGCGACCAAAAAAAAACAGTGTTTTGCGATTTGTAAAATGCTCTAATTTCTTAAATATCCATCCAATTTGAATAATTCAAAAACTACTGCACTTGTCTTGGAAAGAATTCCTTATGTCCCAGCCACTTTTTTTTTCATTTTTTTTGGGTTTTTTTTTGCTACCATACTATTTTTTTTTTTTTTAAACTATTCCAACTGTCTAAAAGAGGGCGACATTTTTGATGGGGGTTGAGTAAAAATGGGGTATAGTATTTTTTGGGGTATACTAAAAGAGTTATTGAAACTTTTTTTTGTAACATCGGCGATCTCTCTCTCTTTTCCATCTTCGTCTCTCTTTTCCCTCTGTGTCTCTCTCTATCTCATCATCATATTTATCATCATCATATTTACATATATTTACATGTTTCATTTACATATATATACACATTTACATACAATAATTTACATACAATAATTTACATATTTTTGTTCTTACCTTGGGTGGACTCGAACCGCCGATCTCTTGATTTACAGTCCGGCGCTCTCACGATGTACCTGCAAAGGCGTGTTGACAGTTTGGGTTCTCATAACATACTTATAAGAAGTGAAGAGTTGTTTATTTATAACAGCAGATGGCGCTCTTCCGATTTCTGTGAGTAGAGGTCAGTGGTTGAGAGTGAACTACTACATAGAGTTACATGGGTATGTAACGCTACATGGTCTAAATGCAACATCAAATCGATGCTGTATGTAGTCTTGTTGTCATGACATTTAAATAAAAGTATTACGAAACATATTTCATTGGATGATTAAAAGTTATAAAGTGCTTTATTTATTTATGGATTATTGTTTTCTGTACTTACTACTTATGACTCATAATTCTATTAAAATTAGACCCTACGACTCTAGATTATCTTGACCCAAGGTCTCTAGATTAATTATCTTGACCCGAAGGCTCTGGATTATGTAGACCCTAGGACTGAGAATTTTCTAGACCCTAGGACTACCCTAAACCCTAACCCTAAACCCTAACCCTAAACCCTAACCCTAAACCCTAACCCTAACCCTAACCCTAACCCTAACCCTAACCCTAAACCCTAACCCTAAACCCTAAACCCTAACCCTAACCCTAAACCCTAACCCTAAACCCTAACCCTAAACCCTAAACCCTAACCCTAACCCTAACCCTAAACCTAAACCCTAACCCTAACCCTAAACCCTAACCCTAAACCCTAACCCTAACCCTAAACCCTAAACCCTAAACCCTAACCCTAAACCCTAACCCTAACCCTAAACCCTAACCCTAACCCTAAACCCTAACCCTAACCCTAACCCTAAACCCTAACCCTAACCCTAAACCCTAACCCTAACCCTAACCCTAACCCTAAACCCTAACCCTAAACCCTAACCCTTAGCTAGGACTGAGAATTATAAAGACTCTGGATTATGTAGACCTTAACCTAGGACTCCCATTTCCGAAACTGAGGATTCTCAATATTAGCATTGCACTTGAAAAAAAAATAAAGTTCCGTTAGGCAAGACTATTAAAGAACATTATCTGACCCCCCCCCCCCCTGATTGATTGATACACGTCTGTACCTACACACACACACACACCCAGTGCACCCGCGGTGAAAACATGTTCTGTATACGTACGTGCGCGCGATATGTGTATTGTGCATATGGTGTGCATGCGCTTACGCATCAGCTGTGTACGTTGTACTAGTCCGCGATCTATTGACTTGGAAGGCATACGAGTTACTTAGACTATCTTAATTCTGCAGCTGGTTTCCAACATCTGACAGTTAATCACTCATATAATTTTGTGGATCCACAACTGGTGCAAATACTAATTCAACTAAGAATTTGTGGTGGCAAGTAAAGTGTCGGTTAAGCCAAACACACACACACAGGACAAGTGGAGCCTTCATGGCATGCTCACACTCAGTCACAGTCACACAGGCAGGAGGACTTATTTGATAGATATCGCTGAGCTCTATACCTTAAAGGTAAGCTATTATTTACTAATTTAAAATTTAAACGAGGGTCTGGGAATGATATGTCCAAGCCACCAAAATTTCACCCTCTTTTAACAGTGAAAAAAAAAATAGTAGGCCTACTTTGCTAACGTACTACGTATACGGTAGCAAAAAATAAAAAATAAAAAAGGAAAAAATAAGGTGGCTGGGACATAAGGAAGTCCTGCACTTGTCTTTTCTAGACCTTTCTCCGTTTCCGTTGATACCAAATTTGTCAAGAATTAATCAAGTTGAAATTTTCATTTCACATAGGGCCTAGCTAGTAGTAGGCCTATACTATAGGCCTAGGCCTAGATAGTATAACCTACTCCTAGACACATGTCCCTACCATGTCTACACTCTACAGCGTCGAAAGAAATGAAAGACAAGGTGGATAAGCCAATCACTTTCCAATGCTGTCGTTCCAAACGTCAACTTATTTACTTACCCATATACCCGCACCCAAGGACAGGCTAGCGCTAGGTTACTACACTACCCGAGCGCCCCGCTTGGCAGGTCGTTGGATGACCGCACAGCAATCACTACACAGACCTGTTCGATCCAGCTCCAAGACCAAGCCAGACAAATCGTAAACAAAGAAGACACTACAATTATACTAGCTCTTTTTGTGAGTCAGAAAATCTGATCCAAATGAAAGCAACTAGTCAAAAAGATCGGTAAACTCTTGAATAACCACTGATACGTAAAAGATAGTAAAAATGAAAACAGAATGGTAAAAAAATACAAATTACCTGATGTAAACAAGATATTGATGCGTTGACCATGTTCGCTGAACTGATCAGCTGGGCTGTGTATATGCGCAGCGCAGTTGCACGCATTTGTTATGTAAATGACCTGGGAAGAATCGCGATCAGCTGATCGGAAGTTAGTCTATAGCCAAGACAAATGTCGAGGGATTTTTACATGATTAGTTTTCACATTCCATCATTATTCATTTATTTATTTGTATTTTTGTATTTCTTTTTCAAAGTTTCATGGGGAAACGGGCCAGTTAATTTTACAATTAAATTTAAGGAAGTAAAGAAGCGTGAAGTCAAGAACAACCTTTGTTTACACTGGCGGATCCAGGGGGGCACAGAGGGCACGTGCCCCCGGCCCCCCCCCCCCCCCCCCCCACTGAGTGACTTTTCGAGAAGCTGGCGATACCAAAAAAATACGGGTCTACGGGTTTTCCAAAAGTTGACAAACCTTCATCCCCCCCCCCCCCCCCCCCCCCCCCGGTCATGAAATCCTGGATCCGCCACTGGTTTAAAGGCATGCATATAATTTGCATACATTACCGAAGCGGTCCAGATATAGATAGACCATTCTAAACGTCTAGCTATATGGTCATGCAGTCTTCGCTCAGTTTCTATTGTGACATTTTGTTTAAATGTCCTATGTGGCTTGAACCTAGCCTATACCCACTTCACAATAGTTGTCGCAGTGACAAGGTCGGCCATTGAAAAGGCCAGTTTGCTAATGTATTCAAATATATGCATATTATTTCTTTCAAGAAGATCCGATTCCGGGGGCGGTCACTCTTTTTTTTTTTTTTTTTTTTTTTTTTTTTAAGGGGTGTGAGTCCCGGACCTTGGGGGGGAGGGGGTAGAAAGGAATTTCTTGTGAAAAATCTACCCATTTGGACGACACATACTCCTATAGCGTAGTATGGAAGTACCCCCCCCCCCCCCCCATCCGATTTAAAAAGAAAACATCCATGTGGTGTTCAATAGCTTGGTGAACTCAGTGCACGTCGTATCTATTCTGGCGAACGGGGAAAACTATAAACTCTCTCCCCTCCCCCCCCCCCCCCCCCAATTGTCCAACTGAGATTAAAGAGCGTTTTTAATTGAGAAAATTAATGATTGCGTTACGTGAAAATGAAGATTTATTTTCTTTTTAAGCCCTCGGAAATTCAATTTCTATTCTTTTGAGAAATTTAGGAAGGCAAAGTTATGAGTCTTTTCAATGTTCTACTTTGAAATGCTTTTTATGCACTCATATTCAATGGGGGGGGGGGGGGCGCAAAATTTAACAAGCTTATTATGGTAGGGTGCAAAGCAAATACATGTAGAGTCAATATAATATTTAACACTTTGAATACGCCATTGCGCTGTAATAGATGGTGGTGGGAAATATCTAGATCCTGAACATAATATGCAAATATGCGACGGAGCAAAGCGATCGAGCTTCAGAACATTTTAGCATTTAAAACCATATGAAACACCATTTCTTATGCATTTTATCATTGACTGGGGTCCAAATAACCCTAAATAAATTTTCTTGTATTTATCCCCTTTTTCTATTACTGCTCTCTTTTTCGTTGTTTTATTTTCGCCCAGTAAAGTGCCGCCTAGGACATGTGCCCCCTCTGCCCCCCCCCCCCCCCCCGTAGATACGCCACTGGATGGACTCTAACTCTATCTTGATTCACATGAACTGTTGTAATGTCAGGCAAGCTGCACGGACCTATTTTGGGTCGTTTCAGTGGCGGATCCGGGATTCGCTTGTCGGTGAGGGACAAGTTTACATAAAAAATGACAAGCGATCTAGATATCGAGGGGGAGAAAGAGAGAGAGAGAGATAAAGAGAGAGAGAGAGGCCCATTCGCCTGAATTATTGATGACCGGATCATAAATTTGGAAATATAGCCTACAATCAAGGAACCTATTATTTAAATAGGCCTACCCTCAATTCTTTCTTTCTTTCTTTCTTCTTCTTCTCAAATATATACTGCCTATACATTCGAGTCTCTGGTTAAACTATGTTAATTTGTTTGTTTATTGTATTTATTCATGGATAAAAACAATATACAATAGAGTACCGAAGTGATGACGTCACAAAAAGCTATTTTTTCATTTTGACATTTTTTATACCATATCTCAAAGGAACATGGTGAAAAAAATCCAGAGTCCAAATTTTATAGCAATTGGCTCATATGGCCGCATGAATACCTCCTTAGCCCCATTGAAGTCAGTGTTAAATTGGCCTGGTTCTAAACTGTTAAGAACCAGGCCAATTTACACTGACTTCAATGGGGCTAATTAGATATTCATATAGCCATACCTTGGGCCATCATGAACTGATTCATGTCAAATTTGATGTGTGAACGTTTTCCATCATGCTCTACCTAAATATGGTCATAAAAATATTGAAATACAAAAATCAAAATTTGATGACGTCACACTTCGGTACTCTATTGTGCCCGCATTCAGCTAAATGCTGTTTTTCAGCGAGGCCGTGATAAAAATATTGAACAATAGATATAAAACAAGGAAAATACAATTTACAAACAAAAGATATGCAAGTTATAGATGAACATATTTACAGGAGTAGAAAATAGAACCGAATCAATAGTCGTCTTCACCTCGGGGACCATATTTCCAACCAGACCCTCTCATGACAGTATATATTTGTATACTATTCATAAGGACCGCTATTCATAACGCATCTTAAAGGAATAGCGGTCCTTCTGAATAGCGACTTGAGTAGACCCCGTTTCCAATCCCTGGCACAGCATTTTTGCAAGGTATTATCTACAAGACAGTGTCATTACTCCACATAAGTGAGGTAAATGGGTACTTGACAGGAAAGAATTCCTCAAAATGATTGAGCGTTGTAATTAACAGCCGGGCTATTTAAAGCCGGGGTAATAATACATGTGTAATGCAATGGAGCGCCGGGAGTGAAGCTGGGTTTATACAAGCAAGCGGTACAATAATTGATATTATATAATGCATGAACAAACCTGCAATTATATAGATAATCAAGTAAAGGAAAGTCTTGGTTAAATTGGGGTCTGATGTGAGGTCACAAAACTTCACGTGACTCGATAATGGTACGACCAACTTTCGTAAATTTTCGTAACTCAAGACTTGAAAGAATTAGTATGAAAGTGCCTTTTCAATACTTAAGAATTAAGCAGAGGGAAATATGTCCCCCCCCCCCCCCCCCCCCCCCCCCGGTATAGGGGTTAAGCCCGCCCAGCGTTTGGGGAATTTAAAAGACGTTTAAAGAATATTAAATTTGGGGCAGAAAATGAAGGAAAAGGAGATATCATAACAATTATTATGAGAAAATATTTGCTCGAAAACAACTACATAGGGCTATAGGCCTATACTTGTATATGATTCTACAGGTATTTTTTTGGCGGGAGGGGGTGGGGGCAGGTCACTCAAAAATTGCGACTAGCAAATTAAGAGAAGACGAATGGGAATGTTCTCACATTTTTCTCAAACGTTATTTCTCAAGGAGCATTTACTTGCCAATAATCTCCATTTCAAATCATCTAAATAAATGTCAATGAACGATATGAGTTGTTTCTTCATTACTAATTATATCAGTAAAAAGATATTCAAATCGTGTTCCAGCAATCATATCAAATCTCAATTTTTATTCTTTTCTATATACACAACAAGTACATCGGCATATATATATCTCCGTTATTATTACCACAACTAAAATTATATTACAATGTCAAACTCTATTGAATTAACGTTTTCACGGATTTATAAAGACATCATTAATAGAATCAATTCATTCAGCACACTATATATTACCATGTATACATACAGAGTTTTGTACACTAAACCCAACCATCTTTAAAAATGCAGGGTATATACTTCAACGCATGTTTTGCAATATGATTTTATTTTATTTGTCAAGTTCGAAATATGATTATAACGAACATAAGATTCAGAAGCTTATCAGATTTAACTCTATACTGTTCCAAGGAGTTTAGCTCTCCTTTGTATACAAAATACAATACAAAATTTTACGAAAATGTGATCAATGCTTACTTTTCAAATGTCTGCACTTCCTTTACCATCTATTATTTCACAAAATATTGTGTACAAAACCTGTAGGAAATGTATTACCATTTATTATGATACCAAACATTATTACTTTACCCAACTTTACACATGCATAAGAATTATTGAAATTTACATTTGAGTTTCTTTTTTGTCCATTAGTTTTTGGTTTCTCATTTTGTTTTTACTATTTTTAATGTTGAAATAAGGTAATATATATTTTTTTAATCCGCAATTGTCTCTGAAAATTTCTATGGTAGCATATAATTATCATCATAATCTGGAATGCTTCATTTATGCTCAAAATTTTGATATACATTGATCACCATATACCGTTCCTGTGGTCGAGCAATTGGTGAATGAAAATGACAAGACTATCTGTCACATAATATGTGACATCGGCACTGAAAGAGTTAAAATGATAAGTCATCAGAATAGAATGTTCTTAACCTGAAATAATAGATGTAATGCAAAATTCAACAGAACTGCACTTTCGAGAAAAAAAGTTTGAAATAAGCACTCCGACTTTCGAGGTAGCCTACATTGTGCAGGAGGATAAAATGAAAACTGAGCAAATAAATAATGGCATGTATAATGGAGCCGGGATAATCACATTTTCCAAAGTGATGCCGTTATTTTATTGAACATGTTCCATTCATGATTATGATTTCCACCGCAGTTCTGATGCAATTACAGCTCATTTTATCTCGATGGTTTGGAGATCAAAATGAGACCAAGTAGAATACAAACACGGGTCTATATGGGTCTACAAAAAAAAAACATCAACAAAAAACAGCCCCCAAAATGCAACTTTTATTGCTTTGTGGTTTGATTTTGTTTTCAATAAATACATTTATAGAAGAAAATTGAGTCCTGCAAGAAACTGAAAACGTAACGTTTGTCAATGCTGAGCATTATTACACATATATATCTGAAAATCAAACACTGATAGGCTTTGTGTTGCAAGAACCCCTTGCGAGTGTTATTTTCTATAATAATGCTCTTTACGTACCCTCCATTTTGGAGTGCTTTTGACTGAACAAGAACGATAAATTTAATCAAGAACAATCAATTGGTCTATGAATTGTGATGTTTGCTATTTCTATTGCACGTAATTATGGTGAAGTTGCTACTGATACACGCGAGGAAGCCAAGCGACACGATTCATAGTTCTGTTGATTTACCTTGATTTTTCTTTCAGTCCTACGCCGCTGGGCGATTGAAATCATATAGAGTCTCAAAGACCATCGCGCAAGTGAGAAATGCGACTTAGTGTGAACGAAAAAGAAAGAAAAACAAATCTTTAGCCGTTTGCAAATGAATTTGTTAACCCTTTCATGACAAGAGTTATTTATAGGCAAAACTGATCACATTTTGTTCTTCAATTGGCAACAATAATATCTTTCTTTTAATGCTACACGGTTCTAATAAAATGTAATATCTTTGAAAACAACATACATGGTTAGGAACTTTGACAAAAAGTTGAAAAAATTGCCAATTTTGATTAAAAACAGTGATTTTGAACCTCTCAATGTATTGCCAATTTAAGGATTTTAAAGCTTCTTCTCCTTTTTAAAATTCCTTGCATCAAACGCATAATGGCCATGCAACAAAAATGGACACAGTGTGTGCAGAAATGTTTGATCTTTCTACTAATGCATCTAGTATATTTTTTTAGTGCTGTGAATCAAAAGTTATTGGCCCGTATTCTGAACTCCGGTTTAAGTTAAACCAGAGCTTTAATCAAAACTGACTAAAACCGTAAGTCCAGTCTAAATTTCTGTACAAAGTTAAGCCATACTAGACTGGAGTTTAAGTTAAACTGGATTTCAGAATGTAATTTTCCAAAATTATGGTTCAAAGGGCAGTTTTAGACTGAGTTTTAACCACACTTAGACCGGTTTAAGTTAAACTGGAGTCAAGCCACAAAATGTGGCCTATTGTCTCGAAATAGTTAAAGTATTTCACACGCACTGACTGCACTTTATTCTAGTCTAATAGGAGGTCTGAACATTCTCGCAAACCTTTGTTTTCGATGTGGGAAAGGTATGGTACGTTTAAAACACGATGAAATTAATATACAAACCTGGATTTATATAAACCGGAATATACATGGATATAATTATGAACCTGAATGTCTATTAGATCGTTGTATAGTAATAAATATGTCTATAATGAAGTCAATGGCGTATCTACTAGGGATTTCTATTAGGGATTAGGGAACCTTGTGCGAACAATCAAATCCCCCCCCCCCCCCCGTGCCCAAACTTATCAGCTCACTCAATACAAAAAAAAAAGAAGATTTATTTCCCAATTTTGATTAAGAAGTTATGGCACTCATGTATATACCCATCCCCCCAGAAAATCTTTTCCCAATCCAATTTTACACTAAAGCAAAGCAACTAAGCGTGCTTGAGTATGTAATGAATTTAATTTAATATTGGACGCATATTTTTTTTAAATTGTTCCACTGAATGTCATTACATGAATCCTGCCAGCTCCCCACCCCGCCAACCCCCCATGTCTCACTTTCTTTACACTTTTCTCCTTAACTTCTATCTTTCGACACGGGGAAGGGGTCAATCGTGTCCCCCGAAGCTACACCACTGCCTGCATGCATGGGTTAAATAATTGTAAAGTGGAGATCAATATAGTGTATACGTTTTAGCCCCAGAACGTCTTTCGATTTTGAACGTAGACGACGCCCTACAGTTCTCCGCCAGCAAGCATTCCCTCTCGCGTTCACTGTAGGTGAAGCATGAACACGACGGATCGGAGACGCACCATTGACCACACTCGATGAGTGACCAAACCGTGTACGATGACCGCACGTAGGCATCGACGAGGGTGGTTTCATCGGCCAGAAGCCGGAAGTTTGCAGATGCACAAGGGGCTGTGAAATGATCACAATTTTGAATCATGAAATAAGAAACCTGAATTTTGTATACGACGAACCGACTTTATCGAATATAGTAGCCTACCCGGCTACCCCCCCCCCCCCCAAAAAAAAAAGTCTCCCGGAAACCAACAAGACAGAATAAATTTGTTTAAAAATAAAATGCATTCATTTTCCTTTTCTTTCTTTTTTGGAGGGGGGAGGGGTTTTACTGACAAGTTTGAGTTTGGGAGGTTTTTTGGTTAAAAAGGCCGGTTATACAACAACAACAAAAATGGCCAGTCGCTTCGAAATTCACCACTCCAATTTTAGTCGCAGTCCACCCCTGTTCTCGAGGAAGTGATCGGTGTGAGAAATAAGTTTACAATTTACATTGACTACGAGAAGAGCTGCTTGTCTGTGTTGTATGTGTGGTAGATGATGCAGGAGTGGTCGTAGTTGCCGGTAATGGAGACTCTTGGAAGAGAGCACATTAAAATCTAAATTTACCTAACATTAAATGATATTTAAAAACATTTGTAGAACCATTTTTCCAGGGGGGAGCCCCCCAAAAAATACCACGATCAAAAAAGAAGGGAAAGGGGGAAAAGGAAAAATAAAGGAGAAGGAAAGAAAGAAAAGGAAAGGGGAAAGAAGGAAGAAAGAAAGATGAAAAGAAAAGACATCCATTTTATGTACCCCTGGGTAGAAAAAAAAATGTATTTTTGTGATTATAGTAGTCATTGTATATACGTCTTTTAGAGCGTATGAATTGCTGAATTTTCTTACCTCCCCTTCCATGTTCATAATTATATATGAATCTTGTATTCTCACAATTTATAGGAGAAGAAATTTCCTCTTATACCCAAACCAGCCCCTATACAATAGAATCACACACTATCATGACATTTCTTTCGAAACAGAGGGAAGTAAATAATGAGTTAAGGCTAATACAGCACACTATTCAGGCTCCAAAGTGCTCTAGAATGCAAACTTTCAACTATTGAAAAAAAGAAATTCATCTCAGTCGGTCTCCCCGCTCCCTCGTTTAACACACTTAAACTTTATTTTAAAGAAAATCTATAAACAGGTATTACATAGCCTAGGCAGATAGGAATCGTCCCCCGAAAATGAAAGTCGCTATTGTGTTTAAGCTACCTATCCCCATAACAGTAATAAGAACAATGATGGATATTAAGCTCAGACTTTATTATTGTTTATTAATCCTTATACTTATGTGCTTAAAAGTGGTCTGAATGCAAAGTTTCAAACTCCTTTTTTTTTAAATTCAAGTTTAGTAACATAAGTGCAACATATTCATGGTACAGCAAAGTGCAAATGCTTCTTATCTGTGGAAGGGACGGGGGTGTACCGTACCCCTCCCTGTTTACACCCCCCCCCCCCCCCTATTCAAATTATTTATATACGAGTATAGTACGTATTTCGTTCCTTCCGCTTGAGAAAATTCTTCAATATTTGCTGGCTCAACCCCCTCAAAATTTCTGGCTCATTACGCCACTACGGGGAAGGAGTGGTGGAGTGGCGGAGAGGGGGTGTGGGAGAATAGGTTTTGGCCGGGGGCACATCGTGTGTTAATTATCTATAAAACATATTTTTGTTGTTCATCTGTGCACCCCGGAGCAGTGGCGAACTTGGGGGCGGGCTTCACTGTCCGAATGAGGTAGTTGTAGCCCGACAATAGGAACTTTCAAAAATACTTGTCTCGTACGCCCGTGCTAAACATTTTCCACAATAAGACAATGCTGTATGATTGCTGTGAACAGCACCGAGGTAAGGTCATTTTGACTCACAGCAAGTTAAGTTGTTACTAATAACCAATGAATATTTTTTACTTTGACCGTCAAAAGAATTGTATGTTTTAATCGAAATAAGGTTTCCTCAAGTTTGTTCTAGCCTGCATAGAAAAAAGGGGTCGTCTCTTCTTCTTATCACATTTTATTTCCGAAGGGTCGGATATTGGATTGTTAAAATACGAGGCTGAAAAAAGTTGTCCACATCTACTAATTATACGACAGAAATTTCGCATGAGGCCTCATAGCCCCCAACAATGTCGAACAGCTCATGACTAACTTGTACACGGACAGAAGTTAATTGGGTAAAAAATTTGTTGACAGTTTAGCTGAACATTCCCTACAAAGCAGAATAAAATACATTCATTTCTCTTTTTTTTCTTTTTTCGTTTTCTTTTTTGGAGGGGGGGGGGGGGGGGGGGGTTTACTTATGAGCCTAAAACATATTAAATGATTAAGGGTGTTATCCCATCCTGTTTAATTTCACGAGCAGAGGCTGTCTGGCCACGACGAATTTGAGATTTGGTGGTTTGAGCAGGATATTTTTTTTTTGTTTAAAAAGGGTTCGTTATACAAAAACAAATGGCCCGTCAACAACAAAAAGAGCTGGTCGAATTTTAGTCGCAGTCCGCCCCTGTTCTCGAGGACGTGATCGGTGTGAGAAATATGTTTACCTTGACTACGAGAAGAGCTGCTTGTCTGTGTTGTATGTGTGGTAGATGATGCAGGAGTGGTCGTGCTTGCCGGTACTGGAGACTCTTGGAAGAGAGTACATTAAAATCTAAATTTACTTAACATTAAATGATTTTAAAAAAAGCGTTTGTAATCATTTTTCCAGGGGGAGCAATGGCGTACTGGTGGGGCTGCAGCCCACCCCCCCCCCCCTCTTAAAAAAGAAAGATCCACGATCAAAAGAGAAGGGAAAAGGGGAAAAGGGAAAATAAAGGAGGAAAGAAAGAAAAGGAACGGGAAAAAGAAAAAAAGAAAGAAAGAAAAAGAAGCAATAAAGAAAGATAAAAAAGAAAGACATCCATTTTATGTACCCCCTGGGTAGAAAAAAAAATGTATTTTTGTGATTATAGTAGTCATGCTAATACGTCATTTACCGTACCGTACCCGTACCACTCCTTTTGTAACCCCAGCCCCCCCCCCCCCTCATTCAAAAGATTTATACATACGAGTATAGCATATATTTCGTTCCTGACGCTTTAGAAAATTCTTCAATATTTGTAGCTCAGCCCCCTCAATTATTTTGGCACATTACGCCACTGAGGGAGAGGGTATGTGGAGTGGTGGAGAGGGGGTAAGGGAGAATAGGTTATGGCCAGGGGACACATTGTGTGTTAATAATCTATAAACACAATTTTGCTGTTCACCTGTGCACCCTGGGGCAGTTGCGCATTTTTTTTATTGGGGGGGGGGGGGGGGGGCTACACTGCCCGAATGAGGTAGTTGTAGTCCGAATATCGGAACTTTAAAAAAAATCCTCGTCTCGTACGCCCGTGCTAAACATGTTCCACAATAACACAATGCGCTGTGTTTGCTAAGAACCACACAGAGGATGTGGTGTGTGAAATAAGTTTACCTTGATTACGAGAAGCGCTGCTTGTCTGTGTTGTATGTGTGGTAGATGATGCGGGAGTGGTCGTGGTTGCCGGTACTGGAGACTCTTGGAAGAAAGCACATTAAAATTTAAATTTACTTAACATTAAATGTCATTGGTATTATAAATCAAGATGGACATAAGCTACTCACTATAGCTGTTTCTTCGCAACGTTTCACCAGTTACTTATGGCTCCTTCAGGCGTTCTGAATCCCGTTCTGGGGGGGGGGGAGGGGGTGGGGGCTTTGTCTTGTCGTTCACGTCTGTTCGTTGAACCGTGAAGTGCACCTGAACTTTCGGCGGGAAAATTGGAACGGGACAGACGGCTGCTAATTTCCCGAAGGCTCCGATCCCAGGCATGCGATAAGTTAAATCGGAGACCTCCTTTCTTGTTGAGGATGGGGGCTTCCACCCTCTCCCAGATCGCTTCCTTAACACCACGGTCAAACCACCTAGCTTCTCGGTCCAAAATGATGACTTCTTTGTTCTGGAAAGAGTGTCCCGTCGAGTTCAGATGTGAAAATACAGCTGAATCAGGAATTGCAATACATCCACTACATTTGCGGTGTTGGTACATCCGTGCTTTCAGTGTCTGTTGGGTTTCACCGATGTAGAATTCTTGACACTCTTGTTGGTCACATCTAATTCCATAGACGATGTTGCGTTTCTTGTCTTTGGGGGGTTGATCTTTGACATGGACGAGGAGTTGTCTCAGTGTTCTATGTGGTTTGTGAGATGTAGATATTCCAAACCTGTTGAAGGCTCGACTAATCCTCTCCGATAAGCCTGCGACATAAGGTAACGTTACCAGAGTTCTTTTCTGGGACTGAGAGTTATGAGCTACCGGTGTATTATTCTGATGAGGTTGTTTGGCACTTGCTGCCTTCTGGAAGGCCCAGCGAGGGTAACCACACTTTTCTAAAGACTTCGGGATGGTGTCCTTCTCTGTTCTAACTTCATCCGGGTTGCTCAATACGGTGTCGGCTCGGTGGAAAAGTGTCCTTATCACTGAGAGTTTGTGGACCAATGGGTGGTGTGAGTTGAAGTGAAGACACTGGTTCGTGTGTGTCGGTTTTCTGTACACACAAAAGTCCAAAGTGCCTCCTTCTACGATACGAACTTCGCAGTCCAGAAATGCAAGTTTGTTGTCTTTACACGGTTCTTGTGTAAATTGGATATTGCTGTCCTGTTGATTGATATGTCCGAAGAAGCCCTGAAGTTCAGACTTGTGGATAATGACAAAAGTGTTGTAGTGGTCCTAACTCTTTTTGACTTTACGATAACGAAATTTTCCTTTTTTATTAATGCTTTACAGACCACTCTACAGTATTTCGGGTGTGGTCGATGTACGTTTTAGCCTCCCCCCCCCCCCCCGAAACCTAATCCCTGTAAAGGTCACGTGGGCCTTGTATACTTACTCCGAGGGCAAAGTAGTCCCTCGATTTACTTAAATTGTTTTAGAGATTATATTAAATGTATAATATATGAAGTTAATATAGTATATTCTCATGCAGATTATACATACGTTTTTATATAATGAATAAGTAACAATACCAATGAATAAGTTTAACGAGGAAGGATAATTAAACATGCATAAGAAGTAGTCCGCATACATGTGGCTACATGTCAGGCAAGGCCCTGCTGGGTAGACACATGCATATTTGACGTTTGTGGTAGCGAGAGCAAGTTTATGAAGCTGTCACCAGTAGCCGTTACTATTTGCAGTTAAGATAAAAGGTATGTAGAGATAATTGAACATGATATAAATATTAGCTTATTATAACAAGTGAAATAATGAGAACAATGTTATATTGAAATTTATCTTGTGTTAAATTTGTTTTATAGCTTGACTTGATTCGTGTAGTGTCTATACAGACAACTTTACACGTGTGTTTTATACTAAGTCATTGATCGCGAATTGTTTTGGCAACTTTCGAATTAATACATTTATAATGGATAACTGTTATATAATGAAATTGTAAATTGTTCATCAATTCTTTGTTCAATATGTTAGCGATATTTTACCACCTTGAGTGAGATGTATTTTACTGTCGGAACATACAAGACGTGTTGACGTTTTTTTGGATTGATGACTAGTCTGAAGCATCAGACTCAGCTAGTTAAATTATATATTTTTACAGAAATATTGTTATAAATGGTAAATCCATATTGATACTTATTATATTCATTTTATGTACCAGTAGCCACTGACATGACTGATGTGGAGCTTTTACCAGTTTTGGTGATGGGCACAACTGAGATGATGTAAATTTCTTTACACGTATGACATATTCTGACTAGGGTAAGTTTGGTCAATTTATTACAATGTACATGTATAACCAATAATTTATCGTCAGAATATTTGATATCGATACATGTATTTCTTACTTCCGGAAATTCACAGATAATGTTTTAAAATCTATGTATTTTTGGTCTATTAATTGTATGACAATTGAATTTATGAAAACTGTATTTTGTGTACAGACAATCAATTTATATAAGATATGATCACTTGCATGATTTCACGTCAATATGATCTTATGAATGATGCTTTTCGTTTTATCTTCTGTACAATGCAGGGGTTTCTGTTTTTTCCATTTTTTTATCATATAAACAACGAGCATCCAACAAATGGTGTCTACAGTATTTTTTTGTTGTCGGCCAAGTACATAAAATGGTGGTGTCCAGAAGTAACTGGTGAAACGTTGCGAAGAAACAGCTATATAGTGAGTAGCTTATGCGCAGTATTTGATTTATAATACCAATGATATTTAGCATTACTGGATGAATCATAACATTTTTGGAACTATTAGCATTTGAAATGGTTTTTAAAAAGACATATGTAGAGTCACTTTTCTAGGGGAGGGGTGGTGGGGTGGTGGAGAGGGGGTATGCAGGGATAAGTTATGGCCTATAAAACACAATTTTGCTGTCCACCTGTGCACCCTGGGGCAGCGTAGTAACTTTTTTTCAGTGGATTTTGGAGGAATAATGGGCACCAACAAATCTGATGACCCTTTTTCCTTGTCAGAAGATTTTCAGAGATATTTGTCCCCCCCCCCTTAAAACACTCTGGTTCAGCCCCTGCCCTGTGGTATGGCACAACGGAACAATGGATAGATGGATAGGGCTCGAACCATCAAGTCACGAAACACTCTACAAGTCAATCCATTGGTCCTCTTCTCGAAGGACTCACCGTTTTTCTTTTCACAAATGTATCGGTAGCCGTCAGAACATTCCTTGTCTTTCCATACATAATTATCAGGTGATCTCATTCCGTAACATATCCCGCCGTCATTGAAAGTGGCGAAATCAGACCCAAAGTTAAGGTATGTGAGGCTCGAACCATCAACCCACGAAACACTAGACAGCCCTATCCAATAGTCCGCGCTGTTTGGTAGGTTGTTCTCCAAGAAGTCTTGCTCTTGCTGAGACCCTATGTAGACCAGGTGCATTCCAAGGGCCTTGCAGGAGGAGCTGGACTCGTAGAAGTTGGACTCAGTCTGAGAGAAATGGTAGCAGGACCCGTCGTATGTCACGTGATTGGGCTGGTTACAAGCTGGAGTAAACATGGTAAAAGTACACGAGACGGAAGAAAGTATAATTATTTGGATGTATTCGAAATGATTCCAGGATAACTATATACCACCGCATCTCACATTGATAGAAAGAGAGAGAGGGGGGGGGGGTGAAATTATCAATATCCGGACGACCATAATTATCATAATTTCATTCGGGCCCTCGCTATGGTCTATTCTTTAAAAACGAAAAAACACTAAATGATAATGAAAGTATCAAAATGTTTGCTCGCTCGCAATATTTGGAAATGGGAAAATTGGGAGGCCTATTCGGGCGAGAGACGTCAGCGCCTAGGCGAAATTGTGCCAGGGTTCATAATGTGAATCTTTAAAAAAAAATCCAATAACATCGCCTTCATTGGTGCTACACTGGAGCGTTACCCCGATGAGATGTACCACTATGTTATCACCGGAACCCACAAAACACTCTTAGGAAAGCTCTTAGGAAAGCTGCTTCCCCAGACAAATTCACCCGGGGAACTATCCCTATAGGGAAACGTACCCTATAATCCCCGGACAACCACTGCCAAGAAAACAACCCCTCAAGGACATTACCTCCAAACAATTACCCTTAGGTTGCTCCTTAGTATACACTCACCGAAACAAACCAAAAAAAGGTGGGCACTCTTTATTGTTCCACATTTTCATATAAACCATCATGAAATATAATGAAATATAATGAAATATAATGAAATATAATTATATGAAATTAAAGAAAAATTAATAATCCACCAACATCAGTTAAGATCAAGTTTTAAACTTTCACGCTTGGATGGGCACGTTCATTTAATCGTTAGGTCTGATTAAGAAAATTGCAAACGTAGAGCAAGGACCGCACTATATTAAACTCCTAAACACTTTAAAGTGTAAAATAAAACATGAAATTAAGTAGGATGAGATACACCCGCACCCCTCCCACTGAAAGGGCCTGGGAAGAGCTGGCGGGATCCACGAAAAAAATTTTCCGTAAAAAAATAGTATCAGGAAAATTGTCGACCCCCCCCCCCCCCCCCCCCCCCCAGACAATCTTTGATCCGCCCTTGATCCGCCCCTGACTAAATTTACAAAAAAAATCAGAATGCAATACTGAATTATAGGCCTATATAAATATATCAACCTCGCTCAAGTCAACGTCGCATGTGTCGAATAGTCGCTCAAGTCGATGAAAATAAGTCCCAGTTTACCCTCATAGACTTGCGTGTGATAATCCTTTGTACAAGTCGATTTTTGTAGGTCGAATACTCGCCTAAATCGATCAAATTATCACAACAATCCAATGAAAAAAACTTGTAATTTACACCGCGCAAGTCGAACTACACGGCGATGTGAAATCAACCATTGTCGAAACTGCCGCACGCCGATTTTATTTACAAAAATTCCCCGACTTGCTGTCACGATCTCCGCACCCACTCTCGCGCACTCTCTCGCGCTCTCATATGTGAAGAACAAAATGTCACGTGTTAAGTTATGTTTGCACGGCCGGCGCCGGCTGCCATGTGCATATAAATGGATGTAAGGGAGGATGTAATACATTGGAATTAATCACTGCATGGACGTGTCTTGTTTATTCTTTATTGTCCAACTTGTATCGGGTGTGTGAAGTAATATACTGGGTATATGAAAGGTACAGTACATGTATGTTCTTATTTTCTCGATGTCGGCACAATATAAATCCTGTACATTATGTGATGAGAACTCCCAATCGATCAAACCGCCGGCCGCCGGCCACAGTCCGCACCGCGGCTTCCCCGCGCCCGTGTTATGTATACACGCGTCGGATTTTCTTCGACCTCCGCACAAGTCGAAAATCGCCTAAGTCGACGCATTTCACTCAGTCCCGTCATGATCGACTTAGGCGAGATTGACTGTATAATATATATGGGTATATATACCGTATATATGTACCTGTATATGTCTTGGCAAATGTTACCCCAAAATGAAATCTGTGGCATCCACTGCTTCTCAAAAATATTTCTAACAACCAAAGTAACTGACTAATGGGGTGTTGCAAGAAAGTTGCAATCAATTGCAAAATTGTAAAGCAAATTAGAACAAGCATTCTGAATGGTTCAAGAAGATGCGCTTGCAACAATGATTTTGATTGGTCAGTACCGATCAGAGCAACTTGCAATCAATCGCAACTTTCTTGCAACACCCCATAAGTTTCTGATCCGGAGGAGGCAGGAGGGGGGCACAGAGCCCCTACTTTTTCAAGTATATTAAAATACGTGTGTAAGTGTGTTTTTTATTTAAAAAAGAAAGGGGGCGTATGACTCTTTCTGTGATAAGTGCAAATTTTATTTCTAAAAGTGACCGTATTTCTTTCTAATAAGTGCCCTTTCCGCTTCTTATAATTGCCCTTTGACCTACATGTACATGGCACTGTTTACAAAAAGAGCCATACCTAGTTATGTAGACCGAGTAACAGATACCCTTGTTACTACCACTATGCAATGTAAGGCCGTGGAACATAAGGCAGGAGGGGCACAATGCCCCTCCCCTCCCGAACAAAAGATTTCCCATTCCTCTCGCTGAAATGTGCCCATAATTTAAAGCATAAAATTATAAGGGCAATATTTAATGAAAAGTAACCGAAAGCTCGCTCGCTACACTCGCTCACATTTGCAGTTTACCTAACGTTGACATCATGCAAATAGCATCAAGTTTGTTGACATCGATGTAAACCTTAACGGTCTTATCAATTTAATTTTATGAGATTGTGCTTGAAACCTTAGCAAATTTGGTTATTTTCTCGGAAAAATCTGAATGCAACCACACAAAATGTATTGAAAAGTATTACTGATAAAATTATAAGAAAACGACAGTAATGTACGAATGAAATGATTAAAAATTAAAATGGCCCTAAATGAACCAGCTATTGGCATTATCATTATATCACTGGAAACGATACATAATGTATTTACCACAGTGGCGTAACTGGACCTTGGCGGGGGGGGGGGGGGGGGGGGGGGGTAGTGAGAATTTTTTTCTGGCCATCCATCCAAGAATTTTGTTTCCGCAGCCCTCCAAAAGTCGCACCGGGGGGGGGGGGGGTGGAGGGGCGGTTACCAGATTTGATGGGGTTCAGTTTTCCTCCATAATTCGCTGACAAAAAAAAACACAACAAAAAAAGGTTATCACAAGAACTCACCGTCTTCTTTTTCGCAAATGTAATGGTACGTTTTGGAACACCTAATATCTAGCCATTTAAAAGCCACTGGCGCCATTCGGAAGCACACTCGTCCGTCGTCGAATAACGCGGGTGGATTTCCGAAATTCTGGTAGAATAGACCGGAGCCGTCGAGCCAGACCAAACTGGTTAGTCCTATCCACGATTCCTCTTCGCCATTGTCGCTAGAGTCGCTGCCGCTGCCGGCTGTGGGAAGGTTGTCGACCAGGAACATTTCTTCTTGCTGAGATTCGATGACGACGAGATGCATTCCAAGGTTTTCGCATAAGGCTTTGGAGGCGTAGAAGTCGGTCTTACTTTGAGAGAAGTAATAACAGGAACCGTCGTTTTCAATGTGATCCTGATGATCACAAGCTGCACGGAAAACGGGAGAAGAAAAGATGTTTAGAATCACGGTTAGGAATATCGAATATAGGGGAGGAAGAGTTGGGCGGGAGGGATTATAGAAAGGAGCGTGGGTGTGTGTGTGTATGTGTGTAGGTGTGTGGGGTGTGTGTGTGTGTGTAAGAGAGAGAGAGGGGGGGGGGAGAATCGGGATCTGATTACCAATTGATGCTAATCAAATTTATTCGGGAGGAAAATATGTATTTTAATGTCAATACAAAGAGAAGATGATCAGGGGTCTGTGTTTCGCTAGTTCCTACTTTGCAGTTCTCAATTTGGGGACCAACCCTTGATGGAGAAATAAAAGTTTTCTTCAATTATGGTACCTCCACCAAATTGCACTGAATATTAGCCTATAAGTCCAAAAGTCACCTACTTCTTGAATCAGAGATTGATTATTGTTGCTAAATGATTTAAAGGCAACTAAAATTAAACCAGCGTTGGGTTTTAAGCTCGTTCTAAACAGGCTCAAAGGTCGCAACCTGTTTAACTATTATAAATTACAACTATAATTCATTATTTTGTTGTATCTCAACATTTTAATTCAATTTCAGTTACGTCAAGTTATAATGGCTTGGAAAAGAAGAACTTCGGGTTATAGTTATTTAGTTAATCTTTTCTTTTCCCGGCATCCATGCATGTGACTCTCTTCTACCTCAGTCTGGTGTTGTTTCGTATTCACTGATTTCTTAATGTTGTCCTTGCCAAATAAATAATAATAATAATAATAATAATAATAATAATAATAATGTTAAAGAATACTGGGATAGAGTCACAAAAATGATCACAATTTATATTTTGGATGACCGACCAAGGAGCGAAGCCAGTGCATGGCGTATCTACGGATTATGGCGCCCGGGGCAAACAATGAAGTTACGCCCCCCCCCCCCCCGAGTGCCCAAATTATCTACGTTATTGTACAAACGAGGGAACAAAGCGACCGAGCGGCAAATATTTCAAGTTTTAACCCCTAAAAAACGCAATTCTTGTGCATTTTACCCAGGAAATTTTGAAATTGACCAACGCAATTGAGTGGTAGATAAGCTCGAAGTTTACACATTGATAAACGGTTTTCTATTCACTAACTTCTACAATCGGGAGGCGGGGGCGCAATATTTAGCAAGAGTCATATGAAACTTACATGATAGCAAGCAAAGTTATTACATCTTTATTTTGTCAAATTATGAACCCTTTAAGCTATTTAAGAACTATATACTGGGGCGCGAAATTATGGGTCCTGAAAGAAAATAATTATGCGAGGGAGCAAAGCGACCGACCTTTGATATATTTTCGCATTTCAAACCTTCAAAACTAGATTTCTAGTGCATTTACCCTGCGGATGTGGGGGCGCATAATCCGCAAGGATTATGATTTTTCTTCATTTCCCCTACTTTCTTTCTCGCCTTTTCGTTTTTTTGCGCCCCCTCCAAGTGCTGCCGATGGCACGTACCCCTGCCCTCCCCCAAATAGATACGCCACCATGCGAAACGACCGAGCCGGGGGAGGGTGTGGGAGGGGGGTATCCCCCTGCCACACCAGGGGCCTTTTCATGAATCTGTCTATAAAACTTGCATTTTAGAGCATCCCAAAATGGTTGTAAATGAAAAGAACGAATGCACGGATCTAACCCCTTGATTGAGAATAACAAAGCGAGCGAACGATTTTTCTTCGATATATAATCGCATTGAAATTATGGCATTTGGATAACTATTAATTTTAAATAAATGTACATAATTCTTATTTATTTTATCCAAAAATATTGGGATGATAATACAGGCCACCCCCACCTCAAATTTTTTGGGGATATATACCCGCCCCCGGGGGATCTACACCCATTACTCACCGCCTTCTTTTTCACAAATGTAATGCTTCGTGGCAGAACAAGACATATCAAGCCATGTGTACGACAACCACGGCACAATTCGGAAACAAATCCCTCCCTGGTCGAAGGAAGAGGAAACACCACCGAGATGGTCGTAGGTCAGCCGTGAGCCGTCAAGCCACGCGAGGTTGGTTAGTCCTATATAGTAATCGTGGCTGTTGTCAGGCATGTTGTCGACTAGGAACTGTTGTTCTTGCTGAGATCCTACGGACACCAGGTGCATCCCGCGACTCTCGCATGATGATTTTGAAGTGTAGAAGCTGGACGTACTTTGAGAGAAATAATAGCAGGACCCGCCGTATTGGACTTCATCGGCATCACAAGCTGCATAATAATTATGTAAGACATAAAATCAAAAGAGAGAAAGAGAGAGAGAGATTATGTGTGAGTGCCAACAATTCTTGCAGAAAATTCATCTTGTGTAGTGGTACACCTACACATCCCAAATCGGCTATATCGGGAGGAGAGACCTTCGTGGTTACAATGATTCAGTTCGTTTTCATTTTCCACTCCCAGTGGGAGCGGAAAAAACGAACGAACGATTTTTTTTTTGAGCATTTCAAAGTGCCTGGGAGCCTCCCAGGGCCATGAAACGCAAAAAAAAAATAAAAAATAAAATAAAACAATATTTAAGAATAATGAATTGATTAAAGACAAATAGATTATGCTCTACCCAAAATAATCTTTCAAAGTTTATTTCATTGGGTTATCAAAACAAGTGACGGTCATGCATACATTACAATTGAATATAAAATGGAAATGTAATATAGAGATATGCAACACCAACTAAAATTGATAACAATGCACAAATAAACCTACATGTTTTGTATCAAAACGGAAAAATGAAATAAACCAAATCAAGTCAAAGTATATCCATGGTCGTCGGGTCGGCCAGAGATGAATGGGGAGGGTCATGGATTCCCCCCCCCCCCCCTGTTTGTCAGGAGACCAGGGGGAGCGTTTCATCAAGCGTTTTGTCAGTTAATTTACTGACAAATTCGCTCTCAGCCAATCAGATGCAAGGATTTCAGTACCTTATAACAGTTGTCGGTGAAAATCACTGACAAAACACTTGATGAAATGCTCCCCAGAACGCACTTCAAACGTTCAACAAAGCGCACCTATATAAACCACCTTAGATTTTTTTTTTGCTGCTTTATCAAGTCTTGATCTGTTGTCACACGAAGGAACAAACCCTGTGTGAAAACAGATCAACTTATACCCTTTTTTTTGTACTACCACGATGATCGACATCTTCCGCATTATCAAGTCTTTTTGTTTTAAATGAAAGAAATTGACAAAATAAACGGAAGTCCATGCACAATTTTCGGACTCATGGCAGGTTAAAATACATATACATAATACATAAATACATAAGATAATTATGATGTTTACGTCTATTTGGTGATCCTTGAAAGTAGGGGTTTGCATGTGGCACTGATAACGTGGAGAAGGTTTACGGTTCACCATGTGGTTAGTCCTGTAAAGGACTATTGAGTAAGAAGAATAAAGTGGAGAAAAGGTGAGAGGAGAAGAAAAGGAAAGGCGAGATAGAAATTCAGAGAGTGTGGAAGTAATCTTTCTTGAAAGTGTGAAGTCCTGAAAAGGACTGTAAACCAGATGAGAAGGCATCTGGTTTACAGTCCTTTTTTCTGAATTTCTATCTCGCCTTTCATTTTCTTTTCCTCTCAACTTTTCTCCACTTTCTTCTTCTTACTCAATAGTCCTTTTCAGGACTAACCACATGGTGAACCGTAAACCTTCTCCAGGTTACGTCTATTTATCGAAAAGTAGTATACTACGGTAGAAGCCGAGATTACCTTTGATTGATTGATTGATTTTATTTCTGCGTTCAATAGCATGATACAAAATATAGTAATACATGTATTACAGATTTAAAAAAAATATATAAACATATTGTCAGACATTAACAATTTACTTCTTGAATACAAAGAAAATATGTATACAATATGAGAAATTAAAATTTTTACAATTAACAGGATTTGTGAACGCAGGAGACCGTCATTATGAACGATTTGCTTGATGTCGATGGCGGCCTTTGGTGTGGATATAGGGGAGGGATCATGGGATGCTTACCTCGGCATAAATTCGGTCGCACAATCAATGCAAAGTGTTGACTAAGTACCACGACAATAAAAACAGCCCAAAGAAAAGATTCCATCTGCCGACGAAACAAACAAACAAAATAAAAAATAACCCCCAAAATGAAAATAAAAGTGATGAGAGAAGTTAAACTATTGTCTCCATTTATTTTACAACGAGTAAGCAATTTCCAATCTGAGTTTCTTATAGTGATCTCGTTTTTATAACTTTGTTATTGTTTTCAATTTCTTATTTTTTTTTACTTTCACAAAATTTTCTGATTTTTCTCCTTTAAATCAAAAGTATGATGGTGTAATACAGGAAAGTAAGTGCCTGTGTTGGGTTCGCCGGACCAGCTCTGTAATACTTCCTCCCTCCTATTCTAATGTGCCCACAATAAGAAATTGACCCTCCTTGTACTTTTGTGATAAAATAATATCGGTAATTAATTCCCTTATTCTTAATAATTATGAGAATCCAGTATTACTTTTCTGCTAACTGCAATTTTTAACAATTTAGTAATGAAAACTTAATCATATCTGACGAAAGAATGGAACTTACCTCCGTCTGCCCTTTCCCTTTGTGTATTTTAGCCGTCTGCCCTCACAATATTATGCAACCTTTCGCCCGGTCGTACTTCGAATGACGAGAGCAACCTTTTATCATCCCTATTATATAACCAATTTCCATTTCGATCTTGATTTGAACACTTAATTGGTTACAATACCCTGCATAAACCTGAATCATATTTTGTTAGGAAAAATAATACTTTGATCATACGTTATACAATTTCCTCTGCAACTGTCATCATGGTCATAGCAATGGGAAATGGCGATTGTATGCAACCGACGAAGAATGATTGTCTCCGAGATCATGATCAATCGGCGTTAAATTGCATCTATTAAATTGGAGGATTAGGCTGAATAGAATGTGGAAGCCCCAGCGTATCAATGGAGCTGCAAATTGGAGATAAAACACAATAGCTCCTTGGTATTAGGCCTACTGATTGATTCATTAATGGATAGACCTATGTGAGGGATATAAAAGAGGGATGTAATTTATACCACCTTTTTTTTTAATAAATACCAAATCTATCATGAACAACTGGACATAAGCCCCTTTTGAGCTGATGACGAAAGAGACGACCTTGAATTTTGTGGGAGATTTAACGGGCGCTTGATTTCACTATGGTTAACTTCTACTATTATGAACCTCTCAGGTTGATTGATAATCATGATAATAAACTGTTTGTGGCGTGTTTGTTATCAACAACATTATTTCCTTTTTTATGATCGATACAAATTAGCTCAAAGTTTTCCACAAAGAAACATACGTAAAAAGGGAAAGTCATCCGATGTCTTTCAAGCGATTAGTTTTGCTTTCCAGGCTCGTGGTACGCTCAAATTTATTGACAGAAGTGAAACCCTTTTCGTGCGGAGGCAGGCTAGATCTTCAAACAAGGGCGGCGTCATTAGGATATGGGGGAAAGATCCATAGCGAAGTAAACTTTCTCTTGGCGAATTTCTTTAAAGCCTTACGGTCGGCAAATTAAAAAAATATCAATGTACTTTACTCATTTATTAATATTTTGCTTGTTTGAAGATTTCCTTGTTTAGAAAAGATAAAGGAATCTCTGTCAGTAAATATGATCAGCCACCCCCAACCCCCCGCCCCCTTCCCCTCTTTCAAAAATGGCCTAGCGGCGCCCGTGGTTTCAGAACCCATCATATCGTGTTACGTTGGGAAAGTGGGCTTGTAAGTGGTCTAAAGACAATGAATATCAGAGTAACCTTCAGGTATTATCTTCCAATTACGCGTATGTAACTGTCGTAAAATTTAAACCAAGAAAAGGGCAATGCGCATAATAATTAATTACCGTATACATCTATAAATTAATTACGTAATGCAGTCCGTGTCATCACAAACACCTCTCAAGATCTGAAGCCCTTCTGCAGATACAGCGTTCTCAGTTCCGGGGCGAAGCTCTGTTTTCCTCTGTCAAAGAAATGGAACTAGCTCTAAAGAAATTACTCAGCTGCTGGGTATGCTGTTTGATCTCCTGTAATTTCGTTTATGGTAAGTTATCACATTTTATACATGCTTGTTGTTTGATCTATAGCTACTTTGATGAAGCCCATTTTCGCAATGTTCTGAGAGGACATTAAGCAAAGGCTGTTCTAGGACTGATATCTGTAAAGCGCTTAGAAACATGGGAAATGTATACTATAGTCGCTGTATAAATCAAGATTATTATTAATCATTATCATCATTTTTATCATTTACTATCATGACTATTTCAGAGCCTTTAATGAAGTAGGTTTAAAGGTTGACTAAATTAGAGAGAAAATGGGTGCTCTTTCCATGTAGTTTTGCCTTCTAATCACGAATCTGCCAATCGATTGTCCAAATTATGTCTCGTTTTGGCGAAAAAGGGGGAAAAGTAGACGTTTTGGGAACGTTATTTAAAACTCGTGAGCTGATTGGCTAACCCCCAAGTGACGTATGAAAAGTAAGAGGCACAAGATCTGCAGGCTGCAGCATATAATATTGTACACAGAATGCGGTATTTGACCCCTATGTTCAACGGACAATTTATGAAAAAAAGGAAATTAACCACTATAATCTTAGGAGTGAATAATCATTAGCAATATATTTTCTACAAGATCAGAAAACGATTTTGCCCAAAAATATACAGCTTTTGTTTTGTTTTTAGCTTTTCTTTTGAACAATGTTTTCATCCACCTGAGCTTGCCGAACGAAAGTTTTGCATTGGTCATAAACGCGTGCACAGCCGTTTTATGCGTCTATAATTTATGTACAATGTCCTACACATATTTAGTACGGCAGTGACTATGTTCCCCTCGTACATAGCGACTGGTGAACGCTTTTGTTTTGTTTATTTCACTCACGGCTTTTTTTTTTACTTCGCTTTACATAGTACGTTAGTACTGACTTAGATTTTGGCTGAATTCGAGTAACTTATATAGAGAGAGGAAAAGTGCCCGCGATTCCGAGTTGGAGGACTTTTCTGAGCCATGCAGATACGAACTCTGATTTATCAGATGATTTATCAGACCCCGAAGGCAAAGAAGCTCGAGTGGCAAGGGGAAATTCGACCATATTATATGTTTGAACCCCTCGCAGAATACGGTGAAGGGCCGTGGGTGAAGTAACTCCAGGGAGCTCCAACGCGTTGGAGCTCCCTGGAGTTACGGGTGAAGTAGACCGAAAATTCTGTCTCTCGTTCGTTAGGTCGTCTTAGCTAACGAACGAGAGACAGAATGTTCGGTCTACGGGTGAAGCTGCTGCAGCTGCTGTCGTTGAAAAACAGATTGGAAGACTTGACTCCAAGTCTGATCGTTGGAATAGCTGAATCTTTTAGCTAGCTTATCCTTCTCTTCATGCCAAATTCGGCATATGAAAAACTATAGTGCATTTGCTCAGCGCACTTCGCACCGCATCCTATAACACGGGAAAACTTGCCTCAGTTTGTGACACTATCCATGAAATCACACGATTGCTTTAAAACAAAATGATATTTGACATCATTTCGCCGGGATAAATAATCTTCATACTTTTTCCTATTATGTAGTGTTAATAACCAGTAGATTACTTGTGACGAAACTACTGCACATTTTGGTTTAAAAACAGAGTTTAACGTTCAAATCAGACCTTTCCCTATGGAAGTGAGAGCATTTCCCCCTACTTTGACCTTACATTGCCTCATTCAATCAAGTGGGAATTCCGAACAAGATGATTTATTGAACCATTTCGCATACCAAATTGTGGCTAATGACATCCTCTAACTAGTGATCTAAAAATAATTCCGATTGGTGGACGGGAATTTGGTGCCTTTTGCCTGTTCATTCACAAATGGCCTCTTATTTGTTGTCACATTATTCACGCACTGTCTAACGTCTGTTGGATTGTGCCATTCTATCATGGGGTAACTCGATTGTATACAGTGAAAAATAATTCGTCTATAACAACAATGATAGATTGTGAGATGCGTGTAGGCCTTTACAAATAAGAAAGAAAAGAGAATGACATAAGAAACAAATGAAAATGTCAAGAGCCCTGATGGACTATATTGTGAAGTTGTTCGTTTTGAAGTGGTAACTACAACGCCACTCAAAGTGCAAATAAACCCCCTGTTTATAAAATGAACGCGCTCGATGACTCATGTGCATGACGGAGATCACTGGGTGTCAAGGGAGGTCAGGGATTGCCCGATCGAGAAGTATATGCGGCGAATCTGAGGAAAGTAGTTCATATGATACAGGCCAGGATCCTCAAAATCATCTTCGGCAAAGTCATCGCTGCAGATTGTACTCCACTCACTTGGCTGGCCCTTGCCACTCTGCCCGCGTGAGCTTTACCTTTGCGACCCACAATTTCCGTAGATTTTCATCTTTAGGAAAATGATGTAGGCTTACACCATATTTAGGGGTCTTGCTACAGCCCGCAACTATACACCGATTAGGCATTATTGATGAAACTGTGTCCCAAAATCAAAGTTATTGTGAGGAATTAAACACACGAAAATACGCAATGCAAATGGTCGATGCGGTGAATATCATGCTCGGCACCGGGCTGGGCCTGCCGGGGGCCTCCGGGCACGCACGGTATAGGTTAGTGGAATATTTTCCCTTACTTTTCATGCGTCACAGATCACGTGATCACGATGTCGCTTTGATGGGTTTTTTTAGGGGCGGGGCTTATGACTGTGTAAATCAGCAAAAATGTACTTTTCAAATGATTATAAAATATGACTGAATGCATGAAAAATTGTGTGATGGATATTTTTTGGCTCCTGATGACACCTTCCTACGAAAAATGGGCAATTATTTTTTTATTTTAGTGACCCTTTAAGGTTGCAAACTCCCTCGGGTAATAGCCCTGAACATTCATTAAACAGTTTACAAACTTTATCTTTCTCTACATGTAAATATAAATTTTGTGCAATAAAGAAGGAACATGTTGTAAAAGAACTGTTAAATATTCACTGTTCAAAGCAGCGGGAGTAGCTTACTACTGGTTGCAGAATATATAGGTGATTAATTGACTCACTTATTCAATGCAAAGTTTACAAGCATGTGTAACTCCAAAAGAATTTAAGACAGCACAAATTACTCCAATACACAAGGGACGTTCTTTTGATATTGATAATTTTAGACCCATCTCGGTGCTACATGCCTTGTCCAAAATACTTGAATATAAAGAAACTCCTTGCAAACTGCCAGCTAGGGTTTTTCTATCTCCATATACAACCTATCGCCCGACAAATTTTACCAACAAGAGTAGAAACAAAGGTAGCAAACATAACACACAAGTATTTGTGCAGTGCGTATCAATGATAAAGAAAATACAAAACGTTGGTAGTTTCCAATGAAAAATTGATAACCTCCATAAACTTGTATTTCATAGTAAAGACCAACTAATATTCTGTATATACGGAAACATTATTCATAACTGTGCTGCCACTGATGACTGAGCAGTAGGCTTTTCAAAACTTATTGTCAAAATCCTCCTGTTCCAAATTTGGGCTGATTATGAGAAGCAGCGAATGTGGGTCAAAACCAATTACGTAATTGTTCCGTTTGAAAACAATTGTTGAGTTATTTTAATTGATATTGTGCATTTGAATAAAAAAGTAGTTAAAGTCACCTCAAACTCACGACGGGGCTTATTACAAGCTAAATTCATGATATTTTCTTTGCCATGATTACACAATCTTGGCTTCATCCGCACCCCTTGTTTCAGGTAAGCCTATTTATAGAGTCATTCAAAATGGACAACGTTTATTTAGGAAGCTATCTCTTTTCTGAAAGTCTACTAACAATTGCTTTGGTAATTTTCAACAAATGTATCCTTTCTTGTATTTTTTCAGTCTTTGTGTTACGATATATGCGGGCTGTATAATTATAGTCACCCATTGTACCCATATAAGATTTGACCCGCACACATTACGATCCGATTTCAAACGAAAATGTAGAAAATATCATTTGACAAATCATTTAAAAACAAAAGATATTTTTGATAGAGGGTATGAATAGTCATACAGATAGTAAAATCGATAATACGGCCTTTACCGAGTTTTTTAGTCGGTGGAATGGCCAAATCGGCTCCGAGTCGTAGTGACGTCACAAAAATCGTACGACTTGAAACTAAATTTGCCCTTATTCCCTGTAGAAAGTTGACAGCTCACCAAAACCCTATGTTTAGTATGAAGCTATCAGGTCATGCTCAACGGCATCCAGACAGAGCTCACACTACACTCAGTGGTCCTGTGGGAACCCCTTCAAGGAGATGCAAGAAGAGGGACATATTATGTCGATTCATTAACTGAATAAGGACGGACACTGGTCTCCAGGAGACGCGATCATCGCTGAACTCATGAATGACAAATGTTGCTGGAAAGAATTTATCCGTGGATCTCGGGAGTTCTACCCGACTTGATTGATTGATTGATTGATTATGTTCATTCAAAGTAAAATATAAAAGGGGTTGAAATAATGTATAATAATTGTGCATCTATCTTAAACAGCCCGTGAACATATTCATCCACTCCATTTTTTAAGAGAGCGAAGGAATTAAGGGAGAGAGAGAGAGAGAGAAAGAAAGAGAAAGAGAGAGAGAGTGAGGGAGAGAGGGGGAGGATAAATAACTAGATGTTCCTTTTTAACTGGTTATATCGTTATCTCAGTCACTTTGGATGAATTTGGAAGTGTTAATTAATTACGAAATTAGCCTACAGTTATCAAAATACTCTATCGGATAGGAAGACTGGTCCATGATACGATTTTGAGATCTGAACCCCGAAATCATGTCGATACAAATAGAATAAAATTGTACCCTCTTTTCTTGAATTTGTACATCGTAAACATTTATTAATCGCTTTCAATGGATAGTAAAATATTACCGGGTGGTGAATATAATACAGGTAGTTTACGTATGGAAATGGTTTCACTTAGGGGGAGGCCGGGAGGGGTAGGCCTCGTATTATAAAGAAAAGTTGCGTATACCAAGAAGAATTAAAATGTACGGTATTTTACTAAACAAATGCAAACTTTACTTTCTAAAGACGTATACATATCTTATTCCCAAGTTGGGTGAGAGTCCCACATTGGTATTGTATGGAAAATTGATAGGAAAATTTAACAGATGCATTATGTTAACACTTTTAAGGAAATGCATCTAAAGGATGGAGCATAATATAATTGTGTGTTGATAATTAGACACACAAGGGAGTCAAATTTAGCGAAATAACCTTCAAGTTTAAAAACACTTTGAATACACATTTTTGCATTGCAAGAAGATTCTAAGTTTAAAGACACTTTAATTACACATTACATATATTTAAAAAGTGTTTTTAAAATGAGAGTTCAAATATACATTACGTAGCATAACTAATTCAAATTTAAATGAGCCCAACCATTCACTTCATGTCCCAGAAATTAGTTCGTTCAGCCAAACATAGGCTGCATTAGGCCTATGCATGCGTCGTTAAGACATTATTCGGCAATGTGACATTATCGGTTTTAACAAAATGTATTCATGTACTAATAGTATAAGTCCATATTCGCAATAATCATTTTCATCTCTTTCTCTCCCTTACATGCATGCTGTCATTCAAATCTCTAGATAGCCATATTATCTTGTCCTTGCAATATATTACTGCCCGCATTGCTTTCTTATGTGCCACCCACAAAAGTCGTATAATTATTAGTCGGGGGGGGGGGGGGGGGGGGTCATCTCTAAAGCCGCAGGTGGTCTATTTGAAATTCTTTCTCTCTTCCTCTCTCTCTCTCTCTTTCTCTCTCCCCTTCTCTCTCTCTCTCTCTCTCCTTCTCTCCCCCTCCTCCTCTCTCTCCTTCTCTCCCCACTCTCTCCCTCTCTCCCCCTCTCTCTCTATTCTACCCCTCTTGCACGCCTTCATTTACAGGTGATACACGTGATGACGACGGTGATAGAGTCACGATGGTAAAGCTATTTGACGACTTGATAACGAACTATGGACCAATCACATTTCGGCCCGTCAAAAATCATTCTTCACCTGTCGACGTCAAATTGCGAATGCTGGTCGATCTCGTCGTCGATGTTGTAAGCGCTGTCATCGATCATTTCCCCTAATGCCTCATGCTATCTGCACTTTGTATACTCTGTACTTTAACCCTTTCAGGACAGGAATTATTTAAGGGCTAAATTGATCACATTTCATTCTTCAAATTGGCAACACTAATATTTTTTTTCTTTTAGTGCTATACATGGTTCTAATAAGGTGTGATGCCTTTAAAAACAATGTACAGGGCTACAAATTTTGTCGACAAGTTGAAAAAATTGCCAATTTTGATAGAAAAAACAATGATTTTGAACCTCTCAATGTGTTGCCAATTAAAGGCTTTTAAAGCTTATTCTCGTTTTTCAAATTCCTGGCATCAAACGCAATATGGTATTGCAACAAAAATGGACATAGTATATGCAAAAGTTTTTGCTCTTTGCAATCATGTATCTGGCATATTCTTTAGAGCTCTGAATCAAAATGTGGTCAATTGTCTTGAAAGGGTTAACACGCCATAGACCTGTTAGTTATGATGGTTTTAAGTGTCTTGTAACAATAATAATAATTTATACCAATAATAACACAATAAAAGTGTCGTGTTGTATTCAGAGCTTTTAATTGTTACAGCTACAGAATGTTATTACTTACTTCGTTTTCTAAAAATATTTTATTATTTTCACTTTTATAGGATGAACCTCGGCAGCAGGTAACCGTCTTGTGTTCAGTGAAATTGGTAAGTCTATCAAAATCAGCGTAAATTGATTTGTAAGAAATAAGAACACTTCTAAAAGGTGACACGGGTAAAGGGGTGTCTGAAGAAAAACGCCTCCAAGATTCTTATGAATAAGTCAAATAAGTAAAGAGGAAAAGAGGTGAAAAGAGCTCATCTTAACATCTGGACCCCGTCTAATAAGACTTGTTATCAGTAACAACTGCCACATATCTATGACAAATTTGCTCACAGCCAACCAAATGCAACTTTATCGCAGCTTGTTATTTTACAACAACTTTTATATTGACTTGTTACTGATAACCATGATTAAACGGGACCCTGGGGAGCGTTTCATCAAGCGTTTTATTAGTGATTTTTACCGACAACTGCTATAATCTGCTGAAATCCTTGCATCCGATTGGCTGAGAGCTAATTTGTCGGTTAAACTCACTGACAAAACACTCGATGAAGCGCTCCCCTGGTCTCCACATAATCACTCCTGCTAAATTTAAGCAAAGTCTAGGTAGTTTCTCAAAGTTCTCAACATTATGAACATCTTCATAAAACATAATCACAATGAATTTTCTTTTTCAAAAGTAGTATAATTATTTTCCTTTGACAAACTGGGAGGCTTAACAACAAAATTAAAGAAATAACTATACGACAAACATTTTGTACAGTTTCTGACTGTGTAAAATGTGTGCATTGTACTGAGGGCATTGTAGCCCTTCTTATTTATCATATCCTGTTGTTGTTTTTTCTTTATTTTCCCTATATTACAGATCTGGAGAGATGAGTACCTTACATGGAATGAAAATAACTACGGTGGAATAAATTCCTTCGAGGTGGACGTTGATAGGATATGGAGTCCATCAGTAACATTGTTGACGAGGTAGGGATCAGACAATGCTGGTGAGGTCTTGAATCCATGATATCAATAAGGCCAAATGAAATTAATTCTTAGTTTGGCGTTCAATTCGAGAAGGGCGCTATACGACAATATTTGAAAAGTTCGACAAGATTCTGAATGTATTATTCTGTCGAAAATGCTGAATCGTGTTTTAGTCAAAATATGCCGCGAAGAAGAAGAAAAACAAAAGGAGGTGCGAAATGGCAGCATGGGATCATTGTTTCGGGGGGGGGGGGGGGCTGGTTGGGCTGCATCTTCCCCCTACCTTAATGAGTAGACATGTTTTATAATGCCTATGTAGAATAAAAAAATGATGCTCGTTGGCATGCTCCCTCCCCACTTTCATAAACGTACCGCTCCCCCTGCTACAAAACAAAACGCCACAGTTTGAATTTTGATTTGCATTGACTTTATTAAACGTCATGGACATAATTACGTACATCAACATTTTGTTTCAAGAAGAAAACGAGAGAGAAAGATAGTAACAACTTATATGCATTTCAAATGTTCCTGTTTAATATGTAGATGTGTCTTGCCTTTGGCAAGACATTAATATGCAATTGCCACTCTCCACCCAGGTTAAGTAAATGGGTCCCCAGTAGGAAGAAATTCCTTGAATGCTTTAACGCCTCATCATGGCAGCTTGGCTAAAGCCGGGATAATAATATGATATTATGATACTTTGTATAAATCACAGTAGAGTATATTTGTATAATGGAATAGCTGCGCTATATAAATGGACAATATTATTATTATTATATCTGACTTAAGGTTGTATATGTTTCTTAGTTTGTTCCCCTTCCCCACTATTCCCTACATCACTGTACAGACATATGGTGAATTGGTTTTGAAAAATATTCTTCATAACGGAATTTACATCACTTCCGACAACCCGTTCACTGTCAGTTAAGTCTACTACATCAATACATTCATTGGTTTCATCAAGATAATCTGCAAATGTTTTGCTGCCTCATATTTATTTCTGTTTATTTGTCTCCCTTCGCTCTTTTTTATTCTTTTGTTTTTGTTTTTGTTTTCTAATTTATCGAATTTTGTAAATATGTGATTCTCCTGATTTTGTTTTAATAAAACATACAAAGAAAAAAAATCGGTTTACATGCTATCATTAACATATGTAAATTCTCGAATGGAGTCCACGTTTCACTTCTCTCTCTCTCTCTGTCTCTGTCTTTACAGTGTCAGCCCAGATTTCATCAAACTGGACAATCGTCGTCTCTGGGTATCATCCAATGGTGAAGTAGTCTGGTTCTCTCCCGTTATCCTCACCAGTGCCTGCTTCTTCGATGTCGCGCTCTTCCCTTTCGATGTCCAGGTGTGCATCTTCGAGTTCGGATCGTGGGTCAATCCCTCCACCGTCGAGGAGCTCGACTACTTCTGGGAGCAAAACGTGACCACGGTCGACCGACGCCGCAATGACAGCGTCTGGCAGATCCTCGACGATCGTGTTTCGAAGAAATACGAGCATTACAGCTCTTCCGATTTAGCCTTCGCTGAGGTTCACTACCACATCATATTCGGGCGCCAGTCAGGGGTGTACGTCATCGGGATCGTCATCCCCTCGGTGTTACTATCCCTTTGTACCATGCTGATCTTTCTACTACCTCCCCAGTCTGGGGAGAAGATATCCTTTGGCATCACCAATCTCCTAGCCATGTTGCTCTTCCAGGAGACTGTCCGATATTCTGTGCCAGCGACTGGCTCATCTATACTGGGTAAATATAAGACCACCTTGGAATCGTTACTTCATAATTCCGAAGGTTCGTTACTCCAGAGATTGGTTGCTCCGAAAGCGAAATATATTTCACTTTCGACGCCGCTGTGTTCGTAATTCCGAAATGAAATAGGGTCTATAAGTCTACCGAAAATGAAATAGAGTTCTACATGTATATTCTGAAGTTTCGTAATTCCGAGCGAAGCAGGGGTCATTCTGGGAATTACAAACCTTAGGAATAATTAACCCTTTTTCATTTTCAGAATCATGGACCTTTGGATAAACGAACCTCCGGCATTTCGAACTCCACCCCCCCCCCCCCCCCCCTCCTGGTATGGGACATTTGGGTTTCGGAATTATGAACCTTCGGAACAGGGGCGACTAAAGATAAATTTCGAAGGAGGGGGGGGGGGGGGAGGCGTGTTGCGACAACATTGCGATAAAAGATTTTTTTTGCGCAAAGTATAAAGCATACACAAGTTCCGTGGCTTTAATAAACATTAACCCAGGACATCCCGGCTCCTAACAAGCGATATCGCCATGATCACGCCTCCTTGAAGTGCGATCCGACAAGCATAATTATCAACAGTGAGTATTATGTTGTTTTAATCCTCGCATTAACCACGAAATTATATTCCTATTCCAGGGAATTACATATGCGTAATGGTGGTCGTAGCCTGTACCTCCCTCATCATCGAGGCAATCGTACTACGCATGTACAACTACGGCAACACCAGAGTTGTACGAAAATGGATGCAGCGCCTGTTCCTGATAGAAGAAGAAATCGCTACTGCTCGTCTCAAGCAGGTAGACATTGACTCTGCCAAACAGAACGGGTCCGTGATGGTCATCAGCCACGTCGACGAAGCTCGTGGTCGTAACTACGGGAACGAGAAGAAACGTCTACCTTCGCAATCGGCTGATCGTCCTGATGATACTGAGCTGTGGAAGCTGGTCGCATTGTCTTTCGAAAAGAAATGGGCTTTCATAACGCTTTGCGTCATCATTGGAAACATATTGATCACTACTTTGAAGATGACCATTATGGTGATGACAAGAGATTTTTAATCATGCAATTTTCATTTCTGTTGCCTAAGACTAAGTGATATATTTTAAATATGACGATTTTTCACTCAGTGGCCAGTTGTCAACGAATCACGTATTTGTCGAATACAGTTAGGCCTACAGGTTAAAGATAATATAATAGAGTTTTAGTTAAAGGGCAATCCAACCTTTGGAAAAAATGATTTATCAAAGGAGAAAACTGAGAGAAACAGGATGGTGAAAGTTTAAAAGAAATCGGACAAATAATAAGAGAGTTATGAATGTTTGAAAAATTAGACCACTGCATCTATGCGAATCTCAAATTAGCAATTTCGTGAATCGATTGTGACGTATTCACTTTCAACTCTCTTATTTGTGTACACGAAAGTATCATTAAATTCCGGCTTTCTACTGAGCGCCTTTCCCCTCAGGGCAGTACTCAATCTATATTGAAGATAGCATATTGTTATATGTCCTCCAAAGAGAAAACAAAATCCTACTGAGTTATACATTTTTAAAAATTGACATTGTCGTCATTTGTGTGTTGGAGCGAAAGGGAAAGTTGACCACCGCTACATCACAGTGACCGTACCGATAAGTCCAATTTAAAATTCCCATTAGAGTGATTATAACTTTTAAAAAATCGTAACTTTCTTATTGCTTTTCCTATTTCGTTCAGTTCACCTGGTTTTTCTGCTTTCATTCAAACATTCAAATTAACATTTATTTTCTACCATTGATTTTGACAACATTCAACATCTGTTCAAAAAGTACAATATTTATATGTATATAAAGTAGTATGAATAACTTCATTACAAGGAAGAAGGCGATATCCCAATAAGCAGACAAAATCAAATTATTTCAAAGATTGAATTGCCCTTCAATGCGAACGGGAAATATATTCATGTAATTGGCCATTTTTTATGAATTCATTTAAAAACATGTATTATGTCTTCCATTGCAAAAGAATGGAATTTCTGATATATATGCGGCCTATAATTATTACAAAAAGTAAGCCTATAATATATATCGTAACCTTAAATGTTCATTCAAATTTGAAAACAGAATTGAATTTGACGTGTAAAATAAAAGAATAAATGATGTCATTTATTTCAGTCTATACCATAGAGTTACATACGTACTAACTACGGTCTATATATTATGATTTTCTATTTCAATATATTTTTCTTATTTTTTCCATTTCATTTCTATGTGATTGTTAATTTTCTTAATACTAATGCTTTGTATTGTAAAACAAAACATTGATGTCAATGTCAATGAAATTTCTTGATAAAATACAAAATGGTGTTACAGTAGTTGATAATGTGTACAATCATGTATATAAATGTATATGTCAACGAAAACTTAAACGGAAGCTTGAGTTCTGGCAAAGATAAAAAACTTATTTGTGAGCTTTCTCATTCTTTTTTCGTTTGAAAGATTATCAGAGTAGATAGCGTCCCCTGAAAAGGATTGCTCTTCAAATGCTCTCACATTCAAAATATGACAAGAACCAGCAAGAAAGGGCGTTTATTTCAAGGGCATTAGGGTTGATATAACAAAGAGAAATGTGTACACGCATTACATAACAAAATTTATCGCGGCATTATGGGGCCGCGGGGGGCTGAGATGCAACCCCCACTCTTTTGAGTAGACACGTTTCATAAAATCTCGGAAAAAAAGGTTCGAAAATTGTCATTAATGAGTGAAATCAGATCATCCCCCCACACACACACACCCTTTCAAAAACGCCCCGCGGCCCCTGCATTGTATGTGAACGAGTTTTATCATTCTCGTAGCAATGGAAAAAGGTCAAATATAATATTCTTCATAGCATTTTCCCTACACCGCACATGTATTATTAGATACAAATTGAATTTCCATGCCAGGTTATTTGTTTTACTATCTTACAGCCCTTCCTCATAATTATTACAAAAGGGGGCCTAAAGCTACTAATTATAATAGTAATTTGACCATCCGTAGAGATTATCGTATAAATTCCCTCTTCCATCAACGTATTATAGGATACACTGAAATTAATACAACGTATCATTAATTTATAATACAGAGGCGGCAGAACGTCGCGGACTCGGACAATGGAAGTGGGGAGGGGGGACCTTTTGTCTGCCAAACAAAAGGTGTCCCCCCCCCTTCCATTGTCCGAGCCCGACGTCCTGTCGCCTCTTGTTATATAGCTAGAGTATGGTAGTGTTTCTAGTTTAGCCTCCCCCCCCCCCCCAAGATAAATAAATAAAAATATTAATAAATGTATAAACAAAAATAATATATAAAAGTCAGTTTCTTGGGAAGCCAAATTGACGTTGGGACTGCATGTCCAAAATGTGATATTTAGGAAATTTGATTTGTAAAATCTTAGTGAAGATTGTAATGAACTTATACTGCATTTATTTGTTAGGGTGAAGCCTCAAGACGCTATACTGACAGTGGTATCTCGATGGTGTAACTATTGTACTGTACATTCTCTATATGAGTGAACTTATTTAAAATTTACTCAGATAATATTTTCATTCCCCGACGTGGTGGCGGGGGTTAATATAGGCGGTGCTCGAGAAGGCCAGTTGTATTAGTGGTTCCCATTGCATTGCAACAAAAATTTATAGTGGCTATCCCTCCTGGAGTATTGCTGGTTACCCCCCTCACATCGCGCAGGTGCCCCGGGGGCTAAATTTTTTTTCCCACGAACGTCTTGCTGTGGCGAATTGCGTTAGCCCTCGGACATTTAACCAGAGGTATGTGGGTTCGACTCTCAGTTTGGACATTACAAAAATAACGTCTTGTATTTTTATTTTTACTAAAAGTAGGATGAAACTTTGAAACCCCATCCAACTCCAAGCATTGTAGGGCTATTTCAAAGTTGCGCATGCGTCAAGGACGATAGTGACAAAAGTTCGTGGAAAAAAAAGTTCGCGCCCCGGGGCCAGTGCGTCCTTGTACAAAATTGTACAGTGTATACATGTATAAAATTGTTCTCTTCCTGAAAATTTGGAGTGACGTGGATGCACTGTTTTTATGCGTTTGTAAATACATGTACCACAACGTTTATTCATTGAATTAGAGAATACAGGTACTGCGTGTTTTCTTGTTGATATCATTTCTATCATTTCTCTTAATATCTTTTTTTTAATGTTCATTATGTGCATTGTAATTATTTCTTAATTTGCACTGTTTGTAATCATAAAAATCAATAAAGCATATGAATTAAAAAAATATGTTATATTTACAACAGTATTCTGTGGAAATTCCTATGGCGAGTGTAATAAATTGAAAACTACTGGTACACTATGTAATAGCAATAGACCTGTTTACTAAGTGATTCAAATTTTATGCATACTTTTGAAACAAAGGTTGTTCTTGACAACCTGAAAGCTTGCCAGAAGCTTGTCAGACATAGCAACAAGTAATGTATGCAAACTGGATTCCAAGTATTGTAGTTCATTCATTAATAACAGGTTACTGATGGAATACCTCGTTACTAGGTCCACAGGAAAGAAACATCCATAAATTTGAATAACTTAGTAAACAGGTCTATTGCCTGAAGGCTGATTAGTAATGCTTATCTATATTAGTGGAATAAAGGAAGGTGATAGAAAAGAAGAAAAAAAGAACACAGGTAAATATGAAATAAAACTAAATAAAACATTGACACAAGTATACATCAACGGCCTTATATCACGATGCAATATCATGATGTTCAGATCGAAAGCTTTCAATACCTTTATTTACAATGTATGTATGTTTCTTTTGAAAGACAGACACGCCCCCTTCTTACTCAGAGCAGAGCTAGAGACCTTTTCGGGTATTCCCCTATTTCATGCGGCGAGCGCTGAATGCTCCTCCTGCGCGCCATCTCGCTCCCATCTCTGTAGTATACATGTACTGCAAGTACGCCTGCTCAACAGTGAATGCAGGGAAGTGTGAATGCAAGCACCTGCAATTTAATGCATGCATGCAGCGCGGCGCACAGCGCTTCAGCTCTGATCTTGCTCAGTTGCTTTCAGCTTTGCCTGTACTTAGCTGTGGACCTAGTATTAGGTAAACTATCTGTACTTTCTAGATAAGGTAAATATACAATTTTGAACTCTATTAACGGGTTACGACTAGTGAGAAGTAGACCTCTAACCTAAATCTGAATTACCGGTATGCCATTTGTTTAATCTTGCATTTTGAAGACAGATATTTTTTTCTTGTTGTTCATTCTCTCGACTGTTTAACAGTTAGTAAGGCTGAAATGAAATGAATACTGTTACTGTTATTACATTATATTAGTGTTAATGTTACTGCGGCAGCCCGAACGCTACACAAACCACTACTATTCCGTGGGTCTCACAATTTACATGTCATGGGCAAATGACAATGTATAACTTGTTAGTTGTATCGTAGGGACATATTTTTAAAATTAAAGTATCATATATGTGATGCCACTTACCTAAAGTAACAGACCTTCCGCAGATCAGCTCTTCCTCAGAAATGTATAGCCTAGTATAGAATCAATCAAAATCAAATGTAATTTTTTTCACTCAATTGTAATTCTCCCTCTCGTCTCTCGCGAGCGAGAATTCGAACGTATGTAAAAAATATACTGACGCGCATGCATATTGCAAACTATACATCGGCCTACAAAAATTTTTAGTACAGGAGCCGGGCAATTACAGTAATAGGCCTTTTTTATATCATCCTCATCGAAAAGAAAGACAACAGTTATTCGGAAAGTATTGTAAGTAGGCCTACCTAAAGTATCCTCAAATGAAGTTATGTCATATTTCATGGTATAAATTTGACATACGAGCTTGGATTTAAGAGGCACCCAACCTTTCAAAGGACTGCTGAAGTAACTTTAAGTGTTAATATAACTGTATCTGTGTCTGTTCTGTTCCTGGTCCTGATCCTCAGATGGATATTGATGACCAATAAGAACGTTAACGGTCGAGAGAGTATGGTTTTTAGAACATTTTGGAGTTAAGACCCATCACTTTACAATTGGCAGGTGGGACAATGATGATTTTGCCATTTTGGATCAGATCCCATAGTTTAGTTTTGAAAGTATCGGCAGACTTGGTGTTGATTAATTCGGGGGGTAGCAAATTCCAAACACGGATGGTCCTTGGAAAGAAGGAGTTTCGGTAGGTGTCGGTGTTGCATCTAACGTTGGAGAATGAGAGGCTATGGTGACCTTTCAAGACCTTCAGTGGTTGGGTAATGTAGTCAAGCCTGGGAATAGCGACTTGGTCATGTATGGATTTGAAGAGCAACGTCAACGATTTTAAAGAGGTTGCCAGTTCAGTTCTTTCTTGAGGTCAGTTACATGTATGTCAAATCCATATCTGCCTGTGACAAATCCTGCTCCTCTATTCTGGACACCCTCCAGTCTGCCAGTCTCTTGCATGTGCTTGGTTAGGTGTGGATCCCAAGTGTTACAGGCATACTCCAGATGAGGTCGTACAACAAGGCAGGTGAATGCAGCCTCTCAAATTTTCTGGGTAGAGAAGTCGAATAGATTTCGACGAATCATCCCAAGCATGCAGTTCGCTTTGGTGGCTACCTTCTCCACTTGACTCTCCCAGGATAGGGTGTTAGTCAGCTCAACTCCGAGGTAGGGATGTTGATTAACCTCTTTAAGAGTAGTACCATTGATGGAATATGCTTATTTTGTCAAAATTCGTCTCTTCCTGGAAATTCGCAGGACATAGCATTTGGTAGCATTGAAATTAATTTGCCATCTGTCTGCCCAACTGGATAGTCTGTCAAGATCTGACTGGAGAATAACTATAATTTTCTTATGTTGTAAAGTGCCTTGAGCATTTAATCAAAATGGATAATGGTGCCATAGAAATCTTATTATACCAAGTGAGGTGAGTCTGAAACCTGGTTGCAAATACACTGACTGTACGCTCTTCAGGCTCAGCGAAGCCAAGCAAAGGAATATTAAACTGTACTAGTAGTCAGTCAACTCCAGGGAGCTCCAACGCTGTGCGCTGGAGATCCAGTTACAAACAACCAAAGTCGACCTCGTCCATTAGTATGGCTAGTGGCATCGCTTAATTTCGGCAGGTACATGTAAGATAGAAATTTGTACTTACATTTCAAGAGAATTACTGTAACTATCTAGGAGGCTCTTTGATTTTACGATTTAACGATTTTTTCGATGAAAAAAAAATGGAATTTCCTCGCCGAGCGGATCTTTTCCCGTACTGTACCATCGATTCAAATGACTCGATCGCACTGTGTGATCGAGTCAGCGACGGTATACGATTCATTACGCACCGTGCGATTGAGTCATTTGAGTCGACGGTACAGTACGGGAAAAGACTGGCTCGGCGAGGAAATTCCATTTTTTTCATCTAAATAATCGTTAAATCATAAAATCAAAGAACCTCCTAGATAGTTACAGTAATTCTCTTGAAATGTAAACTGTACAAATTTCTATCTTACCTGCCGAAATTAAGCGATGCGACTAGCCATACTAATGGGCGAGGTCGACTTTGGTTATTTGTACCTGGAGCTCCCTGGAGTTAGGTAGTAACTAGGCCTACAGTGTGTATATGTATATAGCTTTAATCCTTTATACTTACCATGCTTACAGGGGTCTATTTACATCCAGTTTCTTGACTCACATGTAAAACACTATCATGACCCACTTCATTAAAGTTCATGAATTTCATTTTGTTATAGAAGAGCTACAAACACATGGAGGCTTGGCCTTGGGTGCAAGTTTGGGCGATACAAAAATTGCTGCAATTTTCATAGAGGTATTATTATTGAGTCGAGTATTATTAACCCAACAGATATTTGAGACAAAGCTTATCTTGAACAACTTCCTGACCCTGCATTTTGTCATGAAGTATTTTCCTAATTTTCCTTCACTCTGCCTATGACATGTTCTCTACTTTTTTCCTAGATATTGATCAATGTACTGCGGTAGATGAGGAATAGACGAGCCTGAACTGTAAGAGGATTCTTATTCAATCGTATTTTATTTTATGATTGTCAAACCTGAAACATGGAGGTCAAAGAACACACCTTAGAATCGACATTGATCAAAACAGACAGGGGGTCTCATAGTGGGATTCATTCTCCGAGCGAGGCTTCATCAAGCGGAATATCTTCACAAGAAGATCCACCCTACGGCATCCCCAAACAATCCGCAACTGACGACGACCACGATGATGAAGCGTACCAAGCAAGGCTCCAAGAAGGCCTGATGACATTCTCATCGGAGGGAGCGGAGGATTCTTCTGAAAATACTACAGATGTTGAACCCCCTAGGAGAAATAGTGGACAGGGAGGAAACGGGGAAGAGCGAAAGGCTGGATTTGATCTTGGAGATGGAAGTGGTTGCGGGGGTGCTATGAGCAGTTCAGGATCGGAGGATAGCAGTCTGTCCAGCCTTGCGGAGGAGCAACTCAAGAAACCTCTTCCAGAGGCACTCAGTGATGTAGCCAAGTTTTCCTATTCATCTCTCGTTGCTGTGTGCCTTCCTAACCTGTTTGAGAACGAGTGGAACAAGTAAGTTGAAATCTTCTCCTAAGAGTCAGAAAGTTGTAAGTCTTTTCACAGAGTTCATGCCCTTTTGGCTCTCAGCAGAGGTAGCATTCCATAACTTAGATCTTTGTTGGTGTAACGATACTATACTATTTTACTGCATCACCCCATCTCGCTACTTCATCTCCCTCCAAAATCCATCATTTCTAAGAACTGCTTTGAACCTAATGGTAGTCTAATGGGAAATCCCTGTTCAAATCAGAACGAGCTACATTCAACATTGTACTCAGCTGCATAATATTTTCCAGCAAATAAACTTATTCATTATTTCATTTCTCAGATGAATATGGGCTCTCAGCACTGCAATTATATGAAAACTCCTTTAGTGCCTCATTTCATATCTAAGCTGCATATTTTTTTGGACAAAAAATTACACATTCATTATTTAATTTCTCAGAACTTAGATATGAAATGAGGCATAAATACATACTTAGGAGTTTTCAAATATTTGAAATTATTATTCAGTTTCTCAACAGAGTATGATTCCTGATTAAAGCTCAAATAGAAAATATTTGAAATTTCCTACTTGTACGTACACTGTAAGTCCCTCATTTCATAACTTATTTTATATGTAAATTAATTTAATAAAACATTTTAGTTTCATTGCCAATAAACCTTTTATCTCAGACAGTGGAATTTGAAGGTGGTGAAGTCTCTAAGTAGATACCTCAAACTTCCAAAGCAGTCAGAAGAGACGCTGACCATCATGGTGAATGACCCTAACCATCATGACCTTTCTAATGCAGATGTCTTCACCGATGTTCTCCTGGAGGATCCGTCACTCATAAAGCCAGAGATTATTCCAAAGGTACATGTGTATAGTTTTTATTTGACTTGTAAAGATGCCATTGTTGAGTGATTGAAACAGAAACATGTGACTGGAGATGGAGGTTGTGGGTGTGTGCATCTGCAAGGCACTGATGATATTATTACCCCGGGGGTGTACATGTATGTCTCATTGAAGCCTGTACGGCATCCGCGAAAAATGAAAACGAGTAAAAAGGGTTGTTTTTTCACCACCAGACGGGTTACCCGGGGATCTTGTTTAGGGTATCAAAAACAGGAAAATTCTGAAAAAAGGGTATCAAATTCACTAGAAGTGGTGATAAAAGATCCTCAAAAAGGTTAGGAAATTTGATAGTAGCAGTCAGGAGCCGGTCAGGAGCAGCTCATCTTCCTTTGGTTTTTTTTTTCATTAAATCCAGAGGTTCTTTCCTATTCTTTCAATGAAAACGTAATTCTGTAATGTGTTCCATAGTAAATATTTGTCTTTACCTCTTCCTTTTTGGCCAATAAAGGGCCAAGAAGAACCAATCCTCAAATAGGGTGTACAATACTATATATATGCAAAATCTAAAAAAATCCCTGTTATAGGATATAAAGTTCAGACATTTTTGGCAGGTTTCCCTGAATAGGGTATCGGAAACCTCTCGACCGAAATCCTCTTTAGGGTGCTTTTCAGAAAGTCATGGACGCGGATGCCGTACAGGCCTCAATGAGACATAACCCCCCGGGATTATTACCTCTGTTAATTCCACTCTTGACCCTGGTGTAGTGCATGGGTAGCTGGTAGGGAGGAATGCCATGAATGCTACAGCGCCATAATAGATCTATGACACAGCAGACAACATATTATCAATACTGCCAGGAGCATCATGAGAGTCATCATCGTCATCACCATTACCATCATTATCATCATCATTACCATTAATTATTATCATCACCATTCATTATCATCTCTGTGTCAATCACCCAGAAAATGATCCAAATGTTGTGACATTTTTCACTTCAATACTGTTTCCAACAATCACAGACTTAGTTACACTGCATTGTTTGTGAATTTGAAGCAGTTTATCTGAGTGTGATTTGGAATTTTAGTCAAGATTCCCACACATATTGTTTTCCTTGCCACAATTTACATGTAACAATTGAAATGTGTTTTATTCAAATTGTTCACATAAAACAGAGATATTATCACCTCCAGGCACTTCAACCAATGCATTTAGTAGAGCACAGTACATGTACATGTAGGTAATTCTAAACCAATTATACATTTTAAACACTTTCAATTAACAATCACTGCAGTATGTGATGATATTGATGAAAACCCTGTGCCATTAATTCATATGACAGGAAAGAACTCTATCCAGTCCCGCTTCAGTTAGTTTCACTCACAATTTAAAGGGAAATCCAACCTTAATGGAAAGTTGCCCTGAAAGAAAGAGGAAAAATCAGAGAAGCAGATTGGTGAAAGTTTGAACAAAGTCGGACAAGCAAGAAAGTTACGAAATTTTGAAAGTTGTAATCACTATAATATGGGAATTTCAAATTGGCCGAATAGCTATCACTGTGATGTAGTTGTGGACAACTCCTCCATTTGCTCCAATAACAAAATGATTAAAATGTATTACTCTGTAGGACCTTTTTCTTTCATGGGGACCTATAACAATATGCTATCTCCAATATATTCTTAGTACTGCCCTGAGGGTAAAGCCACAACTAAATGATATTTTTTTGTACCACAAAGGGGAGAGTTGTTTGCAGGTAAGTCACAATCAACTCACCAAATTGCCAATTTGAGATTCGCATAGATGTAGTGATCTCATTTTCAAACATCCATAACTTTCTTATTCCTTGTCCGATTTCTTTTTACTAAGGTTGGATTGCCCTTTAAATAACATTCTTTTGATGTTTGAGCCATCCATGTGTAGAAACTTGTTTTTTCTTAATAATGTGTACATTAACTCTTACTGTGCCAAGGAGTTTAGCTCTCTTCAAAATTTTACCAAAATGTGATCAATGCTCACTTTTCAAATGTCTGCACTTGTCATTAACCATCTATTATTTCACAAAATATTGTGTACAAAACTTGTAGGAAATTTATTACCATTTCTTAAGATACCAAACATTATTACTTTACCCAACTTGATTGAGATTTGAACCTGGGTATAGTCAGAGTCAGTTTGTAGGTGAATATGGAGAGATGTTGGTCCTGATGGTCAACGCCTGTTGGTTTAGATACTTAGAGTATGATACTGCTTAATCATACCGTAAGTGAATTTAGGTAGCAATAATGAGATGCGGGAAAGACACAAAGAGGAAAAATTGCTAGTTTTGTCTGTGCTTCTAAAATTATAATCAGACATACAGTGTTTTTGAATAAAAGTTTTCATATGATTTTGCTTAAAAGTGTTCAAAGAGGTATATATTCTATATCCTTATAATTTGGTTCAGCCTCTATAGAAAATAAAATTTTGATTTTGAATAATTTTGTCATATGCATCTTTCCCACGTTTTTAGGCGCCACAGCATTTCGCTGAGCTAACTTAGCCGAATTAGCAGAGAACATGTACATCTTTGAACTCAGTTTAAAGGTCCATATCAGTAGTGAAGTAGTTAAACAAGTAAGAAGTATTTTAGCTATCTAGGAATCAAAATTGACGATAGATTATTATGGGATATTCATATCAAATCTCTTAGCGAATCGTTAACTTATAAGATATTTACTTAAAGAAAGCTCATTCAGTTTATAAGCTTTACTGTCTTGAATAAAATATACAAATGTACCATATAACCAATCTCTGATTATTCTTTGTTATCCTGATTAAATATATTTCAATAAATAAAAATAAAAAATCTCTTTAATTTAGATCAATATGAAGCTAACATTAAGATATTCTACTTGACAGGACATCATCAATCAAGCATTGCAGGATGGGACGTACGACGCGAGGATGCGAGTTCTTGTGAGGGAGATTTCTAAACGCCTTAAAGTGAGCTGGAAGACCATACGTGGATTTGAAAAGGGAATCATAGATGTATATGAGCAAGAAGAACATGAACTCACTGAGTAAATATTTTCTTTTTTCTTTTCTTTTTTATTTTCTTTTCTTCTTTTCTTTTTTATTTTCTTTTCTTCTTTTCTTTTCTTGCCAACAAGATCTTAATTTTTTTAGCCTAACTTGTTTATGCAGATGAAGCTTAAATGTGTACCTGTTCTAATAAAAAAACAAAACGGAGAGCCGCATTGTCGCAAAGTCAGATTCATAATAAATTATATTCCATTCATTTACGACTCTCTGGAGTTTTTTCTTCTCTGGGCTTCCATTTGACGCTGTAGAATATAGTATTCTGTGCACAGGTCTTGCATTTCATTTAAACTGGACATGCAGTTATTTTCGTGTCTATTTGTTGTGAACATTAATGTACAAGATTTGTTCTATATCGTGTTTTTCTCTTCCGACTTACCAGAGAAGAGAAGCGAGAACGAGACAAGAAAGCAAAGTTTAGGAAAGCTAAGCGCTATGTCATGATCGGAGCGGCAACAATAGGAGGTGGAGCTATAATAGGTGGGTAGAAACAAGATAAGATTGTCATTTGCCTGACAGAAGGATGCAAACACATTTTTGGTCCAAATTTAAAAAAAAATTAGTTTTGATGCTGAAGTGATGAGCTATCATTGTTAACAATTTGAAAACTGTGCACAATGAAATTTATTGTTTACATGTAGTCAAACAACAATCAAAAGTTTGAAATGCGTTTTTCTTGAATTGTATATTCATTGTCCGATCGAGCATCTATTTGCGCCACTCTGCTGGGCACAGATGGTACATGTATACAATGGGCAAGTAAAGTAAAATTTTGTATCGTCTCTTGCCTAAGATCATGAAATTGGGGGGGGGGGGGGGTGGGGAGGAAGGGATTCAAGTTTTCTTTGGTGGATAGTGTATTTAAATCCATCTTTACATACTCTCTGTTCTTCCAAACTTGTCCCCCAATAGTCCCTGACCGATCCTGGTTAGGCCCTTTCAAGCATATTTAAAAGACAGAGCCGGACTCTAATAGTCTGCCGGAAGGCTGACGAGGCCGATTAATGTCTCCTCAAATATGGCATACATTTGTAAAAGTAACTATTGGTTATTATTGGTTTGGTTTGGCAGTGTGATTTGGGTATAAAAAATTCTTTCTTTCTATATTTTGTTTCTGGTTTACAGGATTAACAGGAGGGCTAGCAGCCCCTCTCATAGCTACGGCAGGAGCAGCATTGCTGGGGACAAGTCTTAGCTTCTTTGGGACGGTAGCTGGGGCAGCCATCCTGGGCTCAATACTGGGTGCCGCAGGAGCAGGGCTATCGGGTAATCTGAGCTTTTTATCCGTGGAGGGGGGAGGCAGCATGCAAAGGAAAATGATATCAATCCATGAAGATATGGAAAGGTTATTGTGAAAATGAGCAATATTATCAAGGATCAACCGGCATAAGCTGATCATTCTGCCCTCGAATGACACCCCAAACATAATTACACCATCTTGTAATCGTCAGTAGCTAAACGACATGCATCAACTTTTTATTCCAGTCCAGTCCAGTCCAGTCCAGACTATTCTCACCTGCAAAAAACAACTAGAACCATGTCCAACTCTGTATCAGAGAAATGGGTTGTTTTGCAACCTTCAAAGATGCCTTAAGAGATACATGTACGTGTACTTATTCCAGCATGAATTTAATTTGATTTAACTCCTTCAATAAATTTGGATTTTGCATTCTCTCCCTGGTTTTGTTTTCTTTCCCTGATTTTGTAAGCACTGTTGTACTCTTTCTCTCTCTCTTTCTCTCTCTCTCAGGATATAAAATGAAGAAACGAGTGGGTGAAGTTGAAGAATTTGAATTCACTGCTTTGACAGAAGGAAGGGATCTCCATGTTACTGTTGCAATATCAGGTTGGCTGAAGAAGGACCGCCTAGGTATTAACCCTTTCAGGAAATATTTCAGGGCTAAATTGATCACCTTTTGTTTTTCAAATTGGCAACAATAATATTTTACTTTTAGTGCTAAATGCCTATAATTAGGTGTAAAGTCTTTCAAAAAATATACATGGTTGGGAATTTTGTCAAAATTTTGTTTAAATTGCCAATTTTGAGAAAAAAACAATGATTTTGAACCTTTCAATGTGTTGCCAATTGCAGGATTTTAAAGCTTATTCTTGTTTTTAAAATTCCTGGCATCAAACGCAATATGGTGATGCAACAAAAATGGACATAGTGTGTGCAGAAAATTTTGCTCTTTCAACTCATGCATCTAGTATATGTCTTTAAGATCTAAATCAATAGTTAATGAGTCAAACCACAAAATGTGGTCAATTGTCACGAAAGGGTTAAAGTGGGAAAAAAAAAACGTCCGTCCCCTTTTCGTTCTCGCGATAACTTACAAACTGTTTGGCGGATCAGCTTGTAACTTGGCCCATGTATGCATACGGGAGGGACGATGAACTGATTAGATTTTGGGGTCTCAAGGTCAAAGGTCAAAGGTCATAGAGGTCATTATATACATAAAAATGGTTCGTTCTTGTGATAACTTAGGAACCGTTTGGCGGATCAGCTTCTAAGTTGGCCCATGTATTCATATGGGAGGGACGATGAACTGATTAGATTTTGGGGTCTCAAGGTCAAAGGTCAAAGGTCTTAGAGGTAATTATGTACATAAAAATGGTTAGTTCTTGCAATATAACTGAAGAACTGTTTGACAGATCAGCTTCTAACCTTGGCCCATGTATTCATATGGGAGGGACGATGAACTGATTAGATTTTACGGTCTCAAGGTCAAAGGTCAAAGGTCAGAGGCATCATTATGTACATAAAAATGGTTCGTTCTCGCAATAACTTGTATGTATATGTGAGGGATGATGAACTGATTAGATTTTAGGGTCTCAAGGTCAAAGTTCAAAGGTCATAGAGGTCATTATATACATAAAAATGGTTCGTGATGTATGGAGTCTAGGCCTACCTATTTTAGAAATTTCAAGGGGACAGTGGTCTATTTGCTATAAAATATCTATTTCCTTGGTGTATTTGATGATTGTAAGTCGTCAATGGTAAAGTGAAAAGATTTGTAAGTTTGTTGGACCAATCCTTTTTAGAGTGTACATAATAATAATAATACCTGGCATTTATAAAGCGCCTTTCCCAAGTACTGGCTCAAAGTGCTATAGATATATATTATTACCCCGGTCATTGGATTCTGGCACGCCCGCACACAGTGTATGCACATTCTCCACTCCCTGGGGAGCATTCCAGCCAGTCGCCTGTTAAGCGCACACATGCTAAGCAAAGGACATTACCTTTCGCCATCCTACCGGGTACCCATTTAACACCTGGGTGGAGAGTGGCAGATGTAGATTAACGTCTTGCCAAAGGACGCTAGTGCTGCGGTGGGATTCGAACCCCGGACCTCGTGGTTCACAGTCCGGGGACTTATCCACAACACCTCTACATGTATGCCATACATTTCCAATCTGGTGATGGCGGAGGCATAGGTCGAAGATTCATCTAGTTATTTCTCAATATTCGTTCAATAGTCGCCTTGCATTCATTTTAAGTTTTCACAATTTCATTTTAGCCTTCAGTGACGAAATAATATTCAAACCCTATGAATGGACACAAAATGCTCTATCAACGCTTTCGTCCCAAAATGTGTTGCATAATCTTAGGAACTGTAAAATTGAGATGGGGGAAAGAGTTTACAACCCGTCCCTATTGAAATTGTACATATACCCTTGTATACTGTGTGAACAATCCATGATTGTTGTTAAATGTATACCTATTTTTCTTATCCTGCAAGGTTGTTAAAAATGATAATTGCTAGAAAAATAATGGCGTGTTTCTTTCTCCACTATGTGCAGATAACTTTACCGCTCCTTGGCATTGTGTGGCAACCTGTAATGAGATCTACTGTTTGAAGTGGGAGTCTAAGTACCTGATTGTTCTAGGTGAAGCCCTGGAGTATATCCTAAATTCAGTCATGAACATGGCTGCCAAGGAAGCTCTCAAATACACTGTTCTTTCAGGTGAGGGAGAAGAATTGGAACCTGCAATACTTGCAATAAGAGTTTACATCGGTAGAATTGGGTCTGTCAAAGGAAACTTTATGACCTGCATGTATTTCAACAGTAATTCCACTGATTAAAATGCATAATTTTAATGGACCTTTCAGAACATGATTTTTTTTAAAGGTGTATTAGTTGAATTATCTTTTCTTCTTACGAAATTGGTATCGCTGTTAATTTTCAGTTGGTGCACTATTTGTAGTGATGTAAAAGCATTGCTGCAGTTGTTGCTATATTTTAGTTATGCAAAATCTCTCGACACCAAACATTCCATGGTAAAAAAAAACAACAAAAAATTGACACAGTAGATGTACATGTATGTGCAGACATTTTTGTTCTATCTTTGTGTGCAACTGTTATATTTTTTAGGGCTCTGAATCAAATGTTATTGAGCCAAACCACAAATATCTGCAATTGTCCTGATTGAGTTTTTATGGATTAATGATGGTGATATGATCTCAATAGCAGTGAAATGGTCAGTAAACACTGACATTTTTGTTGATTGTTCATTCTGTCTGACAGGTCTGCTTGCTGCAATAGCCCTACCAGCAGCAGCTTATGCTGCCATTTCGAACTCAATCGACAACCCATGGAGCGTTGCCACTAGTAGGGCGAGTGAGGCTGGCAAGCAGCTAGCTGAGGTAAGAAAATGGAGGCTACTTTTCCCCTTTATGTACCATCATTTGCAAAAGTTTAAGACCACTATTCCAAAATGCAATAAGTCAAAGAAAGAAAAAGACTTAAAAAACTTATTTTTCAGACATACAATTATTTTCATGGCATAAGCTATGTATCTACTTGAACTGTAGTAAACATGTTAAGTAATCATTCAATGCGCAACTTTTGAGACCAAATTTGTGATGTCCGCGCGTGCGGTTCCGGAGTTACGCAACATTTCGTAAGTGCATGTCAGACCCAAAATTGCTCAAAAACATGATTTCGTGTACAAATCCAATGCAAATTGTGTTTCCAGCTAAAATTCATAAATGTTTCATTATTTTTACTTTTACTATTTAAAAACAATTAATTTTATGTTGTTTATGATTAAAATAGTGTCGCCGACGAATTCCATCGAAAAAACAATAAAAAACAAAAAGTCGAAAAACAAAGAAATACATAAGAAAAAAAGGATTTTACCGAATTTTTTTTTTGGTTTATTTGATCAGAATCTGACAAAGAGTCTGTATACAAAAAATTAGCAGTTTTGGGGCTTTATTTAATTAATTAGAACAAACCATAAATTTTATGCATAAATTAGCATAATTAATTAGTTGTGACATTTTTCGGAGAAATTGACTATACAGTTTTGTAGATTACGTGGTCGGTGACGTGTGTGCTGATTTTCGTTGCGAATGCGCGGTGGACGGCCGAGATCTTAGGGGGGGCGGAATCAGCCCCCCCCCCGGCTGTGAGTTGGGTCTAAATAACCCGGCTCTATTAGGGTTAAACTATTGCAAATGATGGTATTTTGAATCTGTACACATGTTTATATTGTTTAATCACAATGCACAGTGTTGGTATAAACACTTGTAGGTTCTCTTATGAAAGGTCTTTAGCCCTTCACCATTAGTTTGTGCACATGTTTCAACTTCAGGTAACCCTACATGAATATGCAGGGTTAGTTGGAACACTTAACATAATAATTTTGGTCTTGATTATTTTAGGTCCTGTTGTCAAGGCAACAAGGTAAACGACCGGTGACCCTAATTGGGTTCAGCATGGGGGCAAGGGTCATCTTCTTTTGTCTGAAGGAGCTCTCTCAACGCAAGGGCTGTGAAGGCCTTGTACAGGACGTCTACCTCCTGGGGGCGCCAGTCACTTCGTCAGTTGCGCAGTGGAGGCCGTTTGCAAGAGTAGTGGCTGGGCATATTGTAAATGGTTATTGCAGGTTAGTCTTCATAAGTAGACAAGATTTTGACATTTGAAATATTAGTTCTATTATACATCCAAAAAGGTATTTGCATGCCTGTGAAAGGTTCAATGGCAATGGTTCAGACACATTCCTCAGACATGTACAGAAAGTTTTAAAATTGGCATTATAACCACCTCCAGAAAATTGAGATATGACTGATTCATTATACAATTTCTACTAGGATAACAGGACATGTCAAAACTATGTAATTTCATGAAAAAAAAAACAGACGTGCATGTACATGTAAATAACATTCAGTTCTCGTTTTACGCATTTCGCAGTATGTTATAAAAGTTTCTACAAAGAGCTTTGGAAATCATTACTCCGACACAAGCTCAAGGACTACTCCTACCTGGGCCTTCTTGCATAAAAAGTTGCGATTAAACGCAACTCAAAAAATGAAACGCAAGTCCAAAATGTGCGACCCTGACTGGTTGAAAATCATTTTTTGAGTTGCGTTTAATTGCGACTCTTTATGCAAGAGAGCCCAGGTAGGCTAACCATTTTCTACACCTGGGTGGAGTGTGGCAAATGTAGTTTATCATGTTTCGATTAGTTTGTTTACTTTTTGTATGTCTAAGTGATGCATCTAATGCATGATAAACATTTCAAAATCACGTATAGCCAGTTTTTCTTTAAAGTGCAGTTGGTGCATACACATACACTTGTAAGTATCAACTTGTTTGTCTTCATTTATTGCTGGTCTCCAGGGGCGATTGGCTGTTACAGTTCGTATACAGGACGGCATCCATGCAGGTCAGTGACATCGCTGGATTGGAACCCATCCGATGGGACAATAGACGTATGGTCAATGTGGACATTACTGAAGTGGTGAGTTAATGACATCTAAAGTATGCTGTATTTGACACAAATGTCGACCCCTTCCGTGTCGCTAGCGGAGAATTTCGCCTAAGAAAAAGTAGCCAATCTTATTAAAAATATAGTGTTGAACAGTACATTTTTATTAAGAATGGCTGCATTTTTCTTCCAGAAATATAAACAAAGCTGATTCCCCGTTGCTCCGACATAGATGTACAAATGTACATGTATGCTCCGGCAGCCATTGCTCCTGGCTTAAATATTTTGTCAAAGGTATAGGGTTAGAGTTGGGTTTGAGGTTTGGTTTTGGGTAAGGGTTCTGGTTGGGTATAGTGTTTTGTCTGGGGTGGAGTTACAAATTCAGCTTGTGTGGTCACCGCAGAGCAGTTGTCGCCAAAGCATGTGTCGTACAACCGATTCCATAAGATGCATGACTGTACAATCCCCATAAGTTTGGGTAGATGTGGTTGGAACTGGAATGAAAGACCACATTCAAATGATGGCTTCATGATTGTGGGGAGTGAACGGTAAATTTTTTTCCAATGTTTTTTCTACATGATCCACAGGTCACAGGACACTTGGACTATTCGGACAAAATATCCACCATTCTGGACTACGTTGGACTTGAGACGAAAGAGAGCCCAATGTCTGGCAACCTCTCTGATCTGTCCAAGTCCAAAACCAAAGATGCGGCAAAGAAAGAAGCTGCTGAAGACGATGCCTTGGTGGTCAGGATAGATGCAAGCGATCTGCTATTACCAAAGAGCAGATCAGCAATGGACCTCGCCCTTGCCAAACTGAAGGGGAAAAAGGTTCCATCTCCGGAAGAGGTACCCGTACATGTAAACCCTGTTTTAACCCATTGAAAAGGAGTAAACCCTGATCAAGTTGGTTTGAAGAGGAGAAAATTTAAACAAGCAGATCAATGGAATCGGATAAGAAATGAGAAAGTTATGAATTTTGAAGTTGTAATCAATCAAACACAAATTGTCAACTCCATGACGTATCTTGCGAGCTCCTTTCCCATTTGGCCTGTACTAAAAAATCATTTAATTATACATGCAACATACATATGATCATTTCGCATGCAATAAAGATCCCGAGCATACTCACTTATCTGCGTGATACATGTACAAGAGACAGAAATATGAACCACATGGTACTTATTACATGTATTTTCCCAGCGGTTACGAACGGCATAGTAGGACAGGCCTAATTTGCCTGCTTCATGACTGACTTTTGTTTTCCTGTTATGTATCTTCATGCTTTTACTCTTCCTTGTTAGGCATAGGGCTAAGGAAAACTTTGTAATCTTACGCAACACATATTTAATTATGCCTTGAATAGATCGATTCCCTCTAGACGTACAGTATATATGTAGCTCTAGCTGAAATGAGGAGTACAGCAATAGTTCATGTTCTACAGTGTTTTTCATTTATGTAGAGTCCATGTACCTGAACTTCATCTGAAACTCTTTTTGTTTTGTTCAAAAATACTGAGATCAGAAATGGAAGATACATGTACATGTATATTTATATTGTAGACCTTTGATGTACAGATTGAGTACCGGTATGTGTATTTCTTTAATATTGAAAGTCTATTTTTCTTCTTTCATTTTCACCAAGGACACGAATCCAAAGCCCAAAACTCTTGCGGAGAATGTTTCTCGCTCCCGCTCCATGGACAAGATTTCACCTGGTGGTGGGGCTCCCTCTGTAGGAGGGGAGTCCCTTGATAACAGCAACAAAGATATTAGCAACCAAGGGAAGGACCTCTCAGCAGATGACCCCATGGCCAGTGGGGGAGCAGAAGGGGGAGGATTGGATCGGAGATCGAAAGATGGAAGCAGGGAAGACGATAACAGGAAGGATGCAGAGGAAAGCACGGAAGGAGAAGGGGGTGGATCCAACCAGAGATTAGAAGGTGATAGCAGTGAAGGTGATGGAAGCAAGGACACAGAGCAAAGCAAGGGAGGGAGTGTCACCAGGAGGGAGGATATCGAGGTGGGACAAGACCCTTTGAGTGCTCTGTCAGGTGCTAATGGGTGATGTCATTGAATCCTGCTTTAGATAATTGGTTACGGGAGACATACATGTATCGAGATGAGCTGATAATTGTTGATGAGTGCGATGTCAGATACATACTCTTTGATCTCAGTCCATCATGCCAATTGCAAATGTTTTGCCAGGATCTTGCACATTGAACAATAATTAGTTGATATTTGAGATGGGATAAGAAGGTTGGAGTTTGATGTCATTACACTTTTGTTTTATGTCTGTCATCTTTAATAGTTCCAAGTGTCTTTTCAGGCTCCTTCTTGAGATTTGACCATGATCTACACCCCTTTGCTGGAGGGATGAGTAGGTGGGGTAAAGGGAGTGAAAAACTGGATGATAATTCCTGAGTGCTTGCTTGCCTGAGTGGTACCATACCAGTGCTTGATTGATCTAAAGTACATGTAGATTAAGGTTTTACCAGTGCTGTGGCTGGGACCAAAATTATTTGATCCAAATTCCGGTGATTTGTCCACGAGACTGCGTCACACTTTAATACTCATTTACTTGAAGCCATACCAATAAAAAATGCCTCACGCCTTACGTCAAACATTTGTGGCTGTCAATTGTTATGTTATGTCCAATTGCAGAGGTTGATATTTCAAAAGAAGTCTTTCATACGTGCATAAAATATTTATTTCTGAAACAAAGTGATTTTGTTGTATGACATGTATGTACAGCCATTTTTAACAGTACTGTGTGAATGACAGGTTTTGCAAATTTATCTTGTATGCCAAGAGCTCTATTTTGGGGGCAAAACTGTTTTGGAAATGGCTTGAGCAAGGATTTCATGGTTTGAACTACTCATGCGTGCTCCTGTATACACTGTACAGTGGAACTTTGTTTTAAAGAACACTGTTATACAGGGATGCCACTTAGAATTGATAAAAAACATCTAGAATGGGCCCTTGTGTACATAAAAAGTGGTTTTCTATGGCTAAAAATATGTTGTCTGAAAAGACTATGAACATGGCCATCAAAGAAGCGGACAAAATATACAGCTCCTCATTGTACCTTCCGCAATTGCTCTGGTAGACAATAGAACATCCCTTCATTGCTATTATGTAAAAGTATGTAGAACATGTGTCACATGCATATTCACCTGTTCTACTTATTTTACATAATAGCAATGAAGGGATGTTCTTTTGTCTACCAGAGCAATTGTGGAGGGTACAATGAGGAGCTGTATATTTTGTCCGCTCTCTTTGTCATCGTGTTCATAGTGAAAGTGGCATTCCTGGGGGGTGCTTGATAAAGCTGTCGTAAATGACTTTACGAACGACTGGAACATGTTCTTGGGTGCTATACTAGTCAGATTCTCTATCATTTAGCACAAGAACTGATCACCAGTCGTGCGTAAAGTTGTGCGTAACTTACGAACAGCTTTATGAAACAACCCCCTGGTTATAACAAACTCTCATTATAACAAGGTGATTTTGCTGGTCCAACTTCTTTGTATTCTATTGTATTTTAGCCCTGATATACATGTAACAAGGTTTCCATATAAAGAGGTTATTTCCTTGGTCCACAGGAGTTAGTTATAACGAGGTTCAACTGTACAGCCTGTTTTGCCAAGAAATAGAAGTGCTGTGTAGCATGCTTTTCAAAAACAGATTTTCTTTTTTTCACCTCTCATCACTGTAAATACACGATATACATGTAGGTATTGTACAGAAAACTGACTTTGAGTCAGATCCAAACCGAGCTCTAAATTTGAAATGCTAAGATGCAGTTACATGTACAGTTCCAAATTTAGGATTTTTGATTTTCAGTTTTTCTTGAGATGAGGAGTTTGTTTATTCATAAGGAGCTGATTTATGAAACCTAAGAGAATTCTCATCCTGCAATTGATTGTTCGCATTCCTTTTATGTACTATTAAAAGCCCCATTCAGATGAGAACCCTGGCTTGTACATGTAATTTGCTGGAATCTTTTTACATTTTTACTGTGCAGTGTGAAGGGAATCGGCATATACATCTTTAAGATTGTGGTGGAGTTTACTCGCATATTTCATGAATCTGAACTCATTTTGTTGTTTGAACGCCACTTGATGTTATTGTTGGGGGGGGGGGGGTTATAAGCTGTCAAGTGATATAATCACCTTAATATTTGGGATCGTCTTCGTATTTCTGCTTTAACCCTTTCAGGACAGGAATTATTTAAGGGACATGTAGGGATTTAAGTGCTACACGGTTCTGATAAGATGTAATGTCTTGAAAACAGTATACATGGTTGGGAACTTTGTCGAAAAGTTGAAAAAATTGCCAATTTCGATCAAAACACAATGATTTTGAACCTAATAGTTTGTTGCAAATATATAAGGATTTTAAAGCTTATTCTCTTTTTAAACATTCCTGGAATCGAACGCAATGTGGTAATGCAACAAGAATGGATACAGTGTGTGCAGAATTTTTTGCTCTTTCTACTCATGCATCTGGTTTATTTTTTTTTGAGAGCTCTGAATCAAAAGTTACTGAGCCAAACCACAAAATGTGGTCAATTGTCTTGAAAGGGTTAAAGAAAAGACACTGCCTGGAACAGTTGGGGAAGGTTGATTATCTAGTACACACATGTAAAGAATTGTTATATCCTGCAAGGTTTTGAATGCTCAAAATGATAGGCAATAGATACTTATCTTGTTGAAAGTCATATGCACCACACTTTACATGTACATGTATGTGGATGAAAAATTTTCAGCTACATGTATTTCTCGTCATATTTTGAATATGGGAGCATTTAGAGAGCGGTCCTTTTCAGCGCACATTTCTTGTACATCATTCGTAACTTGCATACACTCTACATAAAAAGAATGAGAAAGCGTATAAATTGTTTTTTACCTTTGCCAGGAGTGGACTCAACATTCCCTAGGGAAAATATATGTACAATTATACATGTACATGTGTACAAGTACTTATGTCAGGCCTGCTGGTAATATTTGTTAAAATAAGTTGTGCAATAAAATATTATTTTTCTGATTTTTTTTTTTTTAAACTAATTTGCCAAAGAATAAAAGTTTTTTTGTTACTTCTACATCATTTTATCATGTACGATAGCTGAATTATCCAGTTGGGTCTATATATATATATATATGTTCATATTGCTATGCTGCTGATTATATAAGGTGAATCATAGCACCTTTTTAAAATTTTCTTCCATAAGTATTCTTCATTGAAACCAGGTACTGCATAGTTCAATATTATAATATTCACAAAATTACTCACAATTGATTCCAGAGACACCACCATGTACTGAATAATTATGTTCTTAATTTTTATTATTTTGGAAATTCAGCTTTTATACTATGCCGTGCTATTATATTGTTTATTTAATCAGATCATATTTTTTTTATCTTAGGATTAGTTTTGATTACAAATGTTTTTGTGGGAAAATTTGTATCAAAGGAGAAATCTATTCTTTCAAAGGATTAAAGTTATACTGTATATTTTCTTTATAACATGTACATGTTCATGAAATAAATCATCCATAAGAAAAAAATGTTAGTGTGTTGTTCTTGATATTCCAGATGAATTCATCATAATTTTACATAAAAGTGTAAAAAATTGATCTTCTGAGTAATTCTAATGTCAAATTATTCAGTTTAGACAAAACTATATTGTGTAACTCCCTGAAAGGTTGTTCAGAAATGCTGATCAACATAATTATTCTTTTGTCTACTTTGTGTTGTTGCTTCACTACTGATTGGCACAAAAAAAATGAGGAAAAGAGAGGAAAAGAAAGAAAATGGATGAAATAATTACTGAAATTTTATAAATTTAATACTGAGAAAATTGACAGTATTTCCATGCAATATATATCTGCTTAAAGTGACTATATTATTATACATGTACACATCATTTATTTTTTCAGAATAATTCCAAAGTGATGATGGAATATAAATGTAAAGTTTAAATTAATACTAATGACCTTTTCTGTATAAAATACACTGCATGGTTACCCTGCACATTTGTCATCCATTCAAATACTATTAGGCCATTACGAGATTCTTCTTTTTGCATAACAAATACCATCTGCCCTATCATGGCAAAAAAAAATAATGGCATATGTGGGAAAACCTGGGCTTCTCGAGGTTTTCATCGGGCAATGGGGGGCAGTTAGTTTGAAATTTTCATTTAGCCAACTCACAGACAAGTTAGAGCTTTCCTTTTTGATATACCAGAGTTATCGTGAGTCATTTTCACAATTTGTGGCAATTTGATGGCAAAAGGTTGTAGCCATAGATACATGTACTACACCTTTTTGCTTTGTATATAGACTCAGACCAATATGTACCAAATACAGCAGAAACTCGCTATAAAGAGCTACGATATAACAAGATTACTGATATGACAAGATAATTTTGCGGGTCCCAGGTCTTTATTTTCTTTAGGTTTTTTACCCTGATATAACAAGGTAATTTTCATGGTCCCAATTTAAGGTCCTCGTTATACTATAGTGCATCTCAAATGTACATGTATTTAATGGTAGATATCATGTGACCAAAACTAGGCCAAAACACACTTTGTGCAGTGGCTGGAACTCAAAGTGGTAATGATCCTTTTATTAAAATTATTGTCCAGTATCCACGACATGGAAAGGTTGGATTAGCACAGAAAGATTTATAGGCAAGTAATGTTAAGAACTTTCTTTAAAATAAGAAATTAATCCCAATCTTGATGAATGCTGTAAACCTAGAAACTTTCACGCCCATTTTAATGTTTGCGAATTTCGCGAGTGGATCAGATTCACGGTAGTTTCATGCCGCAAATCATTGACTCATTAGAGACGTAAATCTCAAAAAGTTTCATGTTTCGAAGGTTTCTGGTTTACAGCATACGTATTGGCTACATACATTTTAACAGTCAATACATGTAGGAAACAAATATAGCATGTAATGTATGAAGAGTAAATATATTGCACTAACAACAAGGAGCCAAAAAAGAAAAATAATACACGTAATAATAAAAGAATTTATCTACAATCCATTGTTAACACAAATATTCATTGACTACAGTAGGGCTATCGATGAAAATTTCACATACATGTACATGTACAAATGGAATACATGTATATGGATACTGTAAAACAGCAACTTTAGCGACATAAAACTTTCGCAAATTGTTAATGACAACCGCAAGAAACTTTCGCGAATTGCAATAATTTTAAGTTGTTTCAATTGTGATTTGATTATTTCACGGCATGAAACTTTCGCAAATCTCAACCAGCACTCGCGAAAGTTTCATGCACGCGAAAATTTCTGGTTTTACTGAAACAAAATAAATTTGCTATAATTCTTGTAAATATATTTTGACTATTGCATTCTGCAATTTCCATTTGGATACACACATGTATAATAAATACAAGTAGATGTCTGTCACATAATATTTGCATTGAAACACAAGTTACAACCAAACGTACATGCACATGTACATGTATCTCTAAACCAGGGCCCCCATCTTATAAAGAGCTGTAAGTGATTAGAATCTGTTGTAGGTCCTCAATCAAACTGAAATTTGTGCATGACAGCTTACCATACAATCTCAGTTTCATTCCAGTTGCCTTCGTTTCAAAGGAAGATCAGTCATACATTTGTCAACAAAGCTGACTGTATGCGAAGCCACATACTCGTACAGTATTTCTCCCTGCTTCAAGCATGACTAAACAGCAAATTTTGAAAATGACACTGCCTCGCTAACATAGCCCTATTATCAAAACGCCTTACCCAAAATTGATGATCTTGGTGTCATTTTACTCAGAAATACAGTTAATTTGCATCAGTTGAATCAGTTTGGACCACAAAAAAATAGTTTGGCTTATGCAAAATTTGACTTAAGAAATGTAAATAAATGTAAATAACACAGGTTTTACAGTTTGATCAAAAAAATTGATTCTTCTTTATAGGGAAAGTTTGACTTATGCAACCTCGAGGTATGCAAGGTTAAATGTATTATTTTTTGTACACAATGAAAAAAAAAAAATTATAGTGTCAACGATTTCGTTTGAAATTGCAGATCTCAAGCGTTGCGTTCTTTCTGGGCCACCCTGTATATGAAAATACGTTTGTGATTGGTACAGCCAATTCTTTACAGCACTTAAAAGTGGTGTACGTTAGCATACTGTACATGTAGGGTCAAGCCTTATTTGGTGTTACATCATGTATGTGACTATTTGCGTATGAAATGATTCCTCGGCACATATGGCTATTAACACATTGAATGCTATTTAAAGCCTGAGAGAACATGGCGTGCAGTCTGTGGGAAATGGATGTTATACCAAATTCAAATCGTACCCAACGGTTTAAAGATAAAGTTGAGTTTTTGTCATGCGATTACAATGTAAAGCAGTTAGGAAAGTTTGATCATGTCTACATACAGTGTATATAGTGAGGTTTTGGAATCGTCAAAATGATGAGAAATTGATCCGATCTCGCCGAAAAGTACACGCACTGCACACAGAAATGGGTATATGGGACTGCATTCACATGTAGCATTAAAGTGTTCGGCCGGTCTTCGGCTACAGGTATATATATTTCTCACCATATTTCGATTATGAGGGCATTTGAAGAGTAATCATTTTACTATGAGGATTTCCAAACTGACATAAGAGGAACGAGAAAGCTCACAAATTATTCTTCACTTTTTCATCAGGGTAGCCCATTCAACAAAAGTTGCTCTTCCAAAGCAGTTCTGTGATTAACATATAAGTACGGACAGTAAGACAACCGCCGGGAATGAGATCAAAAAGGCAACTTGTGGCATCTGTTGCTCCTATTACTCCTCAAGTGAAGGGGGAGACAAAGTTTGCTTCACTCATGTTCTGGTCGGCCTGGGTCTTCCTGACTTTCCGTCGCACGCACTTTGGACAGGGTTTCATTTCCGTCTTGCAGGCTTTGTGGTATACTGACTTGCATCTGTCACACTGAAATGAAGAAAAAAAAAAGAAAAGAAGCTACATTTAAGTACATTAGGTTTGTTGTCATCTTAACATCTTGGTAAGCAAACTGTCCATAACTTGCCTACGTGTACATTTATGTCTTTCAATTGCTAGAGGGTAAAAAAAGTTTCATGAAGTTTGGTTTTTTTTTGCTCTGAAATTCAGGCAATCTTTTGAAGATTCCCAGGAAAACAAATTGATTGATTTTTGACTGTTTTTCATGACAAGAAGAAAATAATGACATACTAATTTGAGTGAGTAATTGTGAAACTTTGATGCCACAAATTACGACTCCAAATATGGTCTCAACTTACAATAATAACAAGCACATAACATGTAAATGTCATGAACCACTATTATATAGAAGAGAAACTCCCTCAAAAAATCTTCTAACAAGTGTACATTGGCAGGGTTTGGGTGACAGTTGCAATTGTGTTTTAAGTGAAGTTTTGGGTTAGGGTTAGAGGTAGGTATAGAGTTGGATCCAGTACTGAAGTTGGACTGTACTGAACTGACTGTACTATCCAGTACTGAAGGAAAAAGATTAGTCCAGGGAATTGACCCAGGAGTGACTGTCGCAGGAGTATGTGTCAAAGAAACCTAAGAAGTCTGAAGCAACCAGACTGAGGTGTTCACATATGGTAAACAGTCACTAGCTTTCAAAATCAAAATGGAAGGAGACTAAATCCTACCTGAATAGTAAGGTCTGTGTCGAAGGGATAGATGATCTTGCTGTTCTCACAGATCTCACAGATGAATCCCTTCTGACTACAGAGGGCGCACTGTTGGACATGTTTGACGGCAAAGACCACCACCTTCCTCAGGATAGGAGAGAGGGTTCCTGCCTGCACCTGGGTGAAGTCCTGTATGGATGGACAATACACAAACAAGAACCATACTCAAGCACCTTGAATTGAAGATGTATGTTACTGGATATAAACAATGCATGTGTGAGCACACCAGAAAATTATGACTGTTAATCAGTATTACATTATAATCATCATCATAACCATCACAATGGTGATGATGATGATCTTCATCAATATAATCACCATCAATATATTTATCATCATCATCACCAACATCATTATTATCATTATCATCACTACCATCATAATCATAATCATAATCATTGTCATCATCATCACCATCACCATCATCCTCGATACCTTCATTCTCATCTCAATCACCACCACCATCACCATCGCCACCACCATCACCATTAATGTCACCATCACCATCACCACCATTACTATCACCATCACCATTACTGTCACCATCACTATCACCACCATCATCACCATCATCCTCGATACCTTCATTCTCATCTCAATCACCACCACCACCATCACCATTACCACAACCATTACCATCACCATCATCACCACCATCATCATCACCATCATCACCACCATCATCACCATCATCACCATCACCACCATCTCAATCATCACCATCGCCATCACCATTACCATCACCATCACCATCACCACCACCATCACCACCACCGTCACCATCACCACCTACATTAACCGTCTCCATTTTCCACTCACCAGCATGGAGTAGAGATGAACGTGGTCCAGCATGTATTCTCTCGGCCACACCCTCTTCTTGAGCTCCTCTGCTACCGACTGCTTACAGGTGAAAAGATAGGCTTTCAAATATTTCAGCTGCATACGCACTCCCTATAGAAAAAGGATATTGTAAAGATGTACTGTAAAACCATAAATTTTCACATGAAACTTTCCCATATTGTGAAACATAGATTGCAAAATACCTCTATTTGTATTACAGTCAAACCTGTCTATAGCGGCCACCGAAGGGAAACGGAAAAAGTGGCCGCTATAGACAGGTGGCCGCTATAGACAGGTCGGCGGCCATTTTTATTTTTTTGCACATACACTGTTACACGCAACAAAGTTAGTGTACATGCATCCATATATATCACTTAGGAAAACAAGCTATAGATCAACAGATTTGACGTATGACATGTCATATGATATATAAATGCTAAAATAATATGCTTTGTTGTCAATAAATGAGAAAAACAATAGATATACGAGCAATCTGTCATGTCTGTGTAAAATGAATTTTCCCTCAAATTACCACGTACGTACCACCCGCGGTAGACTGCTTTTCTTGATTTTTATAGTCTAAAAACGATGTCTAATCATGCTTTTGCTTCCTGTCAAAAAATTACAATAATAAGTTTATCTTTTGAATAAAATCGTGCAATCAATTTTCATTCAATAAATATTTGCCTTTTGAATGGTTTAAAAGAAGTTTTAACTGTTTTTGAGAACAGGCGATAGAACTAGAAGGTGCTCGCTTGCATTCGTCGAAAGTGCTAACGTCGACAATGGCCTGGATCGCCGGTGGACGATCCGAGTCGAGTTTTCACGCCGTTTTTCAGCAGGACAATCTCTCGTACATGAAATCGTTATTATTGATCTTTAAAAAAAATAATACTTGGGTAGTATTTTATTATTTTCACTTTCTAAAAAAAATCACTCCTTTATTATTTTTTTCAAAAGTTTTAACGCTTAAATTTTTTTTTTTATAAATCTTTTAAAAATAAAAAATTATATTGAAGTGTACGAGCCTGCGCTATTGCGCAATGGCGATCAATATCAATGCAATGCCGACCGCTATAGCTTAGGAGAACAATACAACTAAAGTGCAGGGGATTGCAGCTGGATGGTGCGAAGATTACGTAAACGAACAATACTAGTGCTTAATTCTTACTAAAAAGACTTTTAATCTCTAATTAGTCGGCAATGTGGTGAAACTATTAGATCTTCATGGCCATTGTAGAATCTATTCACGACGTTTGTGTGAGAGTGTGACTGAGCTAGGACTCGGTAAACACATCGCGCCTATGGCAAAAACTACTTTTTTGTGCATGAAGCTACGGCTCGACTCGATAATAGTGGCCGCTATACGCGGTCAGATATTGTCCGAGGGATACATAATGGGTGGCCGCTGGCCGCGTTAGGCAGGTGACCGCTATATGCAGGGTCTACAACACAGTAATTTCCTGCGGGGGATTTTTTGGTGGCCGCTATAAGCAGGTGGCCGCTATAGACAGGTGGCCGCTAAGACAGGTTTGACTGTATTTGCAGAAGGATACTCCAGAGGGAAATAACCCTATTCATATCAGTTTAAAGGGGACCCTTATATCCCAAATCAAACATTTCCCTTACCCCCAAAGAGACCCTTAATATTTAATTTCACAAATCTTATAGCCAAAAGACCTCTTCTTTACATAACTACTGCCATCTGTGCACAAATCCCAGGGATTTTGTTTTATTCAAAAAGACCCCATCTTAGGTGGAATTATGAGGAGTCATGTGTACATCTTTTGGTGGTAAAGGACCACTCCATAAGGGGTTGTTCCCCTGCGGCCTACACAGTACCCACCTTGACCTCTTCCAGCTCATGAACAGCCTTGTAGAGTGATGGGTTGGTTTCAGCTATATCTATCAGAGGCATTGCCTCAATCTGCTGCAAGAAACTCTTCGTGTGCTTGGCAACTGTAAAAAAGGAAAATTAATGAGGAAAAAAAGTTAGTCAAAAAAATGGAGAGAACAATTAAAGTATGGGCAATAGTGGATTACAGGATTTTTCAAGCAATATGTCCAACATATACATGTACAAACTGTAAATACCAAATAATTTCTGTAAAATTGTCAAAAAGTGGAAGGAACACTCAGTGAGTACAGTAACATTCTATAAATATTTAATACCAAATGTTCCTGGTCATACGAAGATTCAAAACATTTCGATCTTCAATTTGGCAACGCAGAGAATGAGATGTAGGCAAATGCAAGATCAGTATTCCACTAATAAAAAGTAAGACCTTTCTGGATCTGTAAATGTGTGTACTGCCATCACTCAGATACATGTACAAGGTGTTGTGATGGTGCATGTAACATGTAGAATACAGGATAGAAGTCTTAATGAGCTAAATACTTCATTTTCTCTCTTCTTCTTCAAATCAGCAACACCATTACAATGAGAGTAATCCATCAGTAATAAATACTTGAACATACTGCAAAGTTCTTAATTTTAATGAAAAAAAGTAAACAAATATGCAATTTACATTTTTTAATGATTATTGTGGTTTCGAAATTCTGACATCAAAACATCATTTGTTAATGAATGAAAGTGGGCATAAGTTGTGCTGTAATATTTTCTTAGTCAAACAAGTATTTTTCAGGGGTACAAGACGTGTATAAATAAACAAGAGCCCCAGGGGGCACGACGCTCACCTGAGGTGGATCAATTCACATCTGGTGCATGTTCTCTCTAGCACCACCAGGAGATGAACAACTTTCATTCTTCATCTATAGAGGTATCTCTATACACAATACCAAGTCTGAGCTTCCTACCAAGTTCGGTTAAATTCCAATCATGGGTTTTGAAAATGTAAAAAGTTTATGGATGGCGGACAACTTGCCCCACCCCCCCCCCCCTCCAGTATCTTACCCCCACAGACCCCCTATAGGGCCACCCAGAAAAAAATCTCCATACACAATACCAAGTCTGAGCTATTTCTGGTTCTGGAGAAGATGTTTGAAATTTACATAGCTTTTACACTTGGGGGCTCTCCCCCTGGGCCCCCTGGGGGCCACATGTACCATTTTAGCACCTTTGGATCCCCTACCCCTAAGGATGATTCCTACCAAGTTTGGTTGAATTCCGATCATGTGTTTTGGAGAAGATCAGAATGTACATTTTGCCTGGCAGCGCGCCCCCCCCCCCCCCCCCCCCCCCTCCAGTATGTTACCCCCACAGGGCCTGTACAGGGCCATTCAGAGAAATTTCATGAACAACATTCATTCTTCATCTATAGAGGTATCTCCATACACAATACCAAGTCTGAGCTATGCCTGGTTCTGGAGAAGAAGATGTTTGAAATTTACATAGCTTTTACAATTGGGGGCCCTCCCCCTGGGCCCCCCTAGGGGCTACATGTACCATTTTAGCAACTTTGGGTCCCCTACCCCTAAGGATGATTCCTACCAAGTTTGGTTGAATTCAGATCATGTGTTTTGGAGAAGAAGATCAGAATGTACATTTTGCCTGGCAGCGCCCCCCCCCCTCCAGTATGTTACCCCCACAGGGCCCCTATAGGGCCACTCAGAGAAATTTCATGAACAACATTCATTCTTCATCTATAGAGGTATCTCCATACAAAATACCAAGTCTGAGCTATGCCTGGTTCTGGAGAAGAAGATGTTTGAAATTTACATAGCTTTTACAATTTGGGGCCCTCCCCCTGGGCCCCCTTGGGGGCCACATGTACCATTTTAGCAACTTTGGGTCCCCTACCCCTAAGGATGATTCCTACCAAGTTTGGTTGAATTCTGATCATGTGTTTTGGAGAAGAAGATCAGAATGTACATTTTGCCTGGCAGCGCCCCCCCCCCCCCTCCAGTATGTTACCCCCACAGGGCCCCTATAGGGCCACTCAGAGAAATTTCATGAACAACATTCATTCTTCATCTATAGAGGTATCTCCATACAAAATACCAAGTCTGAGCTATGCCTGGTTCTGGAGAAGAAGATGTTTGAAATTTACATAGCTTTTACAATTGGGGGCCCTCCCCCTGGGCCCCCTGGGGGCCACATGTACCATTTTAGCAACTTTGGGTCCCCTACCCCTAAGGATGATTCCTACCAAGTTTGGTTGAATTCCGATCATGTGTTTTGGAGAAGAAGATCAGAATGTACATTTTGCCTGGCAGTGCCCCCCCCTCCAGTATGTTACCCCCACAGGGCCCCTATAGGGCCACTCAGAGAAATTTCATGAACAACATTCATTCTTCATCTTTAGAGGTATCTCCATACACAATACCAAGTCTGAGCTATGCCTGGTTCTGGAGAAGAAGATGTTTGAAATTTACATAGCTTTTACAATTGGGGGCCCTCCCCCTGGCCCCCCTGGGGGCTACATGTACCATTTTAGCAACTTTGGGTCCCCTACCCCTAAGGATGATTCCTACCAAGTTTGGTTGAATTCCGATCATGGGTTTTGGAGAAGAAGATGAAAATGTAAAAAGTTAACGGACGACGGACGACGCACGACGCACGACGGACAAATTTCCATCGCAATAGCTCACTCGAGCCATAGGCTCAGGTGAGCTAAAAAATATGGAGCCAAACTGTAACATGCGAAATTCAAAAATGTTTTCACTGAACAGACGAACCTAGTACTCAATAAGCCAGTTCGTAGATACAATCTGAGCATGAGCAGATAAAGGTCATCCGTGACATATTTATAAAACCCACTGACACGAATACTTGATATATGTCATGTAATCATTATTCAATTATTCACCAATAGTGCATTCCATGATCTTATCAAAAGCCTTGATGAGCTTGCTATATATACGAACCTTTATGTTTCTTGAAGTCCCAGCTGTAAAGAACCCTGGCAGGGATGATGGCCTCCTCATCAATATGACATTCATAGCAGTAATAGCATCCATCATATCCACACACCTTGGCCTTACCATAGACTGTGAAACAGTGAAAAGACAGGTCAATCTTTCAGTCATTTCAATAATCTCTCAATTTATTCTGTACACTTCTTTTTTCCATCTTCTTTTTCGTCTCAGCTTTAAAGGGATAGTCCACCCTGATTACAAGTTGGTTTTACAAGAAGCAGAAAAATTAAAGAAACAGATCAGTGAAGGTTTGAGCAAAATCTGACAAGAAATAAGAAAGTTATGAATTTTTGAACTGGTAATCAATCAGACACAAATTGGCAACTCTGTGACGTGTCTTGCAAGCTCCTCTCCCATTTGCCCTGTACCCCCCAAAATATTAAATTTCCATTTTCTCTATAGGAAATATTCAGTCGTACATGCACCTTAGATATAATCATTGCTCATATGCTGTGACACAAAACCTGAATGAAACATATCTATTCCTTCATCAAAAACAACAAAAAAATGAAAATCTATGAAATTTTCTGTACTGAGAAAATGGGAGAGGAGCTAGCAAGATACATCACGGAGTTGCCAATTTGTGTCTGATTGATTAAAACTTCAAAAATTCATAACTTTCTTATTTCTTGTCGGATTTTTCCTCAAACCTTCACTGATCTGTTTTTGTGTTTTTTCTGCTTCATTTAAAATCAACTTGTAATCAGGGTGGACGATTCCTTTAAAGTGGGGTTTATTTCATTGATCATTGACCCTTCTCCTGTGTATTTACTATCAAACGGTTTTAGTTATCAGAATCAGTTCACTTTCCCTTTTAGAATGGTGTGAAATAAGGTCATGTTAAATATACCAAACTCTTTATAATTTGATAAATAATTGCATTGCAATTACGTTCATTCATTATAGGACGTCGTCTGCTTAAGCAGGATCGATCCCTTGTGTGACGACATCAAAACATCGCTATATTTCTGGCGAATCCTCGGATATTCCAGATGCTTAGAAGAGCTTTTATTTATGTTGTTTTTATAATCATCAAAAACGTAGTTGACATAAAACTTATACGATTGCCATCTGTAAGCTTCCCAGTTTCTAGTGATACATTAATTGCCATATTTGTGATTTTCTTGCAATGTGATCTTTAATGAACAAAATTGCATAATGGTTATTATATGTATATGTACATGTACTTTGGGGGAGGAAGATCATACTTCATACATCAATTACATGTATGTCAAAAAACCCATTCTGTGTCTGCCACTAAGTTTCCTATTTCTATTCATAAAGGGATTTTCAAGACTCAAATTCTTTATATTTTCCCTTGTTTCAATGTAGGATTAATCATGTGTGTATGGGCAGTGAATAGTTATGCTCATGGAAATTAATCAAACATAATTGTATAAAATCTCTTTTGTGTGAAATTATATTATCACATATAAATTATAATTATGTAAATTAATCATACAATGTAAAAAACAAAATTTAATACATTATAATAATCATGAAAATTATATACTGAATGATACTGTCTATGAAGTCTATAAATTATGATAATTATGTAAATTATGATAATTATGTAGATTACAATTATGTAAATTACCATACAACGTAAATTTCCATAATTATGTAAATTATATACAGTGTAAATAGTACTTTACTCACTGATGCCCACTGGTCTTGTACAGCCTTTACACTGATAGTTCTGTGAGTCTAGACCATTCTCATTAGCAATGGTTGTCACCCGTGACAGCAGGTCTTGGGTACGCTACAGACAGTGGTGAAACAAAGACAAAATTTAGGTCTGCATTACTGGTCATACATGTACATGCATAAAAATATTTCATACACGAACGGCCCTGTCTTTAGAAAGAGTTGCAATTGATTTGAATTGATCACAACTTACATGTCAAGTTGCCTTTAATAAGCTGAACCTCTATAATAGCTCAAACTTTTAACAGGATTTGGAAAATATCTCTGCATCTTATTTTTCTATCATGCACTAATGTCTGTTGTAGAAGCTTAGAATGCAGTTGCAGGCATTTTTTTTTTTTAATATTTGCAAGTCAAAAGAAATAGTTTGAAATAAAAAATGTGCTCTTTGTCCAAGCCAGTTACGAGTTGAAATTCAAAATAAAATACAACTTATCTCTAATTATAATCACCATCTAATTATAATTATAATTTTTTTTCGGAATGACCATAAGATGTTGCTGTTCAAATTCTACCAGTTTGATGCAAATTTAAAATTAATCGCAACCACGTCCTTAAGAGGTAGGATCTGAGATTTATATTAGAATGTTGCGATCGATTTGAATCAAATGCAACTCTTCACAAAGACGTAGGCCCAAGGCTCGAAACTAACAAGGGTTTGGTACACATGGGACCCCAAATGTTGCCTTTGCACCCTAAAATTTAGTAATTTAAACAGGTGGCACATGCAAATGACCCTTAAGATTCCAACGTGCACCCCCTGAGTAAAAAGGTTAGTGAGTAGTCCTGCATAAACATAGTTACATTTTTTGAGTAATTGTTTTTCTGCACAGAAGAATAATATGTTGGTATAAATGTTTATACATCCATGAAAATTGATATAGTATCTATTGTAATGGATGATAATAATAATAATATTGGATATTTATATAGCGCTCATATCCACCATGAATGGAGCTCAAGGCGCTCCAATATTACCCCGGCTCTAGCTAGGCTACCAATTTCGGTGCTCAAGCATTCAAGGAATTAATTCCTGCCGGTACCCATTTAACACCTGGGTGGAGAGTGGCAATGTAGATTAATGTCTTGCCAAAGAACAGTAGTGCCACGCCGGGGTTCAAACCCACGACCTTCCCATCTCCAGTCCAGTGTTTAAACCACTCGACTACGATATAATATGAAAGATATAAGCAGAACTGAAAAGATGCAAAATAAATAGGTGATTCAAAAACAAGGTTTACACCATACAAAAATGGAATATGCATGTTTGTATGAAGTATCTGAAAAATAATAACTGAAAGCTTTGAGATGTTTATTAAGCAAAATGAGAAGTGTTTTGAGGTGTGCATCTTTCTTCATGAACACCCGTCAAACTATAATACATGTAGTCTACTGACTTCATTGTTCGAAGTCAGTATACTGACGTGAAATTCACATTACCGAGTCGGCATGTTTAGAAGCTGGGGAGCTGCTGAATGGGATGATTTCAAAATCCAGAGGAAAGTCCGCAGGTTGCGGAGAAGACGCCGTGGTACTCTGGTGAAGATGAGTGAAAACAGAAAGGAGGATATTAAAGAGGAAGTGATGAGTCTACTTTTGAAAGTGAAATCTACGCAAGCCTTTTAACCCTTTCGAGACAATTGACCACATTTTGTGGTTTGGCTCAATATCTTTTGATTTAGAGCTCGAGAAAAATATACCAAATGCATGAGTAGAAAAAGCAAAAATTTCTACACACTATACGTCCATTTTTGTTGCATGACCATCTTGCGTTTGATGCCAGGAATTGTAAAAACAAGAATAAGCTGTAAAATCCTTAAATTGGCAACACATTGAGAGGTTCAAAATCATTTTTTTTCAAAATTGGAATTTTTGTTTAACTTTTCAACAAATTTTGTAACAATATATATTGTTTTCAAAGATATAATGCCTTATTAGAACCCTGTAGCACTAAAAGAAAAATATTATTGTTGCCAATTTGAAGAGCAAAATGTGATCAATTTAGCCCCCAGATAACTCCTGTCTTGAAAGAGTTAACTCATTACTGGCTTTGGTCGACTGATGCAACAAACGGGGGACTGCCACAGTTGACTTCAGGTACATACTCCCAATAATGTGGCTGTCTACAGTTTTAATCCATGGTGAATATATAAAGGGTTAGAAGAGTAGAATGGAAAACAATTGAATAATTATGCAAACAATAACTGTTAATTCAAATTTGGCAAGTGATACAAGAAACGAAGGATGAATTATATGCGAGGCAAAGGGAGAAATATAAAGATAAACTACCGGTACCGGTATATTTAAAATGATACATAAAACAGTGTAGGTACATGTACAACCATATAATTAATTCTGCACAATCTCACCATCCTACGCACTTTCTGCTTCCATGCTTTGAAGTTAAAAGTTTTTAAGAAGAAAGTTGGTAGACTTAGCATGATGACAAACGAAGGTTACCATTGAAGAATGTTTACACAGTTTCAAACCTCTCCCTACATGTATGCAAAGTTAAGCAAATCAACTGTGTGTGTACATGTACTACAAAACTATGTGAATTTTCCAAATCTGGTTCACCTCATAAAAATAGATAGTAGGATCTACCTGTAACATCATAAGAATTTATGAGTGGATTACATCACATGGGGGAATATCAAGAAAAGGACGAGAACTGAAACAAGATCTCACCACACACTTGGGTTCTACAATTGTACATTTACATGCACTGCATGTTGCTAGTAAAGTACCTGCATGCACATTCAATGAAAATGAATCCTATTTCACATCCTTAAAGGGGGGAAGCACAGGTAGGATTGCAACATGCACAAAGCACAAAAGAAAGAAAACGATAAAATTATATTATGATTTTTGTTAAGATGCATGTCAAGTGACAGAAATAAAAAAGATCCTGATAATTAAGTGAAATATGTGTCCGGTATTAATAAAAAAAGATCCTGATAATTAAAGTGAAATACATGTATGTGTCCGGTAATCAAAAATAAGATGCAGAGCAAAGCCAGATGGGTTAATTAAGAGTGGGCATTTTGTCCATCCGGGACATTGAATATTTTATGGATGATGATTTTAGTAGGTGACCCTGGCAACCAAATTTGATCTAATTTCAATTCCAACAGTGATACCTTTCACAATGAAACATGGAACAGCTCTCTTCAATCAAATACTTATTTCCTATGGCCTTCAAACTTTCAAAATATGTCAAATGTCAGTCTGTGACTATAAACTAATCAGGCTCAGCACCTGTAAATTTATATCATTCCAAGAAGGCACACCTTCATTACCATTCAAAACATATGTGTAAAAATAATAATAAAAGGGTGAAGTACACAATGTACTATCACATGTGTATACAGGTGCATAGATAAATAAAATAAGTTCAACTAATCTATGAAAGAAATGTGTATGAGCAAAAACACATGCATGTTCTAAAGCTTAAATATTTATGAAGTTGTTTCATTTCCCATAAGATACCTTCTTAGGAGGAGCTGCAGAGGTCTCTTTGCCAGCTCGGTCACTACTTGGTGAGGTAAAAGTTGAAAGGTTACTGACAGGAGTGATGGCCTTATCTGTAGTGTCCATGTAATTCTTCAGCAAGGATTGATAACTCTCTGAAATGATAAACATTATCACTGATATACAGTTAACCTTGCATAACTCAAAGTCGCATACATGTAAGTCAAACTTTCCCTAAGTCGAAATCAGTCTTTCTGAAATCCTGACCAAACTATGCAAAACATGTGCAATACACACCTCCCAAGTCGAATTCTGCACAAGCCGAACCATCTCCTGTTGGTCCCAACAAATTCGACTTACGCAACGTTAACTGTCTTTGTCATCTAGTTTAACAGGTCACACCTGACCATTGTTTAATTTTGTCATTGGTTTCGATGTGAGGGTAATTCAATCAAATGATCGAAAATATTCATGACCTTACCAAGTAAGAAAATGAGGAAACTCCTTTTCAACCCCATTTTTCATTACTGTTCCACATTCTTCTGTAAAGTATGCCTAATGTTAAAGTGTACCAAATACCTGAAAAAACTAGAGCACTCAGAGGGGGGGACCAGTCCGAGTACATGTATTCCCGAACCCGTCACCCATCCCCCATTTGAATCAATGTTGTGACTGAAATGGATAAAGTGGCAATTTGGGACCTCGGGTATCACTGCTGACAAAAATGATCTTTTTGCACTTTTGTCATTTTTTAGTTGTTTTGAAATTGAAGGTGATCAGACAAAAACTGCAGCCGGTAGAGCGCTCACAAGAAAGTCTTTACTATTTCTTGAAAAAATATGGTTACCATGGCAACAATGTCAACTCCCCCAACACCAAAAACAATAGGCGTCTTCATCTTACCATAATGCACCTCCATGCGAAATTTGAAGGTGATCCGACAAAAACTGCAGCCGGTAGAATGCTCACAAGAAAATTTTTACCATTTCTTTAAAAAATATGGTTACCATGGCAACAATGTCGACTTTGCCAACACCAAAAACAATAGGCGTCTTCATCTTACCATAATGTCTCTATACGAAATTTGAAGGTGATCCGACAAGAACTGCAGCCGCGCGCTCACAAGAAAATCTTTACCATTTCTTTAAAAATATGGTTACCATGGCAACCATCACTCCGCCCACACCAAACACAATAGGCTTCTTCATCTTACCATAATGCACCTCCATGTGAAATTTGAAGGTGATCCGACAAAAACTGCAGCCAGTAGAGCGCTCACAAGAAAATCTCTGCGGCGGACGCGGCGAGACGATGCTAAATGGGGACCTAACTCAACAAGCCTCGCTTTTAATAGGTTCCCCCACAAGTGTATACTGTATGTGTTTATTACTTTTACTGGAAGATATTTATTATACCGAGTTATTATGATATATGTTTTATCCTTTGTATTATGCCATATGCTTACGTTTAAATTTCTCATGTACATATGTAAACCGATTGTGGAAACAAATAAAATCAAATCAAAATCAAAAGCAAAAAAAAAAAAAAAAAAAAAAAATCCATAGTATCCCCGAACACTAGTTCGGGGGATACAATAATTTGTGTACAGCTAGAAATTACCAACCACAAAGAATTTTAGCCAGCATTCTATAGGTCAACAATTCAGGAGTATGAAGGAAATATTAAAAGGATAACATGAAAATGTGGAACCCCACTCCTACTTGGGTTCCGCGAATACGGTGCATTGACAAGTCTATACATGTACATGTTGCTTCTAAGTTTGAGAGTTTACTTAAACATGCATTTAATTTAAGTCCATATTTTGATTATACAACTGTAAGTAAAGTGACATGGATCGGAACCTCTAAATACTTTATTAAAGCAAAATATGTTTTGGAGATTGGTACGCTTTAAATAAAGTTACTGTGGTAATTCTTGAACACTGTTATTTATCAACATAGAGTGGGCCTATGTTTATAATTTTATTCCTTCTGAACGGGTGTGATACATGTGCATGTGGATACATTACTGACCTTTTCACATTCATTGATCATATTTTCAATTATGAACGAGGCCGGTTCTCTAACAAGGCCACAGTACATCAAAACTAGTATAAAGTACATGTATGTCATACTTTATCAAAGAACAGTTTCAAAAGTTTTCCGAAGTGGCTCAAGTACATATCAGTAGGCGTAAATCTGCTGCAGTGATGTGAAATTACACATTTTCAATTCCTATGGTAATAGTACATAAACTAGTAAAAAATATGTCATGCATTCGAGCAAGGCCACGGTACGTTAAAACTTGGAAAAAATATGTCATGCTTTAGGAACACTTTCAGAATTTTTCCGAAGTGGCTCAAGTATCAGTAGGCGTAAACCTGCTGTAATGATGTGAAACTTCATGTACTCACATGTACAGTATTTTCAAGGGATTCTAGCAAGGTCACGGTACATTAAAACTTGTAAAAAAGTTAGGAACAGTTTCAGAAATTTTCCGAAGTGGTTCAAGTATGTGAAACTACAGAATGGAAAGTAACAGGCAAGGCCATTATAGTTGATGGTACTATTTAAAGTTTTCACAAGAAACCCTACCTTACAATTTAAAGAAAAATTCTCTCACATCTGCAGTGAAATTTTCAATTAGAATTTTATTTGCACCAATAGCTTTAAAATAGAAGAGACACATGTACATGTACATGCATGTACATCTGTACCTGCACTAACATCATTAGAGTTAGAGTAGAGTAAATTCACTAGAATTCAATACCATTTGTTACCATCCATTTAATCTTGCTCCCCATACATGTACATGTAGACCTTTAGGACTGATTCATCAACATACTTGTACACTTCTATCCTCTTATCATGTCGGTTTAATTTTACAACTCATCATCATCATTCAGATCATTCTCGAATTTGTGATATGGTGATCAAAGAGATTTAAGTTGTACCTTACATGCTCCAATGACTGCAGAGTAAATTTCCTACATTGATGGAATTCCTCACTTCAATCCTGGAACAAACACTATACCTAACTTAACCCTATTAGTTCCTAACCCTAAACCTAAACCTAAAACCCTATATATGCAAGGATATCAAAACCTTTACCCCATATCTTTGACGAAATGGAGCTAGAATGTCGCTAGCCTTTAATCATGGCGGCATGCTACGACTTTTCTTTGCTGCTCTACTACTAGCTCTGTCGATCCTTAAAGCCCACCGCACACTATACGATCGGTCTACGCTCCGATTTGGAAAGAAAATGTTATAGCATTAGATATAAACACTTAAACACATTAGATATGTTTGATTGAGGTTCAGAATAGTTAGTAAAATCGAAATTACAGGCTATTACGAGCATTCTAGTCGGAGGAAAGGCCAAATCGGCTCCGAATCGTAGTGACGTCAGAGCAGTCATGCGATTGTCTACGATTTGAAACTGATTTGGCCCTTATCCCGATATAAGGCTGACATCTCACCAAATTCCTATGTTGAGTATTCATATTATTGTTCAGAACCTGAATCAGCTATCTTTCACTGGTTAAACTGCCTATATTTAATGCTATTGCGATTATTTCCAAAAATCGGATCGTAGTCGATCGTATAGTGTGCGGTGGGCTTAAAACGAGAAGGCGACACACGCGTGCAGGCTGCCTTTACTCACCCGCCAACATTACTTGTTGTTTTCTTACAAAAGATTTTCATGAATAATTCAGTTCCTGATACAGATAATGAACCAATCAGAAGCTTTTAGGACACGGAGACAAGAGACTATTCAGCCTATTCTAGCCATGGGGTATTAGTAATATGTTACAGCAAATATGAGAACATATTTTCCACAAAACAAAAATATGACTGCTGATCAATTTCCTTTTTAAAAATGAGAATAAAAATATTTGTGTGGTCATTTTTTATCAAGAAAACAAAAATTATAAACACTTTCAGTTTTCTCCCGCTATCTACCCTATGCTGGTCGCCATCAAATAATGGACAAGCTCACTCTTTTCCGTACAGTTCCTTTTATTTGATTAGTTGAATGCACTGAACTGTAAAGTTCAGTGTAATTTACATTTGTAAACGAAACGCGTTGGACTGCCGTGTTTGGTGAGGTTGTTGAATGATTCATTACCTCTTGGTCGTCTGGATTATATGAATATTGATTACGTTGTTGTGGGTGTGAAAAAGGGGACGCACGCGTGTGACGACTTCCGCAATCAGAGGACTTCCATGCGTTTCCAGGATCGACAGAGCTAAGAATAGAGCAGCAAAGAAAAGACCTAGCATGACGCCTTGATGAAAGGCTAGAATGTCGCAGGAGAAGAATATTTATTTCCTACCTTGCCTTGTGTATCCATCTGGAGCATCTTCAGACATCAAAGCTGTTGGTCTGGGAAACTCTGATGACCAGCCTCTGGATCCTCCAAGACTGTTGCCGTAGGAACTCGTCAACTCTTCCTTTTCTCTTCCATCATCTTCTCCACTCGAAACTTCCCTGCTCCTGTCTTCCTCCAGTAAGCCTCTATCATTTGATTTCTTGTCCCTTGATTTACGTGTTCTTTCATTGTCAACCTTTTCTGATTGGACTTCTGTCCCCTTTCCTCTCCTATCATGGTAATCCTCCTCCTCCTCCTCCTCGTCTTCGTTGTAATGTTCAATGTTGGAGCTGTACACGTAGATTCCTCCAACTGCCGCATCAAGTTCCTCCTTCAAGGAGGGTATCCTCCGTTTCTTTCCCCCAATATTGGCATTACTCACATCCTGGCTTACCTCCGCATTGACAAATGGATTTTTGTCATCATAATCATCACTTTCAATCTGTGTTGGAAGACTTGTTTCCATTCCAAAGTTATCTGAATAGAAAGAAGCAGGTTCCTCTGCTCCTTGATCAGATGAATTCTTTGGTGCAAGTTCATTATCCTCACTGGGATACTTTTCAATGGCAGACGTTTCAATGAACACCCCAGACAGGTCTTCTTTGGTTTGTCCACCACTATCATACACAGTCCTTTGATTATTTACTTCAACATCGTCAGCATCATCATCAAAGGGGTTCTTTGGAGGAGCGGAACGTGCGTTTCCACTCTGGAAATCGATATGTCCAGTTGTTGGTGCATCTCCAGGAGGATCATTTTCTCCTTCAGGTGGCAATTTCTGAGTAGGCGACATATGGATGACGATACTGTCCTCAAACTCTTCTGACTCCTCTAAAACTACTGATGGTCCTTCCTCCATCTTGTGACCCAATGCTGCTACTGAGTTATTTGTTGTGCCCTTCTCGTCTTCGTCTAGACTGCGCAGCAAGTTGGTGCTCATCTCGCTCTCATGGAAACTGCCTACATGGTATGGCATGTCAACAGAATTGTTGGGCATCACATGCAAGGCACCGTCTGACACGGCGAAGCTTGGTGTCGATGACGTCAAGTTACCTGTTGCACCTGGCCAGTCTTGTAATGAGGTTGTGAGATCTTTGGAAAGGATAAATTAAGAATTACAAGAGGGGCAGAAGAACAAGAAAGAACATATTGTGTACTTGAAATGGGTATGAAAATGAAATCAAATGAATGTCATTGAGACGCAAGTGTTCAGTACTTGAAAATTCTTAAATAAAAGGTAGAGTACTTGTAGACAAAGTTTGATGATGAATATTCTTTATGATTTTGGTATCACATGAATAATAATAACTAGAAATATCACTGAAGATGATTATTAATACCCCCGCCCCGTGACGACAGCCTTTCTTGACTTTTGGTTGAAAACTAATCAGGTTCTCAATCACTTAGCACAAGAACATTTCAATTTCAATTTCAATTTATTTATTTTCATTTCCACAGATAAACAAAATTTGACATATGTAGAACATTATTCAGTAAGTTAACATATATCAACATAATAATTTCACTCATTTTTTTCCATAATCAAATAAATAATTGTATGGAGTTAACAAATTTGCAGAAACGGAGGGATCCACTAAAAAAGCCGAAGCTTGTAAAATGAGGATCCCTCGAAACACATTAAAGTAAGATAGTAAATCATATGATTAAAAAAAACAAACAAAAAACAAATCACCGGTCGTGCGTCCAGTCGTGCGTAAAGTCGTGCGTAACTTACGAACAGCTTTATGAAACACCCCCCAGGTACCCATTTACTACACCTGGGTGGAGAGTGGCAAATGTAGATTAATGTCTTGCCAAAGGACATTAGTGCCGCAGCAACTTGACTTCTCATATTAGGTAAATGAACTCTGTCATTTCTGTGGGATATTGTGAGCAGTTTCGTACCAAATTAATTTGACCATGAAACTAATTACCTGTGGATGGCCTAGGAGATGTCGCTTCGTTTGCCTTTGTATCACCGGGCGGAGACCAGGATCCCTTTAACATAGAGGGCGCCGCACCCCAGACGTTCAGCAGGGTGGAGTTGTAAGAGAGTTGGAAGGAAAAGTTGCCTAGACCTTAAATATTAGAAAAATGTGAGAGATTTGTTGCAAAAAGGATTGATGAATGGAGAGAGATACATTTAGGAGTAACAAATGAGTGATAGACAAGGGGGGGGGGGGGGGGGGGGAAAGGAGATAAGTGTAACAGATGGAGTGATGGATCGGGGGAAGCAAGAGATCAAATGCGCATACACAAAAAAAAAATTGAAAAGACAGAGAAAGGCAAGGGCTAAGTTTATTATGGTACACTGTACATGTAGATCTAATATCTGAGATTAATCAGAATACAAAAACTCTTACTTGAATAATTTTTTTCAGCCAAAATTGTTTAAAACTCAAAAAAAAATTTGGGGAGCTATTTTTGCTGCACCAACAAAATCAATATAAAAATTGCTTCTGTATTTCTTTGTTTTTGATTTTTTTTTTTCAATATCAAGGCAATTTAAATCGTGCCAACCCTGACATGAGTTAATCAAATACATGTTGGTCAAATAACAATATTCTATAGAAACAAACCTAATTTACATGTACAAGGTTTCTGATCAAAGATAGTGTCAGCCATCTGCAACATATTGAGAGACAATGGAAAAATTGGTCCTGACCTTTTATGGGAAGGAAGCAAGGTTTAATAGCCTGAAAGTAACCTTTGATCAAGACCTTTCTTGAAGACGAACACTGTAGGAGATCATGTCTCCTCACAGACACTCCATATCCAATATGTACATGTACATCATACTATACATGTAATTCGAGAACCGTTTGTCTGTTCGTCTGTCTGTCTGTCTGTTCGTCTGTCTGTCTGTCTGTCTGTCTGTCTGTTTGTTCCCCTACTCCTCCTAGATCCTTCGACAGATCTTCACCAAACTAGGATGGTGTACATGTATGTAGGGGGACCCCAGAATTGCCCTTGAGGGGTTGGTTTTTTTTTAAAACGTCACTGGGGTCATCACTGGGGTCAAAGGTAAAAATAAACACTGTTTCATAACACATACAGTCGATCATGAACATAATCGATTATAAACTTCTCCGCGCGCATAGGAAATCAACAGTGCTGTACATCCGCGCGCCGCTGTAAAAAAAACATCTCTCATCGCCTCATGTCGGAACCCGCAGCTTGAAGGTTCGTATGAATTTTTATATTATAAGACTTTTCGTGTTCACTTACTCGCACTGCCGATGGATATGCGCCGCAGCTTGAAGGTTCGTATGAATATGAATTTTCATGTTCACTTATTCGCACTGCCGATGGATATGCGCCGCAGCTTGAAGGTTCGTATGAATATGAATTTTGAAATTAAGACTTTTCATTCATGTTTAGTTAGTCGCACTGCCGATGGATATGCGCCACATTTTGTTCGCAATGCCGTACCGCAGCTTGAAGGTTCGTATGAATTTTTATATTATATATAAAAATTTTTATATTATATTGTCTATGAAGGAATCCTCAACTGAGAGGTAAGTACCTAACAAACCACACCACCCTATGCCAGGCACCCCCCCCCCCCCCCAACAAAATTGGTTCCACATTTCATTTCATTATTTTTTCCTCATTCAATTACAACAATGGATTATTTTCTCATAGCAACAAAAAGTCAAAAAAATTGTACTATATCCTGTTTTTCCTGCCTAAAATTCCCACATCTTAAACACGTTTATGCACTAAACGCTCCATTTCAAAAATCGTGGTACGGGTAAGATGGCTAGTGTATACTAATTTCATTCATTTGATAATCCCAGAATGGCGTTGTGTCATGTACTAAAATGTCACACACAATCGAAGTCTGGAGAATACAGTCATGTTCATGTATGAATTCAGAGGCGAATACGTGACCTGCTGAAAATAGCTGCCAATACTTTTCATATCAGGGCCCCGTTGCATAAAACTTACCATTAACGGTAACTTTGCCATCAATGGTAATTCCCATGGAAACCTTGATTTTGATTGGCTGTTGAGTAATGTTATGATGTTAGCATTGATAGCAGAGTTACCATTAAAGTTTTATGCAATGGGGCCCAGATGGTAATTTGGTACAATTATAGTAAAATGTATTTAATTTTATGATGAATTGACATTACTGAAAAAATTTCCCCTTTTACCCACCTTGCAGGTAGTTCTTGATGATAAACGGTTGCTCTGGATCCCTGAAGAAAGAGTTGCGACCATAGTACTGCCTGATAGCCTTACTGTCTCTTAGAATGGCTGCAAAGTAACTTTCCATCAAACAGTCATTTAGTGCCAGTCGAACCCACACCTAGACGGACCAAAAAAAGAAATGATGAGCAATTGTTGTCTACCGTTACGTTCTTTTGGTTTCAGCTTTTAATTAGAGGCTCACAGAGCAGTGTTTTAAAAATACGACAAAGCAACTTGATATGTCCCTCAAACCTCAAAAACTCATATTCAATTACACGCTACTTTGAGAATTCACGTACATTACATGTTGAAAGAATGTTTTGAAGTACATGTATGGATGCATGTAATTGTTTATTCTTTAAATTGGTTAAAATTGGGGTGGTATTCTGAAAACCATCCTATCCTTTATGTAATTGTCATAACAAATCAGTTAGGACAAGTCATTGGATAATGTCTGTGCACAGCTGGCTGCATTCCTGTAAAGTATTAAAGGCCAAGTCCACCCTAATATCAAGTTGATTTGAATAAATAGAGTAAAATTAAACAAGCGTAACAGTGAAAATTTCACTAAAATCGGATGTAAAATAAGAAAGTTACGGCATTTTGAAGTTTTGCATTATCTCATGAAACAGTGATATATGCATAACACGGGCGGTATGCAAATGAGTGAACCGATGATGTCATGCACTCACTTTTCCTTTATATGTATTTTATGATATCAAATATCATATATTTCATTTTTTTTGCTTCAATAATGTAAAACATGGTTTGACTCCATATGGAACATGTAAAATCATCATGTAACTTATTTTCATACAAGGAAGGGATTCTTTATTATCACATCTATAAAATTGAAATATTTGACATCATCGGTTCACTCATTTGCATACCGCCCATGCTATGCATATCACTGTTTCTTGAAATAATGCAAAACTTCAAAATGCTGTAACTTTCTTATTTTACATCCGATTTCAGGGAAATTTTCACTGTTACGCTTGTTTAATTTTACTCTATTTATTCAAATCAACTTGATATTAGGGTGGACTTGGCCTTTAAGAGGCACCAATAATAGGTGTTTATTCCATGCAACATCAGTTCGTTACGACAATTAACATTGTGTTAATTAACACAAAAGATAACATTAATCCAGAATAAAAAGTCTGATTGCTTAATTATATGGTGTCAAAACTAAGTCATGTAGAACCTTTAATAGCTGCGGAGAATCTTTCTTGACCGACTCTGTGAGCCCTATATTAACATACATGTAATATCTGTGATATCCAGATGATACATGTAGTTGCAGTCAAAATTGCTTTTCAAGTATAAATACAAATCTTGCCAGAAAATATGACAATGAAAGCGATGTTTAAGAAATGTGCACCACAGAATACTCACTAGTTAACAATAATGTAGACTGAATATATTAGCAGACTTTTTAATCAATATTACATCAAATGTTCCCAGCAAAAAACAAGTCACAAATTCTGAATTTGTCTTCCTTGCAAAGATTACGGAAATGTTTCATTCCAAAGGTGATGTGACATTCTTATCATGTGCAAGTAATCCTTGAATGTAAGGAAAAGAACAGCAAATATCATTAAGTGTCAAGGTCTGTCCCGTTTAAGGCAAATCGTCCTTTAGTTACCCCCCCCCCCCCCCAAAAAAAAAAAAAAAAAATCCCGAGTTTATTTTATTGGAATAAAGTGGATATACATGTACATGTATAGTTGAAGTTCTGTTCACTTTGAACTGTTTGTAACCAACAAGATTTCAAAAGCTATACAATTACGGTGAACAAGCAACAAAATATTATTCCTAAACAAACTGTAGGGGAACTGATTAGATTGTAGTGAGAAATACATGTACACTGTATAAATTCACAGCTGATAGGAAGTGAGGACATACATGTACTTGTATATGTATGCAAACTGGAGCGAAACATTTAAAGGAAAGCTTGAGTTCTGGGAAAGGTAAAAAATAATTTGTGAGCTTTCTCATTCTCTTTATGTTAGTTTGGAAGATTATAATTATAGTAGTATATCCCCTGAAAAGGATTGTTTTTCAAATGCTCTCACATTCAAAATATGACAAGAAACAGCTGAAATGTTCAGGCTAACAATTGTGTGTGTAATCCCATATCCATATCTGTGTGCAGTGCATGTGATTCTCAGTAGGATTGTGTCAATTTCTTATCATTTTGGTGATTCCAAAATCTTACAGCATACACCAATTCTTATTTGCTATATACATGTAATCAACCTTCCCCAAATGCTTTCACGATTCAATCTCATGACCAGAACTCAACTTTATCTTTTAAAATTCATAAACCTTCATAACATTTTTAGATGTATTATTGTCTGGTTTATGACCAGAGAGACTGAAACTACAATCTGGGTACTCATGAAAGAAAAAAGAATTATCTTAATATTTGTAACTCTCATATGATCATGACTCATAATGGGGGATTGCGATGTACAAGTCTGTTTTTACGAAATTTCCTGGACAAATTGATTGGGGAGATGGGGGGGGGGGGGGGGGGTATCAGGTCAATAGAAAGAGCAAGAACCTGTATCACTGACCGAGACTTGAAACAGGAAATCACAGACTAACAATCAATCATTATCAAGACAAAAAAGGTTTTCGTCCTGGATCATGACCTACAATGTACATGCAGGTCAGTTCAATATTTACAGAGATACACTGCACAGTATCAACATAGATGTACTTTTAATACTCAATACATGTTTTGACCTCAAATTACAAAACAAATGAGAAAACAGTTAATATACAGGTCAACGTACATGTAGTCTACAAACGTATTTACGTTTCTAACAGCCGGATCAAAATTACATTTGCATTATGACTATAAAATCACCTCCCTCAAAGGCTGGAGCAATCTACATGTAATTATGTCTTTTGGCAAGCACTTGAAAGAAACTTTACAATTCAATTTCAAGATGTGATCTAAACTCCTTAAAAAAGTTCTTCAATTTAGGTTTGAGCATTTATATCTCTGATAATCTCTCCAGTTACTGTATAATCAAATGTGAATTTAGTATATCTGAAATGCCTGTTTCTCCCCTTTACAATGATGAGCTATTTGTATTATGTTATGGATGTGTAGTACACCTGAATATGGGGCCAATTAAAAAGTGAAATGTTCCAAAATTGCATAATTGTCACATGTGAATTCTCCTTCTTTGAAGATAGATTGTGTTTTGAGTGATGTTGAGGTGGTCATTCATGAACAGAATAATGACTTCTTCTTTTGTTTGGAAGATGAAATGTGCTTTGTATGAAACTCTAACACAGTGATGATCCCACTATCATTCGATTAAAACACATTCCATCTTCCAAACAAAATGGTGAAAACAACATTCCACTTCACATACTGTATCACTACTTCAACATACAACTAATAATTCACTGTTGACAAAAGCAATGAATTTTGCAACATTTCACTTTTGACTTTTCTTAATCAGTCAATTAAAACACACTTCAAATCATGTTCAAAAAAAAAGAAAAGAAACATCAAACATTCATGAATGACCACCTTAACATAAGTCAAAACACAAATTCATCCTCAAACATTACAAAAGAAGGCATTTTGCAACATTTCACTTTTGACTTGGCCCTGTATTCAGGTGTAGAGAACATGATTTTCAACGATACCAAATTCAATACTCAAACTTGACTTGCAGAACTACATTTATTTTTGACGGGTATATTTCCCTCATTTTTCGGCCTTTCATACATGTAGGCATGGTTTATTTTGCTGTTGAAGTACATGTACATGTACATGTGCATGTGCCATACATGTATCTCTTCTAAAGAAGTTGAAGTTGTAACGTTTACTGGTTGCTAATTCATGTCATATTCTTTGTAATCTAAATGTCAATTTGAATGTTTTTTTATCATGTGTGAATCCAACCATATGGTTGCAATAAATTCTCAATACAATTCATATCTACCGGCATATGGCTATGCATGTATACACACCGATACTTGCTCATTTAGAAGTAGGGTGAAATTTAAAAAAATCTTTTGTGACATTTACAACTAGAAATTGCATGTCAGACCACATATTCTTTTCCACACTAAAATCAACATTGGCAAATATACTGCAAGACATACTGGATTACTGGTACACATGTAGCAGAGAGAAAAAAAATTAATGGGAGCGGTGATCAAGCGATCTACCTCTTCAAAATTCCAAAATAAATGTAGCTCTGCTAAACTGAAAAAAGAAAGTACTGGTAAAAACTAAAAACACAATAAAAACACATAAAAAGAAATGTGAGAAATCTTACTTGTAAAACGCTGAATAAAAAACAGCTCCCGCGAACAGAAAAGTATTATTTACACTGACAAGTACAGGTATGTACAGTGTACTTACCCTGCAAAAGCCAACCTCTGTTTTGATGAATGACAATTCTTTGATCTCTTCTGTAACATCTCTGTGAGTGAACTTTATCAGAAATGGCCAGAAAGTCTAAGTGAGAGAGAAAGAAATATTGATAAAACTGTAAACAGAATGCAACTTTAATTGATCTGTAATGTTTCATCAATTCAGACAAAATTAATACAAAATGAATGCCACTCCCCACCTTTATTCACTCAATTCTTATTTGCCATTATCCCTCACACACATATCAACTTCACTATACTACTAAACAGATTGTACACTGTACATGTATGTGAAATCGCTGTTGTCATGTTGTGTTAACTGATCTACAGGTACATAAACTTACCACAAAACCTACTCAAAAATATCTCCCTAGATAGATACTAGTATCAAATTTGAAATTCATGTACCTAAAAAAAAAAAATTAATCTTAATCCCCTTTGCACAAATTGTCACTGTTGAATATATTTTTTAAACAGGCATACATGTACTTCATTTTGTGCATTGTGTATTAGGATGATTTTCAATGTAAACTACACACAAATTTGCTGATAAATGATAAATCTCTATCTGAATGTTCCATGGGTCTCTCTTTTCCATAATCCATAATCTCCAAGATCAATCTTAATCTGCAATGCTATTGCAAGGGAAGACTATTTCCTGAAAAAAAATCCTACTATGGATTGGGATTTAACCCTTTCAGGACAGGAATTATTTAAGGGCTAAATTGATCATATTTCATTCTTCAAATTGGCAACAATAATTTTTTTTCTTTTAATGCTACATGGTTCTCATAAGGTGTAATGTCTATGAAAACAATATACTGGGCTGCAAATTTTGTCGACAAGTTGAAAAAATTGCCAATTTGATAAAAAAAACAATGATTTTGAACCTTTCAATGTGTTGCCAATTTAACCCTAAAAGCCGGGGGTGGGGAGGAATCCACCCCCCCCCCCCTTAGACGTTTCTTGCGATATGTCCGCAAAGCAGTCGCCGCGGCGTTTCATTTTTTTCTTTCAAATCTCACGCATCTTTTGAGACCAAATTTGCGATGTCTGGGCATGCAGTTCCGAATTTACTCAACATTTCGTACTTGCACGTCAGACCAAAAATTGCTCAAAAACGAGATTTCATGTATGAATTCAATACAAAAAGTGTTTTCAGCCAAAATTTAGAAATCTATAAATATTTTTACATTTACTGATCAAAATTAATTTATTTTATGCCGTTTATGATCGCAAAAGTGTCCCCGACAAGTTTCATCCCAAAAACAATAAAAACAAAGAAATACATTAAATCAATCTGATACCAAATTTTTTTCAAGTATATTTGCTATTAAAGAATACTGGAAAGAGTGTCTAGACCAAAAATTAGCATTTTTTGAGCTTTATTTATGTTTGATTTTGGGTTAGGGATTTTTTTAAAGGAAAGGTTGTAACAAAATGATCATCGATTTGTGTGCTTGATAAATGAAATGATTAAAGAGAAGCTGGGTTGAGTTCCAGTAAAGGTGAAAAATAATGTGTAACATTCTCATTGTACATGTATACCAATGTGGAAGAATGTCAAGTTAGCAATGAACTGGATTGCTCTCGAAATGCATCATATATTTACAGTGAAACCTCATTATAAAGAAGACTGTTATAACAAAGCAACTTTACTGGTCCCACTTGTTTGTATTATTGTTTGTTAGCCCTGATATTAAAAGGTTTTGATATAATGTAAAGAGGTAATTTCACTGGTCCCAAGAAGTTTGTTAAGGTTCCAATGTATTTCAAATACTAGTATACATGTCTACAACTCGTTTACAACTTTGGACCAAATCCAATCCAACATGTTTTTGCAGCCTCATGTACCCATGTTTGTGTCCAGTGCTTTAAATTGTTTTCAGATTTTAAGATAATTTTTTTTTTACAATTTGGAGGATTCAAAAACCTCACAATTGGCCTTATTTTACTACATAAATCAACCATTCAGAAAACCTTTCAGGAAAGTGCCTTTAACAATGAAATAATCAGCTAGTATTGCATTTCTTTGTGATCGGTCCCCCTTTCAGGCAATACCTCCTATTAAAACCTGATGTAACAGAAGGAGTAAATTTTGTTTTTGTCTCACCTTGGATGAGTATGAGTCCTTCAACTCATGAAGCAAGATGGCCTCCATAACATTACAGAATCGGTTCGCTGTGTCTCCACTGAGCCCCATAAAAATCAAACAAATAATTAAGGAATACACATGTTAATCATCAATCTGGGTTGTGAATTTTTTTTGGGGGGGAGGGGGGGGGGGGGGGGGGGGGGAGGGGAAGGGGTGGGGGAGGAAGGGAATGGGAATTCCCCCTTCCGCTTCTCATCATGATAAATGAAAAGGAAAAAAAATGGATTGCTGAAGAATGTTTTCAAGGGTAGTGAGCTATACTCTTGAATGTTGTGTTAGCAACACATTGTAGCCAATGTACAAGGGTCATACCGGTATTAAAAAGGAAATGGCATCCTATTCATTTTATAGTGCTATAAAGGCCATTTCCAAAGATTCAGTTCCTTAAAATGCACTTGACAAGATTTACATATGTACAAGAACGAGGAAACCAAGTAAAATAAGAGACAAGGGATCTATTAGTCAAATTAATTATCTCACCATATACATGTAGGCCATGAAGGAAAAAAACAACTTCACATCAGCTTAGAATTAATGATCATCTTGCTATTTAATGAATTATTATTGTTATTATCATTTTTTTTGGGGGGGGGCTTCATATGTGGGCTTTGATTTGCTACATCCTCTGACATATTGAAGTGCATACAACAATAAAAAGGGGTAAAAAAAAATCAAAATTACCTTCTGATGGCTGAATCAAGACTAATGTGATCTCTTTGGAGCTGCAGACATAATAAAAAGCAATACTGTTAATAGACTGGGGATACACAATCATGAAGTCAAAATACTATTAAAGCTAACACACAGCAAAATAACAATATATTCTCCTAAAAAGATAAGTAAAAACATGATCAAACTGACCATACCCCCATTTTTTTTTTTTTTTTTTGGGGGGGGGGGGGGGGGGGGAGAGGTGGTGAGACAAAAGATTTAAACTATACTAATCACCAAAAGATATTTTGCTTTGTAATAGGGGTTCCCTGTCGCAATATTACATGTACATATCAAAAATTTAAAGTTTCTGATATTACTTCAGTTTCTCAAAAAAATATAACAAGTTTTTATTCTTTTAATAAACATAAAAGCGTCTTGCAAGTAGACTAGTCAACACACCAATGTGTGCTTGCATAGAAAAAGGCCCGCACGGAACCTATGTCCGACTTGGGTTCTGCGTGAGCAGTCTGAGGGGTATCCTTTATTTTCTACATAAAATGTGCTTAACAGTTGACCCATAGAATGCCAAGTAAAGTTTCTAAAGGTTTATTTCCTAGTCTACATACACATTTAGCTGTACATGTATGTACACAAATTATTTTTTTAGGTGGTACCCTTCAAAATTCTCACCTCTGACACTGCCTCTATACTAATGGGGTGTTGCAAGAAAGTTGCGATTGATTGCAAGTTGCAAAATCATTGTTGCAAGCGCATCTTCTTGAATGGGCAGACCCTGAACCATTCAGAATGGTTGTTCTAATTTGCTTTACTATTTGCAATCGATTGCAACTTTCTTGCAACACCCCATTAGTAACATAAGATCTACTAAATTTCAACTAAAATTCAATTTTAATCTTTCCACTCTGATAAAAATGCCAAATCATGTACAGCCGTGGAAAAAGTTATTAGACCACGAATGGTTCCCGGTACTGATAGTGTTATTTTTGTGGTGAGAAGAAAATAAAATATCATAAAAGCAAGGTATGATTGCTGGAATTTGGTATTCATTCAATGAAATACAAAGACAAATCATTTTTATAATTTTGTATGCATATTACAGTACCCTTATTACACTACACTGTAAGCTTGGTCTAATAATTTTTTTTCCAGGGCTGTATATGCATGAAGAAGATGAGGTTCATTTAAAATGATAATAATCCTGATATGATATTATTGTGCCGCACATTTCATGACACATTCCCCCCAAATATATGGGGCATTTAAACAGTTAAAGAGCATGAAAAAAAAATATATTTCATACCAAGCCTACGTATGTCAGTGGCGTATCCAGGGGGGGGGGGGGGGGGGGGGGGGGGGGGGGGGGGTGGGGGGGGGGGGGGGCGCAAACTAGCAAAAAAAATAAAAATCCTCATACCAATTGAAAATATTGTTCATTAAATAGGCTTCAAAATTGGTCACATACGGTATACATGTAGCACTATTTTGCATATCAGCCCTTCTTCAGAAGCAAACATTTTCCAAAGACCCCTCCCCCATGACGGCGATCAATAATTTCTGGCGCCCCTACATGTACATGTAGATATAGCACATGTACATCTACATGGAACCCTACACAGAGAAGGCACTTTGATTTGGTGTTTTTTCTTGGTCCCATTTAATTGTTCTAAACTACAAATAAAATAATACATACATTCCTGTGAGAAACCATGAATAATAATTGAAAAATTCCACAGGCAAAAATACAAAAGCATAGGCACCTGACAATGAGCCTTGCAGAGGCAAGCTTTACCTTTTTGATAGAAGATGCTACTTCTTTGCTGAGGGTCAGCTTGATAGCCATCTGCCTCGCAGCCTCAACCTCATCTTGACCTGCATACAAACATTTATACAAGATAATTCCAAAAGCAAATGTTATTGAAAAATGTTTTCAGTTAGGCGGAGGGGCATTTGCCTTATCAAAATTAAACGTGTATCAAGTAAAATAAAATCACCATATACACTTATAGTGAGATCGATCATTTGAAGGTACATGTCTGTAGGTATACATAATGTACGTACATTGTATACTATCATAGGCCCACACAGTGGAGGAGCCTGGGATGGTATTCTGAAAAGTGTTGTAACTTTTATAATAAAGGGCAATCCAACCTTGCTATAAATAATAAAGTTGATTTGTGTGAAAGAAGAAAAATAAGAATAACAGAATGGTGAAAGTTTGAAAGAAACCGGACAAGGACTAAGAAAGTTATGGATGTTTGAAAAATGAAATCACTACATCTATGCAAATCTCAAATTGGCAATTTGGTGAGTTGATTGTGACATTTTTGTGGACAACTCTCCCGTTGGTCATACTTGTACACAAAAATATCATTAATTTGCTCAAACTATATTGGACATAGCATATTGTTATATATACATGTATGTAGGTCCTCATGAAAGAAAATGATCCTACTAAGTAGTGTTTGAAAAAAGTGACATTTTAGTCATTTTGTGTGTTGGAGTGAATGGGGGAGTTGTCCACAGCTACAGCTTATTCAGCCAATTTGAAATTCCCATATGTATAGTGATTACAACTTTCAAAAAATCATAACTTTCTTATTGCTTGTCCGATTTCGTTCAAACTTTTATCAATCTGCTTCTCTGATTTTTCCTCTTTCTTTCAAAGCAACTTGCTATTAAGGTTGGATTTCCCTTTAAGTATCTTAAGTATCTCTTACTTAAGGTTACTTAAGGTTGAGTTCTGGATGCAGGTAGTGATGCCTCTACATTTGTATGTCCAGATCCTGGTTGCCTGATAGGACTCGACATGGCTTGGGGGAGCTGCTCTGTATTTGAATTTAAATTCAACATTGTGCCAGAACCTATACCTCTAGTCTATTTCCAAAATGTATGACACTATCAGCCTCCACAACACAGTTTGGGCAGCTGTTCCACATATTTACCACTCTCATGGAAATAATAATAATACCTGGCATTTACAACGCGCTTTTTCCATAGTGGCCCAAAGCGCTCACAATTACAGATATATTATTACCCTGGTCATTGGATTCCGGCATGCCCGCACACAACGTATGCACTTCTCCACTCCCTGGGGAGTATTCCAGCAATGGGCAGTACAGTGACGCTCACGTTGCTAAGCAAACGACATTAACTTTCGCATCCTACCGGGTACCCATTTAACACCTGGGTGGAGACTGGCAAATGTAGATTAACGTCTTGCCAAAGGACGCTAGTGCTGCGGTGGGATTCGAACCCCGGACCTCGTGGTTCACAGTCCGGAGACTTATCCGCTGATCCACAACACCTTACTAGTGAACTATACTTTTATTGGCTCTTCTTTTGCTTATCTTAAAGCTATTACCCTTTGTCCTGGTAATATTAAGCTACATGTACATGTAAATAAGAGGTGTTACACTTGGATCGTATTTTGATCGTATCATGTTAATTGTCATAGCAAATCAAAATTAGGACAAGTCAGTGGTCAATATGTGCGCCCAGCTCTCTGCGTTTGCATAATGTTGAAAAAGACATCTGCGCAGGCACCAATGGTGATTGTTTATTCCACGGAATTTCAATCTGTTATGACAATTAACATTAAAATACTTAAGATAAAAGTTAAACAATTTTCAGAATACCACCCCATTTTGCGTGGGAGGCACAATATTATGACAAATTCTGTGACAAGCAAAAAGAAAGAGTCTGTGCATCAGGTACAATGTAATCAAGTAAAATATTAACAAATTCAGACTCCATGAGGATACTGCCAGTTGTGTTTTAGATATTATAATGTCCTTCGCTGACCAAGTTACAAATGTGTCAAAATCTGTAAATTTCCATTCTCGAAACTTGAGTAGAATAAGAAAATTCCTCGATAAGGACACATGTCACTCTGTGGTTATATATCTCTTATTACATCTCGGCTGGACTATTGTAATTCTTTGTACAATGGTGTGACAGGAAAAAACTTAGATCGCTTACAGAAGCTACAAAACAAAGCTGCCCGTATCATTCATTGTAAACCTCGGAGTGCACACATAACCCCTCTACTCAAAGAATTACATTCAATTTGGCTTCCCATTTAGAAAAGATACTCAAATCTCATTTGTTTAAGCCCTAGATCTTATCTGATTCGTCCAGTATCTGGATCAATGTTTTTGTCTAATACGTTTGCATTATTTTTTTTCTTCTTTTACTGGACAACGCTTTTGCCTTTTGAGTTTTGGTAAAGCCGTAACTAAAGGGCATAATCTTGATATTGTCCCTTCAAATACAAACTTATGTCCCAAAACAGATAGGAATCAACTCTAATTGCACCAGGGAGGAGAGGGAGAGAGTTGGGAGGGGGGCCTCGGTCTAGATGTTTGTATTTTTGTTAAAGTTATTTGCTATGAAATTTCTAAATATTTATGTGATGATTGGGGGGGGGTCCAAACATGTTCCCTTATTAAATATTAAGCTCTATATGAGCAAACACTGCGATATCTGACGGTAATGCCGAGAAAAGTTATTTAAAAATAATAATGTGCTATGATATCTTTATTTTTCTATTAAATCAGAATATTTAATTTGATATGATTTATGGAAATTATAGGGATTATAGGCCTGCAATGTAATTTTATTAGCCTTATTCTTTTAAAATTCAAGACAGAAAAGGCTTTAATAAAATGAGATTGCGTGCGAGCAATTCCTTATATAAATATAAAGATTACATTAAGAGTGGCGTATCCAAGATTATATATCCAGGAATGTACGTGCCCCTATGTGCCAGCCAAAACCAAATCTGACATATCCTAGTTACACATCGAATGAAAGGAAATGTGTACCCCCCCCCCCCCCCCCCCCCCCCCCGCAGAGAGAAAGAATCTGAAAACTGTGATAATTTTTTTCCCTTGCTTGTCCTTAAATTCAAAATAGAAAGCATCTGATGATTTTTTTCGTTCGTCAGGCGTGAGCCTCCCCCCTCTCCCTGCATTCCTGGATACGCCACCAATATAACCAACTTACGGTAAGTTATTCGTAATATTCTGCTGTAGAAATGTGAGACGACAGGCGAAGAAAACAGTACAGGGGCTTGCTCCGAAGCCATCACCAACGCAATAGGGCCTTTACCGATTGTACGAAAAGGGTTTTTGAATTGAATTAACTAGTAACCGAAAATATAGCAGCTGATAATATAATTTATTTCTTACCAGTCCTATTCTGTCTTTGTAGGAATATCCCATTACTTTTGCCCCAGCTCTCCTTGTCTCTCTGTCATTATACACACGAAGTATAGGAATGTAGCTATGAGTGGCTAGGCCTAGCCCACTCATAGCTACATTCCTATACTTCGTGTGTATAATGTAGGCAGTCATACACCTCAACTTTTTAAAACACCACTGCACAAAAGTCACAAACATTCACTCAAAATCGGCATTTAATTTACAAAAACCGACCACTAAATATCCAAGAAATACAATAAATTCAACTCACCGATGTTGGAAAAGATATTTCAAAAAATCAAATCCGTAATTTACTGTTGATTCTCGCGAAACGAGCTATCGGAGTCATTGTGTACATTTCCTGGTCGCCGCGGGCGCCGACATCTCCCCCCCCCAAAAAAATTCGGTCCCTATGGCTTACACGGAAAAGTCCCGATTTTCTGTGTGCGCGATCGTAAAGATCGATGTGCGCTTGCGATCCCGAGTTTCTTCGTGGACAAAAATTTTATTGGCCGATTTTAGTCTAAGACATCGGCAGTATGTAAACAACACGCGATCGCGAAACAAATCGGCGGGGATTTCTCCGGTTTTGGACAAGATTTTGACTTTGGATTTTGCTGAAAATATCAAAAGTTCTTCCTAACGGCCATTTGAGGTAGGAGTGAGATTTTTAAGGGCTGAATTTGAAAGCAAGGTATTTAAAATATTTATCTTATTTTCCCCCCATACCTTTAGTACATGCGACAGAAAATACCAACTATTTTACAGGAATGTACCCGGGAGTGGCCTAGCCCTAACGTTAGGCCTAGCATGCCTAGTGAACTTTGGACCCCTGACGTCAGCGTGGAGCAATTGCACTGGACTCTTTTTTTTCGGGGCCAACAGGTTCTCGGGATCGTGCCATCACTGGGCTTATCGCGTATAGTCGGCGAATAAAAAAAATCAATAAAAAGAGTCCAGAACTAGACTAGTGCACGGAGTGCAGCGGGATAACTCCAGGCATGCCAGGCCAGGAGCTCCAGCGCGATACGGCGGCGGCGGAGCTCCCTGCCCGAACCGGCGCCCTGCTCTTGTCTGGATTGTTTCTCCCCTGTTCAGCTGTCATGGCTGTTCAGTGTTCGACGAAAATTCTGTTAGTGTTAGTGTTACTGTTAGTACTTTCCCAATTTTAAGAGAAAAAAGGAGATGATGAATATACTTCAATTCACATCAAAGAAATCACATGAATTTCCATTTGCTGATTTTACGATAGAGAATAGGACTTACGTTTCTTTCCAAACAGGCTCATTTTCTTGTTGCTCGGCAGGCTAGCTAGCTGAAGCAAAGAGTTTAAATACGAAGAGTGCTCAGTCCCGAAATAAAGCACGCGTATATATTGTGGTACATGTCGATCGGCCCAGAGGGAAAGGTTATAGTCTTAATCAAGATGTTTGTATTTGTTATTTTCTTTATTTTTTTTTCTTTTTCTGGACATCACTTTTGGTAAAGCAGTAACTACAACATGTAGTAAAGGGCATAATCTTGATATTGTCCCTTCAAATACAAAGGTATGTCCCAAAACAGATATAGGAACCAACTTTAATTGCACCAGGGGGGGGGGGGGGGGGGGAGGGGGGCTAGGGCTAGATGTTTGTATTTTTGTTAAAGTTATTTGCTGTGGAATTTATTAAGCTCTATATGAGCAAACACTACGATATCTGACGGGAATGTCGAGAAAAGTTATTTTAAAAGTAATAAAATGCTATCTTTATTTTTTTATTAAATCGGAATATTTCATTTGATATGATTTATGGAAATTTTAGGGATTATAGACCTGTAATGTACATTTTTTAGCCTTCTTCTTTTAAAAGTCAAGACAGAAAAGGCTTTAATAAAATGAGATTGTGTGCGAGCAATTCCTTAGAGTGGCGTATCCAATATTATCTTATTTTTATTGGTGGCGTATCCAAGAATGCACGTGCCCCTACGTGCCAGCCACAACCAAATCTGACATATCTTAGACCCCTTTCCCATCGAATGAAAGGAAATGTGTACCCCGCCCAGAAAGAATCTGTAAACTGATAATGTTTTTCCTTGCTTGTCCTCAAATTCAAAATAGAAAGCATCTGATGATTTTTAGTTCGTCAGGCGTGAGCCTCCCCCTCCCAATGCATTCCTGGATACGCCACCAATATATTTGTAATATTCTGCTGTAGAAATTTGAGACGACAGGCGAAGAAAACAGTATAGCTAGGGCTTGCTCCGAAGGCAATAGGGCCTATACCGGTTGTACGAAAAAGGGGGGAAATGCCCTCCGTGTTTTGAATTGAATTAACTAGTAACCAACAATAGCAGCTGATGATATAATTTATTTATTACCAGTCCTGTTCTGTCTTTGTAGGAATATCCCATTATTTTTGCACCAGCTCTCTTTGTCTCTCTCTCTCTGTCTCCTCCCCCTCTCATTTTTTTTCTCATGCTCTCTTATTCTCTCTTACAACCGATCTGTATAAAAAAATGACTCCAATAGAATTGATGAACTATATAATAATGGGCCGAGGTCCCCTTTTTGAAACCCAAGTTGGCATACGGGCTCTTGCCTAAAATGTTGAAAAACCCGGATCGAGCACCAAATTTAGTTTGGGAGCCCACGAGGCTAACAATGTCGTTCTATTAACCCTCCAAGAAAACTTGTAAAAAGGCCCACCCGCGAGACTGACGTGACAGTCCGGGCATGGATCAGTGGGGGATTTAGGGGGCTTTTTAAAAATTGTATACCCCCTTTTAGAACTGATAACTTTTTTTTTTTTTTGCTTGTGAGAGAATTATGGAGGAAAACTGGACCCATAAAATCTGATACCCCACCCCCTCCACTGAGCAACTTTCGGAGGGCTGGCGAGAAGAAAAAATACAAATCTCCCTTCAAGCAGTTCCCCAAAGTTGACAGCCCTGCTATAATTTTGTGCCCCCACCCTTTTACTACATCCTGCATTCGCCCTTGTCATAGAACAACTCAGAAGCCCCCTCCCACTACATTGTCGGTCTCTCGGGGCTGTCGCTGCCAAAGGCAAGTAAACGACAAACAGCAAGCAAAAAACCTTGCCGAGCCAAGTTTTGGCAAACTGGCATAGTTCAATCGGCAACGCCACCACCTCGTTCGGGATCGCAGAGGGGTAGACCGGGCCTAGATAGTGCATGCTACACTTATCATGGTAGTGTATTCCATGCTGCTTGCATGATCTAACATCAGCCATTAGGCTAGGCGTAATGCGGTGATAGAACATTGATTATACGAATTTATGAATTTAACACACTGAATTTTGCCTCTGGTACATTAGAAATATAATAGTGAACTGGAATTTAGTTAGAGTTTCTTCTAACCGGCTGGCTGGGCCTGCCTTAGGCGGACGTACGTCTGCTACATGGTCATTGTCGTCGATCTCACGTGATCGGTACACGCCCACATTAGGTCATCGATAACAATATTGGAATTCACGTTTGGTATGGCAAATTATTTTTTTTTTTGGTCAAAAGCATGCATATTCCCGGAGATTTGCGCGGGGTTTATTGGACTCATCGAGCCTCAATTATACCCTTTCAAAGCTTTAAATTTCATGTAAATCACATTTTTCATAATTTCAAATAAATACTAGGGGAATTAAAGTCATTTCAAAACCCCTGTTTTCATGTGTTAACCTATGGGAGCTGGAAGGCCAAAAGCATACATATTCCCGGGGATTTATGGGAGGTTTACTGGACTCATCAAGCCTTAATTATACCTTATCAGAGCTTTAAATTTCATGTAAATCACATTTTTAATATTTTCAAATAAAAATTATGGGAATTATATATCACCCTAAAATTCCTAGTTTTGGCGTGTTAACCTATGGCAGGCGAGACGTTTTTGGTCAAAAGCATGCATATTCCCGGGGATTTATGGGAAGTTTACTGGACTCATCAAGCCTTAATTATACCTTTTCAGAGCTTTAAATTTCATGTAAATCACATTTTTTCTATTTTCAAATAAAAATTATGTGAATTATAATCATCCTAAAATTCCTTGTTTTCGCGTGTAAACCTATGGCAGGCGAGACGTTTTTGGTCAAAAGCATGCATATTCCCGGGGATTTATGGGAAGTTTACTGGACTCATCAAGCCTTAATTATACCTTTTCAGAGCTTTAAATTTCATGTAAATCACATTTTTTCTATTTTCAAATAAAAATTATGTGAATTATAATCATCCTAAAATTCCTTGTTTTCGCGTGTAAACCTATGGCAGGCGAGACTTTTTGGTGGTCAAAAGCATGCATATTCCCGGTGATTTATGCGGGGTCTATTCAACTAGTTGAGTCTTAATTATACATTTTCAGAGCTTTAAATTTTATTCAAGGCACATTTTTCAACACTTTGATTTAATTCTGGGGGAATTATAATCATTAACCCCCCCGTTTTTGCGTGTTAACCTATGGGAGATGGAAGGCCAAATGCATGCATATTCCCGGGGATTTATGAGGGGTCCCTTGCAGTTTTTGAGCCTTCATTAAGCCTTAAGTCTCAAATTACATGTAAGCGACATTTGCACTAAATTCAAGGTAATACTAGGGGAACTATAATCATTTTTAAAATCCATGTTTTCTCGTGTTAACCCTATGGCAGATGACTCTGTCAAAAAGCAGGCACGATCCAAGGGATTCATATAGCGGCATTAATTGACAAAACAAAAAAGGTTCAAGAAATGTTTTTTTTTAACTATCCATCCCTTTTCTCGTTCAAAAATCAGACTTGAAAAAGATAGAATAAGATATGAAATATCAAGAAAAATTGAGACATCTTTTCACGTATACCTATGGGGAACGTATTTTTCCGTGTCTGTTTTTAACACAGCAAATTAAGCCTCCAAAATGTACTACGGAAGTAGGTGAGAGTAATCTGTCTTGATACTATTAAAAGTCTTTGGCTGAAGGGCGATCTCGATCACGTGAGCTGCATGCGAAGTGCCCCAAATACTAGTCTTCAAAGAAGCAAAATATTATTGTTATTACATTGTCTACTGAACGAAAATAGCAAAAATACAAATGAAATAATTGTGCGCTATTTATAGGCCTGTTAGTAACTCGTGGGATAGGATATTGCTATAAGTTTCATAATTAAGGTGTGCCACTTGGGTTTCAAAAGGGGGGGGGGGGAGAGCAGCTGGATAGATATGCCCCCTACTACAAGTGGGGAGGCTGGAAGGGGTGAGGATAGGGGTGTCGATCCATGTTCACGATTTGGGGGGGGGGGGGGGGGATGACCCGCGAAGGAGCGAAACCAGTGGCGTATCTATGGATTATGGCGCCTGGGGAAAAAAAAGTCCCCCCCCCCCCCCCCCCCCCGGAGTGCCCAAACTTATCTACTTAGCAAGCGGAAAATTTTTCAATTTTTAACCCTAAAAACGCAATTTCTTGTGCATTTTACCCAGGATTTTCAATTTGTTTGCATTAATCAATAATTCTAGATAACAGGGGTGTCGATCCGTGTTTACAATAGGGGGTGGGGGAGGGGAGGGGGTGACCGTCGAGGGAGCGAAACCAGTGACGTATCTAGGGATTATCATGGCGCTCGATCGGGGCAAAAAATGGAAAATTTTCGCATTTCAAACCTTCAAAACCATAGATTTCTAGTCATTGGCGGATCCAGGGGGGGGGGGGGGCCGGCCCGTACCCCCCCCCCTTTTGGAAGAGAAGTATGAGTTTTTACCATTGACGATCCGCCATTTTGTCGATTGTGCCCCCCCCCCCCTTTTAGAGTGAAGACCTTTTTTTTTTTTTTTTTTTTTTTTTTGCTTGTCAGGGAATTATGGAGAGAAATTGGACCCCATAACCCCTTACACTAAGCGATTTTAGAAGGTTTGGCGCAATTTTTCTTTTGTCCCTACACCCCCCATTCTTTTTTTTTTGGGGGGGGGATATATACCCCCATCCCCCCCCCCCGGATCGACACCCATGGTGTGTGTGCGGGTGTGCGGGTGTGTGTTTTTCTTCTTCTTCTCTCTCTCTTTATCTCTCCATAGACATATTAAATATTATGTCTCTCTCAATATTTTCGCGTTTTTTTTCTTTCTCCTTTTTATTTTTTTATGACATTTTCGTTCAGTGATGGAAAACACATATTTAAGGTATATCTTCAATTGTATATATCCGATTTTATAGATTTTCTTGTAAATTGTGAAAGTTTCTGTTCATATTTTATTCATGATTGTAATATTTCTATTTTAGACTGTATATTTTATTTAAGTATCATTTTCGACAGTCTAAAATTTTGCATTTTAGCGAATTCCTCATTAAATATAATATAGGTTTTCCCGGCCAATTTCGCACATTTTCCAGTCAGTTTGATAATCATCATTTTGTCTTCTTGTCTTCTAGACTGTATTCTTAAATTTAGTGTATCCTCCCTTACAAATGAATTATACAGTGCGTCCCAGAAAAAAGGAAACCCGTTTTTGGAGATAGATATCTTGATAATGAAATAGGATTGGAATAAAACATGGACACGTTTAGTAAGAATAAAGTCTCTTCTTTTATGTGATACCAAATACACGAAGATTTGTTTATGCTTGACCGACTTAGAACAAGTTTACCAGCTTAATGTAAGAATCGATTTGCACAGAATATTGGTGCGAACGTTTTAATGCAGATTATTCGAGTTTGTTTTCAATTCCCTTCATGTTGTTGTAACAGAGCAAAACAAGTTTTACATGAATTGCCCCTTCTTTGTAAATAGTCCTCTCCCCTCCCCCCCCCCCCCCCCCCCTTCTGTGGAATGGATTAGTCCAGAAATTTCTTGCATTTTCTGTTTGAAACAAAATTAAAGGAAAGCACTGCACTCGATAAGCTCAACGGCCATGGCGCCGCAGAGTCTGTCAAGTCAGAAGGTTCTCTCCTTTTAAGAGGTATGTTTATTGATTTCATATCTGTATTAGTGTAAGAATGTTGTATGTTTTACAGCTAATCTTCTGAAGAGTTTTAGTGATTAATATGTATGATTCAGTGATGTTTTATAATGATTCAATCTCAGCCTTTCATTTGGATGCTGAGCTTTATTATACAGTGCACAATGTAATGAGGAGTTCAGTTATAAGTGAAAGTATTGATTCATGAATTGCTAAACTTTATTACTCCTTTTGACATGGGGAGACTGCATGATAGTTCATTCCAAATTAATTGTACATGATTGTATTGTATTCATCAAGTTGTTAGGAATTGTCAACTTGTTATAATATTTCATGATAGGACTATTTGATCAATCAAATACTTGATTCATGAATGGCATATCTTAGGTAGATGTGAGAAAAGTTCACACACAAGCAAATTTGGGATTCAGTTGTAACATGCTATTTGCATAGAAAGTTACAGTGTGTGTATCGTGTGTGTGTGTGTGTGTGTATTATGGCTGATAGCAGTTAGGCCTGTATGTATAGTACCTGTATAGATAATTAAGGACCATGTAGGGCTCTAAATCTAATACACATTTTAACTTGATGCATGTGTGTGTGTGTGTGTGTTAAGTTTGGCAGCAGTGCTGACTAAAATCTGTAACTTTACAAGCACAAGGTAAAGATGGAACAGGACTATTGAGATAACCAGTTGAAATCCTCTCACTAGATTTTTAGTGTTTTTGTCTTATGTTTATAAAGATAAGTTACTCTACGAGGTAGTTCGGTCTAGAGTTTATAACTTTATCTGTCATGTTTCTTTTAGATTACAGTCATCATGCAGTGTCAGATTCATGAAGGCTGATTTCATTACACTTGCTTGATGGGCATGAAGTAGTCGGGGTGAGTGTATGGAATGTACTAACGGGTTGAAATTAAACAAATATTCACATTTTAATTTATGAATGATACTTTGTTTTAAACGAAGTGCAGTGAAGTTCAAGTAAGATAATTTGTTTCATTGCTCATTAAGTCTGAATTTATAGCAGATTACTCTGATGGTGTTTCTTATTGTGAAACTTTCTCTTTAATTGCTATACATGTACTAGATTCAGTGGTAAAATACTTTCAAATCATATTAAATTGCTATTTATGAAATGCTTTAATGTTTTCACTAATGAATCAGGTTAGGCATCTCGTCTATTGTACTTAGTGATCTATTCGATATTTAAAGCAGCTCAGCGTAGCATCGTAATGAGTCAATCGTTTTGTATAATTGCCATTGAAATGTGAAGATGATGTATGTATATATATTTCTACAACTGTTTGTTACAACATGTACACCAGTGACATGTATTTGTTATTTTGTTGTATTTTGATACAGGTTCTTGTTCTTGTTTATATTTTTTCGTACTGCATACGACGGGAGGAATAAAGTGGAAAACCCTCATTACATCTTCTTCGAGGCGTCGTTTATTTCCCTGTGTTACATTGTTATCACGTTTCCTGTTTTGTCTTCAGTATCTTCTTTCTTGTGTTTAGTTTTCTGTTTCTGTTAATTCAGGTTTTTCTTTTCATTTCCCCTTTTCGCTCACTCCTTGCTTTTAATGTGATACATTTTGTTTCACTTTATGAATCATTTCTGGCTATTTGCATCTTTTCGCTTTTTACATTTTCACAGTCTCCATGCATCCCCATTTTTCATTCCCGATTTCTATTCAATCCTTAACATTCTTTAACTAAGTTATCTTCAATTCATTTCAACCTTCTTATTTCATATCAGTAATATTCTAACCTCAATCTTTTCAATCTCTTGCATATCTCATCTTGCTCTCTTGCTGACTTTTCTTGTGTTCCACTTAAAAGAATTGTGACACCTAATTGTGACACCGAATAATGGCACATAAACAAATGATGAAACTAAGTTTTATATCTTTTTATTTCATCCTTTACAAGAGCAACTCATAAATCTTGGACCGTGTAACTCTATCCCCAACGTCCCTCAACATGTCCACCATGCCTGTCCACGCACACCTGTGCTCTGCCCCTCATGGCTCCTACTGCCTGGCGAATCACGGGTTCTTGGTGCCGCAGTGCCTCACACTCTCTCACGATCCTGTTACGCAGGTCATTAGTGACTGTGTCTCGTGGTGGGGAGGTGTAGACCCTACTCTTCAGAACGCCCGAAAGAAAGAAGTCACACGGGGTTAGATCTAGTGACCTGGGAGGCCATTCGACATCATGATTCAACGCGATGACTCTGTTGTTGAAGAGTTCCTGCAGTCTCTCCCTGACGACTAATCTTCGATGAGGCGGTGCCTCATCTTGTACCCACCAGACTCTTTCGAAGCTCCCATCCGGCTGGCGAACGAAGTGTTGATCAAGTTCTGGAACGATGTCTTCGTTGATAAGATGTAGGTAGCGTTCTCCATCGAGATTTCCGTTGAAGAAGAAGGGTCCGATCAACGATCCATTACCACAGAGTCCTACCCAGACGGAAACCTTCTCGCGACTGATGTTGACATCGTAGTGGAACGGTGGTGGGTTGTGGATTGGAGCATACTGCCGGACGTTGTGGTTATTGACCTTGTCGTCCATGAAGAAGGACGCTTCATCTCCAATGATGAGGTTTTCAACAAACCTTGGGCCACGATCCAGCAACCACTGGGAATATCGGAGTCGTCTGGGCATGTCAGCTTCTAGTAGTTGGTGCCGAATGCGTATCCTGTAAGGATACCATTGCACGTCCAGTCGGATGATCCTGTGGTAGGAAGACCTTGACATGCCAAGTCCGTTTCTTCTCGTCGAGACATTGGGATTTGCAGCTACTTCCTGCTGAACTGCGGCAATGTTGTCCTCTGTTTGGACTGACCTTGGCCTCCCAGATCGGACTTTGTTGAGGTTCAAACTTGTACCTTCATTCTGGTATTTTCGAACGTTCTTCCAGATCGTTGACTTTGACGGAACATTCCGATCAGGAAACCGACGACGGAAAGCTTGGGCAACTTCCTGAAGGCTTCCAGTGCGGTCTAGGAAAACTCTTTGCTGTGTTGTTAGCTGCATGGTCAGGCAAGGTTGTGAAAAGCTTGTGCTTAAAACAGTATTCATTCTCATTGCGATATTTGGTGAAAGAAACATTAAAAAGAACACCAAAGAATTGCTAATGAGCCCTCCCTTTCTTAACCAACGTTGCTGCATCCTTTCCAATCTTGACCACTTATTCTGTGCAACTTGATTTTGACATTCAAACTCTCCTTGCTCATCAATGCATAGACTTTAAGTGTCATATTAGGTGTCAAAAGAAAGAGGAAGAGCTAAACTTTATGATGATATATATTATATGACATGAATTGTTCTATTTTACTCGGAAAATAACTGAAAACACCGGTTTCCTTTTTATTGGGACGCACTGTTTATCAGTTCTTTCTCGTGACATTGTATAGGCCCTACATCTACGTGACAAAAATGAACAGACCTTTACTGGATCTTTGACAAACGCCATACCCCAAAACATGTAGGCAATATCATTTCAAAATCATAATGCAAGACCGTGAATCGGGGGGGGGGGGGGTGGTACACAAATGCCCGTTTGTCAACTTTTGGAAAAGGTAGACCCGTATTTTTCTCGAAAAGACGCTAAGTGGGGGGGGGGGGGGGTCCAGTTTCCCTCCATAATTTTCTGACAAGCAAAAAAAAAGAAAAAAGAAAAAGTATCATTCTAAAAGGGGGGCACAATCGACAAAAGGGCGGATCCTTTATGGTCATAATTCATACTTTTCTTCCAAGGGGGGGGGGGGGGGGGGGAGTGCCACAACCCCCAAGGATCCGCCACTGCCGTGAATAGGAACAATCATGTTGGGGGAAATTGTTAAGTTGAATGCACAACACGGATGCTCCAAAATGAATTCGAATGCAGGAACGGGTTTTTTGAGTGATCACGTGACCATGCGATGCTAAATTGCACGATTGATTTACGAACTACGTGCGTGACCTATGAATTCGAAGAATAGGAGTGTTAATTTGACTAATTGAAATGCGAATTTGAATGCGTCCGAGAAGAATTCGAATGCACAGATCATGAATCTGAACTGCCGAATAGCACGGCATGGCGAAAATCGTTTAAAATGAATGCTCGTAAAATGAATTAGACTGACAAAGTTGCGAAATTGGCTGGGGAAAACCTATTTTACTATATTTTGGGCTATATCGTGGTTGAGGAAACCACTTGTTCGTTAGCACGCAAAAATAAAGTGCAGAGTCTATGGACGGGGAATGAGGAAACCAGTGCGTGCATGTATAACGCAATGAAGCGCCTCTGTGTGGAGTGAATGGTGGTTTCCTAAACCACAATAATGCCATATTTTGCAAAGTCGGATAGCAACAAATTGGACAGAGTTTTAGAGCACTTTTGATCACACAGGCAAATCCATGATTTAAATCACCAATTGAAGATCGGGCATTTCTAATTTTGGGGGGAGGGGGAACAAACCTTATTTGTTCCCCGTCCCCTCTGTAGTCCAATAGGGCGTTTACATTGTCTACTGTTTTATACAGGGGAATCTCCCCGGGGGGGGGGGGGGGCACTCAGATATATGGGTGTACACATGCGTGTCCATGGGTTTTCAAAATACCACCTAAACAGGTTTTATACTTGGATGAAGAAAGACCCCTAAACGAGGATATTTTTTGCGCGGTTTTTCATCATCCAACCCCCCTAAACACGGTTTGACTTAAATATTACCCCCTAAACAGCGCGCTATAGTATAAGCAACAACACATTTCAGAGGGGGAACCATTTCAGTGCACTATGGCTGCGTCGGTAGAACTCTCCGCTCCCGATTCTCCTCTCTTTTTTGCATCCATCTGCATGCACTGCCGCGCGCCACTCCCTGAACTGAAATCGGGCTGTAAATCCCCGTGAAAATCCCTGAAAATATCAGAAAATGTCCCATTTACATATTGGTGCCAAAGTGAAAAATATACCACCTAAACGCGTTCGGCCGGATTAGTCAAAAACACCCCGTTTTGTTGAAAATCAGCGTTTTTGGACCCCTTAACGCGTAACGCGCGTTACGCGTTCCACCTGAAAAAAAGACCCCTTTTTACGCGTTTTCTTGGACGCGCATGTGTACACACATATATCGGGGTGGCCCCCGGGGGAATCTCTACCTTTATAGAGATCTCAAGCAATGCAGTTTACTAAGTTATCATGATTATGCGAGGGAGATGACCGCGCTAGAAAATTTCCCAAGTTGAATATTGAAAGTTTGCATTTTACAGCACTTGAAGGGCTGAATAGGTTGCTGCAGCCTATAAATAGCTCATTGATTTACTCATTGATATAGCCATACATGTAGGATTGGGGTTGTGTGTCCCCCGGACGCTTAAAAAAAATAGCCTGTCAATTTGCGGTCAGATTTTACGAAATATATGCATCAGCAGGGGCGGATCCAGGATTTAGTACAAGAGGGGGGGGGGGGGCACACAAATACAGGTTTGTCAACTTTTGGAAAAGGTAGACCCGTATTTATTTTTTGGCCTTACCCCCCGGATCCGCCAATGTACATCAGGTAATTATAATTATATAATAATAATAATAATAATAGATACATTCATATTGCGCACGGATAACCAACCTGTCCGGACACACAACGTCTGGATATATAATTTATAATCATTATTGTCAAATCAATATAATAGCATTTGAAGGATATCTTTCGCGAATGCATGTACAAAAATATTAAGAAGAAAAAACAAACAAACAGGCAATTAACAAACAACATTCGATTCATCAAGTAATTGAATTCAAGCAGTATTTGAAAATTAATACATGAATAAATACCATTAATAATTCTACAATATCCCTGATAGCAGAAAGTGGTAAAAATTACGTGATATTTACGTCGTGGTATTCGTCTTTTTTACGTCCTGTAATTACGTCAATAAGACGACAACTTGCACAAGACGTAAAAAAGACGAAAACCGCGACGAAAATATCACGTCATTTTTAACACTTTCTGCTATCAGGGAAGAGGAATGAAGACGTAGAGATGACGTCAAAATAAGACGTCCTCTTGACGTCTTGCGTTGGTGCAAGTTGTCGTATTATTGACGTAATTACAGGACGTAAAAAAGACGAAAACCACGACGTAAATATCACGTCATTTTTTAACACTTTCTGCTATCAGGGATATTCCAACCGTGGGTGAATATTGAGCATATCATTTGCTGTTTAATGGCGTAAATACTTCAAGACTGATTGAAATTTGAGGTTCAAAATACAATGTATTTCGAATGCGACATAAAGAAGTTTAAAAACGAAGCATTTTTTTTTTTCCTTTGACGAGGCTCTCCATGAGTTTTTGATTTTTTCACAATAAAGAGCTGATTCATTTTGATGATGGTATTTGGTCGCTCTTTTGAAGATGGAGTTTTTTTTCTTTCGCTAAAAAAGGACAAATTAATGGATAATGAAATTCAATAACAATTAAAAATAACACATTATGTTATATTCGAACAAAATATTGATGGATAACATAATTATGTCAATGAACTTCAATGAATGAATACATACCGTACATACACAAAACAATTCCCAGCAATTTCGATGTCAATTACGTTAATAAGGACCTTCATCTGGTTGATCCATTTTAGATTATGACATCACAACTAAAAAATATTTCGCGCGCATGTGCACTGGCACTGCACATGCGCTTATCTTATTCAAGTACGCGTTACCAGGCAACAAATCTCCACAATTTCACGCGCTTTATTTTATGGCCTGTTAATATTTTGGTGAAAAAGCGGCTCGCTCATCTTTTGTTAAAATTATGAAAGTTTTTGTTGATAGAAAAGTTGGTTTTATTTTTATTTTCAGGGCAATTCAGGGCAAGAAGAAGTAGATCTAGAATAGTCGAAAGTGAAACTATGTACAGCCAACAACACTGAGAGTATGTTTTGAGGAATATGTTTGTTCATTCTTGTCCCAGTGGTTTTGTTCCTCCTTCTCCATTGCCCTGATGCAAGTATTCAATCGACGACTTGTGGTTGCATTGATTTCTCTCCAAGGTAAGACCCATTTCACTTCTCATTGCCTAGGCCTATACGGAATTAATATGGTTGATCATAAGATAAACAATCCCAATGCGACTGAGATAACTGGGATAACGCTTTGATGATGTAAGAATATAGGCCTATAGGAGATAAATTCATGCGTGTAAAAGTTAGGGTTGAAATTTAGAAATTGTCAAGTGGAAAATGACGTTCATCATAGCGTTAATTTGGTTTGATTTAGATTTTATCCAGATTCCACATTACAACCATACATGTAGGATGGGGGTTGCATTTCCGGACACTTAACAAAAATTAGCCTGTCAATTTTGCCGTCAGATTTTACGAAAAACATGCATCAAGTATTACACGAAAACCAGTGAATATTTGCAATTCAATGTAAGGTTTTCAGCCTATCCTGTGAAAGTGACAATTTGCATGAGTTGTTCGATTTACTGTTTAAAAATGACCTGTCCAGATTAACAACCTGTTCGGAATTACAACGTCTGGGTATATGTTATGTACAAATTACACTGCAAAAACATGGATAATGACATAGGCCTAGTGGAGAGATCTACTAAAAAGCTTAGCTTGTGTGAAGTGATATTAATGTTAATGTGATGTGATGTTAATGTTTGGCAAGATGCCTAAATCCAGATCTTTAACAGTGGCTTATCTGAACGGGGCAAAACAGGGCTAGTCAGATTTGACCAGAGACTAGTAACTATTCCGACGGGCACCTTATATTTCTAGTTAAAACTATACCAGCTTCCGGTTTGAAGAGAACAGAATCCTAGTCAAAATGAACAGAATCTAAGTTTTAAATGAAAAGAATCCTACTAGATCTAGTACGGTACGTCAGGATCACTAGAATCTGTGACCAGGCGATCTGGTAAAAAAAAATATCTAGACGGGGGGGGGGGGGGGGGGGGGGGGGGGGATTACCCGTCTCTTCTAAATTAATAGATTTTAGTTTGATTTCGAATAGTTACCAAACCGAATATAATAATATGTATATGGTATATTAGCTAATGCATGAAATTAATTCATATAGGTCTACATAGTTTTTTGCTGATATGTATTCATGTCATTTATTTGCAGGTTTTAACAATAACATTTTAACGGTAACATTTACAGTTTCAGAACTGCTTTCCACAACGACCCTATATCAGCCTTTACTATGGACATAACCAATATTTGATATTGATATATCCCCCCCCAAAAAAAAAAAAAAAAAAAAAAAAAAAAAAATCCCTTGTAGAAATGAATTAATTTACGTATATATTAAAAAATACAGATTCAAGACTAACTATAGAATATTATTAGATTGAAAAAATAAACAAGATAAAAACAAAATCCAGCAAAAACATAACCATCATGATTTAACAGTTTACTTAAACTCACTGTTTAAAGCTGACATTAACACTGAGTAATTTGGAAACACTTTACAAAAAAACCCCAACATATTCCGGCATTGATCATCTTAGAAACGTTTTGATGATGAAATGTAGATCAAACTATCTCCGACTAAATAACTAACTCTCACCACTAAATAGCAAAAAAGTAATTTTTTGATTCACATCCTATAAGGCTGTTCCATACTGTACATCCCATGTATTCAAAACTACGGCTAGCAGCGTTGTTAAATAATCTTAATCACTAGCGTCCTGACAACTTTTGACAGAAAAAATGTCTATCAGGCAGTGGCTAAGCCACTGATCTTAATACATTATATATTAAGAAAGCCATTAATCTGGAATACTGCGTCAAACGAATGAATCGGTCTGGTGCACAAGTATTTCAAGTAATTGGGCGCTAGATGGTTAATACATTTATACTCTTGGATAATACTATTTTGATTCCATCGAATCGGCAATTCTTGCCACTTTAAGGCTGTAAAAAAGTCCATTATGAGTACAGACGACTTAGACGCTCTGTTACACACTTGTAGTGACAGTACCAGATTAGAAATTGCCAGCCTTTTATAGAGAGCTGGAAGATAATGGAACCTCTGTCTTTTGAAGTCATCGAATATTCTCTGATAATATTTCGTTTACGCAATATTCAATATGCATGATAGAGTAAACATTGCATCTGTAAATTAGGTATCTCCACATGATTTACTCTTTCACTGATTTTTCATGTAATGAAATTCAGATTGCTAAAGCATTTTCCTTCGGATTATGGACTTAAATCGTCATTTAGGGTGCTTCATGGACGCGGATACCGTAAAGGCTTCAATGAGATAACACCCCCCCCCCCTTCCCTGGCATAGCAATAAATATTCACGCAGAAAACTAGTCAGAATATTGAGGAAAAAAGATCTTATTTCAGTGATTTTATTTTAGTCTCCGAAATCCCGAACTGTGTTTATTAAAAATGACTGAGTGCCCAAACATGGGCACCGTTGTTTTTGCAATAAATGATACAACCACATTTCTGTTGAAAATAGCTTTGTTATCGCTCACATTTTGGTGAGATTTTTGTGCACTCTTTATAAACTATCAGAAATGATTTGAAACTAAAAGCTTTCGGGGAATATAAAAAAAAAGGTTTGTTCAATCTGAGATCAAATCTTAGGTGCGCGGGCATATAGGGCTCCTCATCATATAATTAATGCTCTTGCACGAAATCAGGTTTGTTTCTTGCTTCTTCTTTTCCTTTTAAAATTTTTTTTTACAGCGATTGTCATCAACACCACGGCCTACTTTTCTCGATGGAGTGAGTGGGGGCACTGGTCGTCTTGCAATGCATCGTGTGGTAGGGGCACAACCGAGAGACATCGCATATGTGAGGATGCGTTTGGAAAAGTTGCAGAAGGGTGCGGAGATGACGAAGATGCGTTGGAGGTTGCCGATTGCTTCAACCAAAGATGTATTCTAGGTAAAACTTAATTAATCCATCTTGAATCATGGTAATTGGTATGAAGATTCAAACGATTGTTACCTGTCAAGTTCAGTTCTTCTTGTTGTCCTTCTTCTTGTTCTTCCTTTTCTTACTCTTCTTCTCCGTCTTCTTTTTTTACTTCTCCTAATCTCTTCTTCCTCCCTTCTCCTTTTTCAACTCCTCGATCTATTTTTTCCTCTACATGTATACATCCCCAATCTTCTCAGTCATGTCCCATCTTTTCCCCCAAGACTCAAATGCCTTCTTCTCTATCCTCATATTCATCTTTTCCTTCACCAGCTTGAGCAAGCCTCGGTCTTCAATGATCACTCTACGTATAGTGGTCGAGGAAGCGAAACCACAATGACTTCTCTCTAGGTCGATGTAACTGCTAGGCTCAACGCAGTCGTTATTTCATAACTCCCGAAAAAAAAAATCAGAAGAAAGATAGGATGATAAAACAAAGAATAACATGAGAAAGAAAGAGAAAATGATAGGATAAAAATAAAGAATAACAAGGGAAAATAGAAAGAATGAGAAGAATAAATGTAAGGAAGATAGAAAGACAAAATGACAGGGATAAGAACAAAAACATAAGAAAGATAAACACAAAGAATAACAAAAGGAAAGATAGAAAGAAAAGAGCATAGAAAAATGCAAAGAAAGAATAACATAAGCATTGGCGGATCCAGGGGGGGAGGGCACAGCCGACCCGTGCCCCCCCCCCCCTTTTGGAAGAGAAGTATGAATTTTTACCATAGACGATCCGCCATTTTTGCGATTGTGCCCCCCCCCCCCCTTTTTACAGTGAAGACCTTTTTTTTTTTTTTTTTTGCTTGTCAGGGAATTATGGAGGGAAACTGGACCCCATAATCCCCAAGAGCGACTAAGCGATTTTTTTCGTCCCTACCAAAAACGACCTCCAAAACATCCTCATCATTTAACCTATATGAAAGACAATGTACATTTCAGCGTATGAAATGTGCAATATTGAAACAAATGGGAGAGTCGTCTGACGCCATCACAATGCAGACATTGCCGATTCGGCCAATTAGGAATTCCCATGCTGTGATTACAATTTTTGTTAATTCATTACTATCTTATCATTTATGCCATTTTGTTCTAACTGTCTCTAATCATGCCTATCAAACTATCTATCTATCTAGATCTATCTACATGTATATGTCCGAAAGCTTGGAGGCTATTGGAGCGACATTGTGATGGAACTTGAGACACAGGTTCTCATCTCAAAAGCACATCTGGGGAGCGTTTCAAGAAAGGAAGTTGTCGGATATTTTATCCGACAACTGTTATAAGCTGCTGAAATCCTTGCATCTGATTGGCTGAGAGCAAATTTGTCGGATAAAATATCTGACAAGTCCTTTCATGAAATGCCACCCCGTACTAAAAGACTAATGTATAGTGCTCTCAACAGGCGCAATCTAATAGTCATTGATGTGTTCTTATCATTCCGGATTGACTTCAGACCTGGAATTGCAGATGTTGCTGTTGCAATTCCGATCTAGATTTCCTGAGAAGATTTTGAATCCTCTGTGATAGTTGCCTCTATATAGATACTTGAAGTGATCAACGTTTACAAGTTGTTCTCCTCCAATCTCCACTGTGTACATATTCATTGGAACCCATCTTTAGGATCTTGCTTTTTCCAGCGCTGATTTCCATGCCGAAGTGTTTTGTACTTTCTATTATCTATTATTTTGTTGAGGAAATGAGTTTATTAGATGTACCAGGGATCAGGTAAATGTCATCACGCAAAAGAGTTTGTATCCACGTGAAAACGGATAAAAATGGTACCATTTCAGCAATAAGGGCATAACCCGGGTTACGCGGTTTAGGGTATTAAATAAAAGCAAACATCAAGAAAAAGGGTATCAAATTCAGAGAGTGATAAGAAGAACATCTGTACTTGTTAATCAAAACAAAGCAAAACAGTTTTCACTCTTGAATAAAGAATATGTTTCATTGTAAATAAAACAGATTCAAACACATACATGTGCGACGTTTCTTTTGTAGTTCAGTATAGTTCTTCCCTTAACATAGTTTTCAGAATACCGATTTAGCTCCGAAACTTAACATAGAAGTAGACATACTTTTCAGAATGCCGCCCTTGGATCAGAATTTTTGCTGGAGACGTCGTCTGATTACGGGAGTCATCAACTATTTTCACCCTTGTGAAAGAAAAATCAATTGATAACTGGCGTGACTCCTCGGGGAGTGAAAAAAGATTGAAAATAGAGTGACTATTCACTCTTTTCGTTTTTAGACATTCTAAAATGAATCGATATCCACTGGTAAAGAAGCAGTGATCATTGACGTGACACTAGGGGACAGAAAATAGATTAAATTTGAGTGATAATTCACCCTTTGTGTGTGTTTTCTTGTTTTTGTTATACCCCCGCCAAAACGAATCAGTCAACGGTTGGGCGGTCGGGCGGTCGGTCTTGCGGATCGAACTACTTTCCCATGAAATTTGGTACACACATTGGTTTTACTGTGAAGATGTGTACAACATATTTTTTTGATGTGTCTATGGCAGTAAATAAGGGGAAAATCTTGCGGATCGAACTACTTCCTCAGTTTTCGACCAAAAGTCAATAAAGGCTGTTGCCACGGGGCGGGGGTATTAATCATCATCTTCAGTGATATTTCTAGTTTATAGAGGGTTCATGTATGGTTTCATATCTTATGTCTCTAAACAGCCAAAGCAGTGTCCGGAGCAAAATGGATCAATTGGAGCGGATGGTATAATTGTGATCGAAACTGTAACGGTTATGGGAAACAAAAACGCAGCCGATTTTGTCGAAAGACGGGACCCACAGCTTACCCGAAGGAACATTCGTTGAAATGTAAGAACGGCGGAGTCCCGCTAAAAAAGGCGTTTCAATTCTCTTACCAGGATTGTGATAATGGACCTTGCACTATGGCAGAAGCAAGTAAGTGGCATTGAACAAAGGAATATTTACTCTCATGGGCTGTCACAAGACTATTTCAAATGGAGAGTAGAGGTGGACCAGGTTGGGAGGGGGGGGGGGGGGGGTGGGTGAGTGGGTCGTCGGGCCAAATTTTGCCGACAAAGTTTGCTGAACATTTACCAAGCAAAAATGGTTCTTAGATGTTAGATTTTGTCAACAGTTAGCAGAAATACACCCCCTTCCATTGATCCACGGAAATGTGAGTTTGGGACTATACTGACAAATTCTCTTTTTCGGTGCTTCGAGGAGGGTCCTTTATAATACTTAGACCTTGGCCTACTTAAATTATCTTTTCCAGCATTTTGAGAAAGTTTGAAATAGTGATTTACCAATACATCTACAAATTGTATATCCCCCCCTGTTTTTCCCACAGCGACAGCAGGGTCCTGTTTCATAAAACTTGTTATCAATGACAAGTTACAATAAGTTGTTATAATCAACTGAAATCATTGGCCCGTATTCTGAACTCCGGTTTAACTTAAACCATGGTCTAAATGTGTGGTTTAACTATGGGCAGCCAAATGTGTCACAATTCCCTAACAGTAGATATTCAATTTATCAGCATTTTTGGGTACTCAAAATTTTAAAAACTGTCTGGGAATGTTAAGTACAATAGTTTTCTTGATCATTACAGCATGATACCAGCATCCAGTAAACATAAGGAACATACAGTGTAAACAAAGTTTTGACATTTTTGGCTCCCCATAGTTAAACCACAGATTTTAAACCACGGTTTAAGTCAAACCGGGGTTCAGAATACGGGCCATTGAATTTGATTCGCTAAAAACAAATTTGTCATAGATATTCAGCAGAAATTATTGATAAAAATTCTTATGAAACGGGTCCCAGATACCTCAAAATCTGTATAGCTATTGAGAGAGATCGATAGTGAAAGGCATACGCGAGCGCGGTGATATATGATAACGTCATGGAGCTCCGAATAATTCACTCCCAAATAAAATCTCTCTGGGAGGGAAATACATATATTTTGATCTCCTAGAAAGGACCGTTCAATCAGGAGCACTTCCGGTGACTTAACTATCTCTCTCAACTAGCTATGTTTATCGGGCAGGGGTGTCGGTCCGTGTTCATGATTGGGGGTGGGGGGGGGGGGGGGGGGGGGGATGAAGCATTTTACCGAGGAAATTTTCAATCGACCACCGCAGTTAAGCGATATACAGTGAGTCCCCGCAAAAAAAGTTAACAGTTGGAAAAAATCTCCCCAAATCAAATTTCAGAATATTTTCCGTAAATTTTAATTCCTGTTCATAGCTTATGGTCTCTCCTATGCAATAACACAACAAAATCTGACCTGTTATTAAGCTTCATTGATTAATAACCAGATTTGTGAAAGTGTGCAAAATTAAGACTTGACAGGAATTGGTATTTTTCCTGGCTGGTATGAACGAAGTTGAGAACCATTTAAAATTGACAGTTGAACAAAATCTCCCCATTTAAAAATTTCAAGATACTTTCAGGAAATGTTCATACTTGCGGAAAGCTTAGAATCTCTTTTATTGTATGAAACCAAAATGTTTCACAATATTTTACGTTTGAGTGAGCAAAAGTAAATTATGTGAAAGGGTGCAAATCAATAATTGACAACTGTTTGTTTATGTTCTGGCTGGTTAGCTGGCTTAGAAATAATAATAATAATAATAATAATAATAATAATAATTGAAACATTTAATTGGGTAGACCTTTTCCAACTGTTAACTTTTTTTCTGGGACGCACTTTAGAGAAACTTTAATTATTGCATTGATAAACGGTTTTCTATTCACAGCTGCACTTCTACAATCGGGAGCAAAACGAAAACCCGAGCTAAAGGCTTGAGAAAAAGTCGAAAAATTCAGCAAGGCTACCTGAAGTTGAGATTTCTTTCAAAAGTTGCAAATGCTGTTTTATACACTTTATCCTATATTGGGGGCGCCATATTTAGCAGGAGTCATATGAAACTTACATGATATAGCGAGCAAAGCATTTACATCTTTATTTTTTCCCAATGTTTAAACCTTTAAGCTATTTAAGAACTAGATTCTGAGAGAAAATAATTATCCGAGGGAGCAAAGCGACCGAGCTCTGGAAAATTTTCGCATTTCAAACCTTCAAAAACTAGATTTCTAGTGCATTTACCCTGCGGATTTGGGGGCGCATAATAAGGATTATGATTTCTCTTCATTTCCGCTTTTTATTCTTCATTTTTCCCCTTTGCGATTTTTGCCCCCCTCCAAGTGCCCCCTGCCCCCAGCTACGCTACTGAGTGAAGAGATCGAGTGGGGGTATCCCTCTCCCACACCAGAGACTTTTTCAAAAATCTGTCCATAAAAATTGCATTTTAGAGCATCCCAAAATGGTTTTAAATGAAAAGAAGGAATGCACGGATCTACGCCAATGGACGGAACCCCTTAATTGAGAATAACAATGCGAGCAAACGAATTTTCTTCGATCTTTTCGCATTGAAATTATGAAATTTCTTATTGCCTCACTTCTAATCAATAAAGAATGTGATGGTAATTGAAGATCATGAGTTGGGATGATTATTAGTTTTAGTTTAATGTATCATAATTCTTATTCATTTTATCCAAAAATATTTGGGGGGGGGGGATAAATTGTGGGGGATATAATCCCCCGGCGATCGACACCATGTGATCGGGCCCTCTAAAACAGCCCTAACTTAGATTTCTGTTTTAAGAATAGGAACAAGAAAAGATGATTTAAAAAAACCCCCTTTGAAATAGCATATTACATGTATGTGTAGAGGTCTTGGCTTGAGGCTCATTGACTGAATAGTTCCCTTCTATGCATTTCCTATACAGAGTGCCCAAGTAAAAAATATTAGTGAATTTAATTTGTAAACAAATTTTTAGGCATTACTCCCAGTTTTAAAGATCGTATGCTCGATCTGTAATGAAAATCATAAGTCAGAAAAAATTGGAAAAAGCGGGATTCGATTTCTATACAAATTAAAATTCCTCCCATTAAGTACTTCATTTACTAATTAGTGAATATTTAGAAATCGTTTATATATATTATGTGGATAGCTGAAGGTCTCTTCTATCATATGACACCCAAAAAGGCAAAAAATATTTCATGCTTGGGTGAGCACTGTCCACTTTTGTGAAGCACGTGAAAATTAGGTTGCGCAGGAATTCATTTTGGCTGAGATGAGAAAGTTCTCCAGAAATTGCTTATGGTATGATGAGTTTATGATAGATTGTGATGGATATGGGTTTGTGCGGTGTATGACATTATGTTATGTAATCAAAAGTATATGCATCAGTTATCAGAATTTGACAGTGGAAGTTTTAAAAGCATTAACCGTTGTTGATTGATAATGAATTATTATGGTTGGGATTTGTGCTTGGTATGGCATTGTTTATGTCACCATTATTCAGGAATTGAAATGTGATAATTCAGAATCAAACACTGCTCTAATCAATCAATCTATCAATCAATCGAACACTGATTCAATCAATCAATCGATCAATCAAAAACCGATTCAATCAATCAATCAATCAATCAATCATGAATCAATCAAGCAACCAACCTGTCAATCAATCTATCAATCAAGATGGGGTGAATGGTTTGGAATGAAGCAAAATGCCTACGGATGGACGTATGACAATGAAAAACACCTCCCGGATTGCGACACGTCACGCACACACACACATACACACAACAACCCCCCCCCCCCCCCCCAACACGAACTACCAGGAGCACCGCTACAATTACCATAGACATTAACTCCAGATAATACGGTACTGTCAAACAACTTTCCAGGCGCGGATCCAGGGGGGGGGGGGGGGGGGGGGGGCGCAAGGGGCGTGCGCCCCCACCCGTTTTGTCTGACAAAGTATGCCCCGGACCCCCTAGATGGCCGTTTGGCTTCGTCAAACGGAGGGTTCCTCAGTGTGCGCCCCCCTTTCTGAAAATCCTGTATCCGCCCCTGCTTCCATCATCAAACTGTGATTAAAAAGACAATACATGATCACTCATGCATACACTTTTGAATTCATAAGACATGGAATTCACTGTACAAACCCATATCCATCATGATTTATCATAAACTCATCAGACAATCAGCAATTTCTAAACTGGATAACTTTTCACTTCGCCCAAAGGGGATTGCCAATTCTTGCGCAACCTAATTTTCACGTCCTTTACAAAAATAGTATAGGCAGTGCTCACTGAAACATAAAACATTTTCGGACTTTTTGCTGTCATATGATAGAAGAGACTTTCGACTATCCATATATATATATATATACAAATTTCCCCCAAATTCGATAAAAAAATTATTATTTCAAAAGTGTATCGGGTTTTATTTTTGGGGGGTTTTCTTTTTTGTTTGTTGTGGTTTTATTTTTATATATATTTTTTTTATTATTTTATTTATTTATTTCTTTATTTCTTTATTCTTTTGAAATTTTATTACTATTCTTTTTTTCTTTCTTTTTTTTTTTTTTTTTTTTTTTTTTGGGGGGGGGGGGGGGGGGGGGGTTTGGAGCCGTGATATGTGCAGAAACCTATATATGTACAAATAACCATATATGTGCAAAATTTCGCCGTGATTTGTGCAAACAACCATTTGTGCCAACGCGGCGCCATAAATGTGCTAATCTGTAAAAATTTATCAACCACTTATGTGCAAACGTGACGACGTGATATGTAAAACTGTTCAATTTTGACGTGAAAAGTGCAAGCACATCCCACAAATGTGCAAATCGCTGTTTTCATCAGAATCACTTTACCTCAACAATTGTCCCCGCCGAACGAAGTTAGCGAGGGTCACAGGGTCATAAAGGTCATTATATGCTTAATCTCCTGATAATTCGAGAACGAATGATCGGATTTTCACCAAAATTCACAGGGTGTGTTCATAATGAGGTTAAAAGAACGATTAAATTTTTGGGTCATGAGGTCAAAGGTCAATGGTCACAGGGGTCAACAGTGCATTTAATCTCCCGATAAATCCACAACAGATGATCGGATTTTTACCAAATTTGCAAGATGTGTTCATTATGACTTCAGAAGGAAATTATTGAATGTTGGGGTACACGTGTGTGCCCGTTCGCTGCACCACGAAACGCGCCTATTTATTAAACAAAACATTAGACCTAATACTAGTCGTAAGTAGGCCTATATAACCTTTTTCTAAATTTCAGAGTGTTTTCAAACATTAGAATTTCAATGATTAAGGGACTTGCGAACGTACCTGATAATTTGAAGTAAGTAACCTCGCCTGACGACAAAAGACCAGACTCTCAAAACCAGTCATCATACAGTCTTTGAGACTTTGCTAGTACTAGTGCGCAAGCGTGAAGAACTGGGTTGAGTCTATCTAGTCCAGTGGCCTAGCGTTACCATAGGACTCTGACGGGGTTCAGCCTGGACAGAGCCCATGTTTTGGGGCTGGGGATCGGGGGTAAAGCCCTTTGAGTTTTATCCAGTTAAAATCGTCAATATGACCATTTTGAAGCTTACATTTTTTTAGCCACCAATCAACACATACAACCACTCAGCTCCTAGTTCCCGCACCTCAGCCCCCCCCCCCCCCCCCCGACTACGCTAACGCGACCAAACTGTAGAAACTTCGGGGTGGCATTCCCCCACTGAACCACAAATCAAACTTAGAGTTCCTTACATTATCTTCCAGATTTCATTATAATTTGTCAAATTCTTTTAAAATTTCAGTTTTAATCCTAAAATGTCTTCATTAGTATATCTCTGTAAAACTAACGAGTGAAAATATTCACTCTTAAAAGAGTGAGGTGAAAATTACTATTTCCACTCATTTTGGAGTGACCATAGTGATCACTCAAAAATTTCAAGTGATCACTGCGGTCACTCCAAAATGAGTGAAAATACACATTCACTCCAAATTCACTCTTTAGTATAAATTCACTCAATTAAGACTGAATGTTTTCACTCGTTATTTTTACAGGGTTTGATTTTGGGTACTGATTATTATATAGCTATATAATACAAAACAGGCTATCCCCAACGTACCCCTCCTCGCCTCAAAGCCACTTAAAATTTTACTCATGTGCCCTTCCCCCATTTGCCTTAAAAGTGCCCCAGTGATCAAAACTGAGTGCCCCCTTTAGTGGGGGGTAATTGTCTTGGAGGGTAGTTGTCCTGGGGGTAGTTGTCCTGGGGGTAATTGTCCTGGGGGTAATTGTCCTGGGGGGTAATAGTCCTAGGGGGTAGTTGTCCGGGGGGTAGTTGTCCGGGGGTAGTTGCCCGGGGGGTAATTGTCCAGGGGGTAGTTGTCCGGATACGGTTATTATCACCGGAGCAACTGTCGCCGGAGCATGTGTCGGATCACCGGTCGGGTTCTCAGTTTAGCAGTTTCAGACAGAATTAGTCTTAATATTGATGAAAATAGCGATTTGCACATTTGTGGGATGTGTTTGCACTTTTCACGTCAAAATTGAACATTTTTACATATAACGTTTGCACATAAGTGGATGATAAATTTTTACAGATTAGCACATTTATGGGCGCCGCGTTTGCACAAATATGGTTGTTTGCACAAATACCGGCGAAATTTTGCACATATATGGTTGTTTGCACATACATGTATATAGGTTTTTGCACATATCACGGCTCCACAGGGGGACACTCGGTAGAGCAAAATGCGCAGGGAGCGCAACAAATGCTAGCAGGCCTACCATATTTCAGGATTTACAATACATACTAGATGCACAAACTAATCGAGAAAATAGTACGACTCAGGAAATTCCATTTTCTACTCTCAAACTGATCGCAACCTAACCTAAAGTTAAAAATAAAAATAAACTGATTTTAATTTTTTTGATTGTGCAAACATGGGTCACAACATTAATCTGAAGTAGGCCTATACACTTCTAAGAAGTCCTATTGCGACGGGGCAGAATCCATATTGAAGAAAATGTCCATAGTTTGGAGATTTGTGGGGAGCGTTTCATCAAGCGTTTTGTCAGTGATTTTTACTGACAAATTTGCTCTCAGCCAATCAGATGCAAGGATTTCAGTAGCTTATAACAGTTGTCGGTAGAAATCACTGACAAAACGCTTGATGAAATGCTCCCCTGGTACCTCTATTGGCTTTTCATGAAGTTCCTAACTATTAAACGAAAGTTCTCTCTTTGCTTTTAAAATGTCGGGGGGGGGGACTTGGGCTCTTCATAATAGGTCGATACGCTAGTTATTTTTCTATTCAACTGAATGTGTACATAACTATGGTCCGCACGTTCTGGGTGTTTGAAATTTCTCTTGAAATGTTCCTCTCCCATCTGACAGAGGCAATAGGAGAGTGGAATCAGTGGGATTGGTCTTCCTGTACTAGAACATGTGGGCAAGGGGTACAAGCGGGCAACCGGACCTGCATGAACGGCAAGAAGACTGGTAGGAACTGCATGGGAGATGACCGTACCTACAGAACTTGCACGAATGCACCGTGCAAGGGGAAAAGTAAGTCAGACGTGTGGGAAATCTGCAGATGGCATTTATTTGACGGGGGTTCCGCAGTGACTTAAACATTGTAGTTTCAATAGCCAAATTTTAACTATTTTACCACTACAGGTACAAATATTTCTCGACTTTAAATTGCATCTGTCAGTGGCGCAGCATGAGTCCAGCCATTGATTGGGCACTGTCATCCTTTGTGGCACCGGTCTTACTCGGAAATTCAATGCGAATTAAAGATTTCTCATTGTCTTCTTTTCTCTTCCTTTTTCACCCTTCTCCCTTTCCTAGCTTTTCTCTAATTTTCTCATTTTCGTTCTTTAAGAAAAAAAAAATGATCAAAAAAAAAAAAATGGGGGGGGGGGGGGGGGGGGCACGTGTTACGCAACTGGCATCATTGCGTACATATTTTATGGACCATTCTCCAAAAATGCAAGTCTGTGATTTTCGTGTCGCCAGCATGTTTATACAGTTTAAATCGCTATTTTGTCCATTGGAAATTATCTTTTGTTGTTTGATTCATCCTAGAGGCTTGACCTCTAAATTATATATCAATAGAGGCATTAGGACACCCAGGATAATATACTATTAATACATGGTTGGGAGTGCGTTGGTGCGATCTGGCAACCCAAAGGTTTTTATCGTGGTGTACTACACGCACGAGGCACAAGCCGTGTGTGTTTGACACCACGATAAAATCCTGCGTGTTGCCAGATCACACTAACGCACGAACTCACAACCATGTATTAATAGTTTTATAAAACGGGTCGACAACATGATTATGAAGTCTATAAAAATGGTTACGAACCCCAGAGTCGCACAGTCATGGAGGCTGCCATTTGTTTTCCTGGATGACATCACAGAAGCGCAGCCAACAAAAGTCATGCACATTTCAGTGCGCGCATGTAATTCCTGCGCTAAAAGGACAATTACGCGAAACGCAAACAACTACGCGATTTCATTGCGTTCTAAGTTTGCATCCACCAAAGGTACGCGTACGCGCTGCCCATCCATGCTTTATAGCCTTTTGCCGTGTGTTATCACTTTTTTGCACGGTCACGTGGTGTAATTTGACCAATCAGGATGGCTACATTCTTGAACCCGTTTTATAATATTGAAAATACAAGCAGAAGTTTGATATCACCCTTTGTCGCCAGGAAAGGAGGTGCTCATATAACAAGTTCTTACCTAACATATCATTCAAATTAAGTCTTTTTGTAGTCATGTCATTAAGTGCCTTAATGACAAATGATATTAGTAATGCATCTGACATTATATTTATTTCTCATTTTATAGTCCATATCGACAATATATATATGTGTCAATTATCATGTAATTCTTTTTACTAAAAATGTAGATTTTAACCTCTTCTGCTAATACATTCAGCTATCTTCTTTCTCGATCCTTTTCCCTTTTTTCTCAATTCTTTTCTGATCAGGGTGGTAACGTATCTGATGAGAAAATTATGTATTACTCATTTGTCGTTGCCATGGTAACGGCATATTTATGGTAGAAAATCAAGGAAACACATTGCGGATCAAACTACTTCCTCAGTTTTTGACCAAAAGTCATGAAATTTGGTACACACATTGGTCTTGGTGGGAAGATGTGCAAGATATATTTTTCGGATGAGTCGGAATCTGCATTTCCATGGTAACGGCATATTTATGGCAGAAAATCAAGGAAACGCCTTGCGGATCAAACTACTTCCTCAGTTTTTTACCGAAAGTTATGAAATTTGGTACACACATTGGTCTTACTGGGAAGATGTGTACAACATATTTTTTTGATGTTGCGGAAGCTGCGTTGCCATGGAAACGGCATCTATGGCAGTAAATCAGGGAAAAATCTTGCGGATCGAACTACTTCCTCAGTTTTCGACCAAAAGTCAAGAAAGGCTGTTGTCACGGGGCGGGGGTATTAATCATCATCTTCAGTGATATTTCTAGTTTTACTGAGGTGTGAATGTGATTGTGCACTGCATGCTGCATGCTCAAGACGCCTGGTCAGAATGCGTGCGAGGTCCGCGCGCTTGTAGCGGTCTTGTCTAACGTATGGTGGATCTGAAAATTGCGTGAGTGACGGTAGGTCAATGACATTACGGGACACTTTCGGGTCTACGAGCGCAGCGAAAAAGCGCAGGCTTTTTCGGGAGTCGTTCAACCTACTTCTTCTTCTTCTTCTTGTTAAATTATAAGAGCGAGCGAGCGGGGGGATGGGGGCAGTCGATGGAGGGAAGTAGTATTTTGTGAATAGTCCTTCTCATTAATGGGATATTACATTCTGCATGTGGCAGATACCCAGAGATACAATTCTTCTGCGTGGCAACGGAGATCACGATATTTCAAGTTTTCGCAAGTGGGCGAGACACAATCTTGCTAATGCCTAGTTTACTACATAAAGCCGCATCGATTCCTTGAAGCTGGATATGCCCTCTTTTTGTAAGAGACAGTGGGAAAATATAAGTAAAAGGGGGCGCATATCAGAAGAGGAATGGGTGCTTATAGGCAGAAAGAGGCACTTATAATAGATGAAAAGGGACATTAATGAGTAGAGGGTAAGGGCTCATATTAATTTCATATTAGTTAGGAAAAGGGCACTCATCAGAAGTAAAGAGGGGCACTTATCATATTTGAAAATGGGCACTTATAAGAAAAAAGGGTAAAAGGGAAAATAGGTACTTATTAGAGGGGAAAGGCGGCACCTATATCAGAATTAAGAATGCACTTATCTAGGGAGAAAAGGGCACATGTTAGGGTGAAGGGGGGGGGGGGACAATTTGAAAAGGGGCTCTTATTGGAAGGAGAATAGGACACTTATAAGAAAGAAAAATAGGCACTATCGGAAATTAAATTGCATTTATCGGAAGGAAAAAAGGGCACTTATAAGAGATAAGGAACCAATAATCAGATGTGAAAAAGGGCACTTATTAGAAGGGGAAAGGGCACTTTGGGGGTACTTCAATAAGTGGGGGGCACTGTCCCCCCCCCCCCCCCCGAACACCGCCCCTGATTAAACGTCTTGGCATTTACTGCCCAAACTGTGTTGGTTTGTACAATTACCATTTTGTAGCATAATTCTTTCGATTTTTGCAGATTCTGGAGCGACGTGGGGAGAGTGGTACGGGTGGGGAGGCTGCACTGAGAGCTGCGGAAGTTTATCCCTGACCTCACGCTGGCGGTCGTGCGAAAAAGATGGACAAAAATTCGACGACTGTGCAGGTGGACAGGGCTACCAAGTAACGTCCTGTCGTGTACCTGCATGCCGATTTATGGGTCAGTATGTCTGCCTCCTTATCAACTGCAACTCCACAGCCAGATTCTCTCTCAGGGCCATTCTCAGTCACGTGTGTGACCAAAATCCTGAAAATAGTGTTCATTTAAACATAAGTTTTCAGTATTTGTCTTGTAGTTGAAGTCTCTCATTTTGCATATTTGAATAACAATATCACCCCAACAGATTTCATATGAGAGTACATCATTTTCTTTCAGAGGTCAAAGTAAGGTCTGTCACGTGTGTGACCAGGAAAGGGTTTTACTTATTAGTATTCAAGCCTACTTTTCTCATATTTCCCCTGGAGTACAAGCTTCCACTTTTCATGATGGGATTTCTCTAAACAGTTTGAAAGCAATTTTTCATAAATGAGTGAATATTCTTTTCTTTTAGAGGTGAGAATTGGGTCGGCCACGTGATGACCATTTTTTAAATATCTCTGTAAAAAAACATTATGGTTCTGAAATGGCTTATTCTTGTCAAAGAAAGGGAAATCTTATTCATGTACATACCTGGGGGTGTTTCATAAAGCTGTTCGTAAAGTTACGAATGACTTTACGAACGACTGGAACATGTTCTTGGGTGCTATACTAATCAGATTCTCAATCATTTAGCAAAAGAACTGATCACCAGTCTTGCGTAAAGTCGTGCGTAACTTACGAACAGCTTTATGAAACACCCCCCTGGTGACATAAACAAAGCAATTAAACGTAATCTGATTTTCCGGCAATGAGGCAAAATAAGATGGTCCATTTGTGACCGTTTCTTTCGCTTTAAAGGGATAAGCCACCTGCCGTGAGAGAAAGTCAGGATTGCGTAAGCCACATTCACTCGTACACAAAGTTTGTGCGTCGAACGCGTCCGTTGGACTAAATGGGATTACATTTCGACTGCACGAAGGCGACCGAATCTCGCACGAGAGCTCGAGCTCAGGCGGAGCGTGTATGTTTGTTTATCCGAGGTGGATTGCGCCCACTGACCTCTGCGCCCCGCGGGCGTGTTTTTTTACCGTACCACTAACGCGTCAGAAACCCTCATAATACGGTTTATACCCTCAAGACTAGTCTGCATGAATATTCATGAAAACGAATTATAGCGATATAATAAAATGAGCAAGGGCATCGAGCTACGGAGCCCCTAAGGGGACATAAAATGACACGAGTTTTTTTTTTTTTTATCTCGGGGCCCCGACTTATTAACTCGGGGCCCCGACTTATTATCTCGGGGCCCGACTTATTAACTCGGGGCCCCGAGTTATTATCTCGGGGCCCCGACTTATTAACTGTTTATATCTCGGGGCCCCGACTTATTATCTCGGGGCCCCGACTTATTATCTCGGGGCCCCGACTTATTATCTCGGGGCCCCGAGTTATTATCTCGGGGCCCCGACTTATTAACTCGGGGCCCCGACTTATTATCTCGGGGCCCCGTGTTATTAACTCGGGGCCCCGACTTATTAACTCGGGGCCCCGACTTATTATCTCGGGGCCCCGAGTTAATAACTCGGGGCCCCGACTTAATTATCTGCATACGATACCATGCATATGTACGGGGCTCCGTACATTATGCATACACTACCAGCCGTATCAACAATCTCCATGCTGTTTTAACGCGCCATGCTTGCCTAAGTCACCATACCTTACAGTCAAGAATGGACGAACGAGAACAAGAACAAAATGATGTGATTTAGGTTTGTTTCGAAATGGGACTTTTGTATAAAGATATAGTCACGGTTCTTGCAACAGAGTGCGGAATTATCATTTCTACCCGTCATTTGCATGGGCGTCGGAAGGGATTTTTGATCGGTCCGGCTCCGCCTGCCGTGCCGTAGGCACGGTGCGTGCCGCAGGCACGCCAGCCAAAAAGGTAGATTATTGGTCAGGCTCAAGCCGGGCCGGCCGGGCCGGCTCCGACGCCCATGATTTGAAACGGCTTCTCAGACAGCTTGGTTTGTTTAGAAGAAAAAACTACAGTCACATCGGTGAGGTAGTTGAATTTGTCCAAAGGCAGGTTGAGGGATCGGGTCGTCTACATGGTTACCGGTGGATGTTTGAAAAATGTTTAGCACATCATATTAAGTGTAAAAAAGATAACCACTATAGATGGGTTGGCAAGGTAAGGGGGAATTAATAAATGTAACAGAAACAATATGTGAATCCTGATTTATTAGGAAAAATATGTGTTGTCATTGTCAGATTGTTATATTTAATCAAATCTGACAAACTGTTGTTATGCTCTTTATGAATGTCAATCTGAAATTCTTTGGATTTTCATTGATCTATGGATTAATACACAAACAGCTACTAAAATAGAAAGGTATACATTTTGTCAAGGTGAGCTTGAAGTATGTCAAAATCAGATACATTTATGATCGGCTGCCAAGTTATCAATGTCAGAGAAATTTCAGCTCGTAAGTGACAATGCAATGCAATTTTAAAATCTGTGATAGAATTAAATGAATGATGACAATAGCCCGGATATTGTAAAGTTTTGATCTTAGATGGCGCTGTTACCATTAGTACCGGCCGAGTGCGTACTGGCCGCAAGTCACATTGATAAAAATGAATGAAAATAAATTTGCCTATGTACCAAAAATTATAAAAATAATCTTGTTTTCTTTTATTTATTTCAGTTATGTTCATTATTTTAACCAGTAAAACGTGGATAAGAGAAATACTGAGAAATAAAAGAAAGATGTAGATGATGTTGATGATGATAAATTTAATGAAAGAAAACAATTTTAATACCTAGGCTTATAGTGTGGGATGAGAAGCAGAAATCTAATGAATACAGATAATAAACAAAGAGTGAAAGAATTAAGAAATTTAAGAAACAAGAATGAAAACAAAGAGGGAAGGAAGCAAAGAAGTGAGAGAGGATGAACATAAGAAAAAGGGAGGAAGGAGGGGAAGAAAAAGAACAAAAGAAAGAAGGATCGAAAAGTGATCCAAGAAACACAAAAAAAGAAAGGTAGAAAGAAAGAATCAAATAAAACAAAAAAGAACTAAGAAAGATTGAAAAGGGGAAATTAAGAATGAGTTTAAAAGAACAAAAAGAAACAAGAAGAAACAAAGAAAAAAGGAAATATAAACGGAGGAAATAGAAAAGGAAAGAATTGAAAAGAATACAGTAACGAAAGAAAGGAAGGAAAACAAAGAAACAAAAAGAAACTAATAGAGAGAAGAAAAATAAACTAATAAACGAAGAAAGAACGAACGAAAGCGAGAGTAAAACAAAGAAAGAAAAAATGGGAGAGCGCCCGCACACGCAGCCATGTGCCAACTATTTTTTTGATCTCGCCAAATTTGCCAAAATTCACATATAAATCAGGGGATGAATTAAGGATTTTGTTTTATCATGGACAATTTTGAACTATGGATTCATCGACAAAGAATTCTCGTCATTTACTAAGCTCACCTAGCTCAAGTTCGCCTGCTAACAAGAAACCAAAGTTGAACGTTAGTGACACAGACAGTAACCGCACACGTACACGCAGCTTATCTATGGATCGTGTATGCACCCGTCCTACTGAGCAAGTTGGTGACATACATGTAGCTGGAGGCCTTCCCAATTATGCTAGTGCTGCGAGGAAAGGACTCACGTATATGCCCCCGCAGAAAGAAGCTCCTCCCCAGTGGTTCTCAGAGTTTTTTTCAAGCTTTGAAGCTCGAATGGAAGCTAAAATAGAAAAGATCATCACCACACAGTTGGGGGATCTTTCCCTGAAAATAGAGGATCAAGAACAAAAAATAAAAAGTTTGGACTTTGATGTGCAAACTGTCAGTGATGAAGTCAAACTCTTGAAAAAGGAGAATGAAGCCCTCTTGCAAAAAGTAGACGACCTAGAAAATCGGAGTAGACGCAGTAACTTGGTCTTCTTTGGTCTTCCCGAAGTCCCAGGAGCAGGGATTGAAAATTGTCAACAGACAATTTCCAAATTCATGGAGTTTGCAGGAGTATCCAAGCAGGATATCGCTCAGATCGAACGGTGTCACAGGACACCTACCCACCGTCTTCGTGCAAACACAGATGATGACCCCTCTACTAAGCCGAGGAGGATCCACACAGCCTTTGTAACATTTGCTGCCAGGGAGAGAGTCAGAAGAACGTGTATCAAGAAGCTGAAGGAAACTCATTCCATGTACAAGTATGAAGGAGAGGAAGTCAAGGTGTTTGTAGCAGAAGATCTTTCTAATAGAGTCCTACAACTGAGGAGGAAGAAGTCCCAACAATTTAAAGATCTTAGGAGTGAAAGAAAGAGCCCTTTCTATAGCTACCCGGATAAACTGCGCTACAGAGATCCATCAGGGAAAGTAGTAGTTGTAAAATGAGGATCATAAAAATGGAGTGACACTGAAAGTTATCCTGTGCTATGCTGAAACTGGATATTGCAGATATGACATTACCTCGTTTTGGGTTTTGTTTTGTTTTGTTATGGGTTTTTTTTTTTTGTGTGATCATGATTGGTTTGATAATGGTTACACCATGCTAGTTTATATAATTTTAACTAAATGTTATTACATGTTTATTGACTTTACTGTACAAGAGGGTGCTAAGATACATGTACATTGACAGCTTCTAATTACCTTGTTTTGTTGTTAATATTTAAATGTGATCATGATTGTTTGATAATGGTAACAGTAACACCATGCTAGATTATATCGCTTTAACTAATGTTTTTAATTGTTTATTGACTCTACTGTACAGGAGGGTACTAAGATGCATTGATGGCTTCATGTTATTGTTGTTTTTTTAATGTGATCATGATTGTTTAATAATGGTAATACCATGCTATGTTATTACATGTTTATTGACTCTACTATACTACATTGTATGTTGCATTCTAATTTTTTGCACTACTCAACATGATTGTTTTTGTATTTCAAAGCACAGTGAAACCCAGATTCGTCTGGATTTTGTAAAGTTTCTCAAGTAGGTTTTACATGTATGTTTGGGGGGGGGGGGGGGCAGTTGTTGGTCGTAAAGAGGATTTTACACAAAACTATATAAGATGTTTGTGTGTATTAAAGCAAATTATCAATTTCGTTTTTATCCTGTAGATGTAAAACTGTTATGTACAGTACATGAAGTATGAGGTAGCAATATTTTAGTATTACTACTCAAAAACTAAATCCTTTGGATCTGCTTTTAGAAAATATTCTATGAGTGGATTTTGGCTCATGGCTGTTTGGTTTGCTCTGCTGTTTGCACTTTTGGCTTTGGCCGTTTTTTGATTTGAGGCCTCTGCTAGGTTATCAAGTGCACCTGCGCGTTCTAGTTTTTCTTTGCAATCTTCATTGGGTTGTGTTTTTTGCCTTGTTTTTTTTTTTTTTTTGGGTTTTTTTGTTATTTTTGTGTTTGTTTTATTATGTCAATTGGGCCTAATTGTTTTACTGTATCTACTCATGAGCAGCTTTTATTGATATTAACATCAACCTTTTTTGATTATTATTTATTGTTGGCAGTTACCTTGTTGTACATGTATGTACATCTGTTACACTGGCATTACCTGATTATCTGGTATACATATATTTATATGGATAATACGTTACATTTGTACTCCCCACCCCACAAATATGGATCTTAAATTAATAACTTTTAATTGCCGGGGAATGCAAGATTACGTGAAAAGACGTAAACTTTTTCACTATTTAAGATCTATTGATAGTGATGTAATCTTTCTTCAAGAAACACATTCTTGTAAAGCTGATGAACATCTTTGGAAACAACAATGGGGGGAAAAGGCATGGTTTTCAAGCTACACATCAAATAGTCGAGGTGTTGCAATTTTAATTCGAAACCATGTGTCACTGACAGTAAAATCCCTGTACTCTGATCCTAACGGGAGATATTTGATTATATCTGTTGCTATTAATGATGCACCTTTGATTTTGGTCAATTTGTATGGTCCAAATGATGATGATCCAAATTTTTTTCTGGAAGTTTTTAGTAAAGTAGAAGAATTTGATTATACCTCTATTTTATGTGCTGGTGATTTTAATGTTGTTCTTGGGAAATTTGATTATCAAGGAGGTAGGGATACACATTCAAATATCAGGGCAAGTGTTATGCTAAAATCATTAATAGAAGAGTTTAATTTATGTGATATTTGGCGTAACTTTCACCCAACCCTTAAGCAATATACAAGACATCAAAAAAACCCTAAAGTACTTTCTAGACTTGATTTCATCCTTGTTTCGGACAACTTTGTTACCAATTGTTTAAAATCCAAAATACTTCCAGGAATTCAGTCTGATCATTCTTTAGTTACTTTAAATTTTAAGGGTGCCCAGCCTTTAAGGGGTCCAGGATTTTGGAAATTAAATTGTAAATACTTGCATAGTGATGCAAACTTCATTAACATTGTAAAGGAGAAAATTGAGGAATTCAAATTAATTCATTCTGAAAGTGATTGTAATCCTAATGTTTTATGGGACTCCCTTAAGTGCACAGTTACAGGAACATGTATAGAGTATTGTACACGCAAAAGAAAAGAAAAGAATTTTGCCAAGAAAGAGCTATTGAGAGAAATAGAGGAGGTAGAGAAAAAGTTAAGTGGTGATATACATAACAATGAGCTTCTCATTGAAAGAGATTTTTTACTCCACGCGTTAAATGACCTTTTAGACGAAGAAACTCAAGGTTTAATTATTCGCTCTCGCATTCGATGGGCTGAAGAAGGGAGAAAAGAGTTCTAGATACTTTTGTAATTTAGAAAAAAGAACTGGTGAGAAAAAAAGTATATTTCGACTAAAAGATGAGAAAGACAATATTATTGTTAATCAGCGTATAATTTTAGAAAAAATTAATTCCTTTTTCCAAGTTTTGTATAAGAAACATGAGGGTCACAACCTAGAAAACATAATGGATACTTTTTTAGACTCTATTGAAATCCCTCAAATAAATGAAGTTGACAAGGATATCCTTGAGCGACCTATTTCTAAACAGGAAATATATAACACTCTTATTTCAATGAAACATAACAAATCCCCTGGTTTAGATGGTTTACCTGTAGAATTCTACATTGTATTTTGGAAGGATCTATCTGATATGCTTTTAAATTCATTCAATTTCTCCTTACAGAATGGTCTTATGACATACTCTCAGAGAAATGGGGTCATTACTCTGATTCCAAAAAAGGATAGAGACATATCTTATTTAACAAATTTTAGACCCATATCCCTGTTGACAGTAGACTATAAAATTTTAGCAAAAACCTTAGCTAATCGCTTGAAAAAATGTCTTTCACACTTGATCCACCCTGACCAGTCAGGATTCCTAAAGGAAAGAAATATTGCAAACAATATCCGGTTGATAATTGATATAATTGAATATACAGATTCAATGCATATACCTGGTGCAATTCTCCTCCTTGATATTCAAAAAGCTTTTGACAGTGTTTCCCATGAATTTCTTTTCCGTGTACTAAATAAATTTAACTTCAGTAATAAATTTGTTAATTGGATTAAAGTATTTTATTCGGGTAGAAAAAGCTATATCTCTAATTATGGAAATATGACTAAACCAATTGACATGGAAAGGGGTATATTTCAAGGGTGCCCCATTTCGCCATATTTGTTTTTACTGGTTATCGAAACTATGGCTCTTGCCATTAGACAAAACCCTGATATCAAAGGAATCCCAGTTGAAGGAAATGAATTGAAAATCTCATTATTAGCAGACGACTCTACTTGTTTTATTGATGGCTCAGACATTTCTTTTAAATCTTTATTTGATACTATTGAAATATTTTCTCAATCGTCTGGTTGTAGACTTAATATATCCAAATCAGAAGCAATATGGATTGGATCCAAGAAAGGTACTCAGTTGTATCCATTTTCTGAGAAAGGTTTGAAATGGAATGAATCGACTTTTAAAACATTAGGTATTCACTTTTCTTTGAATACAAAGCAAATATATGAACTTAATTATGTGATAAAGCTTAAATCTATTGAAAAAACCTTGAATTGCTGGCGGGCTAGAAATTTATCCCTAGTCGGGAAGATCTGTGTCTTAAATACCCTATTGTTGCCACAGTTTCTTTATGTTTTCACTGTTTTGTGTATTAAAACTCCACAAAAGTTTTTTCAACAATTGAATACATTACTATATAAATTTATATGGAGTGGTGGCAATGATAGGGTCAAAAGACAGATGATGTGTAATGATTATTCTTTAGGTGGCTTGAAAATGATTGATCCGTACGCATTCTCTATGGCACAAAAAATGTCATGGGTCAAATTACTTTTGGATGATAATTATGAAAGTTTGTGGAAATCAATTGAACTATCCATTTTGAATAAGTTTAGTGATAAAAGAGATATTTTGTGGAAAGCATATGCCCCTGACAATATTTTGAACAACTTAATCTCAAGTCAATTAGCTGAATCCCTGCATACATGGTATATATTCAGAGAGAAATTTTCTGAAAATGTGTGTGATCTTGGTTTTTCTTCAGTTGGTTCTTATCATTGTATTTGGTTTAATAGGAACATCCGTTCAAAATCAAAGCAATATTTTATATACCAAGACTGGCTTGATAAAAATGTGATTTATATTAGTGATTTACTCAATCCTCCCCACCCTGGTTATAAACTGTTTGAAGAGCTTATCCTTGACTATGGTATTAGTGCACAGGATAGGAGAAAGTACAATTTTTTGGTAAAAAACATACCAGAGGATTGGCTGATAACTTCTGATTTAACCCCAGACATAATTTTTGGCAAGATTAGAACTCAAATTTTGAAAATTAAAAAAATCCCACAATATGCTTATAGTATCATGCTAGTAGGGTCTAATGTTCCAGAAAAGCAAATGTCATTTTGGGGTGAGTTCTATGGTCCTGGCGAGATTGATTGGAAGAAGATTCATATAAATAATTTTAAATGCACAATAGTTACTCGTATCCGTTTCATTTTATTTTAAGCTCTTTCATAGAGCGATAAGTTTCAATGATTTTTTGCACAAAATTAACAGAAAAGACACCCCTAACTGTTCTTTTTGTAATACTGCTCCTGAAACCTACAAGCATTTTTTCATTGAGTGTCCTGCTGTTAAAATTATTTGGGATAAGACTGTAAAGGCCATTATTCAAAAAATCAACAAACCACTAAATGTGTCCATTTTTGAAAAAATGTTTGGGTTTGATGATGATAAATTCCTAACATATTTGTTTATCCTACTAAAATATTATTTCTATATTTGTAAATTCCAAAACAAAACACCAAAGTTTGAAGGTTATAAGAAATACATTGCGTCCAATAAGGATATTGAATACCGTATTGCCAAGAAAAACAACAAACTTCCACTTCACTTTCGAAAATGGAGATTTACATTTTGAGTATTGTAACAGTGGCCATGGCTTTACATACACAAAATATTTTGTTTCTAGAGATCTGATGTAACTGCCTTCATAATTTATACTGTTGTACACTGTATGTAGTACTTATAAAGATTGGTACTCGGCCCGAGAGGTTTTTTTTTCCCCTCTACTGGGCCCAAAGCGTTGGGGTGGATGTCTGTGGTTGCCCGTTGGTGTTTCCGCGAATCGACCGGGCGGATGGCTGTTTTCCCCGTTTCGTGTAATATTTTCGTTTCAGGCAGGTTTCATCTCGGCGTGTATGTTGATGTGCAATGTGTATTAAAAGTGAATGCGAATTTTGCAGTGGGGACTCGGTATGGTAGGGCCTAGGGGTCATAACTGGTTCATTCGGTTCGATTTTTGGACTATTTCTTTGTTTATTTCATTTTCATGCAAAACACAGAGATGCATGACATTCCGCTCTGATCTGGCCACCTTATACCGGGTTTCGACTGTACATGTCATGTGTTCATGATGTTACTGGATTTTTTTTTTCCGAGAGAGAGAGTGTGTGTGTGTGTGTCAACTATTAATCGATCATTCACAGTTATGGGATCTGCCTTGTATTATGTCGCTAGTATAGTGGGAGGGGTGATTAGCCGTTCGTTGCCAGGTTCGTTTCGTGGGGTCGTCTTCGGTTGGCTATGGGCATCCTCTCAGGTCCTTTGTATTGTTTTGTTAGCTGCTCTCTTTATTTTACTTTTATCTTAGCTGCTCTCTTTATTTTATTTTTATCTGTTGTTGTTGGGGGTTTTTCTTTTGTTTTTGTAATTATTATCCATATTTTATGATTATCCTGATTTTGTACCTGATTTGTTGCATTTTGTAAAATTCAATAAATACATTAAAAAAAAAAAAAAAAAAAAAAAAATGAAGAATTAATGAAAAAAAAATTATGGAAGCTGGAATAAAGAATAGCAGGAGAGAAAACATATAATTGAGAAGGGAGAAGAAAAGGAAGGAAAGGATGTTGTTGTTATCCTTCGTAAGGTGACTTAGGCAAGCATGGCGCGGTAAAACAGCATGGTACGGAGCCCATGTTTTCTCTCCTGCTATTCTTTGTTCCAGCTTCCATAATTTTTTTTTCATTAATTCTTCATTTATTCTTTCTTAATTTTTTCTTAATTTCCCCTTTTCAATCTTTCTTAGTTCTTTTTTGTTTTATTTGATTCTTTCTTTCTACCTTTCTTTTTTTTTTTTGTTTCTTGGATCACTTTTCGATCCTTCTTTCTTTTGTTCTTTTTCTTCCCCTCCTTCCTCCCTTTTTCTTATGTTCATCCTCTCTCACTTCTTTGCTTCCTTCCCTCTTTGTTTTCATTCTTGTTTCTTAAATTTCTTAATTCTTTCACTCTTTGTTTATTATCTGTATTCATTAGATTTCTGCTTCTCATCCCACACTATAAGCCTAGGTATTAAAATTGTTTTCTTTCATTAAATTTATCATCATCAACATCATCTACATCTTTCTTTTATTTCTCAGTATTTCTCTTATCCACGTTTTACTGGTTAAAATAATGAACATAACTGAAATAAATAAAAGAAAACAAGATTATTTTTATAATTTTTGGTACATAGGCAAATTTATTTTCATTCATTTTTATCAATGTGACTTGCGGCCAGTACGCACTCGGCCGGTACTAATGGTAACAGCGCCATCTAAGATCAAAACTTTACAATATCCGGGCTATTGTCATCATTCATTTAATTCTATCACAGATTTTAAAATTGCATTGCATTGTCACTTACGAGCTGAAATTTCTCTGACATTGATAACTTGGCAGCCGATCATAAATGTATCTGATTTTGACATACTTCAAGCTCACCTTGACAAAATGTATACCTTTCTATTTTAGTAGCTGTTTGTGTATTAATCCATAGATCAATGAAAATCCAAAGAATTTCAGATTGACATTCATAAAGAGCATAACAACAGTTTGTCAGATTTGATTAAATATAACAATCTGACAATGACAACACATATTTTTCCTAATAAATCAGGATTCACATATTGTTTCTGTTACATTTATTAATTCCCCCTTACCTTGCCAACCCATCTATAGTGGTTATCTTTTTTACACTTAATATGATGTGCTAAACATTTTTCAAACATCCACCGGTAACCATGTAGACGACCCGATCCTCAACCTGCCTTTGGACAAATTCAACTACCTCACCGATGTGACTGTAGTTTTTTCTTCTAAACAAACCAAGCTGTCTGAGAAGCCGTTTCAAATCATGGGCGTCGGAGCCGGCCCGGCCGGCCCGGCTTGAGCCTGACCAATAATCTACCTTTTTGGCTGGCGTGCCTGCGGCACGCACCGTGCCTACGGCACGGCAGGCGGAGCCGGACCGATCAAAAATCCCTTCCGACGCCCATGCAAATGACGGGTAGAAATGATAATTCCGCACTCTGTTGCAAGAACCGTGACAATGGCCCGTATTCTGAACTCCGGTTTAACTTAAACCATGGTTTAAATCTGTGGTTTAACTATGGGTAGCCAAAAATGTCAAAACTGTGTTTACACTGTATGTTCCTTATGTTTTCTGGATACTGGTCTCGTGCTTTAATGGTCAAGAAAAATATTCTACTTATCATTCCCAGACAGTTTTTAAAAGCTTGAGTACCAAAAATGCTGATAAATTGAATATCTACTGTTTGAAATTTGTGTCACATTTGGCTGCCCATAGTTCAACCACACATTTAGACCATGGTTTAAGTTAAACCGGAGTTCAGAATACGGGCCTATATCTTTATACAAAAGTCCCATTTCGAAACAAACCTAAATCACATCATTTTGTTCTTGTTCTCGTTCGTCCATTCTTGATTGTAAGGTATGGTGACTTAGGCAAGCATGGCGCGTTAAAACAGCATGGAGATTGTTGATACGGCTGGTAGTGTATGCATAATGTATACGGAGCCCCGTACATATGCATGGTATCGTATGCAGATAATTAAGTCGGGGCCCCGAGTTATTAACTCAGGGCCCCGAGATAATAAGTCGGGGCCCCGAGTTAATAAGTCGGGGCCCCGAGTTAATAACACGGGGCCCCGAGATAATAAGTCGGGGCCCGAGTTAATAAGTCGGGGCCCCGAGATAATAACTCGGGGCCCCGAGTTAATAAGTCGGGGCCCCGAGATAATAAGTCGGGCCCCGAGTTAATAAGTCGGGGCCCGAGATAATAAGTCGGGGCCCGAGATAATAAGTCGGGGCCCCGAGATAATAAGTCGGGGCCCGAGATAATAAGTCGGGGCCCCGAGTTAATAAGTCGGGGCCCCGAGTTAATAAGTCGGGGCCCCGAGTTAATAAGTCGGGGCCCCGAGATAATAAGTCGGGGCCCCGAGTTAATAAGTCGGGGCCCCGAGATAAAAAAAAAAAAACTCGTGTCATTTTATGTCCCCTTAGGGGTCCGTATCGAGCAGCTGTTCTGTGTGGCGCAATCGGATAATCCAGTCCTCTTGGTGAAAGAACCACGAGTTCGAACCTCGACAGAAGTTTATATTACGAAATTTTCTTTTGCTTATTTAAAAATAAGGTGAGTGAGTAAGAAAATACAAGTCCGATACTTGTAGTCTCTTTCAAAGTCTTCAAAAAGGGGTTTCTGACGCGTTAGTGGTACGGTAAAAAAAACACGCGCCCCGCGGGGCAACGGAATGATCAGGTAACGATCACGCTGCCCTCTCGCGGCATTAAAATGTCTACAATCTGCGGTTGAGTATCCCTTTAAGCCCGGCGCACACTCTGCGATCCGATTGATTTTTGGTCGGATCGTGCAGTGTGCGCCGTGCGTTACACAGAATGGCCTTTCAGTGGGGAGAGGAAAGGGGCACACAAGAGATCATACTTTTCTGTAGAGGATAGGGAGGGGGAGGGGAGCCCCAGAACAATGGCGGTGAAACATGAAGTTTCACGCTTCTATCGTGTGAGGGCCGAAGAAAGACAGAAAGAAAGAAAAAAAAATTGTTGAGGCATGTTAAAAAAAATTGGCACTCTGATACATTCCGGTAAGTTACAGCTAAGTTTTGAAATAATACAACATATTCTATACACGAGGGAAAATTAAGGGGTATTGTTCAATAACCTCGGTACAGAAGCAGTGAATGATCTATCGCCTTGCAGAGGATAATACGGAGTTGGCATTTCTTAAGTGTACACCTGCAGAGGCAGATCCGTGTAATCGTTAACACTTAAAAAAAAAATCATATACATAATTATGCTTGACGCCAGGTGCGTCGATTGGGGGGGGGGGGGGGGGGGGGGGCGGCAAGACACTTACCGTTCTTGATTTTTTTTAACGCCTCTAAATACCAGCTTTTCCACGGTTACATGAAGCAAGGAAATTCGAGAATTTGAAGTCTGATCATAATACCTTTTGTAGTTGATTGCTTTTGGAAGGTTTCATTTCCCGAGTTTTTCATCATTTTCCCTTATTTTATTCTACACCTCCGGATTTTTGGGAGGGCGGGGGGGGGGGGGGAACGATAACTTGCCCTCCCAATATTTTCTTTGGGAGGGCAACTGCCCCCCCCCCCCCCCCCCACCCCCATTATCGACGCCCTATTTGATACTTGTAAGAACCTATGAGGCGCCGTTTGTAAATTTATTATTAAGCTCAATTATTTAAATATAATTCATTATTTAGCTCGATAAAGGATTTTTGGGAGGGGGGGGGGGGGGGGAACGATAACTTTCCCTCCCAATATTTTCTTTGGGAGGGCAACTGCCCCCCCCCCCCACCCGCATTATCGACGCCCTATTTGATACTTGTAAGAACCTATGAGGCGCCGTTTGTAAATTTATTATTTAGCTCAATTATTTACATATAATTCATTATTTAGCTCGATAAAGGATACAATTATTTATAAATAATGAATTTTGCTATTTCTATTATTTATAAATGATTTCACAAATTCATTATATAAAAAATGTATTTTTTGCAATTTCCATTATTTATAAATAATTATTTCAGAGTATTCATTATTTATATAAATAATGATTTCATAAATTCATTATATATAAATAATGAATTTTGTAATTTCCATTTTTTTATAAATAATGGTTTCACAATATTCATTACATATAAATAATGATAGTTTACATTTTTATTATATATATATAATAAATTTGTGAATTCATTATTTATATGTAATTAAAATGTATACTATCATTATTTATATATAATGCATATCGTGAAACCATTATTTATAAAAAATGAAAATTGCAAATTCATTATTTATATATAATGAATTTTGTAAAATCATTATTTATAATTGCCACAGGCAAGTTGACCGAATATCACAGAGAATTTTTGTTTTTGGTCCCATAGTTTTTGTCATCAGACCAAGTTAAGTCAACAAGACTGACAGTACTGTTTAGATCGAGTAAACATCCTAACATTCAGGTCGGAAGATTCATAAGACCAAAATCCACAAACGTATAGAACCTCTAACGATCAATTATGCAGTTCTTAGTCGGAAGATTCATGAAAATAAGAATCTACAACACTGATGGTTCTCTCTCCTAGACCTAGTCAGGAGTTTCATCCACGAGAACAGAGGCCCTTGAAAGAGTCAGTTTCTGTCTCATAATATATTAGACCTTCTAGAAAGTAGTCTATATGCTTACGAAACACCTGAACTGTTACTGCACAAGACCAAACCTGTTCACGTCTACAGTCATGCGTCTCAGAAAAAAATGAAACCCTAATACAAAGGGTCAGTGTCACCGCACTATGTGCTCTATAACAATAATTATCTGTTTACCGTAAACTAGAAGTATTATGCTTCTAAATGACACGTTGATGGCATCTGTTCGTACATTTTTTATCGAACAGCAGCATTTTGAAAATGACATGTAAAGACTCATTTGTCCCAGATTCGGGTAAACCCGCGAAAACGTTACAGGATCAGGATATTACTTTGCGAATACATGTATGATCCAAATGAAACATGACTTTTAAAACCCTTTCAGAAGACTGGTTTCATTTGTTTCTTTCAATAACGAGGGTAAGAATAATGCTCTCATCATTAATAAAGGATGGTCAATGTTTTGTTGATGATGGGAAGTTAAAGAAAGGACATGTTTTGAAATGGTACCTGCAATTGTAAAGTAAAGCAACTTTTTCCAGAGCATCTTTTAAGAACAAAGCGGACGGAAATTTGATATTTTTCAATAAGGTAAAGTTAGTTGCACTTTCCATTGTCACCAAGTGGAAATACGTGGTAGAAAAGGCACACAAGGTAGAAAAAATATCAATATTATAGCGATTTCCCACCTCAGAAAGGGCACCTTTAAAATCAAAGGAGGAACACTTTTTCATCTTTTGTGAGGGATATTTATTGATTTTGGAAATGGGGGGGGGGGGGGGAATACACCCCTACTACCACCTGAAATTGGTATTGACCCTTGTGTTATGAATTCCTGATTGAATGCATACCATCACACAAGGGGATTTCACGTATCATATGTCTCAAAGCTGGTATTTCCCTTGCGTCATGTTCGCATGTGATACTTGTAACATCACACATTTTAACAATTTTACCCGAATCTGGCACAACTGAATTTTTACAATGTCATTTTAAAAAAATGCTGCTGCTCGGTAAAGCATGCTCAGATGGATACCACCAAGGTATCATTTAAAAGCATGATACTTCTAGTTTTTGGAAAAAAGATTATTATTTTCATGGAGCATATAGTAACCCTTTGTTTGAGGGTTTCTGGGACGCACTGTATAATACACTTCCAGTGTCTTTCGATCATATCTAAACTTCGGTCAACTAGCCTAACTACGTAGCTTATGCCAGTATACCCAAGTGAGAAAACTTGTAATAAACATTTACGATGTAAAACATTTTGAATTCTTTTTTACTTGGCATGCCATATTTAGATCTCGACCCTCCTACTTGGACAGAGTGGGAACCGTGGACAGAATGCTCCATTACATGTGGTTCTGCTTGGGGGACGAAAAAAAGGAAGAGGAAATGCATGTCGCTGGGACGTAAATCCAGAGGGTGCAACCGCGATAATTCAAAGCCTTCTGAAGAGGACCCTTGTCGTATACGTCAGCCTTGCCTACGTAGGTATCTGGCTGTAGGTCCATATGTCACACAAAATAGCATAAGATGATGTAATTCATTTCACTGTTTCTTCATTGAAATGTCTTAAACGGATTTTAGGACAACTTCGCTGGACAACTACCTCTTGCAATGACCTCAAACAACCATTCGTAGAACAATTACCATCTGAAAATTATCCCCTAATGCCAACTCTTACGATTTGGGCGTAATTATTACGAATTTTTATTGTATATTACTCCTTACGATTTTGTGTCACAAAATTACGATTTTCTGAATAATGTATGGTTGTGCGAACTTATACTACGTAGATATCCTGCAACTACCTTATCTTGTCGATGTGCACTGTTTGTGCTTACATGTACCATGTATACGAAGCATGGGTGTGAGGACAAACAGTGTACATTGACAAGATAACGTAGTGTGCAGTGAGTCCATGTTATGCATGATGGCAGTGGATTGTGCTATCGCGAGATAGGGAAATCACAGCCCCTAATAACCGTCATTTGTCCTCTGAGAACTGATTCTAAATTCACAAAATGAGTCCAAATGGAATATCATCGCTATTTTTCATGATTCAGGTGAGAGAGAATGTCAAACTTGTTCGTTAAATTGTTGAAATATTCTCTTGAAAAATCCCTGCTGGAATTCACTTTGTGGTTTGTTTTCTACTCTTTAACTTTATCTTGGGGTGTTTGAATTTAGCTGTGGTTGACTACATACGATCAGGGAATTCCTGGAATGGTATAGAATTAAGATAAAGTAATTTTCCTTCGAAAAAAAATCTGGTTCCTGGTTTTGAGTTTACATCTTACTCAGAAGATAAGGCAACTGGGCAAGGTGAATTGCATGTGGTGTGGTTAAAAGCAGATCAGTTGGCTAAAATATTAAGTTAATCATGTCAATATTTCTTTATAATGTACTGTAGATTAATGATTTTAGCCCTCTAAATAACAAGAAAAACGTACCAGATTCAGGGGGCTTTGTTCCCTGTTCCCTGAACCCTCAAAAGGGGATTAAATAAGTGTCAAAAATTGCTTTTAAAGTAAAGGAGATAGGGTCTTCATTCAGACCTGCAAAATATTCCCTACCATTCTAGCTTTTTCATATAGATCTAACCAAAAAAAATGAACAATTATTTTTGTAATATTAGGGTTCAAAAACATGATAAAGGGTTTCAAAATAAGGCGGGCCCCGGCCAGAAGGGACTTCGCGCTACGCGCTCGTCATGTGCGCACATTATGTCCCGCCCTCTCCCATAGGTCCCCCCCTACCCCACAAATATTACTCTTTTTGGTCCCCAAAAGTTGGCAGGTATGCCCTTTCTACAGTAACCCCCTAGACAACTATTACTTCATGGGGGTGTTTAGCAAAGCTGTTCGTAATGCTATGCATGACTTTAATAACGACTTGAAGTGCCAGAGAGTATCCCCAAAGTTTTTCCTGATGTTTTAATAAAGTGTGACTCAATTTCGAATAACCTCAGTAGAATTATGGCAAAATATAATTATGCTTTGCATTAAAAATGTTGTTATAATAAGAATGTTAATCTACGTCTGCACAGTTCATCTTAAGTTGATGCAGTTAAAAATGATTGAGCATCCCATTTGGCTTGTCATATTTAAGTCATTCGTAAAGTCATGCGAAACTTTACGAACAGCTTTCTGAACCCCCCCCCCCCCCCCCCCCCCCCCCGCGGTGTTATTGCCTTTGGGTATGAGTCTGAGCGCATCTCTCCTATAGTCATTCGTAAAGGTAATAACAGAAATTCCTTTTTTTTGCGATATTATTTCCTTCCATATCATTCTCTCCAAAGACGTAATGATTGGTTTGAATGGGGAAGAAGATAGTTCCTAAAAAAATGCACCATCTCCTATCATTCTCTGTGAATATATATATATATATATATATATATATATATATATATATATATATATATCACTGAGGCAATACTTCTAAATCTTGTTTTATGCACTGATCAAAAAGCATTTGATAAGAAAATAGCGTCTGCCTCTTCCTCATACAACAGGCAACGCTGGCGTCCAGAATTTGCTCAACGCTACAGTCTAGACTGGATTATACAGTGAGGATTGTATAAACACACCCACTGAACATGTGACAAGGCATAATAGAGGAGTTTTCTTGGTATCTGTGAAATTAACACATGAATAATATATTTCAACCTGGCAGGCACATACCACAGATATATGACAAGCTCCACTATTATGTCTTGTGAAACAGGTGCAGATTGACAATAGGTGTGTCGACATTATAATCCTGACATTTGACAATATTTTTTGGCTACATTTTAGAAAGAAATACTTTTTTTCACAATTTAATAACTTATTAATCAAAACCATCAAAAAATTAATCAAACCATTTAATACCAAATTGTACCTCCAGAAGATTATATTATATACAAAATTATGTTCTAAAAGTTTGATTTAATTTGAATAAAACACTTTTGAGTTATCATAGTCAGAGGGTAAGAAAATAAGAAAATGATTTTCTTTACAATGCAAATGTGTATCATGCAAAGCATTTTTTTTTTGGGGGGGGGGGGGGGGAGGGGGGCAAAACGTTGCCAACAGGCACTTTGGTGGGTTTTTTTCAGGGGGCCCCGGGTCCGACACCCTCTTCCCGAGAGGCAATATTGTTTTTATATTGTTTTTTTGTTTTTTGTTTTTTGTGGGGGGGGGGGGGGATCTGTGGGCTAGACCCATCGGATAAGGTCAGGCTGACCTTTCCGTCAGTAATTTAGATTAGTCCATTTGACGCTCCCATTTAGTCAATAGCGAACGTAGAGTCTGTTTGGAGCCAGAAGGGCGTTAACTCATATACTGTCACACAGGGTTAACGTCCTGGCTCTCAACAGACGTTTCTGTCCGTTGAAGTTCTTTCGTTGATTTGTGATCGTATGTCGAACAATTTCAGCTTTGTTGCCGAAAGGGCAACCTTTTCAAAATTTTCAAATTGGCGCCTGGTATGCCATATAATATAGCAACTCAACTTTTGAACTATTATGTCACATACTAGTGTATGAGGGGTTTCGAGGGACATAGAATTCATTTTTAACGGATTTTTTTGCGATCTAAGGTTACATTTAGGTCATAAAGGTCAAATTTGCTACCCGTGGACCGTTATATTACATTTTTACATTTTTAAACTGTTATAGATGCCTAATTTTTAAATGAAGGGGATTTAGGTGTGTACAACTAATCCCGAAGATCATTCATTCATTGGTCAAAAGGGGTCAATTCAAGGTCAAAGTTGAGCTTGATATAATGGATAGTAGGGCTACTTTGTTTAGATATGATTTGTCTTTGACCGGTAGGTGGTGCCTCACGGCTTGATGTTTTGTTTTCTACTTTCGTCGACTTTACGAACCGAAGGTCTGGTGAAAATTCAATATTACCCCAGTGTTACACATGTGAAATTCAAAATATCTGTAACTCTGTGTTCATTGTCAGGGCTAAGAGGAAAATATTTGTATCCAGAATTATATCCGACCAAATTGTGGATGATAAAACAGAATGAAGCTATATGATATCATTCAAGTCTAGTTAACACAAAGGGATCATTTCAAGGTCAAAGATAAACTTGAATGTAGATACAGCAATAGTATAATATGCCTATGAAGGTTTCGGGTCCGAATCTCGTGGTGGAGTTTTCACTTTATAACTATCTTCGGCCGATTAAAATTAAGTCGAACACCGATGCATCTTGATCACAGGGTGGGAGTTCAAGTATTTTTGTATATGGCACAAATGAATGGGAATGATTTGTCTTCGACCCACTTTGTTATGCATTCCAACTGGCAAAAAAAAGGAATAAAAAAAAAAAAGGAACTCCAAGTTGTTCTTTTTGGTCGACCAATGGAACAAACGGGGGACTAGCACGGACAATTTTTGCAGCTCCTCATTGCGCCCTCCACAATAGCTCTAGTAGACAAAAGGACATCCCTTCACTGCTATTATGTGACACCTGTTCTACATATTTTTACAGGATAGCAATGAATGGATGTTCTTTTGTTAACCAGTGCAATTGTGAAGGGTACAATGAGGAGCAGCATAAATTGTCCGCTTCTTTGTTCGTCATGTTCATAGTGTGGATTAGATACCCAGGGTTGTACCATATTAGGGAACAGAACTTTGGAAGAAAGCTCAGGAACACCAGATTTTGGCTTCTTAGATTTTATTGAAGCATGACAAAAGTAGAGTATACAAAAACGAAAGAGAAAACAACACTGCAATAAACAGAGAAAAAGAACAAATGATGAATAACATCATTCCATAATACATTGTATCATATGCATCACACAAGTACATAATAAATTGTAAATGTTAAATATGATACAATTTCCACCTCAAACATTGCTATTGTAAAGGTACATATATTAATTTCTATCAGTTATCCGTATATTGAATTACATGCATTCTCTAGAAACAATTAGATATTTACTTTTTCTTTCATTTCTAAATTGTTGTCAAAAATATGGTTCGGTGTAAAAATGCCAGAGGTAAAAATGCCAGAGGAAAAAATGCCAGAGGAAAAAATGCCAGAGGAAAAAATGCCAGAGGTAAAATTGCCAGAGGTAAAAATGCCACAGGTAAAGATGCCAGAGATAAAAAATGCCAGAGGTAAAATGACAGAGATAAACACGCGATGGCATTTTTACCTGGCACCAAAAACATACTAATGCCCACATTGTTGTAGTTGATAGCTTACGTGGCGATACACAAATAAAGACAGATTCAGATAAATCGTTAAGTTTCAAGGTCTGAGATTTAATTCAGCATGTAAATAAATTGCCTGAAACTTGCACTTGAAATTTTCACAAAAATAACATGAATAAAGTATACAATTCCAGTAAATATACAACTAATTCATTAATGAGGGTTAAACTACTCCATAACAGAGTAAAAGTGATGTACAATATATCTGGTTTGAAAATGTTAATCCAAAAAGCAGATTATTTAAATATACATATAAATTATTCTAACCGACCATTGTCAGATCATCATGAAATTAACGAAACAAAGCGTTGAGTGTTGAGTGAAGTGTCCTTGGTGTATATTCGGAGTTGTGAAATCGTGGCTGAAACGAAGACTATGGTCGATGAGGTTCATGAGGTTCTTGATGACGTATGGAAAACACCATCCACGACCAGTGAAGAAACGCTAGCACACACGATGTATGGTTGAAAACCACCTTAAACGGCTGTAATGTAATTAATAACCAGTAATAAACAAACATCCTATCAAATTATTATTATCCTAAACAGTTCAAAAAGCATTGTTTTAGTGTTTTGAATATTTAGTCACTATTTTAATATCGATGTTGATTTATCCATTATTACCAAACATTACTAGAACCAGTAGTTCATTATTTACTAAAGAGCAACAATATATAGTATTAATGTGATATACCATAACAATAAATCGTCACAGTATCGTTATATCGATAACACAAAATACACAACTTGCATCGAAATTCAAGATGGCTACCTGCCAAACGGAACAACCAAAATGGCCGAAATACGAAATGACCGTCTTTCCTTTTTTAACCGAAAGAGGGCATTTTCACAGTGCTAAGAAATATTACAAATAGACTGTAGTATAAGAAATGGTCTTGCTTTTCAAATGACAGAAATCCTAAAATGTTGCATTCTTTATTTTGGAAAAGAATATACAAGAATTTTATGATACCCTAACTTTTGGAAATTTACTTTACCATATGTAAGACATAAAAAATGAGTTGTTTTAGAGAAAATGAAGAATTGGCTTTTAGGTCACGACTTACAGTTATTTCTAGAAGTTGAAGGACCCGTTGCCTGCCTCCCGGAAGGATCTTGTCCACCACCGACTGTCTGCCCAATCCGCTCCAAACAGCAGAAGAATTGGCGAAACCAAAATAGGGAAAAAAACACACTCGCTCTAATACTGCAAGCCAAAAGTCTTCCCTTCACTGGCAGTGGGACTCCCTCTCAAAGGGTGACAAAACAGGACTTTCTCCAATGACTACTGTAATGGCATCTGCCCCACTCACTTTCGCACACCTTCATTCCAACACCAATCCTCACACCCAATAGCAAAACTGACCACTCACGTTAGTCTAAACAAACCACATGACCACGCTTCGTTCATTCTCTAATTGCCCTAACAAAGCAACGAAAAAGCAGAGGAAAGGGTTGAATGAAAGAAATAAAAACCGCACTTCACCTGTGCTAAAGCGCTCTCATAACAATGAGCAATTTACAGAACAAAAAAAATGTGATGCATCCTAACTCTGCACCTGAATTACCCCAGTATTAGGCAGGGTGAAATATTAAGACAAAGTTATGCAATACTTGTCTTGCAGCGAAGAAAAATATAAATAGAATACTTTTTTGACACTAATGCCTACCCAAAGTCAAGAGGCTACTGGTGGTAACCTGCCACCAACACCATCCGGGGCAGCGTTTCATCAAACGGTCATAAGTACAAGTTCGCCGACATCCCATTGAAACGCGTGTATTAAAATTAACATGCTTTTCAATGGGATGTCGGCGAACTTGTACTTATGACGGTTTGATGAAACGATGCCCAGGATACCAAACTTCGAGCACTGCGATACTCTGTGCACAGCAGAAATTCTATTGCTCCATGATGGAGTCGAGAACAGATATCGGATCAGCTATAAGGAAAGCAATAAACAATCATAACTACGAGGTAACCATGGAAATTGTTTTGGATTCCCTAAATAACAAAGCAGAAATTACATTTCTCAATAAGTTTACTCCTTTCAAACAAGAGGAATGTCAATCATGATATCAAACCACCGATACTAGACTAGTGTTATTTTATTTTGCAAGAATGAATAATCAAATGAACAATTGGAATCATGTTCATTAATTCCCACCGAATTGTGATCAACTAGCTTAATTCACAATTAAATTGCATATTTCTGTCTATTAAGTTTTCTACAACCATACATTGTCATAGTTTACTCATCTGATACTGCAAATGAAAAAGTAATTCATAATTATAGCCACAACCACATCAGCAAGCAATGGTCATATTGACCATTAGGATCATATACATGTGTGTATTCTGGGTATTGGGGATACAGATGTAATTTTGTTTGAAATGGAGGTTTTTGTGGGCAAACTGATACTTAGGTATCACTCTTTACATATTACGTTATAAGTTCGTTAAGATACAAAATGTAGAAAGTTATAAAAACTTACATTTACAGCCTTGTTTTTCGTAGTTGTTACACAGACCTCCATACGTATGACGACTGCTCTCAATATGTTGCGCACTAGTGACGCCGCTCGCGTCTTTTTTTTTTGGTAACCAAGCCTAGGCAGATTTTGCATTTTTTTCATACTAATACGGTTTATTCCGTCAAGACTAATCGGCATGAATATTCATGAAAACGAATTTTAGCTATATAATAAAACGAGCAAGGGCATCGAGCAGCTGTTCTGTGTGGCGCAATCGGATAATCCAGTCCTCTCTTGGTGAAGGAACCACGAGTCCGAACCTCGGCAGAAGATTATATTACGAAATTTTCTTTTGCTTATTTAAAAATAAGGTGACTGAGTAAGAAAATACAAGTCCGATACTTGTAGTCTGTTTCAAAGTCTTCAAAAAGGGGTTTCTGCCTAGGCTTGGTTACCAAAAAGAAAGACGCAGGCCGCTGTATATGGTTACGCACCATAGATACGTACACAGAATGTTACGCACACAAGGTCGATATTACAACGACGGGTGGCCGTTCTCTCCCAAAGACTTTTTCAATTATTGCTCCTCGCCGTTAAAGCACTTTGCTTAATATCCTTGCACCAGAAGGAATACAGCAGATTGTAGAGAATGCACGATGAGAAGCCTTATCGCTAGACTAAACTCATTAACAACCCCCAAGCTGTCTTAACAACAGGTAAACAACGAGGTGGATATCGATGAACCGATCGCGCCGGTACCACTACGAGCGCTGAGGGCTCCCTTCATCATAATCGTGAAAAATACAAACTGGATGCTCTGACGGGACTCGATAGGAGTTATCGACAAAAAGTACCCAAAATTTCAGGAAACCCTCTTCAAAGGTCACAAAACAAACTGGTAAGTTTTAATCATCTATTATTCACCATAATTATATATCTTTCAGTACATTTCAACCGAAAGTTTTCACTTAAATATAGCCAAAAATGCACAGTGATACATATTAGTACCGTACTGACTATTGCCTGCGTTCCTACACAGTCGGCAATGGGGTGTTCCTATGAGTGGCCACAACCCAAATATGGACATACCCATAACTCGAATACAGACATACCCATACATAGACTCAGACTGTATATACAATTTGCAGCTGTTTCAATCAATACAATCAAATAAGTGATTTAACTTTTGGTAGATAATATTTAAGTTCTCTGTTCAGATCATGCTCCTAATGAAGTAAGCATTAAATTTTAGTGTAAGAATAAAAATCAGAAACCTTCATATTAACTTCTATATAACGTGATAACGCTTAGGGCATGACTCACCATGGGCGCCGCCATTTTGAAATACAATGTTTATACATGAACGCCCTCTATGTTGTCTTTTGAATAATCTATTAAAACTTTACGCTTCAATTCAAAGAAAGTCATAAATTTTGGATCTTGTTAAATAATCCAGTATTCTCTACACTCAACATTATTCTTAACGATAATGTCTAGCAAAAAGTAAAACGTAAATCAATATTTTTATATTTCATAGGCTACTAACCACCTGAACATTGAGACAAATTAACTTTCTTTCCTGAATTAAAAGTAAAAGCGATTAAATCCAACATTACAATGAGTCGTCTTCATTTCCAATTATCCTGAAACTGCAACTATCCAAATAATTACATTTCATTACAACCCTAACTGAGAATAAGATAAAACAGAACTTATATCAGCCCTTCTCTAGACTTCAATTGCAGCTCCAACTTGCACCAGAACCGGAGCATGCAATAAACTAGCTGACCTAAAATGCCTTGCAAGCGGTGCAACCACGGAACCACCCTAAGAAAATATCACTCCGCTACAGAGTTGTAAAACTGTAAAACAGCCAATATTTCTAAAGAAATACATACTCTTGTTTCAGTCGATGATAAGATAACAAAATCCTCCAAATTCATCAATTACATAATAATAACCATAGAATTATATTATCATAGCGTACAGACATCGATCATCCCAACTCTATCAAAGTGATTTGGTCAATCAAAAGAATTCCAACCACCTGTGCGCAAATAGTATGCAAATTGAGTCGTTCTTCTCAAGTAAGCTAATTAAAATTCCATTTCCTGACATTGATATTGGGTAAAACTTTAATTTGAATGCTCATGCTCATTCTATCAAAATGCATGCGATCGCTTGCCCATAAAACCTAATTGAATGCTCATTTTAGGCAACTGAATGTCGATCTTGATGAGCATTCAAATTCAAATGAAATCGAGTAACTGCTGCTGTTTTCATGAATTTGACCGGAAAACGTATACATGTATTTTGCCTTCGTAGAGGATTAGGCCCTTTTATTGTGATATCGATCCGCGTAGTGTTGGGGCATCGGTACTGATGGTTATATCGAGGAAGTACTAGACAAGCCTAGTACTACCTCCGTTCAAAAATGACCGTCAGTGAAAATATGCAAATTGCGATCCTTGCAATCGAGTCACGTGACGAGCTGGGGACCAATCACACCTTTTTATCTGAAAGAACTATCTAATATTTATATTATATTGGATGGCTCTGAATGGGATACCAGAGAATATTGGCCCTAACGAGTGGAATATTTTCTGGTATTCCATGAAATAAAGCCATCCAATATAATTATTATTATCTATACCCTATAGAAAATGATTTAGAACTTAATAAAAATCATTTTAACCAACCACATTCAGTTATTATAAAGCCCCTCATCATACTTCATTGTGATCACACAAGTTTAACTTAACCTCTTTATGACGTCATGTGCGTATGTGTGTATGCGTTGCATTATTTGCGCCCACGCAAACAGACCAGACAAAATACGGCATAATATTGCACGGCAAATTTAGTACTGTAGCCTATGGGGAATTCAGCGTTCCGTTCAATATGCTCTCATATTGCACGCGCAAATCAAGCGGACAAAAATATGCGTTTTTAATGCGCCGCTAAAATGCCTTATATAGGTAATAATTGGTATTATTTGCACGAAGGGTTCCCAGCCAACCAGAAATATCGGTGCATCGGCGTTTGCGCTTAAGTCCCCGCGGATGACAGTGCAATAGTATACATATAGTACATGCTCTGGAGATGAATATACATTTTTAGCTGCAAAATATAAAGCCGTATTTTAAACGCTACTCCGAATCCGTCTACGGAGCGGGCAATATTTGCCATATTGCCCTCTTCCGGGTTTTCCCCATAGACCAATGTACTAAAAAAAGAGGGCAACATTTTTGTCATATTCGACCCTTTCTTGTCTGTGCGCTTTTAATCAAAGTGCATACGCGCAGTATTGTGTACGCGTTAAAGTGTACATAGACGTACATGTATTATAGATTTACTAGACGGAAAGCAGCACGGGCGGAAATCATTACGCGAATGGCATTAGGCCCCGCCTCTTTCGGATCATTTGAAGGGACGATAATTAAGCACCCGTTATCGCCGTGATATCGATAACAGGCGTTGCATTATTCATATTTCTTGCGCGTGTCAATTTATTGTGGAACTTTGATTGGATGCTAGGTCATGAATATATACAAATTGGATAGAATCGATTAAAATCTACTTGACCTCATCTTCGTCAATTCAAGACATATTAATTATGCAGATTATATGCAATGACGTCACACACACGAAATTAGAGATGTTGGTTCAAAAGTACAAGGTGAGTAGAGCTCAAATTGCGAGTAAATTTCGTATATTTAGTTTATTAATAACAAGATGTTGTACTATGCTAGGTGATCTATAATAATTTCTCTACATTTTAAAAGGATTGACAAGAGTTGTGCTCAAAAAGAACTGAAACAATTTTCTCTCGAAATTACAGTTCTAAATTTATCGTCGAGAGGTAGTTTGACACGGAGATGGCTGTCCTCACACGCTGCGGCTCATGACAGCTACCCAGGCAATCCCGGTCAGTTTCAGCCACCGGCGCGGTGGCTATTTCGACAGCGTCAAAAATTCATTGCATGCAAGCAAGAAATGTTGGATCTAAGTAGATCTAGATCTAACGTTAGTCAATTCTTTGAATTATGATAAGCTTTTCCTCATTTTGTTCATATTAGGTATGCTGCACACAAGCGTATCCATTAGTCCAACTTGGCCTTGGAATCTTGGATCTAACGCACGGTTAGAATAGATTTGGAGACTGAGTGTGACTGTGCGACTGTGTGGTGGGATTCTACGATGTCGATGGTTTTTATAAGATATGTAACAGACCGAAATTAGTGGAGATATAAATTTGTTAATGTAACACGAGGTTTTACTGTTTGCAACTCACAATAATTGTTGACATTTTATTCCATAAACCGAAGTCTGAAGAATAGTACCGTATGATAGCTAGGCCTGGGGCTAAAGCTGTGCTTGGGGGACGAATTCAAAGTAGGCATGTCCACGTTTGATAAGAAATTAAGATGGATGTAGACTCTGTTCAACTTCACTTTCATGCCTGACTTTGTTTTCGTTCTCAAAAGACTTGGATATATTATGATACTTGGTTCAATTCATGCCATTTGGTCAATTAAACTGACTAAGTTAAATATAGTGTGATAGATTGATTTTTTTTTATTTGTTTGTTTATGGGGGGGGGGGGGGAATTGTATTTTGGGAAAAACTTCAGTCTGGTGTAAAGCCAGTTTAGGGATCCCTATTCAAAATTTCAGACGCACTAGAAAGTTTTGTTGCTGAGGTTGTTTCTTTTTTCTTTCCAAGAAACTTATAAAGCTTGAATGCACCTTAATTAATAAATATAAAATAGCTGATGAATATTGAATTTTTACCTATTACAAATAATGGATTAGAATATATTTGATAAAAATAATTATTATTAATGTAACTATGACTGTATCAAGAAAGACAAAAAAAGTTACAACTGTTTTTCGGTGTTTTTTTTTACAACAGATCGAAATGGAAAGGAACAAGAAATGTTATTCAAACATTACGACAACTGTTGACCGTACATCATGAAGCAGAACATTTTTATTCATCTTTCATGAGTATTAAATGCTTATATAATATGTATAATTTAATTCAAATCAATTTAACAGGAAACAAGGAAATTAAATTTACAAGCAATTAGCGCTTCCAGGGGTCCCTAAATGTGTTCGTTAAAATCATATTACCCTCACTAGTTGCCATTGATATTTTGATAGCCTGTCCTTAAACTATGTTAACATTATTTTAAACCTTTACTAACAAAGCCCAGCATTGTGTATAAGCATGGAGAAGGAGAAGATTACACATTTATTCACAATACATCTATGAAAACGGTCTCTTTTGAGCTTTAAGCCCGGCGCACACTACACGATCTGACTACGATGCGATTTTGGGAAAAGTTGTTATAACATTTGATATGAACCTTCAAACATGTAAAATCTTTGTGATTAAAGTTCCGAATAGTAGTATTAATACTAAAATCGAAATTCCGGGCTACTGCGAGCCCCCGTGTAGGAATAAAAGCGAATTCAATTCCAAATCGTAGTGACGTCATAACAATCTTACATCGACTAAGATTTGAAGCCGATTTGGCCTTTACTCTAACCCGAAGAATCGCAGTTAACCAAAATTTCGATATTAGTATTCCTATCATTATTCCGAACTTCAAATAATTTCACTTTTTTAAACTTTCACATTTAATGCAAACTGCAATTTGTTCGAAAATCGGGTCGCAGTCGGATCGTATAGTGTGTGCCGGGCTTAAATCTATGATCTAAATTAGATGTACATTTGTATCTATATTATTGGAGAAGGTCGAAAATAAGAATTAGTGGAGTACCAGTTTTTCTGCGAAATATATATTGTGAACCTCTAAATTACTTTCATTTACTTATAAATTTATTTATTTATCCTTATTTTAAACACGTACAGGATGAATCTTTACAATAGATGGTGAAGGAATATTGAGATACACAATCAGGAGAGATGAACTATATAGCAAGAGCAAATATACTAGTACTGACCTGCTCAAGCTTGGAGAGGTAGGCCCCCCCCCCCCCCCCCCCTCCCAACAACAACAACAAAGTTTTAAAAAATACATGAATATAAAATATATATAATACAGTGCGTCCCAGTAAAAAGGAAACCCGTTTTTGGAGATAGATATCTTGGTAATGAAATAGGATTGGAATAAAACATGGACACTTTTGGTAAGAATAAAGTCTTCTTTTATGTGATACCGAATACACGAAGATTTGTTTATGCTTGACCGACTTAGAACAATTTTACCAGCTAAATGTAAGAATAGATTTGCACAGAATATTGGTGCAAACGTTTTAATGCAGATTATTCGAGTTTGTTTTCAATTCCCTTCACGTTTTCTGTTTTGTCTTCAGTATCTTCTTTCTTGTGTTTGGTTTTCTGTTTCTGTTACAGTTTTCATGTTTCTGTTAATTCAGGTTTTTCTTTTCATTTCCCCTTTTCGCTCACTCCTTGCTTTTAATGTGATACATTTTGTTTCACTTTATGAATCATTTCTGGCTATTTGCATCTTTTCGCTTTTTACATTTTCACAGTCTCCATGCATCCCCATTTTTCATTCCCGATTTCTATTCAATCCTTAACATTCTTTAACTAAGTTATCTTCAATTCATTTCAACCTTCTTATTTCATTTGAGTGATATTCTAACCTCAATCTTTTCAATCTCTTGCATATCTCAACTTGCTCTCTTGCTGTCTTCTCTTGTTTTCCACTTAAAAGAATTGTGACGCCTAATTGTGACACCGAATAACGACACACAAACGATGAAACTAAGTTTTATATGCTTTTATTTCATCCATTACAAGAGCAACTCATAAATCTTGGACCGTGTAACTCTATCCCCAAATTCCCTCAACATGTCCACCATGCCTGTCCACGCACACCTGTGCTCTGCCCCTCATGGCTCCTACTGCCTGGCGAATCACGGGTTCTTGGTGCCGCAGTGCCTCACACTCTCTCACGATCCTGTTACGCAGGTCATTAGTGTGTCGTGGTGGGGAGGTGTAGACCCTACTCTTCAGAAAGCCCCAAAGAAAGAAGTCACACGGGGTGAGATCTGGTGCCCTGGGAGGCCATTCGACATCATGATTCAAGGCGATGACTCTGCTGTTGAAGAGTTCCTGCAGTCCCTCCCTGACGACTAATCTTCGATGAGGCGGTGCTCCATCTTGTACCCACCAGACTCTTTCGGAGCTCCCATCAGGCTGGCGAACGAAGTGTTGATCAAGTTCTGGAACGATGTCTTCGTTGATAAGATGTAGGTAGCGTTCTCCATCGAGATTTCCGGTGAAGGGTCCGATCAACGATCCATTAACACAGAGTCCTACCCAGACGGAAACCTTCTCGCGACTGATTTTGACATCGTAGTGGAACGGTGGTGGGTTGTGGATTGGAGCATAATGCCGGACGTTGTGGTTATTGACCTTGCCGTTCATGAAGAAGGACGCTTCATCTCCAATGATGAGGTTTTCAACAAACCTTGGGCTACGATCCAGCAACCACTGGGAATATCGGAGTCGTCTGTGCATGTCAGTCAGACCGCAGGTCGTATGCAAATGAGCAAATGAGCAAAAATCGCGCATTTTATTTCCAGAGCCCGAAATGGACTTTCTCCCTGCACCCAGCCGGCTGTATCGCGTGGTCATCTTTAAAGTTATGCTCTTCAATAAATATTAATGCTGTGCTCATTAGACTTTCTGCAAAAATAAATGAATAGTTTACCAACACAGGGATATTTTGTTTTAGTCAGAATTTTTAAAAATGAAATGTTTAAAATAACTGATGAAATAGTCATACAAAAGCCTTTTTTTTTACAAGATTTCAAGTTGTTAAAAGACATATAAAAAGTATATGAGCCGCCATCAAGACACATAATGTATGGAAGCGCTGGAATCTCATCTTTTTCATCGTTACATTCAAATCATCCATAAATTTATGACAGAGTCAGGATCCAGCAATATTCAGCCGCAGATCATCCGTTGTCAAGACCAAGGTCAAGACCATAGAATCTTAGCCCTGTGATTGGCAAGTGAGCCATCCGTTGAATGAAACATTGCGCAACCTGTTGCTTCATCCTTGCGCAAACATGCGCATAGCTGTTGCCTGGCTGTGAGAAAACATCTTGCGTGGTGGTAGCCAATCAGAATGCTGACTTTTTTAAAGACAAAGTGTGTACATTGGTTACATATTGCTGGATCCTGACCCTGTCATGAAGTGCACATTAATGTTATTTCAATCTTTGGAAAGTACAGAAAATGCCCTATACGCTCATGTCAAATTTGCCCTGGCTCACAATAAAACTATGGTAGATTTGGCCAGATTTATATTTCATTTAATTTCCATTTTTTGTCATAAAAGGAACACCATTTTATACCAATTTCGTCTTTTATTTTGACCACAAGAAAAGCATGTCACAAATCTCTGATCCCTCTTCTTTTATTTGATGTATAACTCATGACAATTGGTGAATGATAAGTAGTCTATTCAATAGTTTGCAAATGAGATGTTCCTGGCTGTTCTTGCTCATTATGTATTCATAGTCAGGCAGAATTGGAAATAAAATAGCGCGCTTTTAGGGGACCTGCGGATTGGCTGATGTCTGCTTCTAGTAGTTGGTGCCGAATGCGTATCCTGTAAGGATACCATTGCACGTCCAGTCGGATGATCCTGTGGTAGGAAGACCTTGACATGCCAAGTCCGTTTCTTCTTGTCGAGACATGGGGATTTGCAGCTACTTCCTGCTGAACTGCGGCAATGTTGTCCTCTGTTCGGACTGACCTTGGCCTCCCAGATCGGCCTTTGTTGAGGTCCAAACTTGTACCTTCATTCTGGTATTTTCGAACGTTCTTCCAGATCGTTGACATTCCGATGAGGAAACCGACGACGGAAAGCTTGGGCAACTTCCTGAAGGCTTCCAGTGCGGTTCTATTCGGTTACTAGGAAAACTCTTTGCTGTGTTGTTAGCTGTATGGTCAGGCAAGCAAGTGAAAATTTTGTGCTTAAAACCGTATTCATTCTCATTGAGAAATTTGGTGAAAGAAACAAAAAAGAACACCAAAGAATTGCTAATGAGCCCTCCATTTGTTAACCAATGTTGCTGCATCCTTTCCAATCTTGACCACTTATTCTTTGCAACTTGATTTTGACATTCAAATTTTAAACTCTCCTTGCTCATCAATGCATAAACTTTAAGTGTCATATTAGGTGCCAAAAGAAAGAGGAAGATCTAAACTTTACGATGATATATATTATATAACATGAATTGTTCTATTTTACTGGGAAAATAACTGACAACTCCGGTTTCCTTTTTATTGGGACGCACTGTATATATAATATAGCAATAGTACACAACTTGTAGAGGAAGCAAGTTATTTGAAACAATTGTAATTTCATTACCTTCTGACCTGAAAAAGAAGAATGATTAGTCAAGTATTCAATTTTTATAAGGATTCATCGTTCCCATTTTCATGCTTACAAAAGAACTTGATTCTAATGAATGTGGGTACAATAGCTTTTTTATCAAGCTTTATTTACTCTGTTTCAGTCGTGCATATACACATATCTGGCACATTGCAATCCTTTCATAGTGTTTACGACCTTAATAGTTTTTATTTTTTTTCTATTTTCTCTTTTCATTCAACAGACTGTTAACTAGACATCTACCTTATGATACCATGTGCTTCAGATGCCAGCAGTGGATGTTCAAAAACTGTTCAAGGATTAAAATCATACAATTTAGCGAGAAAGTCCAGATGCCCGCAGTGGATGTTCAAAAACTGTTCAAGGATTAAAATCATACAATTTAGCAGGAAAGTCCACCCTGATATTAAGTTGGTTATAAAAGAAACATAGAAATTAAAAAAAAAAAAGATCAGTGAAGGTTTGAGCTCCTCTCCCATTCGCTCTGTACAGAAAATTTCATAAATTTCCATTTTCTTAGTTTCTGATGAAGGAATAGATGTTTTTCGTACAGGTTTTGTGAAAAAAATTGTATGAGCCAAGATTATAAATCTAAGTTGCATGTATATTTGAATATTTCCTTAGAGCAAATGGAAATTAATGATTTTTGGGGTACAGGGCTAATGGGAAAGGACCTCACAAGATACGACACGGAGTTGCCAATTTATGTTTGATTGATTGCAACTTCAAAAAATCATAACTAGTTTCTTATTTCTTATCGCATTTTGCTCAAACCTTCACTGATCTGTTTCTTTAATTTTTCTGCTTCTTATAAAACCAACTTATAATCAGGGTGAACTTTCAATTTAATATTATACAGCTCAATATGTATTTTTGTAAGGTGTTAATTAATCAGCAATCTCACAAGTGGATACATGTAATGAAGTTGGGGCTTTCATTCAAAACTAGAAATATCACTGAAGATGATGATTAATACCCCCGCCCCGTGAGAACAGCCTTTCTTGACTTTTGGTCGACAACTGAGGAAGTAGTTCGATCCGCAAGATTTTTCCCTGATTTACTGCCATAGATATGCCGTTTCCATGGCAACGCAGCTTCCGACACATCAAAAAAATATGTTGTACACATCTTCCCAGTAAGACCAATGTGTGTACCAAATTTCATGACTTTCGGTCAAAAACTGAGGAAGTAGTTCGATCCGCAAGGCGTTTCCTTGATTTTCTGCCATAAATATGCCGTTACCATGGCAACGCAGATTCCGACTCATCCGAAAAATATGTCTTGCACATCTTCCCACCAAGACCAATGTGTGTACCAAATTTCATGACTTTCGGTCAAAAACTGAGGAAGTAGTTTGATCCGGAATGTGTTTCCTTGATTTTCTGCCATAAATATGCCGTTACCATGGCAACGCAGATTCCGACTCATCCGAAAAATATGTCTTGCACATCTTCCCATCAAGCCCAATGTGTGTACCAAATTTCATGACTTTCGGTCAAAAACTAAGGAAGTAGTTCGATCCGCAAGGTGTTTCCTTGATTTTCTGCCATAAATATGCCGTTACCATGGCAACGCAGATTCCGGCTCATCTGAAAAATATGTCTTGCACATCTTCCCACCAAGATCAATGTGTGTACCAAATTTCATGACTTTCGGTCAAAAACTGAGGAAGTAGTTCGATCCGCAATGTGTTTCCTTGATTTTCTGCCATAAATATGCCGTTACCATGGCAACGCATATTCCGACTCATCCGAAAAATATGTCTTGCACATCTTCCCATCAAGACCAATGTGTGTACCAAATTTCATGACTTTCGGTCAAAAACTGAGGAAGTAGTTCGATCCGCAAGCTGTTTTCCTTGATTTTCTGCCATAAATATGCCGTTACCATGGCAACGCAGATTCCGACTCATCCGAAAAATATGTCTTGCACATCTTCCCATCAAGGCCAATGTGTGTACCAAATTTCATGACTTTCGGTCAAAAACTAAGGAAGTAGTTCGATCCGCAAGGTGTTTCCTTGATTTTCTGCCATAAATATGCCGTTACCATGGCAACGCAGATTCCGACTGATCCGAAAAATATGTCTTGCACATCTTCCCACCAAGACCAATGTGTGTACCAAATTTCATGACTTTTGGTCAAAAACTGAGGAAGTAGTTCGATCCGCAAGCTGTTTTCCTTGATTTTCTGCCATAAATATGCCGTTACCATGGCAACGCAGATTCCGACTGATCCGAAAAATATGTCTTGCACATCTTCCCACCAAGACCAATGTGTGTACCAAATTTCATGACTTTCGGTCAAAACTGAGGAAGTAGTTCGATCCGCAAGATTTGCAACGGACCGACCGCCCGGCCGACCGACCGCCCAACCATCGACTGATTCCTATATACCCCCTTCAAACTTCGTTTGGCGGGGGTATAATAAAACAATACAGATATTCCTAACAATGGTTTCTTATTGGGAGGACTTTTGTGGGAATATTGCATTTGCTGAAAGCATAAAAAATAAGTGCCTTTACATCTGAATGAAATTTAAGCAAACCTAGATTTAATTTATGTTGGTGACCAGCAACAGCATAATAAAAAAGAAAAAAGAAAAAATAATAGAATGAAACAGTTGTCAATTCTTGAAAACTGATGAGAAAAACTGAATATTCATTCAATTATGTAAGTCATGTGAAAATTTTCACTTACCACTAGACTTCTGCAAAGATGTGCAATTTCAAGATTTTCATTATTCTTTTAAGTAATAAACTTGTTTTTTGAATTGATATGTATTGTTATTAAATAGTCAACAACAACAAAAAAGAAAGATTTCGTTTATCTCTTTATCATGTTAAGGAGATGAAAAGTCATCTAGTTACCTTAAACATTTACATGTTTTTAGAGCTTGTCAAATTCAAAATTCTCATTTCAGTGATAATGTTCATGTGATATACTTTTATATATTAGAGGATTCAAGGGGGGGGGGGGGGGGGGGGGGGGGTGTTCCACAACTAGAAATGTGAAATGTAAAGTTTGCGTGAAAGGTATTCAAGCTAGAGTTACCTTTATATTGAAAGGAATGAGAAAGATACAAAATGAGAGTAAAAGCAGTGGTATCGCTGGAGGGCGTGGGAGTGGGCACTTGCGGCCCATGCCCCCTTGATACAAAGTGACATACCTTCAGTATACAACTTCAAGATTGTTAACCCCCCCCCCCCCCCCCCCCCCTTTGAAATGACCTTTTTCAACTTTTGCACAGCTTCCCCCAGGGTAAAATAATAGCAAAATACAGATTCTTCAATATTCTGAATGACCCTTTTATTATCAATAAAAGGTAGTAATTTAACAAACTTTTAGGCCTTATTATTTTACGTGTATCTTATTGAATTTCTGGATATTTCGTATTGTCTTGTATGTCTCATTAGTCATCGTAATGTTGAATGATTATTCTAAAGTAGACACGAGTTTAAATGTCAAGGTAACTAATATACTTCCGCCAAATGTCAACTTTACTCACCCTTTGCCATTCGTTGAAATTGATGACTCAGAATTCCAGTCATTATTTTGTTCTAAAGACGAATTTGTTGATGCAAATACAAGTAGTAATGCTGGGCACGATGAATATCATGTTGGGAATGATCAGGACGAACATGCCTTCTCCACAAATGCAAGATACTTCTTGACCTCTGAATTCAATGAAATATTTGAACATTCTATAACAGGAAATTTTTGCATGATTCACTTCAATGCAAGAAGTTTATTTCAAAATTTCGATCACATACACAGTTTTCTTTCGAATATCAGATTTTGTTTTTCGGTGATTGGCATATCGGAAACGTGGATTAATTCAACCTCTAATGTTCCCTTCTCAATTGAAGGCTATAAATTCCTGCATGCTGATCGACCTAGTGGCCGCGGCGGTGGAGTCGGTCTATTTGTTCGAGAGGACTTGAAGTACAAATTATGTGATTTCTCACAGCAGTGTGAAGGTGTTGATTCTTTATGCATTGAAATCGAGTGCAAATCAGAAAGAAATGTTGTAGTTGGGATTATATATCGCCAACCAAAATCAAGCATTTCTTCATTTGCTTCATATTTTGATACATTAATGAATGATAATTACATAATCAAGAAACGTATTTTCTTCATGGGCGACTTCAATATTGATTTGTCGAAAAAATCTGAAAGCACACAAATTCTTCATTTTGTCAACCAAGTAATCTCATCCGGGTTTTATCCCATTATAGACAGACCAACACGTGTCAATAATAGATCATCTACTATAATCGATAACATATTTACGAATGATTTTAGTCGTTCCCCTCTGTCTGGTGCCTTTTTAACAGATATTTCTGACCATTTTCCAATCTTCCATTTGTCCCATTTTTCAGATTTTTTAATAAATGATAAACAAAAAGCACATACATACAGGAAAATATCTCCTGATGGTCTTAATTCTCTATGTGGTGATCTTTCAATCGTGGACTGGTCAGAGGTGTGTCTCCAGAGCCACCCGGAGAGGGCGTACGACATATTTTATGATACATTCGTTAACCTGTATAATAAACACTTACCTATCAGGATAAAACATATCGGTAAACGTCAACGGAATAGAAAGCCATGGATTAACCTTGATATTTTGAAACTTATAAGAAAGAAAAATAAATATTATAAGGTATATTTAAACTCCCCGACTAAAGCTCACCATGATAGATATAAAAAGATACGTAATGAAGTTACTTCAACTCTCCGACGAGAGAAGAAAAAATATTATTTTATCAAATTTGAATCTATGAAAACAAATTCAAACAAAACATGGAAACTTATAAACAATATTTTAGGAAAACAGAAAAATAATCTTGATAAAGAAACCACTTTTTTAAATAATGGCTGTTATATTAGTGATCATTTTGAAATTGCAGAAAACTTTAACCAATATTTTGTCAACGTTGGATCAAGTACATGTAATGATTTAAATAAAGACAATTGTAATTCGTTTCATTCTTATATGAATGAACCACTCTCACATACTTTGTTCTTTAAACCAGTTACAAAGAAAGAAATATTAGACATTGGTAAATCACTTAAAGCTAGTAAAAGTAGTGGATTTGATAACATTCATCCATCTGTTGTGAAATATGTCTTGCCCTTTAATAAAGATCCACTTTTATATATTTTCAACACATCTCTCACAACTGGATTCGTACCCTCTAAACTAAAAATAGCCAAAGTTGTTCCCGTTTTTAAAAAGGACAATCCGAATCAATTTACCAACTACCGCCCAATATCAATTTTACCATGTTTCTCCAAAATATTGGAGAAATTAGTTTTTAATAGACTCTACTGCTTTTTACAACACAACAATTTATTATATGACAGTCAATATGGCTTCCGTCAAAATTACTCTACAGAAATGGCAGTTATTGAAATTCATGATAGAATAATTAGTGAACTCAGTGCCGGCAAAGAAGTTATAGGAGTCTTCATGGATCTCTCCAAAGCTTTTGATTCGCTTTCTCATGATATATTACTCAACAAGTTGCAATATTACGGTATAAGAGGGGTGTCTTTTAATTGGTTCAAATCATATTTATTACACAGAGAACAATTTACTGTCTACAACAATGCCCATTCGTCTTTCTTGAAATTAAATTCAGGTGTGCCTCAAGGCTCAATTCTCGGGCCCTTATTATTTTTAATCTATATTAATGATATTGTTAACTCTTGCCGTGAACCTCATTTTATTCTTTATGCCGATGATACGTCACTACTTGCCTCTCATGATAATATTAATATTTTACTTGAAATTTTAAATAGAAATCTTGCCAAAATTTCTGCCTGGTTTAAGTGCAATAGACTTTCTTTGAATACGAGTAAAACTCAGTGTGTCCATTTTTATAAAAAGAAAGGTGTGCAATATAATCAGACTGACCTATCTCTTAAGGTTGACGTAACCCAATTGAAATTTTATGATTCAGTTAAGTTTTTAGGAGTAATTTTTAACAATAACTTATGTTGGAATGATCACATTACTTCAGTCTCTGTTAAAATATCACGTTTTATTGGAATTCTAAACCGTTTGAAATATGAATTACCTAGTTATATATTACTCACTCTTTACAATTCTTATATTTTGTCCCATTTATCATACTGTAATTCAATATGGGGTAACACATATTCTTCCCATTTACAAAAATTAATTATTTTACAAAAGAAAGCAATACGTATATGTATGAAAACGGACTATAATGCACCAACATCCTTGTTATTTAAATCATTACGAACACTTAAACTTCCAGATATTACTAGGATTCAAATTGCTTCAATAATGCAACGCTACCACACAAATAATCTATCGCCATATTTAATGAACATGTTCTCAATTAACTCTAATATTCACAATTATTTTACCAGATCACGTAATCAATTTCACAGGTGGGCCTTCTCAAATGATAGATCTAAATATTCCATACGACATACAGGCCCCACTTTATGGAATAGTTTGGAATTTAGCAGAATTAATACACAGTTTAATAATACTTTTAAAAGACAATACAAAAAGAAATTACTTAGCAATTATTAATTTATGTTAGGATGACTATAGGTATGTTGTGTGTTTATATATTTTGTCCTGTTTTACTTTCTCGGTTTATTGTATTTTAGTTTTTGTTTAAATTATTATTACTTGGTACTGTACTTAATTACCGCATCCATGGTAGCAATATTATTTTAATCATCAATCCACGTTGGGCATGTGCGTTCATACAAGCCTTTTCTTGGCTTTTTAGTGCATGCCCCTTTTCCATTCATTTATGTTCAACCATGTAACAACTCTACTTTTTCTGTTACTTTTGATTGCTTTGTTCATGTTTTTATTGACATGTTTTAATTCTCCTTTTTATTTGTCTGTATATGACTTTGTTCATTTTTTTGAATTGGAAATAAATACTGAATTGAATTGAATTGAAAAAACATGATGAAAGCAATAGTTTTATTCTCCGTATATAACCTATCGCTGGAGAGATTCTACCAACTGTAGTAGAAACATGTTCACCCCAAGTCATACCGGAGTCAAGCATTTAAATTTCAAATTTAAATACATGTATATACTAAAGGGGCACACGCAGGGACGTACTTGGACTAAAATTTTAGTGGGGAATTTTAGGGCTACCGGCCCTCTTTGTTGTTGACCAGCTTTTTTTTTTTTTTAGTTGGTATGGTCATTGGTACTTGTCGTTTAGTGGGTATTTGTCCAAGTTTCTCATTAAACGATAAAGTCCAGGGGTTTGGTTGTCCAAGAATCGTTTCCAAATTATATTTTAAAACACTTTTGTTACGCAACACCGAATCATCTTCCAGAAATACGGCCTACATTGTCGGATTGTGTTGCAGATTGTAAGGCAGTGCCCTTTCCATTGAAAGTGTATCGCCAACGCATTAAGATTATGACCGTATTTAAAAAAAAAAATTTTTGAGCAGGAGGCGTTATTTGGTTTGAAAGCAAACAAAGAAATAACTTGAAATTAAAGAGATCTAGCTCCGTGTTTTGCAAGGTTGTTCACGTACAGCGCCATCGCCTCTGTTAATATACCTATCTCTCACAATTAAACCACCAGTATTAGTCGAAATATGAATGGTGGTCTGTCTCACTTTAAAACCATTTAAAATGAAGGATTCATGGAATTGGACTTGGTCTTGCACTTACAATAAAGAATTCACTATAATCATCCTCTTTCTTGCCAAAACCAGCTGCCTCTTCCACTGATAAGGCTGCACTCTTCAAACCTTGGTCAGAGTGGCAAGCTTGTTCGTGCGCTGATCGGCATAAGAAAAGAACGCGCTCCTGCCTCGGTGGAAAGGAAGCCCAGTGCGCCACATCAGTAATGGTGGTGGAGGAAACAGAGCGATGCGACCCCGGTAGGTGTTCAGGGTCTGAAGAGGGCTCTGTGGACCTTGCATCTGTCAAAGCAGGGGACGCGTATGGTAAGTACTGACGACCCCGGGAGGGGGGGGGGGGGTGCACTCGACCCCCAAATGTGGTAGGTATGTGCCACTGGCAAGATATAGATATGATGCTACGGAACTGGTTGTTATTAAATATAAGGATCATCGGAACTACTTTTTTGTGTGAAACTGCATACCTTGGAACTAGTTTAATTTTCAACGGAGAAATGGAACGACTGAATGCAAAAATAGCAGTGCTTTGAAACGATTTTTTTTCTCTTTTTCTAAACAAGACAAAAAAAATACATGTAATATGCTTTGGAACGGAAATTTGAGTGTAAAAGTGGGGTCTTCTCCGCGGCACATACCCACCGCACACTATATACATGTATTATATAATGCAGTCAGTATATTATACTGATCCCCCGCTGGCCGGACGCAATTTTTTTTTTTGAAAGGACTTGCGCCACCGACGAGAGAGGGCAGCATCAATCTCTATCCACGAAAGGTAGAGATCGATGGTATACTATTAATACATGGTTGGGAGTGCGTTGGTGCGATCTGGCAAAACCTGCGTGTTGCCAGATCGCACTAATCGATCACAACCATGTATAAATAATTTTATAAAACGGGTCGGCAATATCATTATGAAGTCCATAAAAATATAGAAAAGCCAAGAGTCGCACAGTCATGGAGGCTGCCATTTGCTTTCTTGGATAACATCACAGAAGCGCAAGTCATGCGCGTTTCTAACTCACGTTGGGTGATGGTGGATAGGTCCGTGCGACTTAGCGAAACTTTCAAACTTTGACAATTCAAATTTCAGTGCTCTTTTCGTACTGCTGGAATCCTTCCCATTCAGTGGATGGTCGAGTTCTTACTCCGTGAGAAGTACAAAACTGATATTCGAAGATACATCCAGTTTTTACACGCTGCTATCGTCAAAAATTAAACTTAAACTTTCATTTACGGTACTGCGCTGCACCGATCCGACCGCGGTAGTGCTACAGCTGTAATTTTAGCGCGACGATCGATATCGCGATATCGATAGCGTATGCGGTATAGCGTGTAAAAAATATATAGCAAAATCGAGTCGTATCGTCTGGGGTACATAAATGTTTACATGTTTATGTTTACATGTTTACATGTTTACATGTGCATTAGATCCCTTTTTATAATATAGAATATGTGCATGCGACTAGTTATGTGCAGTGCTAATGCAGTACAGTGCCCGAGAAATGCGACCTACGTAACGTAGTGCAATGCGTGATCGTGTGAAGAAGGTGGTCTTGAACGTCAAGTTCTGCTCCAAAATTGACTGTCTGGATATATCTGGTGTAAATTCTGAGAAAACACTGTTGTGTGTATGTGAGTTATTACAATTTTAATAATATTAACTTTAACTTTTGCAAGTATGGTAATCTTTATCTCATCAAAAATCTAACTGTTAGATTTAATGACTAAATGTACATTATGTAGATTTACATGTAACTTCAGGGAGCTCCACCGCCACCGCTGTTAAGCCCGCCTCACACTGTGCGATTTCCTGCGATATCGCCTCGCATCGCAGGAAATCGCACGATATCGTGCAGTGTGAGAGGTCTTGCGACGCAACAGCTTGCGATTTTCCCAATATCGCAAGCAATCGCCTCGCATCGCAGGGTTTTGAACATGTTCAAAAATTTTGTTGCGATGCGATGCGATGCGATTTCCATCTAGTGGACAGAGGAACAACGGATAAAGGGCAGGAGGTTCTCCTTCAAATGTGGCAGGATAGCCGGATAGGCCATCATTATTTAACATCAGCCTGCCGGCCTATCATAATCGCGTGACAAAAGACAGAATGAAGACGGAAACATGTTACGAGATTGGATATAACCGTAAGTAATTTGATGAAATTGTGCACTATGCATTTTTTATCGCACAAATTTTTTGCATATGTAGTCCCGTACATAGGATTTAATTGGAGTGTGATTTCATCGTTTTGCGCAGTGCAGGAATGCAATGGGTCGAACTCGAAGATCTGACTTGAGTATGGCTGTCACTTTGGATGGGAATTTTACCCTGAAAATTTAACTTTATCGTTTTGGCGAACCTCATTTGGTCTGGGATTCTCATTGCCAAATCATACCAGAACTTGAAGTCTGATGCACACATTTGTACATTATAAATTATCTAGGCCCAGTCTAGGCCTAAGTTCATGAAGATTAACTAGGTAATTGTGGGACGCTTTGACTTACTACTTAGGCCTACTTTGTAACTCTAATTAAATCTAATTGAAATCTAAAAAGGAATCTAATTAACCTAAACTATAATAGTAAAGTAAAACAAATTAAAGTAAAACAAAGAAAGTTACAAGGCACTAGATTTAAATTACTTACAGATAAATAAATGTAAAAACCCCATGCATATTACTGACCTTGAACAGTCTACTCTAACTTCTAAGTCTAACTTTTTTAGGGACTACTATTTGAACGTCCTTATTCCCCCGAAATTCAGAGTCCTTATTCCCCCAAAATTCGGAGTCCTTTAATCTCAATTCTAACCCACAAAGTACACTCAACAGCGGCAGAAGCAGTGACAAGAGTAACCCTACACATCCCTGTCGCGCCGTCTGGTCGGGCTATGACATGAGTTGTACTAGGCCTACTAGTAGTCTAGGTCTAGTCTACGTTGTGGGCACAAGAATAAATAATATGTAAGTTGTTCATAGTTGCCTCGTCTAACTCTAAGTTAGAAGAGAGAGAGTTGCAGCTGGCAGCTGGCCGAAGAAGTACGGTATGTACGGTTATTAAAATTATTTGGCCCTTAGGGCGCTGGACCGACGCTTGCCTCGTTTCGGTACCTCAACTTCCCTGAGATATGGGCTCGGCAGCCATGTCCATCAGTGCTTTATACATGCGTCGTAAACAGCATACAAATTTTAGGTAGCTGCTTTTCTCGATATTTTTTTTCTCAATATATAGATGTATTAGATCTATATTATTTTTTAAAATTTCCCCTCTCTTCTACTGTAGGATTCTTTGCCATGCTGGATAAATGGATTTTATTTATCTTAATTAATAGGCCGATATATATTGTGCCTCTCAGTTTTTGCACTCTACTAAGTACTATTATCCACAGCTCACCCAATACTAAGCTGAGTTGAGATGACAGGCAAATTTATTTCAGGTTTTTGCTCAAGTTTATGATTAAGGATCAAAGAATTCTTCATTATTCAATTTGTTAGGACTGAAAGTGAGGTTTTGGGTATCATTTACCTTGTTCGCATAACAATAAGTGTTTAAATACTTTTATAGCTGCAATGTATTTTACTTCCCATTATTCAAACATAATCTCTTTTTCAGTTACCCCATTGCCTTCTTGAATCAGGTGGGTCCTGTATCAAGTTTTGAGCAAACTTTAGGGAATAAGAGAATTCAGCAGTCAACAGCTACATGTTAATACTTTGAAAGTTATTGTGAGATCTACTTTATATGATCATGATTATGTTGTACTATTTGTTTCAGAATATTCATATTGATAAGTTAAGAATGTATTTTAAAATGTCACTCATAAATCACAAGTAAGCTGGCTACTTTTTTTACTGGCTTTTGTTCCCCCACTTATTTTTTTGCATAGCTCATTTTCTAATTGAAACTTATTTTACTATCTTTTCATAGGATTTTTCAAGCTGTCTCTTGGAAGCTGTTCTGCAAGCAGTATACCATCCATGAGAAACGCAGTGCTATCAACCCTCGATCTTTCCCACAATGCACGCACTGTAATGTCAAAGAAATTGCCTTGGAAAAGTTACTGGTAAGAATTGTTTTTGAAAACAGACTTTTAAAGAAAATTATAACTTGTCATGCAGGTTCCTTTTTTTAACTTTTACCTTGTCTTTTTTCTTTTATTTTGATTGAATTTACTTGTTCAAAAAGATAGTCGTATAATTTGCAGAGAAATGACATGAACACAACAGATATCATAGGGACGACACTTTTCATTCAAATAAAATGCTTAATTTTGATTTAATCTGTCAAAACATATTTTTCATAAATGAATAGATTTTCATTTTAATTGCAATTGCACAAAATTATTTTGAATGATTTGCATTCAGGCTGAGCGAAGCAAAGAAATCTCTTAATCAGTTTTTATTCTTTGTCAAACATCTATCCAGTAAAGTGTATTCAAGTACAGTATAATGCTGATAATTTGTTTGCTGTTTGATTTAAGCCGGGAAATGTAATTAACTCTTAGTTACATTTCCCTGATTTAAGCCAGAGAGAATGAGTTTGATTGTAGAGTAATCAAGGGTGTTATTAAACTGATGGATTTAGTTAATGTACCTTTGTTTCTTTTTATTATTAGCTCTTTATTACTTATCATTGTACCTCTCATGTTTTATTAATGAAGCTGTAAACATCAGATGAAATCTACCAGATGACCATCCTATAGAAGCTATAAATGCCTCACCCAATATCCACCTTGCCAGAGAGTTTCTATGAACTGTCGTCCCTATGAACTGTCATCCCTCAGAATTTTAGATTTGAGTGACAATGAAATCACAGGTATGTTCTCTTATTTCTCACTCATATGTCTGAATAAATATGAAATGTGAATACATGAATAATAAGGATTGAAAACCAGGAATGAATTCAGCTTGTGCTGGACTTTGCTGGATTTCTGTCTTGTATCGAGCAAAACAAAATTCCCTATTTATTCCCGGTAATTATGATTTTTGGAATCCAGCTGCCAGCCCTTCCCAGGTAAATTACATCCAGGGTTATAACATTATTTAGTCCAAAAGGGGGCTGCAGGAAAAAAAAATCCTCTAAAAGCCCTTTTATGTCTTTGTTTTTCTCTAAGGGTGGGGGGGGGGGGGAGGGGGGTTGGCCTCTTCAGTTTTCACTTCACCCCATGAATCTGCCTGCATGTATGTTTGAGTAATACTGGCATCCATAATTTCATGATTCACAAATTAAAATCCATATTTGAATATTAATAAGAACAAATGAAATGACAATACATTTAGTTTTTCTATCAATGAAAAATTAAATACCGTACATGAATTTCAAGCAAATGTGTTGATAAATAAGAACATCTATTTTGATCCCCTCGATTACCTTGCAGATCTGGATGCAAGCAACTCTTTGGCATGTCTGTCATTGAAGAAATCAACTTGGAGCACAATCCCATACCTGGTGATACCTACTCAGAACTGTTACAACATCAAACCGTTAATATCTGAGCCGTCTCCTTCAGATCATATGGATTGAAGGTGGTATTTTCTTCGTTCAATCCCCCCCCCCCCCCCCCCCCCCCCCCCCCCCCCCCCCCCCACCGGCTCTCCCCACACTTGGAAATTATGTTGTCTGCAAACACAGACCCTAATTTGACACTTAATCAGAAAATCATTGTCTTGAGAGAAGCCTAATTCAGCTACCTTCTGGTCATGTCAGGAGCAGCTATAGTACATAACATATGGTAGTCTTACAGTGCAGACACTCTTTTACAACTGACCAGGGTTTCTGCATGCAAACTATCAGTATAGGGGCATTCACAAACAGGGCAATGTTGATTTTCGAAAATCGGTACTTGTTTTTGAGACATTATTCAAAGCTTTTTATGTATGTGGACATGAAATCTCTGAAAATAGTGAGATTCTAGTTGTTATTCGAATTGTGATTACTAACTTTACAGTTAAATTACTTTGCAGGCACAAAACTTTGTCAATTAGCATAATTCAATATCCAGATTTGACCCCTCATAGTTCATAAGGCTTTCCTATACTAAAGGTTTTCTTGACACAGACAGTGACATAGCCAGCATATGGTGAAAGCCTATACCCCTTGGCTCAAACTATTTGGAGACGATTCCACTGTCCTGATCAACAGCCTCCAAACCAACTTTGACGGACCCTGGTTTAAAACTGAATCCTGTCTTTCAGATGGCATTTTTATTTCCCCAAAGTAAATAATCATGTCTGAACAGTCTGATTAATATGTGTCTGTAAAAACCCACTTGTAAACATTGGTGCAATCATAGCTAACAGAAGCAGTGGCAGATTTAGGGGGGGGGGGGGCACATCTGGCCCGTACCCCCACCCTTTTTGGAAGAAAAATGTGCATTGTGCCTCCCTTTTTAGAACGGAAACCTTTCTATTATATGATAATTGTATTGTTTGTTATACAGTATACTATATATTGATGATTCAAGCAAAATTTGCATTTGAAAAATGCAGTTACTTGAAAATTGGGAGATGAAACGTTTTTATTTTCAACAAATCATGTGAACTACTGAGAATCCATGAAATAAATGTACAATCAGGAACAACATCTAATAGCACAACTCTCTGTCTCAGCTAGTTGTGATTCAAATGGAAAAAAAAACAACAACACCAAATCCATGATTGTCTTTCAATTACATGTATTTTTCTTTTGTTGGGGGGGGGGGGTAAACTATGGTTTCATTACATGTTACAGGTTTTTAATAAGTACTGAATTTCTTTTCTGTTTGTATTGCTGAAAGAAGAAAAAAATATTCTAGTGTGCTTGCACTTCCTTTATACAATGACTGGAAGGCATTCTATGCAATGCATTTTGTTTAGCCTCTGCTATAAAAAGAAAGTGCGAATTGTAATTCTTTAGTTATCAGACAAGTATAATAATGATTAACAATTATTAACAATCTTGTGAAATGAAATTTAAATTTGGGTTTATTGGAATCACTGTGACAAAATACAAAATTTGTATTTCATATTTAATAATAGGTTAACTATTATGTATGTATAAACTGTACTTCAAAAAAACATGTTTATAGACTTGATAAATAATTGTGGATTTTTTTTTTCTTCATTCATAACCAGAATATTTATATAAATAAGGATTCACAACTTCAACAAACAACTGAATATTTTTATACAACTTGTTAAATGTCATCAATTTCCAATTTGGTTTTTAGCAGAAAGAAAAAACAAAAAATCCACTCAGTATTATTCACCCGCTTGTACCTTATTTGGGTTATTTAGAGTTTCGCTCTAATAGAAGACCTCAAAAAAGTGCTCTCCAAATGTCAACATAAGATATCATTGCTTATATCATGTTTGTGCAGAAATATAATTTGATATTTTCGAATCATTGATAATGAAAAAGGTGAGAATGAAAAAAGTGAGAGAGGGGGAAAAGGATACAGAAACATATGAAGGAATTTTATTTAATACTACGATTATATATGGTGTGTTCTCATGAAAGTGAATATACATGTTATGTAAATTTTGATCAAGAAATTATATTATATTTGTATAGCTAATTTGTGTTAAGATACTATTTAAGATCATGATGTGCATAAAACAAGTAAAAAATGGTTGACAATGACAAATGTATTGAAATGCTCCCCCAGATAGACAATTATGTTACTATACATGTAATTTGTATACTAATATTTGTTATAATATTGGTAATGTTTTTTGAGGTATTGATTTGCTATTAAGCAGATATTCCACTAAATGTAATGCACATGGTTTGTTTGTTAAAATGTGTACATACACAGAGGTGGGGTTGTGTCTTCATTTCAGGAAAATGGACCTTGTGTGTTTACTGGAACTATGCTTGACTCACTGTAAGCACATTCTCTCTCTCTCTCTCCCTTTCCCTCTTTTTTCTGTCTTTTCTTTTCTTTTATCAAAATCATTTCATTTGTATTTCCCATAAAATAGAGTAACTTTTCTTTAACATGCAGCTTTCATCTTTCTATTGTAAGGGATATTCAGCACGTCTCCAATAAAGATGCATGATACCTATGTCACGAACAGCTCGGTGTTTCACTCAGTCCTATGTGAATATTGTTTACTGAGAGGGGATGTGAGAGAGTTCCAGAGAGAGAGGGGGAGGGGGTGGAAATAATTATAGTTCTAATAGTCATTGAGAAATATTAAGAGAGCAATAGCGGGGGACAGGAGAGAGAAAGTGATGTGGAGATTTGAGAAAAGATAAGAGAAGCAAAGAAAGAATGATATAGATAGAGAACGGGGGAGGGGCAAAGATCAGGGCACATCCAAACTTTTAAAGGGGCGGGGCACACACAGAAAATACCTGACAATCAAACAGAAGAAAAATTTAAAAAAGATGAATGCTCGGAAACCATTACCCTATTAAACCCATACTTCTGATGAAATAACGCCCAGAGCAATTGTCACAGAAGCAAATGCCGGATCACCGCTTAATTAAAACAATGAACCGATTCTATTATTATATTCTATTATTGACCATAGACGATCCGCCCTTTTCTTACTGAGCGGATGTTGAAGGTTTGGCGAAAATTTGTCGCCTCCCCCTCCACTGAGCAACTTTTCGAGAAGCTGGCGAGAACCAAAAAAATAGGGTCTACTTTTTGACAAACTGTCATTTGCGTGCCCCCTCTTTTTACTCAATCCTGGATCCGCCCCTGATTCATATTATCAATATTTCATTCTGCCAAGAAAAAACCAACAAATCGGTGAATCCAAAATAAACAGAGTTCAAGAGAAGTCAAATGGATGTCGGGGAAAAAAATAACTTGATTAACTAAATAACTATAACCCGCAGTTCATCTTTTCTTTTCCAATCCATCTAACTTTACGTAGCATAAAAATGTATCTCTCCCCTAAATGTTGGTTACCTCATATAAGTCTCTATACTAATTTCAATTACTACATAGGCTACACATTCGTTACACATGCGTTTCATGTCATTTTTATTTTAAAAACATAATTACCTTTCAAGTTTTAGGAATTTCGTTTACGTGTGTCAGTTAATACTACTACAAATCGCGTTATCAGTAATAAAGTACGCATGCGCGAAATGCTAAAATCGCACAGTGTGAGACATGCATCGCAGCTCCTGTGGTAGCCTGCGATGGCCTGCGATATCGCTTTGCATCGCATCGCATCGCATCGCAAGTGATCGCTTGAAAAATCGCACAGTGTGAGGCGGGCTTTAGGCAGGACTAATGGCGGTGGTGGTTCAGCTCCCTGGAGTTACAGTCACTGTCTGTCCTGTATTTATGTAGATCTAAATTAGATCTAACAGATTTTCGATATATTTATCTCGCTTCACACGATCGCGCACTGCACTTCATGTGTACTGCACGTATACCTCGCATTACTAGCGCACTGCACTGCACATAACGAGTCGCATGCACATCCATACCATCGATCTCTACCTTTCGTGGATAGAGATTGATGGCACGTACATTGTAAAAAAAAAATCCCCCCCCCCCCCCCCGGACTGACACTGTATATCTAAAACATTATCATCATCCGATTTGTTATAAAACTTTTTTTATCAAAATTCCTGCACACAACATCCATAAGCATGGCCAGTGGCTTCCTTAGCGGTATTGCACACATGAAAAGTGAGGTGTTCGTCTTATTCTTACATGTAGGAAGTGTAGATGGAGGAGGAGGAGAAAGAGAAGGAGATGGGAGAGGCGGAGAAGATGGATGGAGCACTTGGGAAGACTGGAAGCCCTGTACTGTTACGTGTGGAATGGGCGTGCGCATGCGCTCTCGGCATTGTGCAGACTCTGACTGCCAAGGTGACGATGTAGAGTCGGAAGACTGCTTTGCCGAACAACTCTGTGAAGGTACTGTATGCAAACAACCTACGCTCCTTTTTTGTTATAGAATGAGTGTTTAGATGGCAACTCTAACCCAATCTTAAATATCAAAAAGTGATTTACACTTTTCTTGTGCTATGAAAGACATACATAAAACAAGATTTTTGAGAAATACTCACCTCCCACGGTGTCTTACAGTGTTGACACAATGTGCTCAGTTGCCAAACTACATTGTTCGAACATACGCATCGATGTCACGTCGTGTGCCCGGCCGTGTGAAGCACTGAATACAATACATTCAGTTAATCATGAAAGTGTTCCAAATCTCCACTGATTTCACACACACACACACACACACCCTCACACACTGTGGTTTTCTCTGTGGAAACAACGTATATCACTTTTTCAACGTTATGTGTGAAAACCGCATGGACATATTTTTTCATGTAGTCATTCGATACGCTAGCATGGTGTTAAATATTGCTGTCACAGTGTTCACACCTGTGGTTCACACAGTGCTACGAACACACTGTGGTGTACCCTGCAAAATAGTGTGGAAAGCAGTACCAATTCAATGTTTTCTTCAATTTCGAAACCACCCTGATAGTATTTCGTACCTTTGCTGCAAAGTAACTGTAGTACTAACATGCACACATTGGTTTCCACTGTGGATAACGCGTGCAACTTTTTGTACCTTTGAGGTATGATTACCAGATACATACCAAAGTTACACCCATTGAACTTTGAAGGCACAGGTCAAGTTCGAAAAATGGGTCAAATATGACCGAGATCAGAGGTCAAAAGGTCGATAAACTTCATTGAAAGCCACGGAACACATTATAACTTTGTGTACCTTTGAGGTAGTATCACCAAATTCAAACCACAGGTATCTCAGGTAACAGGCCCATGTGGGGCCCATATGGGCATCATCCGGGCCATCTGGGCCATCTGGGCAAAAGGGAACCCATATAAATCCCATATGTATCCCTTGTGGGACCCATATGGGTTAACCCATTTTGAGATCTACTTGGGCCAGCCCATATGGGAACCATATGGGAAAAGACTGGGAAAACCCATATGGGAATGACATGTAAATGCCCATATGGGTATCATATGGGAATAAGCTGGGCAAACCCATCTGGGAAACATCTGTAAATGCCCATATGGGTACCATATGGGAATAAGCTGGGCAAACCCATCTGTGAAACATATTCAAATGAGCATATGGGTATCATATGGGAATAAGCTGGGCAAACCCACCTGGGAAACACATATATTTGCCCATATGGGTATCATATGGGAATAAAATGGGCAAACCGATATGGGAATGGCATGTAAATGCCCATATGGGTATAAAATGGGAATAAACTGGGCAAACCGATATGGGAATGACATGTAAATGCCCATATGGGTATCATATGGGAATATGTTGGGCAAACCCAAATGGGAAAGACATGTAAATGCCCAAATGGGTATCACATCGGAGTAAGCTGGGCAAACCCATCTGGGAAACATATATATTTGCCCACATGGGTATCATATGGGAATAAGCTGGGCAAACCCACCTGGGAAACATATTCAAATGAGCATATGGGTATCATATGGGAATAAGCTGGGCAAAACCATCTGGGAAACATATGTAAATGCCCATATGGATATCATGTGGGAATAAGCTGGGCAAACCCAAATGGGAATGACATGTAAATGGCCATATGGGTATCATATGGGAATAAACTGGGCAAACCGATATGGGAATGACATGTAAATGCCCATATGGGTATCATATAGGAATATTCTGGGCAAACCCAAATGGGAAAGACATGTAAATGCCCAAATGGGTATCACATCGGAGTAAGCTGGGCAAACCCATCTGGGAAACATTTATTTTTGCCAAAATGGGTATTATATGGGAATAAGCTGGGTAAACCCATCTGGGAAACATCTGTAAATGCCCATATGGATATCATGTGGGAATAAGCTGGGCAAACCCAAATGGGAATGAGATGTAAATGCCCATATGGATATCATATGGGAATATGCTGGGCAAACCCAAATGGGAAAGACATGTAAATGCCCATATGGGTATCACATGGGAGTAAGCTGGGCAAACCCATCTGGGAAACATATATATTTTCCCAAATGGGTATCATATGGGAATAAAATGGGCAAACCGATATGGGAATGACATGTAAATGCACATATGGGTACTACATGGAAAGAAACTGGGCAAACCGATATGGGAATGACATGTAAATGCCCATATGGGTATTACATGGGAATAAACTGGGCAAACCAATATGGGAAAGACATGCAAATGTCCACATAGGAATCATACGGGAATATGCTGGGCAAACTCAAATGGGAAAGACATGTAAATGCCCATATGGGTATCACATGGGAGTAAGCTGGGCAAACCCATCCGGGAAACATATATATTTGCCCAAATGGGTATCATATGGGAATAAGCTGGGCAAACCCACCTGGGAAACATATATATTTGCCCAAATGGGTATCATATGGGAATAAAATGGGCAAACCGATATGGGAATGACATGTAAATGCACATATGGGTACTACATGGAAAGAAACTGGGCAAACCGATATGGGAATGACATGTAAATGCCCATATGGGTATTACATGGGAATAAACTGGGCAAACCAATATGGGAAAGACATGCAAATGTCCACATGGGAATCATAAGGGAATATGCTGGGCAAACTCAAATGGGAAAGACATGTAAATGCCCATATGGGTATCATATAGGAATATTCTGGGCAAACCCAAATGGGAAAGACATGTAAATGCCCAAATGGGTATCACATCGGAGTAAGCTGGGCAAACCCATCTGGGAAACATATATATTTGCCCACATGGGTATCATATGGGAATAAGCTGGGCAAACCCACCTGGGAAACATATTCAAATGAGCATATGGGTATCATATGGGAATAAGCTGGGCAAAACCATCTGGGAAACATATGTAAATGCCCATATGGATATCATGTGGGAATAAGCTGGGCAAACCCAAATGGGAATGACATGTAAATGCCCATATGGGTATCATATGGGAATAAACTGGGCAAACCGATATGGGAATGACATGTAAATGCCCATATGGGTATCATATAGGAATATTCTGGGCAAACCCAAATGGGAAAGACATGTAAATGCCCAAATGGGTATCACATCGGAGTAAGCTGGGCAAACCCATCTGGGAAACATTTATTTTTGCCAAAATGGGTATTATATGGGAATAAGCTGGGTAAACCCATCTGGGAAACATCTGTAAATGCCCATATGGATATCATGTGGGAATAAGCTGGGCAAACCCAAATGGGAATGAGATGTAAATGCCCATATGGATATCATATGGGAATATGCTGGGCAAACCCAAATGGGAAAGACATGTAAATGCCCATATGGGTATCACATGGGAGTAAGCTGGGCAAACCCATCTGGGAAACATATATATTTTCCCAAATGGGTATCATATGGGAATAAAATGGGCAAACCGATATGGGAATGACATGTAAATGCACATATGGGTACTACATGGAAAGAAACTGGGCAAACCGATATGGGAATGACATGTAAATGCCCATATGGGTATTACATGGGAATAAACTGGGCAAACCAATATGGGAAAGACATGCAAATGTCCACATAGGAATCATACGGAATATGCTGGGCAAACTCAAATAGGAAAGACATGTAAATGCCCATATGGGTATCACATGGGAGTAAGCTGGGCAAACCCATCTGGGAAACATATATATTTGCCCAAATGGGTATCATATGGGAATAAGCTGGGCAAACCCACCTGGGAAACATATATATTTGCCCAAATGGGTATCATATGGGAATAAAATGGGCAAACCGATATGGGAATGACATGTAAATGCACATATGGGTACTACATGGAAAGAAACTGGGCAAACCGATATGGGAATGACATGTAAATGCCCTATGGGTATTACATGGGAATAAACTGGGCAAACCAATATGGGAAAGACATGCAAATGTCCACATGGGAATCATAAGGGAATATGCTGGGCAAACTCAAATGGGAAAGACATGTAAATGCCCATATGGGTATCATATAGGAATATTCTGGGCAAACCCAAATGGGAAAGACATGTAAATGCCCAAATGGGTATCACATCGGAGTAAGCTGGGCAAACCCATCTGGGAAACATATATATTTGCCCACATGGGTATCATATGGGAATAAGCTGGGCAAACCCACCTGGGAAACATATTCAAATGAGCATATGGGTATCATATGGGAATAAGCTGGGCAAAACCATCTGGGAAACATATGTAAATGCCCATATGGATATCATGTGGGAATAAGCTGGGCAAATCCAAATGGGAATGACATGTAAATGGCCATATGGGTATCATATGGGAATAAACTGGGCAAACCGATATGGGAATGACATGTAAATGCCCATATGGGTATCATATAGGAATATTCTGGGCAAACCCAAATGGGAAAGACATGTAAATGCCCAAATGGGTATCACATCGGAGTAAGCTGGGCAAACCCATCTGGGAAACATTTATTTTTGCCAAAATGGGTATTATATGGGAATAAGCTGGGTAAACCCATCTGGGAAACATCTGTAAATGCCCATATGGATATCATGTGGGAATAAGCTGGGCAAACCCAAATGGGAATGAGATGTAAATGCCCATATGGATATCATATGGGAATATGCTGGGCAAACCCAAATGGGAAAGACATGTAAATGCCCATATGGGTATCACATGGGAGTAAGCTGGGCAAACCCATCTGGGAAACATATATATTTTCCCAAATGGGTATCATATGGGAATAAAATGGGCAAACCGATATGGGAATGACATGTAAATGCACATATGGGTACTACATGGAAAGAAACTGGGCAAACCGATATGGGAATGACATGTAAATGCCCATATGGGTATTACATGGGAATAAACTGGGCAAACCAATATGGGAAAGACATGCAAATGTCCACATAGGAATCATACGGGAATATGCTGGGCAAACTCAAATGGGAAAGACATGTAAATGCCCATATGGGTATCACATGGGAGTAAGCTGGGCAAACCCATCCGGGAAACATATATATTTGCCCAAATGGGTATCATATGGGAATAAGCTGGGCAAACCCACCTGGGAAACATATATATTTGCCCAAATGGGTATCATATGGGAATAAAATGGGCAAACCGATATGGGAATGACATGTAAATGCACATATGGGTACTACATGGAAAGAAACTGGGCAAACCGATATGGGAATGACATGTAAATGCCCATATGGGTATTACATGGGAATAAACTGGGCAAACCAATATGGGAAAGACATGCAAATGTCCACATGGGAATCATAAGGGAATATGCTGGGCAAACTCAAATGGGAAAGACATGTAAATGCCCATATGGGTATAACATGGGAATAAACTGGGCAAACCCATCTGGGAAACATATATATTTGCCCAAATGGGTATCATATGGGAATGAAATGGGCAAACCGATATGGGAATGACATGTAAATGCACATATGGGTACTACATGGAAAGAAACTGGGCAAACCGATATGGAAATGACATGTAAATGCCCATATGGGTATTACATGGGAATAAACTGTGCAAACCAATATGGGAAAGACATGCAAATGTCCACATGGGAATCATAAGGGAATATGCTGGGCAAACTCAAATGGGAAAGGCATGTAAATGCCCATATGGGTATCACATGGGAGTAAGCTGGGCAAACCCATCTGGGAAACATATATATTTGCCCAAATGGGTATCATATGGGAATAAGCTGGGCAAACCCACCTGGGAAACATATATATTTGCCCAAATGGGTATCATATGGGAATAAAATGGGCAAACCGATATGGGAATGACATGTAAATGCACATATAGGTATTACATGGAAGTAAACTGGGCAAACCGATATGGGAATGACATGTAAATGCCCATATGGGTATTACATGGGAATAAACTGGGCAAACCAATATGGGAAAGACATGTAAATGCCCATATGGGTACTTTATGGGAGTAAGCTAGGCAAACCCGTCTGGGATATATATGTCAATACCCATATGGGTAATAAATGGGAGTAAGCTGGCCAAACCCATATGGGAAAGACATATGAATGCCCACATGGATATCACATGGGAATAAGCTGGGCAACCCCATTTAGGGAAACAACTGTAAATACCCATATATGGGTATCATATGGGAATATGCTGGGCAAACCGATATGGAAATGACATGTAAATGCGCATATGGATGTTACATGGGAATAAACTGGGCAAACCGATATGGGATATATATATGTCAATACCCATATGGGTAATAAATGGAAGTAAGCTGGCCAAACCCATATGGGAAAGACATATGAATGCACACATGGATATCACATGGGAATATGCCGGGCAAACCCATCTGGGAAACATATATATTTGCCCAAATGGGTATCATATGGGAATAAGCTGGGCAAACCCACCTGGGAAACCTATATATTTGCCCATAGGGATATCACATGGGGAATAAGCTGGGCAACCCCATCTGGGGAAACAAAAGTCAATGCCCATATGGGTTTCATATGGGAGTAAGCTGGGCAAGTCCATATGAGTATGATATTCCAAAATCCAAATGGGTGTCATTTTGAAATGACCTGGGCAAACCCATATGTTAAAATATGTAAACCCCAATGTGGGTATCATTATTGGAATGATCTGGGCAAACCCATGTGGGTAAGATGTGTATATCATAAACTGGGTAAACCCATATTCTTGAGGGGTACATACTTCTGACAAAAAAATTATCAGCATACTATTAAAGATCTACATTGAACACATTTGCAAAATGAATTCATATTTTGTTGTCATTATACTGGCCCTAACTTATCAAACGGTAATAGAGTACCGAAGTGTGACGTCATACCGCCCAAGTTGTCAAGGTTGCTGGTTCTAAACAATTTTGTGCTGAACAATGGCGTGGTGATCACACCGGCACCAAACACTGAATTTGCCCTGCTCCAGTCCGTTGCTTGACTGATTTCGCGGTGAACCTCAAGCACGGGCTTTGTTGTTTAGAACTAGTAACCTGGACGACGAGCGAATATGACGTCAGCACTTCGGTACTCTATTAATCTATGCAGACCTAAAGAATGTGAGAAGTGCTTAAGAGAAAATGAAAGCACCTCCCAACCCCCATGTGCTTTTGACCCCTAGTACAAATGGTTGAGTCCACTTTTCAAACCTGCGCCACCTTTTGAGGAAACGGCATTCCATTGCTACTACTTACGAAGGAAGCACTACACATCCGCCTCCCTACTCTTTGAAGGTAAGCTGCTTTTTATATCTTATCATTTTCTTTCTAAATTCCATTTTCTCTTTGATATTGTTTATTAATTTAAAAGTACATATATAGCCTGAGATGTACCATCCAGTGACATTTTCTGGTCCATGACTGTCTTTTGTGGGATTATTATGAGTGAATTGATAGAGAAATGTTAATTCAGTTGAGATACCAGCACTATGAACACGATGAACAATTGCTTTGGTAGACAAAAGAACATCCCTTCATTACTATTATGTAAAATAAACAGAACAGGTGAATATGCATGTGACACCTGTTCTACATATTTTTACATAATAGCAATGAAGGGATGTTCTTTTGTCTACCAGGGTAATTGTGGAAGGTACAATGAGGAGCTGTATATTTAGTCCGCTTCTTTGTTCACCATGTTCATAGTGCAGTTTACCTTAGCTTAATACTCCCATTATTTAAGTTCCAAGGCCCAATAGGAAAGAAGTATGCCTGGGTCATATCGTTCACCCACCGCGTGATAGTTTACATTCCCTACTGGTCTGTTTATAACCATGGGGTTGTGTGGTAACTCCTTGGTTTAACTAGTGGTCTGGCTTTCCATGTATATGGGCTAAGAAATCAAAATCATTTCACTAGGCAAGTGAGTATCGAGCACATAATTATGCAGCTTCAATTTCAAGACAAGATGAATGTCATAATTCATTATGTCATAATAATGTTATTGTTCGCTTCATGTGAGGAACATCTGCCATAAATGAATAATTGATGTGTCATTACTACCATTCTCAAAATATACAGATGATCTTGATATCTTTATAAAGTTGCCTTTCTTGCACTCTATTTCTCTCCCCTCCCCTTATTTCTGTATCAGTATTGTACCTTTATTCCATACACCATTTTATTTTCTGCTATATTTCTTGTCATTTCCCTTTGCATGGGTCAATAGGTATTATCCATATTTCTATATGTTTTCTTTTTTTTTAGGGGGGGGGGGGGTGGTGGGACCCGACTCTCTTTGATTTTTTTTATTTTATGGAAACGGCATGATGTCTCGTATATGTGGTATATAGAGAGAGTGAGAGAGAGAAGGGGAGGGGCAGGAGAGAGAAAAAACGAGCTAACATTTAGATTTGCTTTTTAAAAAATATCTGCATTGGTAATTCAAAAATTGTAGCATATTTGCAAATTTCACTACAAAAGTTTAATATTGTAAATATGCTAGTGTAATATTTTTTGTGAAATTTGTTACATGTACATATATCTCACTATGTCGTTTCAGATCCAGCAAATAGACGAGAAAAACAACAACGGTGCGAGGAAACAGCATAAGCAGTAACGTAACAACTAAAAAAAGAAATTAATATATTCTAGATGGACAAAATGAAGAAGAAGACTTCTGGCAACGTGTTAAGATTATATCATGATTATATCCAAACTGGATGAAGCTGTTAAGGTGGCACCATAAGTAGTACCTGCAGGAAAATGTTTGCAGTATTCGGAACTGAAGAAATGTTTACTATGAATACTATGAAGGCCGGGAAAACTCCTTTCAACATGCCCTGGTCGTGTATGCATCTCAACTATGGGGGAATGCACAATCAACTGATGAACAAAAACCGCAGCTTCATTAGATGTTGACCAGTAATTTGGATAATTATGAGGAAGTGCCAGATGGAAACAACTATTGTTTAACCTTATCGTTTGGATAGCATGATGTGATTGTAATAACAAATACTGCATATTAATCATCTTTAATGTATGCATGGTGAAGGAGGCCTGAGATTACAACTGGAGGAGAAAGTCTATTGTATATATATCAATTCATTCTACTTCTGACCGCCGTTCTGTTATTTGATGAATTCGCCAACTGGGCCTTTGGGTATTAAAATATTACTTACTCAGCTCTTTGTGATAAGATACATGCATTTCTGAAAGAACATTCTAAACTCATGGGGCTTGACACTGAACTCCACTAGCCTGCACGTTATGAAGGAACTAATGGCGAAAAATGGATAGTGTGAAATTGTTTCGGGGTATCGCCTTAACCATGACACATGTAGTGGCAAGCTATAATCCGGAGTCGACCCTTCCGAACAGATGCATATTTTTTCAATAGTGAGAAGGAGCCGTGATATAAACTACCTAACCAATACAATATTCCATTATTTATTATTTTCACAATGTGTTTTTCTTTTAAGTTTGTTTTAAGTGTGTTGCCAAGGCTGTTCTTTAGAAATTGTACTTACAGTATCTAAACACACTTCCAATACCATGTGATGTGTCACAAAATGAATTGTATGAGAAATGATTCCATCAAAATCCCATTATCATTTTTAATGGTAGACTCCTAAGCTCATTTCACTTCAATAATGTATGTCGTTGCATATCCCCAAGCTTAAAATGAAAAATCTCCAGTTCTTTTTGTAAGATGAACATTATGGTGGTTAATTGATTGATAATTTATTTAACCTGACAGCTAAGAAAGCAAGTTAGCGTACGTTTGTAAGCAAGCAACCGGGGGAAAGAAATCTTTTAGTCCTATTCGAGGGACTTGGATTAATTCCTTACCAACTACACAGTATTAATTTCTAATATTAAAAAAGTTTACTTTGAAATATGATTACTTACTATTTAATGGGTAAAACTATGTAGAAATAAGTGAATACATAATTGCATGAATTGGATTTATGGGGTACTTCATGGAAATCTAATTACTGCTATGGAGTTAATTTCATGGGCATGTACTAATAAGTGAAAATATATTTGCAGATCAATATAAAATGCATGTATGTCGTTGCCTATTCCCAACTTAAAAGTAAAATGTTTGATGAAAATATCATTTATACATGCATATTTATAATAAAAAATGTTTATATACTTTGATAATCTAATTACTACTCTGGAGTAAATTTATTGGGTATGTAGCAATAAGTGAATACATGTCAGCGTGAATGAGTTTGGTGGGGGTACTTCATATATAGGCATGCTCAGAAATTTGTTGACCGCGCAAACAGGTCTGTTTTCAAGACAAAATTCCACAGGCAATACTCATTATTTGTGACATACATGTATGTACATAGGTTGCATGGCAGGTCACCGGCAACTTATATTTCAAGTACCCCCCATTTTTCATTTTAATGTTGTTGTTACTGGCATAGCTGTGGTGAGAGGTTGATGATGATTGCATGATCAAGTAGTCTTTGTGTCCCATGACTTTCCTTAAAACCGATTTAGGAGTTGTCCCCTTGTATCGAATGAATAGACCAAAATAGGCATATTGTAAATCTCAGTTGCTAAATTATTTCGGGCCCATGAGGGGGCCCATGGGGGAACACAATATATGGGATCAATCATACTGTTCCCATATATTACCCAGATGGACCCCAGATTAAACCCATATGGGCCATCGGTATGGCCCATATGGGTCCCCAATGGGCCTTGTGTGCAAAATACTATGGGGCCCCATATGGGATAGCCTAGTATTTGCCAACATATTGCCCACATTTATACCCAGATTGGCCCCAGGCTGAACCCATATTAGCCATATGGACGGCCTTTATTGGCCCCATATGGGCCTTGGGTGCAAATTCTTTTGGGGCCCATATGGGCATTCCCATGTGGAACCCATATGGTAGCCGATAGATAATACCCATATGGGATAGCCCATATTTACCCACATATTTCCCACATTTATACCCAGATGGGCCCCAGGCCGAACCCATATTGGAGATCTGGGATGGCCCATAATGGACCCACATGGGCCTTGGGTGCAAAATCTTATGGGGCCCGTATGGGCATTCCCATGTGGGACCCATTTGGGAACCCACAGATAATACCCATATAGGATAGCCCATATTTTACCCACATATTGCCAACATTTATACCCAGATGGGCCCCAGGCCGAACCCATATTGGAGATCTGGGATGGCCCATATGGGACCCACATGGGTCTTGGGTGCAAAATCTTATGGGGCCCATATGGGCATTCCCGTGTGCGACCCATAAGGGATAGCCCATATTTTACCCACATATTGCCCACATTTATAACCAGATGGGCCCCAGGCCGAACCCATATTGGCGATCTGGGAAGGCCCATATGGGACCCACATGGGCCTTGGGTGCAAAATCTTATGGGGCCCGTGTGGGCATTCCCATGTGGGACCCATATGGGAACCCACAGATAATACCAATATGGGATAGCCCATATTTTACCCACATATTTCCCACATTTATACCCAGATGGGCCCCAGGCCGAACCCATATTGGCCATCTGGGATGGCCCATATGGGACCCACATGGGCCTTGGGTGCAAAATCTTATGGGGCCCGTATGGGCATTCCCATGTGGGACCCATATGGGAATCCACATATAATACCCATATGGGATAGCCCATATTTTACCCACATATTTCCCACATTTATACCCAGATGGGCCCGAGGCCGAACCCATATTGGCGATCTGGGATGGTCCATATGGGACCCACATGGGTCTTGGGTGCAAAATCTTATGGGGCCCATATGGGCATTCCCATGTGGGACCCATATGCAAACCCATATGGGGCCTACATGATCCCCATATGGGCTTGCTACCTGGGATATCTCTTGCAAGTGCACATTATGGTTGTAATCTTGGTCAAGGAACAAGGTTGTCATTTTTGTGGTTTCTCTTTATAATGTTTTTAAATGCATTTAATAATTTTATAAATAAACAGGATAAATCTTTCTGCAACTTGGCACCATTCATGATATTCACAGCATATGACAAAGATAAACAGATTAGCTGCTAACAATTTTACAGGTTTTCTAAGATTCCATGTTTTGTTTTCAGGATATTGGTGAAAATACAGGTAATACTGTATGTCTCATTTTCTAGGGATAAAATGTATGTAACGTCATCATTATTAATTAGTAGGCCTACAATAAAGCTACCAGACCAAAGTTCAAATTCGCATTCGCATATCGAGATGCAGGCAAGACAACGCTTGGCGTTTGCCTTGTTTATTTAGAAATCACTCTGACAATGTCTGATGATGTTCCTTATCCCTACTGCCACACTGGGGTTTCCACGGTGGACACAGTGTGTTGCTTTATAAAGAAACCAGGATGATTGTACTGTTAACATTTAGCTACTGCAATGAAAGTACGCAATTCTTTGTGTCCACACTATGATTCGATTACAATATTGTTTGTGTTTTCTCTGTGCCACTCTTTATCGATGTCGCTATCTTGAAAACGGTAAATGAATACACTTTATCAACACAATAAAGTGTTGTAGGTCCCTCTCTATGTTAACACATTTTCTGAAGCTGTTATTTTTTTCTTTCCGCAAAAGGCCTGTACCTTTGAGAAGACCGTTATGCCATGAGAACTGATTGGCAGAAGTATTTTATTGAACTATCAGACAATGGCCATACGGTGTCTCCATTTCGTCTCAAAATAAATTTTGTTTCATAGATGGTACTGCTATCAGCGAATTTCTAGCAGAGGTCGGAAAAGGTGCCGTCATCAGTTGCTATGGTAATTATTTCGTTGAAGACCATCCTGGGTCGAAAGTCGTATGGTCAAAGAACGAGGTAGCGATTGAAATGAACGGTGAGTATACCCTTCTTTGAATTCAATTCTTCTAACCATGACTTTATTGAAATCCTATTAAAGAATGGTTTTAATATCTAGGCTCTACCTAACAACAGATATTCACTGCACCGTTTGTTATAACTCAGAAATATATTATTTTAGATCGACACGAAATGACGTTAGGAGTACAGAAGTTGGATACTGGAAGAGAGGTCGAAGAGAACCTGCAACTTGACGAAGTGAAAACGAATTATGTATCTCAGATATACCTGAAATTTTCTTCAGAAATTTTCTTTGACCCTATATATTCTTTTTCTTTTTTTAAATGAAACATGATTTATTTTTTAGGCACTTTCAGTGATAACTGCCTTCTGAGACAATTGACCACATTTTGTGGTTGAGCTCAATAACTTTTGTTTCAGAGCCCTGAAATATTTACCAGATGCACGAGTTGAGAGAGCAACAATTTCTGCACCCACTGTGTCCATTTCTGTCGCATGACCATATTTTGTTTGAATTTTTAAAAGGAGAATAATCTTTAAAATCCTTAAATCGGCAACACATTGAGAGATTCAAAATCATTGTTTTTTAATCAAAACTGGAAAATTTGTCAACTTTTCGACAAAGTTTCTAACCATGTATTTTGTTTTCAAAGACATTAGATTTTATTAAAACCATGTAGGATTATAAGAAAAATCTTACTGTTGCCAATTTGAAGAATAAAAAGTGCTCAATTTAGCCCTTGAATAATTCCTGTCATGAAAGGGTTAAAGTTCAGCTTCACAAGGTTTACGACGATTTTCTATTTGAGGGAAATATTCGAGTGTCTCTACCATGTCAATTCCCGTTTCCCAAAGATCGTCTAATGCTCAGGAACCTTGCCGACCTTGAAATCAAGAAAGTACAATCTGATGATGAAGGCATCTATACATGTGCCGTAATGTCAGGAGACGAAACATTTACACGGCATGTTGTACTGCTAAAGAGTAAGTTTATTACATATTTCCCCTGAAATTGAAGAAAATACTTTTCACGAATGGTCAAAACAAAATATAGTTCCATATATCAGTATATGAATAGGACGGTAAACTTGACTTGCAATGCTTGAAGTGTTTTGGTTGTATTCATATTTTGATAAGAGCAATGTTAAAATCTTTTCTCTTCTTACCTGTTTTTACAATACTAACTATACTATTTCTCTCCAAGTTTTCTCTACAAGTTGTTGTTTTTGTTTTGTTTTCTTGTCATTGCATAGTGTTTATTCATGAAATAATTATTTTATCTTCTATATATTTTCTAGTGTTGAATAGTACTTATTGCGAAGACCATTGTATTAGTCATAATATACCCTTCCAGCATGTCCAGTGTTCTATATGACTTATCTATAGGATAATTTTCTTGATTCATGAAGCCCACCACACTCTTTGCGATTGGTCTGCGATCCGATTTCAGAAGAAAATATAATAGGATTTGATATAAACATTTAAACATTTAAACATTAAACATTTAAACATTTAAACATTAAACATTTAAACATTTAGGATTTGATATAAACATTTAAACATTTAAACAAATGAGGTTCTGAAAAGTCATACAGAAAGTAAAATCGAAAATACGACCTATAGCGAGATTCCTAGTCCTAGGAAAGCCCAAATCGGCTCCTAGTCGTAGAGATGTCAGCTGATCTACGATTTTGAACTGATTTGGCCTTTATTCCGGTTATATGGACGATGTCCAGCGCACCACAATCCTATCTTTAGTATTCATATTATTGTTCAGAATCTTAATCTGATAGACTTTATTTGTTTAAATGCCCATGTCAAATACTATTGCGATTTATTACAAAATTAGTCGATCGTATAGTGTGCGGTGGGCTTAAGATAAAAGATAAACTTTCCAATGTTGCATAGTGTTGACTTACATGGATACATTACAATTAATCATCTTATTCGTAAGATCATTATGTAAAAGATTGTGTTCTATAATGGAAGATGGTGTGCTTCAATCATTCTGCTCACCCTTCTAAAATTAGGCATTGTCTCTTTGCTTACATTCCCCCCATTCAGTTAACTCTGGTTTCGTTAGAGGTGGTAAGTTCATATTTTTTTTCTCTGCTTCTCTTATATCCTCTAAAAACGTTTAAAAACATGGGAAGTCAGAGATCGTTCCACCTACCCTGATAGCAGAAAGTGGTAAAAAATACGTGATATTTACGTCGTGGTTTTCGTCTTTTTTACGTCCTGTAATTACGTCAATAAGACAACTTGCACCAACGCAAGACGTCAAGAGGACGTCTTATTTTGACGTCATCTGTACACTGCAAAAACTGAAGTGCTGAGCACTTTTTGAGGGCATGCATAGGGACTGCACTCAGAGTGCTATTGAATGCACACAGCGTGCTATTTCAGCACTTTCACGGGAGCTGGACAGGCTCCTTAAACTGTTAAACATTCACAAAAAAAATGATTTGGGCGAGCTTCGAACCAGGGTCCGCTGATCGAGAATTGCTGGCATTACCGCTAGACTAACTCACATTGTACGATTTAGAGCAGATCATATTGTTACATAGTGAATTTACGACACCACATAGTTCATGTTATCTATTTGACTCCCATGACTAAACTGGATTGCAAGAAGCATTTGTTAGTCCATCGGTAACGTCAGCGCCTCCCAATCAGCGGAACCTGGTTCGAGGCTCGCCACGGTCACATTTTTTTTTTGCTGGTAAATTAGCACACTACAAGTGCTATAAACAGCATTTCAGGTGCAGTCACTATACATGCCCCTAAAAGTAGCACTTTAGTTTTTACGGTGTACAAGACGTAGAGATGACGTCAAAATAAGACGTCCTCTTGACGTCTTGCGTTGGTGTAAGTTGTCGTCTTATTGACGTAATTACAGGACGTAAAAAAGACGAAAACCGCGACGTAAATATCACGTAATTTTTAACACTTTCTGCTATCAGGGAAGAGGAATGAAGACGTAGAGATGACGTCAAAATAAGACGTTCTCTTGACGTCTTGCGTTGGTGCAAGTTGTCGTCTTATTGACGTAATTACAGGACGTAAAAAAGACGAAAACCACGACGTAAATATCACGTCATTTTTTAACACTTTCTGCTATCAGGGTAACTGCTTATTCGACGAACCTATTGCATTGAACCTGATTTACACTCTATAAAACAGTCTCCCATGCAAATCATGTTGTTGGAACGCCTTCATGTACAGGACTAAATTCTTTTAAAAGGCGTGTGCATAGATTTCTTTTGGCAAATCGCATTTCATGACTTCAATGTTTTACCTATTGCCCAATACTTTTCCTTAAATTGCTTATTATATATATATATATATTTGATGAGTTGCAGTGAACCATGGATAGCCTTCTGGATCCTTGGTGTTTTGGCTTGCTATTGTTCACACTTTGCATGTTGTATACAAAAAAAAAAACAAAACAAACAAACTAAAGTGTTAAATCACCATTTAAAAAAGGCCGAGGAGCGACCACTTTCTTCAAAAGGGCATATGAACACTTTTTCACATGCTGGATCCAACACTATAGAGGTTGTATCTAGTTTAAGAGAGTTCGATCTGCCATTTAAAAAAAAATGGTGACTCCTCGGCCCTTTAAACATGTTTGAAGGTATTTTGAAGAAGAAAACAACCCCAAGAAAAACAGATTAATAAAAGCTTTAGCAAAATCTGATAAATAATAACATAGGTATTAATTTTCTAAGTTGAAATCAATCAAACAAAAATTGGCAACACCACTTCGTTTTGCTTGCCTTTGTACTGGATGCTTTTTGTTTCTGTACAATTTGTCGTTTTTGTTTTCTTGTCATTATATAGTGTTTATTCATGAAATAATTATCTTATTTTAAGATAATTTTCTAGCGTTGAATACTACTTATCTTATATAACTTATCAATAGCATAATTGTAATTATACGATCGACTGCGATCCGATTTTAAAATTAAATAAAAACTTTTTTATGGGTATTTTAGAGCTAAAGAAAGGGTTTTGGTGCGCTGTCAGCCTAATACCCGGAATAAGGGCCAATTCAGTTTCAAATCGTAGACAATCGTAGTACTGTTCATATGTCACTTCGGTTCTAAACCGATTTGGCCTTTCCTCCAACTAGAAAGCTCACAATATGCTGTTTTCGATTCAAATATCTACATGACTATTCAGAACCTCGATCAAAAAATATTTCATGTGTTTCGTATACTATAAATACATGGGTGGGAGTGCGTTGGTGCGATCTGGCAACACGCAGGTTTTTATCGTGGTGTACTCTACGCACTCGGCTAGCGCCTCGTGCGTACAGTACACCACGATAAAAACCTGCGTGTTGCCAGATCGCACTAACGCACGAACTCACAACCATGTATTAATAGTTTTATAAAACGGGTCGGCAATATAATTATGAAGTCTAAGCGCAGCCAACAAAACGCAGCCAACATGACAATTAAAATGACAAACTACGCGATTTCATTGCGTTTTAAGTTTGCACGCACCAGAGGTACGCGTACGCGCAGCTCAGCCGTGCTTTAGAGCCTTTTTGCCGTGTGTTATCACTTTTCTTTTGCACGGTCACGTGGTGTTATTTGACCAATCAGGATGGCTATATTCTTGAACCCGGAAATGTTATAAGGTTATCTTAATTATATCGTATTTGTATTTCATACATGCAGAAGATAGAGGAATAAAAAAAAGTGATCACGCGATTTCATTGCGTTTTAAGTTTGCACGCACCAGAGGTACGCGTATGCGCAGCTCAGCCGTGCTTTAGTGCCTTTTTGCCGTTTTTTATCACTTTTCTTTTGCACGGTCACGTGGTGTTATTTGACCAATCAGGATGGCTACATTCTTGAACCCATTTTATAAATGTTTATATCGAATGCTATTACATTTTCTTACGAAATCGGATCGCAGACCGGTCGTAAAGTGTCCAGTGGGCTTTCGACATATATTTTTTAATCCACAACTTTTCACATATATTAGTTTTGACAGGTTCCAAAATGCAGATGATCCTTCCGGCTACCGTCCCTCTGGCTGCACTCCTTTTGGTCGCCTGCGTCGTCATATGCCAGAGGTATATTGAACATCACCTATGTTTGTAAAAACCAGATATTCTGATTAGATTTCACGATTCACTGTCCAAATCATTTGGTATATATCACGCCGGGCAATCTCACCCTTTGGCGACGGTGAAGTATCATCTCCTTTCGGTTCCCCTATATAAGGTGGGACTGTACATCTCACCGTCAGACAGCGAGTCTTGCGTTATAATGGAAGCTGACCAGAATCATGTTAAGATCACTATAAAAAATCTTGTTTGTCTCAAAGAAGTTGTGTAATGTTTGTGTAAATTATCACCGTGACAGTGCACTTTTGTCTAATGATTAGAAAAGTCAACTGTCGGTATATTAACTTTCCTTTTTTAAGGCGTTCTGCAAACAAAGTGGATAAGGGGAAAAGCAAGACAAAGAAAGCCAAGGATAAGAAGCCAAAACCCAAAACGAAAACTAAAGGCGCTAAACAGGTCGCCTCAAAAAACAAGTCCAATATTAAAGATGATGGAACTCCTCCACCACCACCTCCACCGCCGTCTCGCTCTGCACCAGGTGCACCCCCACCTCCACCACCACCACCCCCACCAGCAGCAGCTCCTCCCCCTCCGCCACCACCAGGTCCACCTTCGGTCCCTGATGGAGCACCACCCCATCCTGGACCACCACTACCCTCCAACACACCACCACCTCCAGGACCGCCGTTACCACCTGGCCCAACAGCCACACCCAATCTTGGTCTCAAGCCCACTCCTCCACCCCGGAGACCTGAGGATCCTATGGATGTCCTTAAAAGCGCCATTGAGCTGAGGCGACGTTCCATGAATAACTCGAATGCAGCAGGAGGGGTCGTGTGGTCTTACACGTATCCATCTTGGCCGCCACCCATGCCTCCTTGAATATATGCCAGCATGTCCAATAATATTGACTTGATGGTATAGTGAATAGATGCATAGGTGGCACTTATGGGCCCTGTTTCATAACAGATTATATTACAACTGCCATTAATCTGTGACAAATTTGTTGTCATCAAATAACACTCGGTTCAGTGGTTATAACCACTGAACCGAATAATAACAAGAAATCATTAACTTGTCCATGTTTAGATGTTGTTGATAGCCAGATTTAGGAAACAGAACCGAGAATAGTTAGATATGAAATCCGTGTTATAATTATAATTTAAGTTATATTTACGATCCATTTAATAACCCTTGTTCTTGACGGGACTAAATAAGTTATATTTACGATCCATTTAATAACCCTTGTTCTTGACAGGACTAAATAAGTTATATTTACGATCCATTTAATAACCCTTGTTCTTGACAGGACTAAATGTATACACACCGATTTTAGTATAGGAAACAATTATTTCCATCATTATTTTTTCTTCTTTTTTTAAAAATTCCAACTCAATTTCTAAGTTGCGTGTTGATGACGCCTTTATTGAAGATAATCACGTAATAGCTGATACCTTTAAACCTACTTTTCTGAAGTAGGCTCCAAATTATCTCAGACTATTATTCTAGGTGATAAATCCTTTCACGAATTTCTAACAATGCCACATAACAACTCTTTTTTCGTTACCCCAGCACATAGGCAGGAGTTAATATTGTTTTAGGATTGAAATAAAACTAAATCTCCTGGTTACGATGGTATAACCGATTTCCTCTTAAAAAGCATTATCGATTCCACTGCTCATCCGTTGCTTTACATATTCAATATATCTTTGAAGTTCCAGCTAAAATGAAAATTGCTAAAGTGATCCCATTATTCAAAAAAGGTGATAATCTTTCTGTCAATAATTATCACCCCATATCTTTATTATCCTCGTTTTCAAAAAAATTGGGGGAAAATAATCTACGTAAGAACTATTGCTTTTCTTAAAAAACACAATATTATATCAAGGCCGTACGCAGAATTTTTTTCCTGGGGGGCAAGATGATCGCTTTTTATTATTGGATCATTTAAAAGTCTAAAACCCGATTTAAAAAAAGTATGATTTTGAAATTTCTGGGGGGGGGGGGCAACTGCCCCCCCCCCCCCCCCCCCCCCCCCCCCCCCGCTGCGTACGGCCTTGCATTATATCCGACTCTCAGTCCGACATAAACTTGCTTACTATTGCATCAGAGGGAATGCATTGAAGTGGTTTAATATTAGCGTAAACAATTTTGACTCTCCTACTAAACCTGTTATAATTGCGGAGTTCCTCAAGGAAGCCTTCTGGGCAGTTTTATTTTTAATTTATGTACATGATATTAACAAGTCGTCTGATATTCTTTCTTTTATACTCTTTGCGGATGAATCCTATCTGTTCTACACTCATCATGATCCTATTGAACTCGTCACTGTTTTGAATGCCGAACTTAAAATGGTGACGGATTGGATATAAGGTGACGCATTGGATATAAGCTAACAAACTATCGTTGAATTTACAACAACAAAAAATATGTTATTTACTAATTCGTTATCACATCTGTCTGATCAAATTATGTTTGACAACATATTAAAGAGGTTAAAACTACCAAATTTTTAGGTCTTACTATTGACAATAAATTATCATGGAATTCGCATATCGATAACATTTGCAAAACCATATCACGAAATATCAGAGTCATTCATCAACTTAAGCATGTTCTTCCATTATCAGCACTTCTGATGTTATATTCAACTCTCATCTTACCATATCTAAATTATGGCATTTTGGCATGGGGAAACGCAGCAAGATCCAGGTTAGATAAAATTTTACTCTTGCAGAAAAAGGTTTTGAGAATAATTTGTAATACATCTTATAAATCGCATACTGATATTTTGTTTCGCCAACATCGTATTCTCAAAATTCATGAGCTTTATCGATTTCAGCTGTACCAATTCATGTACAATCTTGATAGAAATGATATGCCATTCGTTTTGAAAGAACTGTTTGCAAAAAATAGCTCTTTACACAGGTATTACACCAGGCAAGCAAACGATTATCATTTACCCAAAACTCGAACGGCTTTTGCCAATAAAACTATATTTTTCAATGGTCCTATAAATATTGGAACTCATTAGAACAGCATTTAAAACTTACCCCTAACTTAAGTAGGTTCAAATATCTTGTAAAGAAATACTTGATTGATTTATGTTGATGTAATAATTCACTCTGCTTTTAACACGATAAAAACTACTTTCGAAAAATAAACTCAAGACAATTTCAATAGCCCTGTCTATCACCTTTAGAAATGTGCGAACATTACAATGCTGTATTACGTAATCCGAGGCTGATTTCTATGGGCAGTACAATAGGCCTTTGAAATTGCCCTTGAGTTTATTTTTCGAAAGTAGTTCTTATCGTGTTTTTTATTTATTTTTTTCAATAATATTGTATTTATCTTTTTTTATATTAGTTATATATATATATATATATATATATATATGTATGTGTGTGTGTGTGTATAATATAATATACTGATTTCCACTCGAAATCTCCTTTATTTCATTATTCTTATTTTGTAATGTTAGCTCAACTACATTATGTTTTTTAGTAGTTTTCTCCCTCTCAACAATTACCTTGATTAATTAAACGAAACTCATGCTTTTAAAAAGCTATATTGTTGTATCATTATTCGATTAGGGGATCTACATCACACAAGCTAAGCTTTTAAGTAGATCACTCCTCATAACCTTTTGTTACCTTTCTATGTCATATCCATGTATTCTCTGTTTTTGCAGTGTTTGTAATTTGTACATATTGTTGTAATTTCATTGTAAATGTGGAATCTGAAAAAATCAAATCAAATCACAGCGCGTGTTATACATACTATACTTTACTATAACTAACTTATAATGCTTCCAGGTGAATTCAGAGTTAGATACTGCTTTGCCTCGTACAATTCCGACCATCATCATCACTGCCATCATCATTGTTATCATCATCATCGTCATTATCATCATAACATGATAATTTGATTTGATTTGATTTGATTTGTTTCCACAATCGGTTACATATATACATGAGAAAGCAAAATATAAACATATACATATGGCATGATACAAAGGATAATACATATATCATAATAACTCAGTATAATAAATATCTTCCAGTAGATGTAATAAACGCATACAGTATATACACTTGTGGGGGAACCTATTAAAAGCGAGACTTGTCGAGTTAGGTCCCCATTTAGCGGGAAAATGAGCTGGAAAGGACAATGGGGAGATTAAGATGAGAAGAAACAAAGAAAGGACGGAAATCCGCAGATGGAAACAAAAGAGAACATAAAAAATAAATAGTTATAGAGTGAAAGAGAGAGAGAGAGTGTGTGTGTGGGTGTGGGCGTGTTTAGCTGTATTTCCGAGGACATTTTCGGACAGAGAACAAAAAAGAAATCATGAGAACAATGGTCCTCGGAAGCCGGACAATAGTCCTCGAACGTCGAACAATGAATTTGTGCTTTATTCCGTCGACTGTCCGAGGACGGAGGAAAAATAGAGGAACAATACTTGTCCTCGGAAATAAAGCCATACAAAGTTGTGTGTGTGTTGGGAGAGAGAGAGAAAAGAAGAGAGAACCGAAGTACAGATCGAGATCAGCAACCATGCAGCATTCTAGTATATGGTTTCAGCAAAAGAGATTTCAATTGTTTTTTAAAATGGTGGAGTCTCTCTATTTCTCTCTGGATCGAGACTGTTCCAAAATTTGGTACGTGTACATAAAGACGAATGTTTTGTGTGCTAGGAGATGGGAAAAGTTTGATTGTTTCGTTGGGTAGTTGTGGAGTGTATTGTTAGTTGTGAAAAGGTCTGAGAGAGCATTCGGAAGTTCATTATATATTAGTTGGAACATAAATTGACCCAGATTATAAAGGTATAAGTAAGACACTTTGAGAACTGTATTACTATGAAAGAGCTGCAGTCAGACCGCAGGTCGTATGCAAATGAGCAAAAAACGCGCATTTTATTTCCAGTGCCCGAAATGGACTTTCTCCCTGCACCCAGCCGGCTGTATCGCATGGTCATCTTTAAAGTTATGCTCTTCAATAAATATTTATGCTGTGCTCATTAGACTTTCTGCAAAAATAAATGAATAGTTTACCAACACAGGGATATTTTGTTTTAGTCAGAATTTTAAAAAGAAAATGCTTAAAATAACTGATGAAATAGTCATACAAAAGCCTTTTTTTCACAAGATTTCAAGTTGTTAAAAGACATATAAAAAGTATATGAGCCGCCATCAAGACACATATGTATGGAAGCGCTGGAATCTCATCTTTTTCATCGTTACATTCAAATCATCCATAAATTTATGACAGAGTCAGGATCCAGCAATATTCAGCCGCAGATCATCCGTTGTCAAGACCATGGTCAAGACCATAGAATCTTAGCCCTGTGATTGGCAAGCGAGCCATCCGTAACCAAGTGCGCGTTGAATGAAACATTGCGCAACCTGTTGCTTCATCCTTGCGCAAACATGCGCATAGCTGTTGCCTGGCTGTGAGAAAACATCTTGCGTGGTGGTAACCAATCAGAATGCTGGAATTGACTTTTTTAAAGACAAAGTGTGTACATCGGTTACATATTGCTGGATCCTGACCCTGTCATGAAGTGCACATTAATGTTATTTCAATCTTTGGAAAGTACAGAAAATGCCCTTTACGCTCATGTCAAATTTGCCCTGGCTCACAATAAAACTATGGTAGATTTGGCCAGATTTATATTTCATTTAATTTCCATTTTTGGTCATTAAAGGAACACCATTTTATACCAATTTCGTCTTTTATTTTGAACACAATAAAAGCATGTCACAAATCTCTGATCCCTCTTCTTTTATTTGATGTATAACTCATGACAATTGGTGAATGATAAGTAGGCTTTTCAATAGTTTGCAAATGAGATGTTCCTGGCTGTTCTTGCTCATTATGTATTCATAATCAGGCAGAATTGGAAATAAAATAGCGCACTTTTAGGGGACCTGCGAAGGAAGATTGACTGGCTGGTCAGTATGTGAGAGATAACCTGTGTAAGAGATACAATCCTCATTGCCTTTTTAGCTCACCTGAGCCTAAGGCTCGAGTGAGCTATTGCGATGGAAATTTGTCCGTCGTCCGTTAACTTTTTACATTTTCATCTTCTTCTCCAAAACCCACGATTGGAATTCAACCAAACTTGGTAGGAATCATCCTTAGGGGTAGGGGGCCCAAAGTTGCTAAAATTGTACATGTGGCCCCCAGGGGGCCAGTGGGGAAGGCCCCCAATTGTAAAAGCTATGTAAATTTCAAACATCTTCTTCTCCAGAACCAGGCATAGCTCAGACTTGGTATTGTGTATGGAGATACCTCTATAGATGAAGAATGAATGTTGTTAATGAAATTTCTTTGAGTGGCCCTATAGGGGCCCTGTGGGGGTAACATACTGGAGGGGGGGGGGGCGCTGCCAGGCAAAATGTACATTCTGATCTTCTTCTCCAAAAACACATGATCGGAATTCAACCAAACTTGGTAGGAATCATCCTTAGGTGTAGGGGACCCAAAGTTGCTAAAATGGTACATGTGGCCCCCAGGGGGGGGGGGGGGGGGGCCAGGGGGAGGGCCCCCAATTGTACAAGCTATGTAAATTTCAAACATTTTCTTCTCCAGAAGCAGGCATAGCTCAAATTTGGTATTGTGTATGGAGATACCTCTATAGGTGAAGAATGAATGTTATTCATGAAATTTCTCTGAGTTGCCCTATAGGGGCCCTGTGGGGGTAACATACTGGTGGGGGGGGGGGGGGGGCGCTGCCAGGCAAAATGTACATTCTGATCTTCTCCAATACACATGATCGGAATTCAACCAAACTTGGTAGGAATCATCCTTAGGGGTAGGGGATTCAAATAATACATGACATTGTAGACCATGAGGTGGGGGATTATGTTAATTTCTAACATCATCTCATATACATCCTCCTAGTTGTTACAATTTGTAACATATCTCCTGGTGGTGCTAGAGAGAACATGCACCAGATGTGAATTGATCCACCTCAGGTGAGCGTCGTGCCCCCTGGGGCTCTTGTTTTTTGAAGTAATGGTAATCTGTTTAGTTGTTGCGCTGTAGAGTTGCCCCATGCTAAAATTCCATAATTAAGATGTGGAAAACATAAAGTTAGGTAAAGAGACAACAAAATAATAGTTATCGTAATGCAAAAAAGTGGGAGGTATCAAAATAATTTACTTTTATTTACAATGCAAATACTGGCACAATACAGACTTTACCCATGGTTTAATAAACTTCCTTTATGAATTCCGGCCTAATGGTGAGACAACCCAAGTTTTTATTATGACATCACAATTAAAGACAGCCTATACTGCACATGCGCGTCTTCTTGAAATCCGCGAGTTGCCAGGTAACGCGCTCACAGGTGCGCTCATGGTGGTGTACGTGCATGTGAGAGATAGCTGGAAATAAGGGAACGACTTTGTCTTTTTGATGAAGAATGAAGAAAGCCATCACTAAAATCTACAGAGATGGAAAGAAATGCACCATCGGGTGCGAAGGTTTTTGCATTTATCAGCCTAAGTTCAACTATTTCTACATCTACTATGGATAAAATAAATCTTTTAAGAAATGTTTTATTTTGGTAGCGGATGCTGATGATAATCCAGATGGGAGTATTTGATCGACGGCTGGTGGTTTTAATCATCTATGTCCAAGGTAAAATTAATTTCGATATTATGATAAGCATCTGCCGTAGAATTAAACGTGTCAAGATCTCTGGCCAATTTTTCTCGTGGTGACGAAAATCCTTGCAGTGTTCGTCGAAACTAAGTTTCAAGGCTCCCAATTTCGCTGGTATACCTTACCAGTGCAAAATTAATCTGTCATTCATAATAGTGTTCTTGCTTTGCTTACACAAATGATAATAACAAAAATATATAGATTAAATCTTATTTTGAATTTAGCATCACGATATCAATGCGCAAATATTTATTGAACCTTTAATTTGTATGATGCCTTTACCTAATACCGACCTCTTAACGGTGTTTCCAACGACTACGGGAAAGATTCTTCATGAAACGTAATGAAAATTCATCAGACTATTACCCAAATACTGGGGAACAAGCTCCAGGTACTGACAAGCGATAATACTTGCGCGTTCTTGTAGAAATGACGTCGCAATAGAGTCATCTCATTTTACGCATAGTCGAGAAGTGCGTCTTATTTCCGACCCCTGCACCTAAGTCAATGGCAATTTATGAACAGAAATTATTTTAATGAAAATATTAAAAATTAACAATAAATTGATAATAATTACGTTTTTATTCCTCGTCTTGCTCTATTTTGGCTGTTCCCAACGTCGCTAGGCATTCTACGCGTAGTCCAATGGGTTGATTTGCAAGACGCGCGCTAGATGCCATGATACGCTTAATGGTCGGTATTATGACATGGCCGGTATTAGGTGAAGTGATCATACAACAAGAAGACTGGAATCTACATACGTCATACCCACACGTCGTGCATCCGGACAGGTTGCTTGTCCGAAATGGCCGATTTCAAACAGTATTAAATCTACCCTCAAGTCGTGTTTCCCGACAGGTCACTTTGAAACACTAAATCGAACAACTTTTCATGCAATTTATCATAAATCTTTCACAAGATATGTTGAACAAACGATAGATTGCAAATATTTACCGATTTTAGTGTTATTTGATGCATACTTTTCGTAAAATCCGACGAAATAATTTTATTAATTGACCGGTTAATTTTCGCTAAATGTCTGGATACACAACCTCCCATCCTACCTAGTAATTTACACGTCGTGTGTCCGGACAGTAAATCGATCAAATTTTCATGCAATTTGCCATGAATCTTTCAAAAATAACTGCAAATATTTACTGAGTGTTAATTGATGCATAGTTTTCGTAAAATCCGACGGCAAAATTCACAGGTTTTCCTTGTCCGGACACAAAAACACCAATCATACTAGACAATGCTAGACCCGACACTTAACAAAACTAAAGCTGTCGTGTTTGCCTTTGCATTTCGCAAAATATACGCATCACATAGAACATTAAAATACATCTAGAACTAACCCCAATTTTTCATCTATGGTACTGTTTACCGTCATGTCCATAAGACATTTTGTAAGAGTTTGAAATTTAGTTCGCTGAGTCGGTAAAAGCGTCTGCCTGTCGAACCGAAGATCGTGGCTTTGAATCACGGGCGTAAACAGGCACCAGTGTTAGTGGGGGGGGGGGGGGGGGGGGGATCTATTCATCATCCCCCCCCCCCAAAAAAAAAATAACAGATAACAGAAAGTGTGTGCGTATATCTACGCCACTAATTCGAATCCACTCCAGGCGAGTTAGTGAAAACTGCGTTGTGTGTTAACGTGCCCCTCCCGTAGATTTTCTTAAAAATTGTGATAATTTTTTATTTCTTATTTTTTGCTTGCCAGAGTTTTTTCTGGATTAGGACCACCCCAGCCCTCATGAAAAAAATTATGTATGCACCCTCTGATTATTTACAATAAAATTTATTTCTCTTTTAAATAGTGACGGTCATCAACTCTGCAGCTTACTTTTCTCGATGGAGTCAGTGGGGGCCCTGGACGCCTTGCAATGCACCGTGTGGCAGGGGCACAACCGAGAGACATCGCAAGTGTGAAGATGGTTTCGGAGGAGAGACAGACAGGTGCGGAGATAAGAAAGATTGGATAGAGATCGCCGACTGTTTCAACCAAAGATGTCTTCTAGGTAGTTGCCCTACTTTTTTATATATGCATGTACTTAAATTTGCTCTTTAAAATGTTGAGGAATATCGGACGAAAAATCTTCAATGATCGGGACCTCTTGAAAACCGCTATAAAATAATTATTTTCTTTCTCTTGTTTTTCCCCTTTTTTTCTCCCTCTTCGACAAATTACAAAACAATATACTCACCTGACAATTTCCAATATGTTTTAAGCAGTTAAAATTTTATGCACCTCAGTTCCAAAAAAATTTCCTTTTAATAATAATATAGAGGTTGGAAACACTACCATGTCCACAAGAATATCTTGGGCATCTTATATTTAATATAAAATCCCAAATATCAAACGCATGGCGAAGTAGGCCAAATCATTGAGGCAGCGCTGGCTGGTATCTGGTGAGCTGGAGGGGTGGGGGAGGCACTCTCCCTTCCTCTCTTTTCCTTTCATAATTCAGGTGTTTGTTCATCTTGTTTTGTTTTTGTTTGCTCATTTGATGGGGGATGTGCTTTGATGTTTTAACGAATTTTGATTGAAAAGTAACGGCTCGTAAAGCCTTATTATGCTCTTTTTTCTCACTTCTCCCCCCCCCCCCCGCTTTTTTTTTTTTGTTTTAAGGGGCTGAATAGTGGGGTAGGGGAATGGCCCCCTTGCGCCCCCCCCCCCGGCTACGCCTATGACTAATAGGTCTCAACTCTCCCTCTCCGTGGTTAACATCCAGGGATTTTTCAAAAATATACTCATCCTCTCCTCTTACCCTCTATCCAAAATGAGTAACTTTCTCTTTTCATTTATTGGAATCACTTTGGGAAATTTACTTGACTTCAAAGAGTATAGGCTCCGTGTAGACAACTGACAATGTCCGATAACAGCAGAGAAAGGGTACAGAAGAAGAGGGAATTATTTTTCTTTTGTTCTTTCAATTATTGTAGGTTCAGGATTCGCTAAGTGGTCTACCTGGACGATGTGGAGTTCGTGCGACAAAACATGTATAGGTGGCGTGAAAACCGCCACCCGTACATGTCTCAAAGGTAAGCTATAACTGTGGCGGAACACCTCAGTAAACCGACAGACTAATTAAGAGACCGATAACCCACGAAACCGACAACACATGACACCGACACCCCATGGGCAACGGCAGGGGCGGATCCAAGATTTTGTAAACTATGGGGGGGGGGGGGGGGGGGCACACAAATCTGCGGGAGAAATGACAAGCAAAAACAGAAAGAAAGAAAGAAAGAAAGAAAGAAAAATGGTTATCAGAATTGTATGGTCCAGTTTTCCACCAAAATTCTCTGACAAGCAAGCAATAAAGAAAAAGAAAAGGTTATCACACGGCACGTTTTCGGCTTTCTTTGTCGTCCAATGTTCGCTAACAACATAGTAGACATGTTCCATACAACCTCGGAAAATGTTTAAAAATTGTCTTTAATGAGTGAAATGAAAGCTGAGAGTCATGAAAAGGCTTAGAATTTCCATTTTCTGATCAATAAAAGGCAATATATGAAATAACAAGCTTTGTTCAGTGTGTATCCTTATACGTTCCATCAACATCTTATGCTTGAGTGAGAAATTAACTACTTTGTTGAGTGGTTCAAAATGTTACTTTTGGTGAGTCTTTTAATTTCACCTGCTTGCTCACTCAGCCATAAAGTTCGATGGGATATATCAAGACATACAGTGAACAAAATCTGTTCTTTCATACATTGTTATAATTATGAAGCCTTTTCATGGCTGATACCAGCCAGTACGGACATGCAAAGATTTGTCAAGTATGGATTTTGCACACTTTCACAAAGGCAAGCGTAGAAATATTGTGAGATATTTTAAGATTTCATCTTTATTATAAGATAAGATTTATTTCCAATTCAATTCAAGCATAAAAATACAAACGTAACATTTGATAAAAAACACTAGTCAAAAGGAGTAAAAAAAAAAACAAGTACGAAAAACAAAACAGAATACAAAAAAAAAACAAGAGTAATTGATCAGAAACTGGTGTACGCGAAAAGCCAAGGCATGGCTTGTAAAATGCATATACCAAAGTCATATCAAATTAAAATTGTGGGATTTTGGTGTCATTTCATAAACGAGACTCTAAGTTATCCATAGGTATGAACATATCCTGAAAACATATCCTGAATTTTGAAATACTTAATTGGGAAGACTCTTTCAACTGTCAAGTTTAAACGGTTCTCAACTTTGTTGATACCAGCCATAACAAATACCAATTCTTGTCAAGCATGAATTTTGCAAAATTTCAATAATAATAATAATAATAATAAATAATAATAATGGTGACTTCTTGTATACCGCTCAGGTCCGTCACGTTGTGACGCTCATAACCTCACTAGTCATAAGGACTGCTATCCATAACGCGTGACTAAATAAATAACGGTTTTGTATGAATAGCGTTCCTATTAAATAGTGAGAAAACCATAGACAAATTACCTCGCTATTCATAAGGACCTCCATTCATAAGGACCGCTATTCATAACTATTCATGAGGACCGTTATTCATAACACTTGTTAAATGAATAGCGTTTTCTATGAATGGCGGTCCTTATGAATAGCGAGCGGACGCGGCTCCAACATTAAACCCCGGTCATAGCGCTCTAGCATATCGCTACCCATTTACACCTGGGTGGAGAGTGGCAAATGTGGATTAATGTCTTGCCAAAAGACGTAAGTACCGGGCTGGGATTTGAACCCTCAACCCCTTGATTAAGAGTCAAGTGGAAAAAAAACCCTACACCACGACACCCCCACGTGTCATGGCTCTTGATCACTCAGGCGTAATAACTAGTTAGATTTTTTGGTGTTATTGCATATGAGAAACCCTAAACTACCTACAAGAATGAAAAATTTATTGAAAATATTCTGAAATATTCCAACTGCTAACTTTTTTTGGGGGGGGGGGGGACACACTGTATAGTGAGTAAACCCTCGGAATAGTTCTCACTAGGCCTATATAACAAAACTATAAGTCTATACATAATAATCGCGGCACTGGTGCATGTCCACAAACATAAACATTTTTGTGACTAGGTTAAGAAAGAAGAAACGCGCTATGAAAGCATGATTTCTTTAGTCCTTACTATACAAATGAATACTGGAAAAATTGTGATGTACGCCCTTTTATTATGAAGCCCCGAATTGTGCAATGTCATGGAAAAAAGAAATCCAGTTATGCTTTTTTTAATGACAGCACTGTGCCAATATGGGGAAAGTTAATTTCCACAATTTCATTACAAGAAGCTCTTTTGTTATACATGTAAAACTGCCATTCAGCAACCTAGCGTGAGTCTTCCGACATTCCCAGTCTCCTGTTCCTTTCTTTCACTCATTAATTTGTGGGGGGGGGGGGGGGTTCGCTATTCGAGGGAAAGGGACAATTCCTCCAATATAGCTACGCCATAGCTTAGATTGTTCTAGGATTTGTGATAAAAAATTAATGATACTTTCTTTGTACTCTGGCATTGGAGAAAGCCCCAAAAGAGCCTAAATTCTAGGAATAACAAAATATTTGTATTCAACTTATAGTTATGGTTCGCAGACAAAGGACTCTCTATTGCTATGTTGTATCAATTTAAAAGTAGGTCTACCATTTAAAACGAGTAACGTAACAGAAAAATGAATAAATCACAAAAAATAATAAATAACAAACCATTCTCCTGCCAGATTTATGTGTATTCTCTCTTCTTTTTTTTTTTTTTTTTTTGTATTCTCCAGGAACTGCTATAGGCCCCAGTTATTCTTCTGAATGTCCTGGATACAATTCAAAAACAAAGTTTGATTTTAAGACCAAAGAGTGCGGCACGAAGCCTTGCCCCACGGAAGGCGGTAAGTTTACACTGGTGTCGATCCTGAAGAGGGAGGGAATGCTGCCCCTATCAATTTCAATTATATTTGTATCTTATGGAGAGCTTTTTTAGTGCGCCCTCAAAAAAATTAAAGAATTAAAATCAGTGAATAATAAATGAAATAAATTAAATAACTGAAAATTCTAAATTAAATAGAATATATGTCTATATATATAAATATATTATATTATATATATATGTGTGTGAAATAAACAAAAGTCGTTTCATGCTCTAATCCAACGTTTATTTGTTCATGTCACGCATTTTCGACACTTGCCAAAGAATGCGAGCGCCGTACCGGGCTTCCAACCCACGACCTTCGCATCTCAAGTCAAGTGTTTAAACCACTCGACTATGACACCTCTATCGGATTTCGCTCAAAATCTCAATGATATATTTCTTCATTTCTCTGCTTCTTTTAAAGGCCAAGTCCACCTCAATTCAAGTTGATTTGAATAAACAGAGTAAAATTAAACAAGCATAACAGTAAAATTTCCACTGAAATCGGATGTAAAATAAGAAAGTTATGGCATTTTGAAGTTTTGCATTATTTCATGAAACAGTGATATGCATAGCATGGGCGGTATGCAAATGAGTGAACCGATGATGTCACAAACTCACTTTTCTTTATATATTTTATTATATGAAATTTCAAATATTTAAATTTTTATAGATGTGATAATAAAGGATCCCTTCCTTGTATGAATATAAGTTACAATAATGATGATTTTACATTTTCCATATGGAGTCAAACCATGTTTTACATTATTGAAGTAAAAAAATGAAATATATGATATTCCATATAATAAAATACATAAGGAAGAGTGAGTGCATGACATCTTCGGTTCACTCATTTGCATACCGCCCATGCTATGCATATCACTGTTTCATGAAATAATGCAAAACTTCAAAATGACATAACTTTCTTATTTTACATCCGATTTCAGTGAACATTTTACTGGTATGCTTGCTTAATTTTACTCTGTTTATTCAAATCAACTTGATATTAGGGTGGACTTGGCCTTTAATAATAACAAGAATAATTTTGGCCAAAAAATTAATTAATGTGTTTGGGTTTTTGTTTCTGTTTTTTTTTTTCTTTTTTGGCCTTAGCTCCACAGGTTCCGGGCTTCAAGGACTGGGGGGATTGGGAAGATTGGACGGATTGTATTGCCAAATGCGGCTTTCGGTTTCGGTACCGGCAATGTAAATTTTATGGCCAGTCTATAGCTTCGGGCTGCTTTGGTAAATCCTCAATAAGAGAGGATTGTGGGATACCAAGCTGCCCCAAGAGAAAGCACCCACCTCCGAGATCACGTACATATGGTATGTCTGATTTGCCTCTTCCCCTCACCATTTCACCGCCTTCTGCTCTGTGCTTAAATTGTCTTTAAGTAAACACATGGGCCCGAATTCACAAAGGAGGTTTAAACCATGCAAGGTTTAAACCTCCGTATAAGCGTACTAAAATAAGCGTAAATTAAGCGCATATTGCCCATGCGCGCGCTCAAAGAAAATATATGATTGGATTCCATGCGCACGTACGCTTAAAAACCCAGGAGGGGGTTTAAACCATGGTTTAAACGAAACCTCCTTTGTGAATTCGGGGCATGGAGACCATGGGCCTCAGTCTTGTATAAAAAAGAGTTGTGATTAAACGCAAGTCCCAAATACGCCATCCTGACTGGTTGAAAAATCAAGTTGCATTTTTTCTTTTTTTTAATAGAGGGCATTTCCATAATGGGTGTTGTCCTTTTGCTTGCACTTCCTTTAAAGGGAAAGTAAATCCTGGCGATTTAGTTAGCTCTTTAGTTGAAGGGCACATTGTTGATTATATATGTCGAATTTCAACACATTTGGGCCCCCCTAAGGCCGTCAACAAGTAGTTAGAAATATCATTTTGTCGTCTGCTAGAAGGTCCTATATCGATCGTGTGCGTCGCCATTTTGAACAGATAAGCCCCGCCCTGTGACGTTTTGTCGGACCTCTCGGACCAGAAGTACCCCGGATGCCGCCATTATTACGCGTTTTAAAATGGTATACTGCCAGGCGTTCGGATGCTCCAATATAATAAAAATGAACAAGACGTTCCGAATTTCAGCCAATCACAGTTCCCCCTTGGCATGTCCGACAAAACGTCATCATAGCGCGGGTGAATCAAAAATATGGCCAACCCCGATAGCAGGCTGTAGCAGACGATCATTGCTCACAAAAGTGTGAATTACTCCACCGTCAATCGTTCATAAGAGGTAAATTTTCACAGTAATGTCAAGAATTGTGCTCTTAACACTCTCAGTAGGCCAAAAGTCCAGGGTTTACCTTCCCTTTAATGTAGTATCGGCGGACTAATGAAATAATCGTGCACATTTTCATGAGAGGATGGAATCTGGCATGTAGGTAGAGTCTTTGATGCCCATTAATTACAGATATGAGGCCACCTAAGATTCGGGCCTAGGGTCCAAAGTGCCCATGGTATTTTTCATTCATAATTGATTTAACCAAATCTAGTTTGATGTATTTAGGTATTTTGTAAGTTATCTGAGCCTATAAATTCGGGAAGAAATCACCTATATAAATCCTCATTAACATTTTGTCTTTAGCATTTTTTGTCATCATACAACGATATGATGGTCTGTTTATGTATGAAGTTTAGAAGTTTGTGTGCACCTGTGTGTGTGTGTGTGAGGGGAGGGTATTAACATTTGACTTTATTAATATAACTTATTTTACAAACTGTTGACGTACTACGTATTTTACATGTTTCATTAATACTTGCAGCTTGTATTGACATTTCAATTGCTGTAAAACGTGTACAATTCAGACTGTTCTGCTGATCACGTTTTCATGAACCTTTATTAAATTGAATTGAATTATAAAGATGGAAAATGGACTCCATGGGAAACCTGGACGCAATGTGGCAGGACATGCGGCACTAGTATCAGATACCGTAAACGTGATTGTTTCAAGGATGGAAAGTACTCTATGTCCTGTGAGGGGGCGGATGTAGAAGATGAGAGGTGCGATACGCAGTTATGCCCTGGACAAACACGTAAGTCAAGCTTTCTAAAGCCCGGCTTACAGGAAACGTCATTACGATTGCGTTAGTACTTAATCAAGCCTTTGAAGGCAAACACCCATGCGCCAGTTTTTAAAAGCATTGTTTATGTTGTAATCACGATTTAGACAATATTACATGTGTCATTTACTGACAGTAGGAGTGCGTACGCATGCTTGTGCGGTCTTTTGCGTCATGAAAGGGTGACTTCGTTTCAAAAGTGATTGCGAAATGAAAAGTGCAAACAATAGCATATACTTCTAAAAACCGGAGTATGGGTCAATTGCCTTCACAGGCTCGATTGGCGCAGGTATTGACGCAATGGAAATGGCTCCTCGTGTGAGCCGGGCTTAACCCTTTCAGGACAGGAATTATTTAAGGGCTAAATTGATCACATTTTGTTCTTCAACTTGGCAACAATTAATTTTTTCTTTTAGTGCTACATGCTTCTAATGGCAACAAGGTGTAATGTCTTTGAAAACAATATATATGGTTATGAATTGAGTTGAAAATGTAAAACATTGCCAACTTCGATAAAAATCAATGATTTTGAAACTTTCATTGTTGTTGCAAATTTAAGGATTTTAAAGCTTATTCTTGTTTTAAAAATTCCTCGCATCAAACGGATTATGGTCATGCAACACAATTGGACATTGTGTGTGCAGATAGTTTTGCTCTTTCTACTCATGCATCTGGTATATTTTTTAGAGCTCTGAATCAAAAGTTATTGAGCAAAAACACATAATGTGGTCAGTTGTCTCGAACGGGTTAAAGGCCCATGCACCCATGTTGCTGTAAACCGTAAATCTATGACTGGCTTAAAATCAAGTTGCCTTCAGTTCTATCGCTTGCATTTTGAAACACAATTACTCGGTAAAACATTTGGGATTAAACGTTGGGATTTTCTTTTAATGAATTTGAAATTGTTTGACTCTCTTTAATTCTTTTTGTACTGGAATTTACTTCCTTTCTTACAACTAGACGTGGCGATCAATTTTTTCTTTAATATCTGTTTCTACTTTTTAGCACTCTGGTAATGCAGAAATTGTAGGATTAAACTAAAATAGCCTATTTTTTTAAATTCGCGCAACTGTGAGACAAGCGCATATGAAATTATTTTCAAGAATCATAATCATGATTATAGGTATGCAGAAAATAAGGTAAAAAGTGATACGCCCAAGTAGTAAAAATCAATACAAACCACTTACGTCGAATAACTTTCTATAAGACGGAGAGAGCTTGTGTACATTTTGTATCAATTTTTCCTCTCTCAGCTCCTCCTCCAAAGATAATCCTCGGTACTTGGACAACCTGGGAGGTCTGGTCGAAATGCAGCTCGAGCTGTGCCGGCGGTACGAAGTCCCGAGGGCGACTATGCAAAGACCCAAAGGGGGATAATGTTCGCGACTGCGAGGGCGAATTTATATCATATGACGATTGCGGATCCCCGCAGTGCCACGTACCAACTCCAATGTCGCCTGAACGTTGGAAAGAATTTAAACTGGCCAGTAAGGTTGCTTTGATATTTTGTTCATGGCTGCAAACCATTAACTCGATCAGGGGCCTCTTGCATAAAAAGTTGCTTTTAATCGCAACTCAAAAAATAAAACGGAACTTGATTTTCGACCAATCAGGATTGCGTATTTTGGGACTTGCGTTTGATTTTTTGAGTTGCGTTTAATCGCAACTTTTTGTGCAAGAGGGCCCAGCACTGTTAACTCTAATTTTGCCACATAAATACTCTTCTCTGGGATTTGTGTGTAAAGTCTGTGCCAAATGGAACAATAGGGCAGTAAGAGTTAATTGTTCATTTCGTTGCACATGACACGTCAGCAGACAATGCGGAATGGCTTTAAATGTGGAGGTGCTCAACATGATATCCATGCACGGACGCCACTACGTAGACTCTGACTGAAAGGGTTGTTTTGTCACTTTAAAGGGGAAGTCAACCTTGATATAAACTTGGTTTTAAAGGAAGCAGAAAAAATTAAAGAACAGATCAATGAAAGCTAAAGCAAAATCCGATAAAAGTAAGAAAATTATGAAATTTATAGTTTAAATCAAACGCGAATGGGCAGCTCCGTGACGTAACCTGCTAGTTCCTCTCTCATTTGCCCTGTACTGCAAAAAAATAAATTATCAATTTGCCTTTCCTCTAAAGAATTATTGTATCATACATACACCCTAATAATAATAATAACGTTTTATTTACCCAGGGTAGCCACTTCAGTTATCAAACTGCTCTTCCAACGGGCCCTGCATAATATAACATAATAACCCTTAACCATTTCACTTATGCATTTACACAAAACCTGTATGATACACATCTTTTTTTCTCATCAAAAACAAAGAAAATGGAAAATTATGAATTTTCGTGTATCGAGGAAATGGGAGAGGAGCTCGCAAGATACGTCATGGAGTTGGCAATTTGTGTTTGAGTGATAACAGAAAATTCCTTAACATTCCATAACATTCCTTATTTCTTCTTTCTTATCGGCTTTTGTTCAAACTTTCATAAATCTGGTTTTTGAGACCAACTTAATATCAGGATGAGCTTTCCCTTTAATCCCATAAAGCCTACTTCCTTCCATTAGGTTCTGGTATGATTGTTTCATTTGGAAGCATACGACTTTCTTCAGAGTAATTTTTCAGCAAATCAAAATCCCCCAAATTCTTGACGAAATGAAAACCAAATTTGTATTAGTGATGTAGCCCTATTTTGGATAATTCACAATCAAAAAGAAACTTTCATCATATTTTTTTTTTCATATCTGAGAAGATACCTGTAATGTATGATTCAACTTATTGTTACTTTGTTTAAATTCAACGAAAACATCAATTAATTGCGCCGAAATATTGATTTAAGCCTATGTATACACTTGTTTGTGGGGGTTTTGATAGAACCGGCACCAATACGTCCCCCAAAAAGATTACAACTGCAAGCAGATTCAATAAACTTGTTTGTGGGGGTCAAGTTTACACGCATCGTAAAGCTAGCAGTTTCTTTCATATTCACGATGTTTCTGAGTGTCCTGACTGTCAGAAAAATAAGAATGTCGAAACTGAAAGTCACTGTCTTGGGCCTTGTTATTTACAACCCATGTTTAAAGTTTCTTGCTTGATTGATTAAAATTCACATTTATTTACTTCTGACAACAAATACAGTAAACGTGTCAAAGAGGGAGGCAAAACCCCTAAAAGCTCTGCTTTTTGTTGGGAACGCCGTAAACGAAAAAGTAATTAAAAAAGTATTAAGGCCATTAGCACGACCATTTAAAAAATTACCAAAGTTTTGATGCAAGGATTAAAGAAAAAAAAAATCCGGGAAGTTCAGTTTTCGACAGAGCACGAATAGGTCAGATGTGATGCCCGATAGGGCATTGATATTTCTTTAATCCCCTACCACCACTGCCAACATCAGTCATGATTGTCAAATAAAGTTTGTCAAAAAAGTTTGAAAATGTCTGATTTGTAAACTAACAGGGGAACAAAGTGCCCCCTAATAAGTCAGTTCGTAATAAGTACTGTACATGGTACAATGGCCCTGAATATGGGGGGCTGAGTGTTCGCTTGTTAAGTCCGTCCTTGTTTACACCATTTTCGTACGAAATCCACTTTGTTTTGTACAAAATGCAATTCCGTTCACGAAATTTGTTTCGACCTAAACGAATTGGATTTCGTAGTGATTTTCAGCCTGGAGTACCATTTATGAAGCAAATAGTGCCACAACGCAATTCTTGTCGCTCTCTCCTCATGGTTAAAGTTAAGGGATGCCGAGACAACTCGGTGGCAAGTCGACTTGCATCCGAGTTTGATGTAGCATCCCAATCCAAGATACACGTGGCACGATATAAAGAGAGAAATCTTTCCGTACAGATCAGTGGCACGTGGTCATAGCAAAGCACGATCAAAACGGCAGCCAATCAGCGACCTTCTTATATCCCTTACTTGACAGACACAGACAAAATGGATTTGGGTGTACCACGAAATACATTTCGTGCACAGAATTGCGCTAAGTAGCGCACGAAATAAATTTCGTTGCAACGAAATGTATTTCGTGTACGGAATTGCGTTAGGTACCACACAAAATGGATTTCGTTCAACGAAAGCCATTTCGTATTGTACGAAATGTATTTCGTGTAAGGAATTGCGTTAGGTACCACACAAAATGGATTTCGTTCAACGAAAGCAATTTCGTATGGTACGAAATGTATTTCGTGTACGGAATTGCGTTAGGTACCACACAAAATGGATTTCGTTCAACGAAAGCAATTTCGTATGGTACGAAATGTATTTCGTGTACGGAATTGCGTTAGGTACCACACAAAATGGATTTCGTTCAACGAAAGCCATTTCGTATGGTACGAAATGTATTTCGTGCACGGAATTCATTTCGTACCACAGAAAGTGTATTTCGTCACTGCGAAATCCATTTCGTGTAGGTCGAAACAAATTTCGTGAACGGAATTGCATTTTGTACAAAACAAAGTGGATTTCGTACGAAAATGGTGTAAACTTGGTGTAAACATGGTGTAAACATGGACTTTACAAGCGAACACTCGACGCCCCATACTGAAATGACCCCAATTTTTACGTGCACGCGCATTGTTCTGTTGGTAGCTAGCCAGCATCGTGGTGCGTACAAAAATCACAGCTTATAAAGGTCAATTCTACTCGGTACAAATGACCTTTATCTGCATATGCACAAATTGTAATTGTATCCCCCGGCAGAATGTTGGAGGATACTTTGGATTCAGCAGCGTTACGCCGCCGCCGCCGCACAGTAGGCCAGAATGGCTCCAAAGTGCGCCAAAATTCATATTCACTGAGTTTTACTGAAAATTTAAACTTAGATAATGGTTTTATGGCTATTCAGACCCGTAGAATCCAATTAAAATATTTTCAAATACCTATGACGTCATTAAATTACCGATTTCATATTGGCTGCCCAAATTCATTGGAAATAACATATTTCTTGCATTACAATGATTTTATATCTCAGAAAATTGATAATGCAATCTCTATGCTTTAATACCAAAAAGTGAAAACGGTGTTAACTTAAAGCTCAGGCATATGGTACGTAAGAGGGGTGGGGGGGGGGGGGGGGGCGCCGTACTGGAAAATATTTGTACTAATGCGAAATTTGCAATGTATTGAAATGTATGATGTCATTACTTGAAATTGAACTTTAATAATGCATATACTACTAATAATAATATTCAGCTCACTGAAAATGAGTTATTAAATGAGGATTTTACAAATGAAAGAGCGCCCTCTGTAGCCTTGATAATTGCAATTGATAATTGCAAAAACGCACCTGTATCACTAAGAAGTAATTCCGTGGGTACTAAGTTATCAAAATCATAATACTGACTGATAAAGTCCAAGTATAATTTAAGTCCGTTTGCCCTATTGTTTATACTGTCAGAAGAGTGAATTATATCGAAAAGCCTTCGCCTTGAAATATTCACTGAGGCCATTGTGAATTATTCAGAATGTTGGGTCTGTAAAAAAAAAAAAAGATAGAGAACATTTTGAGAGCATGGTTTTTGTGTTGGACAAATTAAGATACAAATTATGCTTTCTCCAAAGCCCTATTATTTATTATTTCTTATCAGTGTTAATAAATGCCGTGTAAAAAAAGTCATGCGCAAACCCATGTGGGAATATGTGGGAGATTTATAGATCGATAACTTAAAAACTTGAAATAAGTTATTTATTAAATTGGTCACAATTTGCACTGAAACTCGCAATATGTTGAATTTTGCGGCTTGAAGTAGGAAATATACACCCTTAATGTACATACCGGAATTAAATATTTTACTGATATATTCTTCAAAGTATTGTCTTTCAACATGGCATGACAAAAAACAAAAAAAAAAATTGCCCAAAATGACTTTTGGCGCACTTTGGTTTAGCCCTGGCCCACTGTGCCAGGGCTCTACAGATTTCTCCTTTATAGGGTCAGAGATCATTTGTCCATTTCGTGCACTCTTACTTCTGCATTTCTAGACGGATTTCTTTCAAATTTTGTATGGAAATGTATCTTGGTAAAGTCTACGCACCTATAGTTTTTGGTGATGTTGCCACCAGTGTCCTGTCTTTTATAGGGTCAAAGGTCATACTTTGGAGGATGGCGTGAGTGCACTCTGCAGGCCACATTTCGTGATTAATTTCTTTTCAAATTTCATATGGAGATGTATCTTGATACAATCTACAAATGTCTACTATTTAATAATGCTGCCCTCATTGTTCCGTCCTTTATAGGTTCAAAGGTCATATGTCTCTTGTACGCTCTAACTGCCACAATTTCTTTCAAATTTTATATGGAGCTGTGTCTTAGTGAAATCTACACATCTATAGTGTTTGCTGATGCTGCTCCCGGTGTTCTGCTTTTTACAGGGTCAAATGTCATATTTTGGTTGCTGTCTTGTATGCACTCTGGAGGACACATTTGTCGACTGATTTCTTTCAGATTTTGTATGGAGGTCCATCATAGATTACTCTAGACCTCTACCGTTTTGGTGATGCTGCCCCCAGTAGTCCGTCTTTTATAGGGTCAAAGGTCATATTTTAGTGGATATCTTGTGTGCGCTCTGCAGGTCATATTTCTTGACAGATTTCTTTCGAATTTTTTATAGAGATGCATCTACATTATTCCACATTATTTTGATGATGCTGCTACGAGTGTTGCCAATAGTCCGGGCCACTGGCGGCAATCTCAACGCCATCCTTTTGTTTGAGGGACGGGAGGGGCAGGTTCTTTGTCCCTCCTTCGAATCGCTGCCAGTGCCGGGGATACATTCGCATTGCGCGGCAATGGACATTTCTAGTTACGAACTGGCTTAAAGACCTCAGCCTGACCGAATTTTGAAATATACACTTTATTCATCCACGGGAAGCTATATATTTTCTGAACAAATTGAAACCAACTTCATGAGATTCCGTTTCCTGTGGAATGAGTAACAGCGTCCCGAATGTTGAGCCCCGGTGGTTTTTCTGACGAGGGCCCCGTCTCTTTGCGGGGGGTGAAAATTTGATGACGACATATCGTGTAGACGCACTCGGAGCTGTATACATGACATGTCGTCACACGTCTAGCGACCCCCTGCAGTTTCCTCTGTTGTTACGCCATAGGGAGGGGGCGGACCAAAAAAAATTATCTTTTTATTTTTTATGGATAAACGGAGACGAAAATTTATGAATACCCAGGGTAATTATATTCTTTGTTTACTAAGCTTTACGTCAATATATGGTTGTTTTGGGTCAGGCTGAGGTCTTTAATACTAAAACAAATAGACATTGTATTGCAGACGAAAATGGCAAATGGACGACGTGGGAACCCTGGGAGAGATGCTCTACAACTAAAGGACGCTGCAATAGGAGGAGGTGGCGAGAGTGTATGGATGGTGACAAATATGTGTCCAATTGTGGGGAAGAGCATATGGAAACCGCCGATTGCGATGAAGAATCATGCTCTAGAAGATACGGTGAGTGGTCTGTTTTCTAACCAGTCGGATTCTACATTTTATGTGGTTTTTTTTATTAGGTTGGACCAAATGCTTATAGGCACCTTTGTTCTCGTTCCCATTCCCCTTGTTCCCCTGTCCCATTTCGCCTGTCCCTATGTATCCCGGGGGGCCAGTCAGATATATGGGTGTACACATGCGTGTCCATGGGTTTTCAAAATACCCCCTAAACAGGTTTTATACTTGGATGAAAAAAGACCCCTAAACGAGGATTTTTGCGCGGTTTTTCAAGAAATTGTGATGTTTCAAATCAATTTAGTCTCATGCTTATTTGATGCAGTCTGATCTCCTGAGCATTTGACACCAATTTTATGGAAATCGCCCCAAAGGTTCCGCCCAAACAACTGTAATTTGTATATACAGATTAGTAGAAATAGCGGGGGGGGGGGGGGGGGGGATTCAAAGATATCAAAGTACTGACTGGAATCCCTTTACAGAAACCTAAAGATAAGAGGGAAAAAAGCATTAAAAACTCTCAATCTCGATATTTCGCTGATGGTAAATTTACTATAAAAGCTAAACATATAATTGATAACAGATCAGGAAATATTTTATTTTTTGTAGTGTCCGTCGCACGCGAGGTATACTTTGCGTGACGTAGAATTGCGTCAGAGACCTTTGCGGTCTTCTGACGAGCCATGCGAGAGTGACATCTAAAGCACAGGCGTCATTTCGATTGCGTAAGTACCTGCGCTAATCGAGCAATTAAAAGTACTGTATGTATGCTGGTCATTTTGCAATCACTTTTTAAACGGTAGTCACACGTTTATGACGCCCAAAAGACCGTACTAATCACTGACGCGGTCCTAACGTCAGTAAACATGGTAAAACGACGCCTCGTGTGAACCGGGCATTACAAAAAATGAATGCAAAATGAACATTGTTTTGAATTACCGGCGCGTGCAGACAATGCCTCAATCATTTTATTTAGCGTAGGTGACAAGGTAACGAGGTGGAAATCACGACGTGTGCGTATCGGGTAGGCCTGTTATAGGTTTGGTTTGGGCTCAAGCAACTCCATAAAGAGAGAACGCAAGATCGGGTTTTATTCGGTAGACACCCATGTTATTGTAGACAAAAACAAAATTATTTCTACATTTCATGATTAATATTCATGAAACTGAAGGCAGGCACAATAGTTAACATGTAGAATTAAAGCACTGGTGTAACTACTTAATTTGAAAAATAGTAAATTTTGAAATATGTGCTTTGAAGGTTACATATTTTGGAATACTCACATAATGAAAGTGATAGAGGTATATACAGCACTGAAACCATGAACAAATAAACCCTTCATAAAAAATGCAAAGGTACCTATCCTGAAGAGTTCTTAGCTAATGTTGCTGTATCAGAATGAATATGGGTCTTTTCTCTTTTATATCCAACAGAACCACAAGGACCAGTTAAAAGTTCAGGTGGTGTTAAATCACCAAGCATTCCCCAAATGAGTCAATCAAGTTCGCAGTCCAAAAGCTCAACGAAACCAAGTACAAGAACAGGTGGTGGTAACTCACCAAGCAATACCGGTCAGGTCAAGACGCAGTACACAAGCTCATCTAGCCAATCGAGCAGTGGAGCAGTCAAGAATTGGTCAGAATGGGGCGACTGGTCAATTTGTAGTGCCACCTGTAACGGCGGCACCCGTTCACGTTTGCGTGAATGTGAAGGTGCTAACCAGAATCTTGCTGCCGACTGCGAAGGTGACTACATGGATTTCAACGATTGTGGATCTCAGCCTTGTCAGTCAGGGTCACGTTCTAGTTCAAGTTCAGGTTCACGTATGTATATTCTAGCCAAAAATGAATCCTTTTTATTTTTAAAGAAAGAAGGAATATTCCATTCAAATTAGATTCAACAATTATTGTAAATATTGTAAATAAAGATATTTACAGGATAAGTGACCTCGGAACGTACATCCCAGTAGGCCGAAACCCAGGCGACCGGACCTAAAATGTCGGTCTGTTGAACTTAAACAAAGTTGTCAGAAGGCCCACGAGACAGCGGACATGTCGTTCTAGTGAGCTGTCGGTCTCGTAGGCATTCAGTCTCTTGGGTTCTAGCAGAGTGACCTTGAACCAATAAAATGAAGATTTACACTAAAACTAGTTACAAGTTCTCTTTGCCACCATGGGATGAATGTTGATGTTTTGACTTTTGTGCTAAATAATTATTATGTTACACAGATGATTTTCGAGGTTTAGATACAGGAGTCGGAGCAGGGGAAGGAGAGAGTGGTGGCGGAGGAGGAGGAGGTGGAGATGGTGGAGAAGACTGGGGCGAGTGGGACAGCTGGCAGACGTGTACGGTCACATGCGGCGTCGGTGTGCGCATGCGTTATCGGGATTGTGCAGCTGCCAGTTGCCTTGGAGATGACGTCGATTCGGAAGATTGCTTTGCTGATGAACTCTGTGAAGGTAGGGTAAGGTCCTACTGTTAGCACCTCAGTGGCATCAATCCTGCATAAATCTCAAGTGCGTGGCCGGATACGAATTTTTTTTCCCAAACAGGTTTACCTGTTACAGTAAAATCCTGCCCCCTGATTGGTTCAAAGGTATACGCATGATGAATATTCATGAGCTGAGCTACAAAGGCCTAGTACATGCGCTCGCCACTATACTGTTTAGATGAGACGTTAATGTTATATGAGAAGCCCAGCGAGAAGAGACAGATAATATCGGTCTAGTCTAGTACTACTAGTACTAGTAGTACCTAGTCTAGTGACAAAATGTACGCATGTACAGCCCACAGTATCATAATGTCGATGAGATTATAATAATTATAAACACCTTCTAATCAAACTGCTGCATCATTTACACATGTACAAGCTATAGTATTGAGAAAATGGGATGGGCCGATTTATAATTTCACAATACAATGTACTTACATAAAGGTTCTGATGATTATTGAAGAAGAAATCGGTATTCTCTTCTTTAGAGCGATCAAGATTGCACAGAGTTGTAGTCGCCGCCGTTGCTCATAACGTAAACAACTTTGATCCACACATCACAGCTACTACTAGGCCTAGAGCCGCTTCGCGTACGTGCTCGCTCGATGCGTACATGCGCATGCGTAATGCTACCTTAGCTCAGTCATGAATATTCATGATGCGTATACCTTTGAACCAATCAGGCAGGATTTTACTGTAATAGGTAAACCTGTTTGGGGGAAGAAAAAAATCGCTGGCCGGATACTGGGCTACGTGTTCTCGGCCTCATTAAGAAATAAATAATTTAATATGATAAATAAAATTACTATCCATTTAATGTATTGCGAAATAGGAATTGCGTAAATTTAAAATGAATTTTAATATCTAGTTGATATCTGGTTGAAAATCAAGTAATGTATAATTTTTCGACTTGTGTCTAAACGCAACTTTTTATGCAAGAGGGCCCAGTACACGTCTTTCAGCCAGACACTGGGCATTGCAGTCCCGTCACATATGGTTCTTAATAGATAAATATTTGATTGAGCAATTATGAGTTCTATAAACCTGATAAATCCGATCTGGGCACTCTTGCATAAAAAGTTGCGTTTAATTGCAACTCAATAAATTAAACGCAAGTCCCAAATACGCGATCCTGATTGGCTGAAAATCAAGTTGCGTTTAATTTTTTGAGTTGCGATTAAACGCAACTTTTTATGCAAGTTGGCCCAGATCCAATGATGACAAAGTTTCATGTACTTAAGCGGCTCTTGTAACATGCTTTGATGAATTTTTTATTGAATTTATGTTCCTAGATAGTACTGCTATCAGTGAATTTCAAGCGGAAGAAGGGAAGGGTGTCGTCATCAGTTGCCTAGGGAACTGGTTCGTTGAAGACCATCCTGGGTCGAAGGTTGTTTGGTCAAAGAACGAGGTGCCGATTGAAATGAATGGTGAGTACAAATATGTCTTCTATAATTAAAATTTCTCTTTTTTTCCTCGTTAAAGAAATTACTAGCAGAATCATTCAGAACATATTAGATATATTTAAAAACATTAGGTAGCTTCTATTGAAAGTAGATCTCTGGAGTGAGAAAATGAAGTTTAACTCTGCTTCAACAAACAAAATAAAACAAAACAAAGAGGGGGGGGGGGGGGACATTGTTAATCCGACAAAATGTACACATACAGTGTGACCACATAATATTTGGAATACGTTGATGTTGACATTCTGACTAAACTGGCCTGTACATCCTGAAGTCATACAGCAGGAACTTGTCCTGGAATAGTCATCCGTATTTTACATACGAGATTGACCCCTTAAAGTTACTTAGATCATCCGTGTCACTCACAAAAACTTGTGAACTCGAACGAAGCCGCCGGGTTTTTCCAATTTTTAGGGGCGGTCTGATAACCCATCCCGACGGAAAATTTTGTAAGTTTTTGTATTTTGGTTATGCATAGTCATACACCTTCCTTCTGGCAAAGTTTGGCGCATATGTTAAATGAATTGAAATCGACCCGATTTTGGGGCCCTTTGGGGGGGGGGGGGGGCTCTGGGGGCCAGACCGACGGTTACGTTTGAGTTGACAGGTTTTTTGTGAATGACACGGATTGGGTCAAATCTCATATGTAACATGGGGTGACTATTCCTGGACAGACTCCAAGACTATCAGGTTGCACCTAACATCGGCTTTTAAACAGTCAGGTCTCAGCGCGCTTGCTAAAAATACCCACCCCCAACATATAAATATGTATGGTGTCTTCAAGGGACAATCTTAATAAAAAGTTTCCATCTCAGCATGTTTCCGTATTTCAGGCTCAAAATGAACAATAAGGGAGAGAAAGAAAACATATCGAATATAGAGCGAGAAATGAAAGAAGGATAACGAGTAACATAATGAAAAGGGGAAGAGAAGATGTCAGAAGGATAATACACACAGAAAGAACTAAAAACGAACGATGGGAGGAGAGAAGGGTAGGAAAGATGAAAGAGAGGATTATGGAAACAAAAAATAACACAACGAAAAGAAAGGTGGAAAGGAAAAAAAGTGAGAGGATAAAAGCAAAGAATAATATAAAGATAGAGTCATAAATGATAGAAGGATAAAGATATTAAGAGCAATATAAGCAAAGATGGAAGAGAAGATGATAGACTGAATAACAGAATAGCTTAACGAAATTAAAGATCTTGCCTCTTCGTGGACTTCACCATTTGGTACTTGATATTTCACAGATCGCTTCGTGCTCGTCGACCTTGCCGACCTTGAAATCAAAAGTGTAGAGCCAGACGACGAGGGCGTGTACGTATGTGCAGTTCTGTCAGGAGACAAGACATTCAACCGCCATGTTGTACTTCTAAAGAGTAAGTTATTATAGCGCTTTTATATACACCTGGGTGGTATTTCACAAACAGTTAAGTTTGACTTAAAGTCAAGCGTAAGTCCCAATGCGCACACAGTATTTAACGCGTTATCTCATTGGTAGATTAACCAATAGCGCGAGTCCCCTGGGCATGATCTGACCAATGCGTTGATGTGTCAAATACCGCACACAACTAGGAATTTCATTGCGACTGTCAAACCTAACTCTTTGTGAAACACCCCCATCATTGGCGTAACCAATAGTCAGGCAATCCTCATTTCAGATTCATGCAGGTAGGGGTCTGTTTGTAATTTCTTTGACTTTTTAGTAGTATTTTCACAACAAAATTTCATTTTCAATATATATATATTTGTTTTGGTTGCTCTCTTCGCTTAAAGCCTTGAAAATTGATATTTGGGCAAGAGACATCACCCTGCCGAGATATTTCCCGAGCGTCCACATTAGGTTAGGAAAGATAATCATGTTATTTTTTAATCATAATCAAGTTGGCATTTGATTTCGAACCTTCAGTGCATTAATGGTTCACAATGTTAAACACTTGGTCGCAATTTTGTACCGGGAAATTTATGCTTGTCGTTTTTTGTTTCTCAATTATAGAAAGGCTAATGTTACGTCGACAATCCTCTCCTCCGTGTTTTGTCAGTGTATATACCTGCCATTATGCCTAACTGTCCGTCCCTTTCAATCTCTTTCAGTTCACTCCAAGAGTGAGAGCGGTGGTAAGTTCATATACTAAACTATACGAAACGTAACTTAACTTTCTCGCTTGCAAAGACTGCTGAATACTGCTGCTCGTATTGTTAATTTATTTTTGAGGTCTAACCACATAACTCCCATTTTAAATTCCCTCCACTGGCTTTACGTGCAGTTTCGTACAATATTTAAGATTTTATTACTTGTATTTCACTGTTTGCATGGTACTTCCCCGAAGTACAACTCTACATGTACCTTGGTCACCTTCCACAATCCTCCAAGACAACTTAGGTCTGCTAACTCTTCCCTTCTTTTTGTACCCAAAACAAAGAAATCTTGGGGGTGATCGATCATTTCCATGTGCAGGAACAACAACAGCATAATTATAGACATATCAACTCCTTCACGTCTTCGCTAAATACACACTTCCTGAAAACTGTATTTGATTAATTTGACAATGTTATCTATGTTTGTATCCCTCTTGTATCTATAAGTTGTTTATGTTTAATTAAATTCTGTTTCTTTATCTTAATATTCAGTACTCTGCATTACTGTAATAATACTCTTCCTGTACTTTTACATCGCCTTGAGCATTTTGCGTCATGGAAATGGCGCTTTATAGATTCTCAATATTATTATATAATTATTATTATATTCTGTCAGTCAGTGGAGTAAATCCTTACAGAGGAGTTGGGGGGAGGGGTTGGAGGATGCGCCGAGATTTGTTCTCCTAGAAAACATAATCGCAATAGAGATTGATGTGAGACTTTGGGGAACAAAAACAAAACAACTCATTTTGAAACATTTTAAACCTATTTTTTTTTTTTTAATACCATCTGAAATTTTAAAACAATTACTACATAAAGGTCATTTATATTGATTTTTTCATACTTTTAAACAGCTGACTGATTTCATTTTTTTTTCTTTGAAATGTGGGAATATGTTTGTACTGGCCATCCCCCTTCGGGAAGAGCTTGGATGATTAAGGCAATAAATTACATTAAGGATATGCAGAGGTCCAGTTTTCTAAAGAAGTGTCCTATATCCCTAAGCAATTCTATTTTGCGTTTATTTTTGTGTTTCCCTTATCATGCTTACAGTAAATACTTTACCACTAGACCTAATGGCACTAGGTGTATTGCCATCGGTCTGCCTAGGTTGCTTGATATTTCACTCCCTTAAAAGAATATCCTCACTCTAAATCTGATATTTATGCATGTTTATGTATCGATGGAATTATGATAAGATATATACCCTCTTAATTTTCTATTCTGTCTTTTTTTTCTGTTGCTGTTGCCTTTTTTCTCTCAATCTGTAAGATTCTAAGGGCTATGGTACTTATTGTTTTTAGCACCCACAAAATATTCGATATTATTATCGATTTGTCCACAACCTAATGTTCATTTGGTAAATTAAGAAGACTGGACTTCATCCAGAAATGTAGGGTAACTCTTGTTGTTTTGGTTCATCTTATTCGTAATTCTCCCTTCCATTCTAGTCCATGAACTTTTGCAGGATATGTCCTGTCCCGTGACTAGTCATATTATTATTATTATTATTATTATCATCATCATTATTATTATCATTATTATTATCATTGTTATCATTATGATTATTATTGACCAATGAAGATTGAAGTGACGATCAGATTCAACATTTGTAAAAGCCATTGACATTTTAATTCCAGCAATGTCATCCGTTCCTTAGCCCCACTTAATTCATATACTTAAATTTCCATGTATCCCAATTTCTTTATCAGGTTCCATAATGCACATGATCGTTCCAGCTATCGTACCTCTGGCTGCAATCCTTTTAATAGTTGGAGTCGTCATATCTCAGAGGTAAAGATATAGCTTACTTTGTGTGCTTCCTTACAAGAGGTCTAACAGAATGAAATGCCCAGATAAACAGCCATGGAAAAAATTATTAGACCAAGAATGGTTACTGAGTGTTATTTTTGTCATAAAACCAAGGTATAATTTGGTGGAATTTAGTATTCATTCAATGAAATACAAAGACAAATCATTTGTATAATTTTATATGCATATTATAGTACCCTTATTACAGAAGCTTGGTCTAATATTTTTTCCAGGGCTGTAGTTATTGTAGTAATTTTTTTTTTTATTATTCCTTTCATGTTGGAAAAAAAGCACAATCAAACAGATCTCAAAATTGTATGTTTTATCACCAAAGGGGGGTACCTCTCGCTTGTCCGGAAAAATATCAAGTATTTAATACGTAAGGCTCGTATGGATTATGGATTTTTATCTGTTTTTAATCATTTGCGATCTGCTTCTCTGTTTTACAATCCAGATAATTTGACGAATGGAAACACAAATATATATATATATTTTTTTGATTGTGAGTTTTTTTCCCGGATGTAAACGACTGGATGCATTCAGTTTTCTTAAATGACCAAATTACTATATATATATATATATATATATATATATATATATATAAATATATATATATATATATTATTGTAAGGAAATAACATATACAACAGCTTTGCCAAATCTCGTGGAAATAAATACAAATGTGAAAGAAATTGCGAGAATAACGATGCGTAGCTCAATCAAAGTTCCCCAGAGCTGTCCTCCCTTTTTGAAATTCTTGCAAAGGCTGAAAAAATGTCTCCGCCGGGAATCGAACCCGGGTCGTTGGCTTAGAACGCCAATGCCTTAACCACTAGACCACGGAGACGGCTTGTCTTGTTCACAAACTCATCTGCCCCCGACAAGGGGAATTAATTAATAAGGCTGAGGATTTGTCAATCTGTTGGTCAATTGAATCTGGTGTCGCCGAAACCACTAACCCGTCTCCGTGGTCTAGTGGTTAAGGCATTGGCGTTCTAAGCCAACGACCCGGGTTCGATTCCCGGCGGAGACATTTTTTCAGCCTTTGCAAAAATTTCAAAAAGGGAGGACAGCTCTGGGGAACTTTGCTAACTTAAGCTACGCAACGTTATTCTCGCAATTTCTTTCACACACATATATATATATATATATATATATATATATATTAATTCGTCGCTGATGAACCTTCGGGTGAAACAGGCTGTACGACTCATAAGCTAAACTATCTAGCCAATAAAATTATACACAGCTCCTCCAGTTGAGCACTTTTAGAAACTGCAGTGTATTGTACATTACTGTACATGACTTATATATATATATATATATATATAGATATATAAAAGTCAATGATGAATAAGACAACCGTTAAGAGATGAAAGAATTCAAATTTTCGCCCATAGGGCTTCATCAGGAATGATGACTTTATTAAAAAATGCATCCAGCATCAGCAAAGCGCAATGCGCTAAAGGATAAGCGCATAGCGCATCAAAAGCAAAAGTGCAAAGGAGGGAGAAGAGAGAAAGAGAGAAAGAGAGAGAGAGAGAGAGGGAGATCGCGCGCACTAGAGAGAAGAGAGATAGAGAGAGAGAGAGAGAGAGTTTTACAGAGGAGAAATAAAGAGAAAGAGAGGAAAAGAGACAGAAAAGGGAGAATAAGAAACAGAAAAAAAAGAAGAGTCAAAGAAAAAGGGGTGAAGGAAAACAGAAAAGGAAAGAAAAGAAAAGAAAGGACAAGAAAGAAAGAAAGAAAACGTAGAAAATCACACGGTAGGAAAAGAGTAAAAAGATACATTCATCCCCCCAGGTTGGAGAGAGCCGAGATGGTGGATGAGGCGTTCCTCTCTCTCTTTCCTGGCCGCATCTGACTTGAAGTCATTGACAAGGATGCTTACTTCGAAATGTCCAATGTTGTGGTCAGGCTGGTTGAAATGCTGTGCCACAGGCAGGCCTGCAGACTTGATCCTGATTGACCGAAGATGTTCAGTAACTCTGTCGGCAAGCCTCCTCTTTGTTTCGCCGACGTATAAATGTTGGCACTTCGTACAGTTGATTGCATATATGCAATCCTTAGTAACGCATTCAACTGTCTGCATTCAACTTCAACGGGAAGTACTACAAGCAGAAGAAGGGTGTTAAGATGGGCACCAAGATGGGACCTTCATACGCTTGTTTGTTCATGGGAAACCTCGAGACCGGCTTCTTGTCAAACTACGAAGGACCCCAACCTCTCCTTCTACGGAGATACATTGACGATTATCTAGGAATTGCTACCTGTGGCAAAGACGAAGTTCTGGCATTTATTGACAAGCTCAACAATGTACATCCGTCAGTTCAGCTTACCAACGAAGTGTCAGACGTTAGCGTGTCGTTCTTGGACCTCAATGTCACCATCAAAGGTACGGTCATCGCCACATCAGTACATTACAAGCCTACAGATTCCCATGCTTACCTCAACTACAGATCTTCGCATCCGCCTGCATGTAAGAATTCCATACCCTTCTCGCAACTTTCTCGCATCCGTCGTCTGTGTTCGGAGGAAGATGACTTCATCCATCGAGCTGATGAGATGAGAGGGTTCTTCAAAGAACGTGGGTACCCAGACCGGATCCTTGCCAATGCAACGCACAGAGTTATGTCAGCAACCCGTGCTGATGCACTTCAGTCAAAAGAGAAGGGTAACACATTGAGGAAGATTCCGTTAGTGGTAACTTACCATCCTACGAGTAAGCGTCTTGCCAAGTCAGTAAGGGAGAATTTCCACATCGTAAGTGACAATCCGGCAACAAAGGAAATCTTCTCAGAACCTCCTCTGACGTCATACCGGAAGGACCGCAATCTCCGCCAACTCCTTGTTAGGTCCAAGCTCAATTCTCCCATCTCCTGTACCGGATGTAGGCCTTGCAGGAGGCCGCGATGTAATACTTGCAGAGTGATATCCAACAGTACACAGATTCAGGGACCCAAGGGTACTTGGAGGATCAACGGGAGTTTTACTTGCGTTACTAAGGATTGCATATATGCAATCAACTGTACGAAGTGCCAAACAAAGAGGAGGCTTGCCGACAGAGTTACTGAACATCTTCGGTCAATCAGGATCAAGTCTGCAGGCCTGCCTGTGGCACAGCATTTCAACCAGCCTGACCACAACATTGGACATTTCGAAGTAAGCATCCTTGTCAATGACTTCAAGTCAGATGCGGCCAGGAAAGAGAGAGAGGAACGCCTCATCCACCATCTCGGCTCTCTCCAACCTGGGGGGATGAATGTATCTTTTTACTCTTTTCCTACCGTGTGATTTTCTACGTTTTCTTTCTTTCTTTCTTGTCCTTTCTTTTCTTTTCTTTCCTTTTCTGTTTTCCTTCACCCTTTTTCTTTGACTCTTCTTTTTTTTTTTTTTTTTTCTGTTTCTTATTCTCCCTTTTCTGTCTCTTTTCCTCTCTTTCTCTTTATTTCTCCTCTGTAAAACTCTCTCTCTCTCTATCTCTCTTCTCTCTAGTGCGCGCGATCTCCCTCTCTCTCTCTCTCTTTCTCTCTTTCTCTCTTCTCCCTCCTTTGCACTTTTGCTTTTGATGCGCTATGCGCTTATCCTTTAGCGCATTGCGCTTTGCTGATGCTGGATGCATTTTTTAATAAAGTCATCATTCCTGATGAAGCCCTATGGGCGAAAATTTGAATTCTTTCATCTCTTAACGGTTGTCTTATTCATCATTGACTTTTGTGTATTTTTCATCAACCGACGCAGGACACTTATTTTTTATTCTATATAGATATATATATTTACATGCTAAATTATAGCATATTACAGTACAGCTATTTTCTACAAATACGGAGCACATACCCTTGACTTCGTCTCGGGGTATAGCCTGGTTTTTAGGTCATGATCATGATGGGCCAATAGTATTTACCTTTGCCCCTTAAAACATCAATATTTGTATCCTGCCACTCACGTTCATTCTATGTCGTAAAAATGCATTGCACCTTAATTAGACGCTCTGCGATCAAGGCGAATCAAAGGGGAAATAAACCAAAGAAGGTCAAGATGAAGAAATCTAAAGGGGCAAAGTCAAAGGAGACGACACCAGCTGAGGTAACGGAAGATGAATATGATGCCCCTCGATCGATGCCTCAACCTCCTCCACCTCCTCCACCGCCTCCACCATCAGGAATTCCTAAACCACCACCACCACCACCACCACCCCGACCACCACCCCGACCACCACCCCGACCGTCTATGAATAATTCAAATGCAGCAAACGGATTCATGCTCGAGGGATCATTGCCGCCGCCGCCACCACCACCAGAATCCCCACCCCCGCCGCCGCCACCAGAGTCTCCACCTCCTCCGCCACCGAGAATGGCACCCCCTCCACCACCAACGTTTGCACCCCCGCCCCCACCAATCGCTGCACATCTGCCAACAACCCCGTCTTCTAGTAATAATTCCAATGCAGGGAGTGATGGTGTATGGGCATATTCGCTTTCCACCTGGCCCCCTCCCATTCCCCCTTGAAGACAAGCTTCAAAAACCACCGGCCTATTCAAATTCAAATTCAAATTCAAATACAAATTCCATGTGAAGAAAACATATCTCTTCCCGGAATAGTTCAACCCCTTCCATTTCTTTCAAACTTTATGCTTAATAAGTTAATTTTTATTCTATGTTTTGTATTATTAATGTTATATTAATGTTATATTAATGTTATATTAATGTTATATTATGTATTATTAATTGTATTAATGTTATGTTACGTAGTAAGTTTGTAAACGCTGTGATAGAGTTGTACTATGGAGAGCGTACTAAATGCTAGTTACTATTATTATTATTATTATTATTATTATTATTAAAGTTGAGTCTGGCTGGAACTAAAAAAAATCAACCGTAACTAGGCATTCCACCAACAAGAAGAGCATAGTTACGACTTGTGTTTAATCCTAAGTTGAAATAGACCCAGAAGTTATACATTTCTCATCCTGCAGTAATGTACTAAAAAGTACTTTTGAGTGTATAGCTTTATAAATCACTATAAATTCGAATTTCATTTGAAGTTTCATGTTATGGCATCGTTAGAGGTCATGTACCTTGTGATCATTTACTCATAGCAATCTCTGTGTATGTTTTTTTTTAGTGCAGTGGCATACTCGATTCGAAATGGCTTTAAATTTCCATTTTTCTTTCAAAGTAAAGAAGTAAGCACTCGTCATTCGAAAACATGGATGTACCATTTTTTGTTTAAAGTATCTTTAAACTGTCAGTGAATTTCCGGTAAAATTATTTTCTTGGATAAACAAAAGAGTAACAGGATCCCCCCCCCCCCCCCATTTCTTTGTTACAATGATAGTTGCCATCACTTTAAATCCTAAAACGAGATTCATTCTTTTGACATGATTTGCTGAGGAAGAGATGATAGAAAATAACAAATTTGCAACATTTAAGTTCACATTTTCTGTTTGTTGCGAATGATTCTTTGTTTATTTTTACTGTGTATATCATAATATTTCCATATTTTTTTTTATGGCAGCCTGTATTTTGTGAGATGTTTCTTTAAGAAGAGATTGCCAAATGATGATGAATTTGAGAATTTAGGGATAATTTGACGAAGGTCGAAGATCATTTATTATTATGTATATTTAATGTATATCAATTGCAGATTGGTAGAAAGCCGTTTGTAATTCACACAAAAAATAGAATTATATCCTATCATGACAAAATGGTTCCTAAGTATAACATGGAGGTTTAAATGATAGCGATAGGAGTGAAGGGTGCATCAGAATGAAGAAGCAAAGATGGAACTATTTTTGGATATTCTGTTGCTTGACAGTGGTTAAGAGTGAACATAGACACTGAGAAAGAAAAGAAATACATGTGGGAAAATAAAGAAAATGAACTTTCGTACAAGTTGTAGTCCATGCTTGATTATTCTTGTTTCTATTTCTTCCTGTAGTTTAAATATTAATGGTAGAATTTGTTTAATTACTTTTGGTGATTTACAGCACCTATTCGCAAAAAGTATAGCCGACAAAGTTCGGGCGAGAGGATATTTTTTTTTTTTAAATCTTCGAAATTTCAAATTCGCCAAAAGAGGGGAAAACGTGGCATAGTAATATCATGCTTTTAATGATAAATATCGGACCTGAAAGCTAAGAAAGGCACTTGTGTGGTTATCAGCAACCGTATAGTCAATGTATATGCCAATTAATAACATTAATAACGTGTTCTAAAACAACGATCTTGATACATATTGAACCATGGAAATTCAAGTTACGAGACCACTGCTCAATCTTAGAGCGATTGAGCCTCCGAGATTCCGTACCTAGAAGCAAACAAACAAACCAACAACAACAACAAATGAATTAAAAAGAATCTAGTGAAGAAAAGTGCCATCAATACAGAGAGTTTGGCTAACTCACCTCCAGTGGTTAACATTATGGTGGCATGATGCTTAGTTATGCAAGCAAGTAACAAATGAATATATATACGCCATGTTGTACAACTGAAACCGAGTTGGTCAAACCAAGGATCACAGACCGTGATAACTCCTTGGTCAAACTCTGTGTATGGATGGCTCTGGCGAAGAACATGGAACGGCGCCATCACGTGTCCGCTGTATGCAAAAATGAAGAAAACACACACGAAGTAATGCAAAGAAACAAAGACATTTAGGCCTTCTGTGCTGCGTAGTATTTGAATGTATTGAATTGAATTGGCTTTACCAAACATCATTGACATAAGTACGGTATTATATTATATACATGTATATATATATATATATATTATTGTTTCAACAACAAAGCGAGAGCGAGAGAGACTGGAGAGAAGTACCTATGTGGTAATAGGTCTACATACATTTCAATTACATAATAATGTAAACATCAGAGTATAATTATTAACAATGTTTTGTTTCCTATACACATGTACATAGATATGATGTTTTTTTAATTATTTCTTAGGAATAAATTCAAGATGGGCTTTGCCTGATCGAAGCAACGTAAATGAAGTGCATTTCAATTCATGCTGGCTGAATCGAATACTGGTTTGGGATCTGAGGGGAAAATAAAAATGGGGAAAACCATCCAACAGGACAATCTGGGACATAAATCTCCCATCTCTCTCTCTCTCTCTCCCACCCCTACTCTGTTTCCTCTCTTTTTCCCGTCAGCATTAATTTAAACAATTAAAACAAAACTGCTCGTTCTAATAAATACAGCAATGGAGAAAATTATTAGACCAAGAATGGTTACTGAAAGTGTTGTATTTGTGGTAAGAAGGAAATAAAATATCATGAAAGCAACGTACAATTGCTGGAATTTGTTATTCATTCAATGAAATACAAAGACAAATCATTTTCATTAGTTTTAATGCATATTATAGTACCTTTATTACAGAGGCTGTATAAGTCTGCCACAAAGCAAAGAAAATTCCGACTACTTGTTTGCATCTTTATACCCATTATGCATGTGAAAAATCACAGAAAAAAACGAAAAGTTAGCTTGCTTTTTTTTTGCATTTGTCCCATTAGGGCATTATTTCGTCACGCGCGCCCGATTAGGTGCGTATCATAGTAACCACCACAATCATGACAATACAGGACAACTGAGTGAGGAAACAATTATATCTTTGGTTTTTCTTATTTTTCTGCCAAAGCCTTTGGAAATATATTAGGAATATTTACAGTTTGGGGAAATGGGACTCTATAGGCCAATCATTGTACTTCAGATCAGGTAAGTGAATTTCGAGTTGTATAATATTTAGCCTACGTACGTTGGACGTATTTATTTGTAGTTTGTTTAGTGATATAATGAAAGTACAATGTCTGTTTGTAAGAACATGAATTTTTACGTTGAGGTCAAACGTCTGTGCAAAAATCCAAACCCATATCATCCCTCCTTGCAGCCATTAATCTACAGGTATATGCGTACGGGCACAATTATGGGAGGGGCGGGGTGAGAGGTGCCCGAATATCAATTTTTCTATTTGAATGTCACTCGCGATCGAAGCGACGAACGAACCATAATTCGGCATTTTTATTATTGTGAAACCAAGTGCTGTTTAATAGTGCATCAGCATGATTATTGTGTAAAAATATAATACATTCGAACGTGCTGTCTAAAACTGTATTAAGATTATAGAGACCACCAGGGGCCCGTTTCATAAAAACTTGTTATCAATAACAAGTTGCACTATTACTGTTATAAGCTACTGAAATCCTTGCATCTGATTGGCTGAGAGCAAATTTGTCAGTAAAAATCACCGACAAAACCTTGATGAAACACCTCCCTGGTGTGGACTGGTATATTATTTGGCTCACAAATCGACTGGCCCTCAGGCTCAAATATCAAGCGATCCCAAGTAGCCAGCATATCAACTATTAGATCCATATGGAGTGTAGAGTGTATGACAGGTTCAAGTAGGCCTATATGTAATTCAACGTACTTAAGATTTATAAAGTTTATAATGTTATTCGTGGTACTATGTTTCATACGAAACGCTCTCTGACTTTATACAGGCTATAGTCGCCATGATACAACATATAATGCCCCGTATTCTGGAAAGCTGCAGCCAGGCTTAAAACCCGACTAAATACGTTAAATTTAGTCCACCGAATTATGGAGTGCCAAGTGCCACCCTTTAAATCCTATATACAAATCACAATAGTTCGTTAACTAAATGCAAAGACAATAATTTAGATTTCTGATGTTCCTTTAAAAGAATTTTATATATGTTTTGTTTTTATTTTTTTTATTCTTTTTGGTTACATAAGATTTTACTGAACTTAGGGACTCTGACAAATGGCCTTTTATAAATCAGCAGCCTATAACAAATTTTAAGCCAGGCTTAACTTAAGCTACTTTCGAGAATACGGCCCAATATCAATACAAAGACGCACCATTAAATATGAATGACTGATGGACGTAAGCTTAGCCCATAGTGAGAGATTTTTGAAAGTGCTCCCATCACAGATTTCCAAGTATTGAACGCTGTCATGGGAGCTGCTGCTGTAGAAAAATAGAAGATTATAGTCTATGTCTGACCAGAATAAACCGCCTATTTTAAATAGCATTCAACCGCTTCTTCTAATTTAAGAACACTATTTTACGAACTTAAGGCGCGTGTGCAATGCAAAGAACTAAATGTCAACCGTATTAATCAAACTTCATGTCCCAAGTTAAACGAGGCGATGACATCTAATAATTGTGATCAATAAACTCGTCATGAAAGATTCCTTAGATGGTTGTCTCGATTCTGAGGGTCTGCATTTTATATTTAGAACTGAATGATATTTGTTGGAGACTTAGATGCAAACATCATTGGAGAATTTTCATGGTTTACTTTGTAGCTTAGTTAAGAGAGGGAGATGGAGACAGACAGCGATAGAATCAAAGATTGGAGAGGTGGTGAAGGAGTAGTTTGATGGTTTATTTTACCTGACTGCTATGAAAGCATGTCTATGCTTGTAAGTAAGCAACCAGGAGACCGAAGGACTTAGTAATGAGAATGAATGCCTTACCAAAGGGCACTAGCGCATCCACTTGCTTTCGAACCAAGGTCCTCCTGTTACGAGACCACTGATCTACCACTGAGCCATCGCGCCTCCGTAGTTATTCTTCTTCTCGTGTCGCTACACAGTACACTTGTCACAATCACTGCAAAACATAGGCTCTGGCACGTGTGTTGTAGTCTTGAAGATCCTGAAATGTGCAGGGTTGTGGTAGCAGGGGCAGTTACGTGGGTGCTCCATTAATCTTGGAGGCATTCACTTTAAAGCCAGAACCTGGATGTAAAGGTTTATAATTGATCGGAGGGTACTGAACTTGGCATCTTCTAAAACACGTGACCCTGACAAATGTGACGTCATTTCCAGTGGGAGTGTCATTCTAGGACACCATAACCTCTTAGCATACAGACGCATACAATGAACAGGATATTTTGATTTGTTTACTTTCTTATAACATTTGTCTGGTATAGCTCTACAATATGTAATATGAAATATTTTCATTGTGGTCTTCTTGAGGAGCGTATTTCTTTGGTAAATTAGGCATGATCTTAACACCAAAAATTGGTTATCCGAAAAGCATATTTTCTAACTTTTAAACAAAACTGCCTTGTATATATTCAACGTTCATTTGTGCAGAACGCTGCACATTATCTGTTAAAGCATGATGGGATTTCGTACATTTAAAGTATATTAATTTTATTCTTTTTAAAAACTTCATCTACAAAAGGAAACTTTTTTTGAAACTTATCTCTTTTGTTTTCAAAACATAATCACTTTTTTTTTTATACGTTACAGGTTTTTTAATCGTAAAAATCATTTTAAATCTATGTTAAGCATAAAATTAACGTGGACTTTTACGATGCTTAATATGTATTCTACCAACATATAAAATGCATTTGATCTATAAATCAAAAAGATGATCAAGTTTGTAATTGGAAATAATAATGGCCATAGCTTATAACTTCAAAGTGGGGATGGGGCTGAATAGGCCTAGCCAGTCTGCTACTCTTCTAGATTTAGTTTTAATTTCATAGCAGTGATGATTTATGTTTAGTGAATCTCATACTTCTAATCCATTTCGCTTCTTATTGCATCCTACTCAGAATTACTTAATCTATACGGGAGTGTAATTTTTATTTAGGCTCCCCACAGTTTACATTTGTTCTTCATTTTTGCCAGTAGTTCATATAATCATAATCTCTCTCGAAACTTTCTACCTATTTACCGTATATTGTAATTGATTTGACCTCTTTACCCGTATGTTTTGAATTGACAAATGTGCTTGTAAAATCTGAATTGTTTTTTAATGTGAAAGTGGATCACATCAGTAAATAAATAAATAAGTAAATAAAGAATCTAATAAAAAACAGAGAGAGGCATTATTTGCATTCAAAAGTGCACAAAGTTAGGGCAACTCAGCCACCTGGCTATTTGATTGTTATTTGTTTGGTATATATCATACATGCCTATTGTTCTCTCGTAACCTCTGGTGGGTGCCGGAGCACTATTATTGAAGAAAATGAATAATCAGGAACAGGTTCATTCGTTTCAGACAATGGCTAGATATCATCCACGCAATTCCTCTTCGAAAAACAAAAGCAAAATATATATATATAAAAATATCTGTACTTGTTCTACATTTTAAAAAACAAAAACAAACAAGAAAGATGTAATAAAGGACAGATCCCAAATGAATACAAAAAAATGTGTCCTTACGCGAGCTTGAGGCGGCGCTAAGGGTTGATTCCAACGTCGGGATAACCTAAGGGCGTCATGAAATAATAGCCGATAAGAAGAGAGGGATGACATCTACATTTTACAAACTTATAAATTTGGGAACGTTATCAACCCTACATGTATAAAAAATATATATAAATCGACAGTTATTTTTTGTTTTTCTGTGCTTCATGGCATAATATTTAAAGAGCTATTGTTCTTATTTTAATATGAACTACGACCTACTCCCCTTCAAGCAAATCTGACAATGTAAAGACCATCATTATTTATTTTATAACGTGCAGGAAAATAAGAATATTCGGTAAACTATATAGTCTACAAATTAATCCCCACCATCACCTCCACCATTCAAAATTATTTTAAAGATACCCATGAATGTAATGCTATTGTAATAATAAAAACAATAATATAAAGAGTCGACCAATATATTCTCCGGGGTAAAACCTAGAAAGTCTGTGAGTATATATACCTGTCTCTTGCGTCATTATTTTGGATTTGTGAAGCGGTCTTGCCATCTTGTCATATATATGCTGCAGATATCGTATGGAATTATATAGAGCTGCGATGTCTGGATTTTTCTCTCTTTTTTTTTTCTTTTTATTTATCAGAATGGAATAATCCGAGGGTCCCTCAGAGAGTGGCGACCCACATTGCAGGGAAGGACTCCAGGTCAAAATACTTCAGGGTTATTTTACTGGGTATACATTCTCTCGCTTAGTCTTTATAGAGTCTCTCTCCCTCTGTCTCTCTCTAATTCTCTGTCTCTCTCTCTCTCCCTCACTATCCACATTATATCCCTCAACGCTATTTCCATGTACTTATCTCTTACATGTACATCCCACCCAGCTCTGTCCATCTCTCACTCTTCCCATATAGTACTTATCTTAATTCATTTATTTAGTCTTTATCTTCACACACCTCGCCTCTGCTACTTTTAGTCCAAAGTGTGTACGCGCTTGGGTGTGTGGGTGTGTGTGTGTGTGTGTGTGTGCGTGTGTACTTGTTCTTGTTCTTGTTCTTCTTTTTCTTCTTCTGTTTTTACCGCCGCGCGAAGCAAGGGCGGTACTAATTTCAGTCGATTCTTATCCCGATGTTTGCTTGTTTGCTTGTTTGTTTGTTAGTGCTCTAACGTTTGAATGGTTCCATTTCAGTTCACCAAACTTTCAGCGAATCTTCATCTAAGTAATATGCGGTTTCCTATTGAATTCCACGGTCACAGGTGCATCTAATTTTTTTTAAATTAATTTTTTTAATTATTTTTTTTGATGTTATAGGGCCCTTTACAGCCCTTTATATACACGTACCTTAATTGGCCTCTGTATTGCAGTGTACGAAAAAGCACCGCAACATAGTATCTATTGAGTTATCGTATCCGTGTGGATAAAAACTATTTTTGCCAGCTGTACGTAATCTGCATAACAATCGCCGGCCGATAGCTAGCTAGCTCTATGGCAATAATGTGTATGAAGGAAACGTGATAGACAGTGACCGTGAGTGAGACGATAAAAAGGAAGCAAGAACCAAAGTCATTTTCATTTTCTTGGACGCAATGGGTGCAAGAACAGCATGATATGATAAGGTAAGACACCTAAAAAAATTACACAGGTAAAAGTAAAACCTGTGCATTTGTGCCCCCAGCAGTGATTTAAGGGAGTCGCCGTAGACTCTCGTTAGTGTGTATAGTGTAATCCCACACGTTTTTTCACAGCCAAGGATAGTAACGGTGCCCTGAGTAGGCCTAACTTACAGCCGAGTAGATCTAGACCGTAGACCTAGACAGGAATAACTGTCTGTTCTGGGGATTTATTTAACAATTTCTGATATTTTTCGATTCTATCCCAAGTACAGACAGTAGTTCGTTACCGCAGGCCTCAGTAGAGGCTCATGCGAGTGCTAGTAACCACTCAGAGCACTCGGAGCTTTCAGTTTCATTTTAAAGATGATTTTTAGGTCTAGTTCATACAAAATGTGAATTTGTACGGAATGCATTTAATAAGTTTACTTTTGAGACCCTGAAAAGGTTTTCATTTAATGAAAATCATAAAAATGAATACATTACCGAGGTATGACGCTTACGGCTTAGTTAACACCCGACCAAGGTTCCCATTCATGGGTAAAAATAAGCGAGCGGATAAAATGCATTGTCCAAGGAAATAAACACCAGACATAGTAGGGTTCGAACTAGTCCAGATACTGGCCGATTTTAATTCTTAATCGTCCGCTTCCAATCCCCGGCCACACACTCACACGCCATTGATTCACATACTCCACTCACCGCGCAAAGCCGCTGATTGCGCGACTGTACTCCCCGAAAAAATCGTGTATTGAGGATCGACAAATTTGTGTAAGTCACTCGCCCTCAACGTCCGCTTGGTCTGCTTGCATTATTCAATACAGTCCAGTAGGTGGACTAGGTTCGAACCCGCGACCCTCGGATCCAAAGACGAGAACCCCAATTCACTACACCACAGCGCATCTGCAATTAATTCTTATTGAATGGTATATGAGGTGGGACACTACATCGCGCAGGCGCGGCGGTTCACTGTTGCTAAACAGTATCAATCTATTGTTTTCTCCTTTTGTCTCCTTTGTATTTATATTCTTCTTCGTCCCCCTTCTCTCTTCCATTTAAGCCCTTAAATTATTCCTGTCCAGAAAGTAGAACCCTTGACCCAGAAAATTTAATTTGCAGTAATGAAACGCGCCACCATGCACAGCAAATTCGTCCCAGGAAATAAACTACCGTTTTCATGGATTAAGAATGAAATGGACGAAGATTTAGGCACTTTTCATAGAGATAAAACCTGATTATAAAATTCCCTTTTTTCGTTAATATTATTAGCCATTCTAGAGTCATGTGCAAGCTTAAGAGAACCAGGGGTTTCCTTATTAATTAATGTTTGAATTCGAAATGTTCGCATTTCAAATTGAATGATTAAACAATATGGCCCGTATTCTGAACTCCGGTTTAACTTAAACTCGAGTCTAAGTGTGGTTTAAATCTGCCCTTTAGACCGGAGTTTAAGAAAATCACATTCTGAACTCCGGTTTAGCTTAAACTCCGGTCTAAGCGTGGTTTAACTTTGTACAGAAAGTTAGACTGCAGCTAGGGGTAGTTTAAGTCCGGTTTAACTTTTCTTCATGCATGGCCACCGCAGGATAATGTTTGCAACTGAGGCGGAAGAGTGTTATTACGAAAGGTTTTAAAGTCTGTTGGCACCAGCTTAGAGAAAGGTAAATTTACCTTCGTAAAGAGGAAAATCTTCTTTTTCTTTTTCTTTTTAGCTGGATCTAGAATCGTAGTTAGATTTAACGTTTACCGGCAGTATTCATGACAAGCGCTGTCATTATCGCAGAACTGACTTTGCAACAATCTTCCGCGCTCGCGCGCGAGCAAGCATAGCTCTTTACACCCTAACCAGAGCCGGGCCGGCCGGCCCAGCCGACGCGACCGATACCCTTTTATCTCATCCCACGCAGTGCTGAGCTAGCTAGCTGAGCCAGGCTAGGCAGTCGGAGCTGACTGTTGTTGGGAAGTTGGGTTCCAAAGTTACAGCTACAGAAAAAAAAATTCAACGAAACTAGAAAAACAGATAGATCAATAAGAGCTCAGCTCCAGAGATTATTGCAATTCCACCTGCAATTTAAAAATTTGACAGCTGACTCACTCAGATTTAACCGTAACGTTAAAATTCAACCCTGCTCGACCTCTAGTATAGCCAATATCTTACTTCAAGTTCAACCTTCGATCGTACTAAAATAGGGTCTAACTTTTAGAATCTATATAGGCCTATAAGTTAGTACAGTAGACTTAGTCTTAGACTAATATTCAAACGTAGTTTAGTCTTTCACTATAAAGTTTAGCTTTCAGTATAAGTAGTTTATTGTCTTGTTATTTGTTCATATCTGCGTGATAACCTGATGAGTTGCAGATCGAAAAGCTTCGTTATCATTTTAATTTGTTATCGTTTTAATGTTTTAATATGTTACTGTTTAAAGCCATTTATAAAGTATGTCTGACGTTATGTCTATTTAGAGTCGAGATGCTGTCTTGGAAAAAGGAGAAACATTAATAATAAAGTTAGTCCAGGAACTTGGCAATGCATTGTCACCATATTATTTTTGTAGGCCATGCAGCAGCTAGTAGCAACTAACATCAGGTTCTAAAGTAACACAGTGCCCTTTTTTTAATATTATAGATCTAGGCCTATGACATAGATCTAGATCTATAGATGTCTGAAGTAGATCTAGCTAGGCCTAACTCTTGATTAGGCCTACATGCATTCAAATTGCGTACTACATTATCTCCGAAAATGTGCCCTTCATATGGTACCCGGTAAAGTGTACAACCGTATTGACTTTTCAATGAAATGAAACGAACAAGTTTATTTTTTTGGTCTAAAAGTAGGCCTACTGTATAGGGTATAGGTTTAGCTCTAGCCTAACTGTTTTTTTAATTAATTACCTCTAGTCTAGGCCTAGATTATCAGATGTTTTCCTCTATAATTATCCGACAAGCAAAAAAAAAGGGGGGTTCTTGCCGGGTTCCCCCCCCCCCCCCCCCCCTCCCAGCCGACGCTAGTGATCCAGCCATTTTGAAATGGAAGAAGGAGCTGAATACAGAGGCGTAGTGCCTGCGTTCGATATCTTCCCTGGGACTAGGTATCCGTATAGTAATACATGCATAAACCGACCAACCTAACCTTAAATAGTCGTTCACTATGATCCACAAAACTCCAGTAGGCTAATCATGACAAATGAAGTGCCAAATGGTATGCCTTTAATTTGTGTATAGAGTATTTCATGACATTTCTTGATTAAACATCCTAAAAATGAAAGGAATAAGCAAATTTCAGTCTTCTTGAAGATAAATTCAGCTCTACTGGGCATGCGCAGTAGCAGCAGACTACATCTCCATGGCAACTAAACCACAGTTTAACTTAGACTGGACTTAGACTCTAGTTTAACTAAACTGGACTTTCAGAAACAGAAATGGAGTTAAACCCGACATGCAGTCTAAGTCGGGTTTAGTTAGACTCTGGTTTAACTTAGACTGGAGTTTAAGTTAAACCGGAGTTCAGAATACGGGCCTATCGCTTTACAGTGATCAATGACATCGGAGTAGTGCCACGAGCCCATTTGAATTTAAGTTTTGCAAAGGCAGGGCCCTGTTTCAGTAAACTTGTTATCAATAACAGCTGCCCCTTTTCTATGACAAGCTTCTCTCAGCCAATCAGATTTAAGGATTTCAGTAGCTTATAACAGTTAATGTAACTTGTTATTTATGATAGGTTTCATGAAACGGGGCCTAGGTCTCGTAAGACGTTGTCTCTGTATTAAATACAGCATGCATTTTTTTTATAGGTCTTTCCAAATATTATTGGCAATTTGAGTTAAAGAGCTGTGTTTTAACCATTACAAAGAAGGGTTTTTAAACATTTTTGGCGAGATGTATAATTATTATGCTGGCCAATTTAATTAATTGTCAAGTCATGGTAAATTCATCAAATTGATGACAGGGGAAGGTTTTAAATATATCATTTTCTTATCATTTTTCGAGTAACATTTTCCATGCATGCAATTCAGCTTCCACACTGTAACAGCAATATGGCCTCCAACTAAATTGAACAGAAGCGGGAAACATAATAAATCATGTGAAAATTTGTCTTAGTCGAGTGGTTAGAATAATTTTCTGGTCATGGGTTCGAATCCCGTTGTAACGGACGAAGAACTTAGCACTTGGCGGGAGACCTTTATTGAGAAATAGGATTTGTAAGATTTGAACCTCACGAGTGCTATTTGGATTTCGGCTGGTTGGAACTTCTATCCAGGGTTTTTCATTTTCTACCCTCCCCGTGCAGCTGCATCTGTCGTTCGGACTGACTAGAACAATTTATCGTATTAACATTAAGCCAGACATTTCAAACAGTAATCGGTCAGATTATCTTTCTGATTGTTCAGTAATTAAGTGGTTACCATATATGCTTGTTGCTCAGGAATTAATTAGTGTTTGGGTAATGACAAACTGGGCAGAATCTTAGCCCTTATCTGTCGCTAATGATTACAGTGATTGCAATTTAAGATCATTATCACAGTTATATTTGCAATTACTGATCACCTTTCTTTCTATTTTCCAGGGTATGAAGTCGTTTTATTTCAACAGCGTATTTAACCATTTCTAATTTTCCAACATATCAGACTACACGACGTGCATCAGCTTTATTCTTTCTACGTTAATTATATTTCAAACCAAATCAGATTCAGTTTCTAGCTAAATACAATGACTGATGTAATTCTATACTGTATGGCCACAACTGATCGTGCGTGTTTTTGCAAGTGCCTGTCCCCCTTGTCCGCAGTTGCGGTCTGCTGTCCGAGTCCTCATAAACATACTGAACGTACAGCCCCAGTGAAGGTGACCTTGCAAACTGACGCGCGATATGAAACCACGGTAAGAAGCCCGTGCAAGAGATACGATGGCTGCACGTGTCACCTGTGTTCATCAGAACACGTAGCCACACGCAGAGAATATTGGGCATGTCCAAAAGCCTCTTGCGTGCCATGCGTTCTCCTGCGTGCTTGGAAAAAACGTGCAGACTCGTGCGTCCAACGCAAGGATTTCCTACAAAATCCGTCGCCGTCAACATGCAGTCCAGTTGTGACCAACGCTTTAAGAGTTCGTCAATAAATGTAATTGTTCCAAGCAATGCAGTAACTGCATGGGCACGGGGGCACCCCCGTAACGTGAAAAAGAAGTAAGTAGGATCCCCTCCAGACCCCCTAAGCTATGGGCTTATTAAAGGGATACGCCACCGGGCGGCCATGGGGAAAGTCAGAACTGCGTAAGCCCAATTCACTCGTACACAAAGTTTGTTCGTCGAACGCGTCCGTTGGACTACTGCGATTACCTTTCGGACTGCGTGAAGCCCACCGAATCTCGCACGAGAGCTCGAGCTTAGGCGCAGCGTGTATGTTGCGCGGCGACCAGTCTGTCAGAAGACGCACGCGGGGCAACGGCATGATATCAGGTAACGATCACGGTGCCCTCTCGCGGCATAAAAACGTCCACAATCTGCGGTTGATTATCCCTATAAATCGTATGTCAGCCACCTCGTAGAACTGTTACCCCATCTCCGTGTCAGTGCCCTACCCCCGTGTCATGCCCCCCCCCCCCCTCCTGCCTGGACGGACACTACGCCACTGCTTCGTCGCGTTTGACTTTAAGCTCTTCTTATGCCTCAATGATATACTTAATGCTGTAAGTAGGAACAATACAAGATTTGGTATACATACATATTGACATGATTGATAAGTTTATAACTATGTTTGCATTACAGATAACACACAGAGACCTCGACGTAGATGAACACACAAGACAATTGAGATTGATTTGAATTGAATTGAACGGTACCGGTTAATCGTTTTTGAGCAAGGTTTATTATAATAATAGATCATAATCATCGAATACAGTTCAGGAAAGATTTACAAATTGACGGAGAGCAGTGTACTTTGCGTAATCTAAATCACGATTGGTCCATGTATGATTATCCTTGGGCAATACTATTATGAGAAAAACTTGTATGTCCTTAATAGGCCTCATGAGATATGTTAGAAGCAATAATTAAATTAACCAACATGTTAAATTGTAACATAGAATCTTGGTTATTTTATCCGCCATAGTAGGGATTAGTAATTCAGGGGTTAACGATTTATTCTTCTGTTTGTTTTTCATAAGGTTATGTCTATTTGGGTATAAACTGAAATCTCCAACGTCCTTCACAGGGTATATGCATGGGATGTCCGTGTAAAACAGTTGTGTTTAGTTCCTTAAAAGGATCTTCCCCTTTTCATTCCAAATATATAAATGAGCATCAGTGGTGTATCCAGGGGGCGCAACAGGCGCGCCCCCCCCCCCCTATTGGCCGTCGTAAAAAAAAAATTATAGCACTATATAGCATTATTTTGCATCTCAGCCCTTCTTCAGAAGCAAAAATTTCTCCCCCATGACGGCGATCAATAATTCCTGGCGCCCCCCCCCCCCCTATTGGGAAATCCTGGATACGCCCCTGGTGCATGAAATATTTATCATGTATTCGAGGTCTATAGCGCACAAGGCCATAAGACATTGAAATACCATCAGTATAACCTTTTTTCGATATGTATTACCCTGGCTTGGGTGCCTACTACCGTGACGCATTGAACTTGAAAACCCGATGCACGCAAGGCTTTTAATCCGCTACTGCCAGAACAATTATACGATTGTTCAGCTGAATAGAATTCATGCCATAGTAAATAAAAATAATATGTGAGCCTTTTCATTCTTTTTATGTCAGTGTGGAATGGTATCACATTAAAAATGTCCCTGAAAAGAAGTGCTCTAAATCATATTCGGAATATGACGAGAAATAGCCTGGACCAAACTTTCATGCCTCACGTGTGTGTGCGCGTGTGTTTGTAGTCCCACATACCCAATAGTGTACAGTGCTGTTCACCGTTGTGATCATGGTGATTTAAAGCAAAATTTAGTCAAATGTTTATTTTCATTTTGACGATTTCGAAATCTCAAAATACATAATTATTCATAATTATGTATCTCATAATTTACCTTTGTAAAAAAATAATAATAATAATAATCACAATGCAGTCGCATTACCGGGAAACAACATTATATTTACGACAAAAAATATCGGGGCAACCAAATGGATAGGTGACCATTGTTGCATGGTGATATTCTCTGAGTCTAGGGAGTCCTTGGTTTTTGTAAACTATATACGTCCATATCAGCCTTTTATTCAAATATAAATCTTATTTAAACAAACCAGTTTCATTGTTTAACTAAGGTGCTACTTGTCTGTTCTTGTGTTGTAATTTGGGTAAAGTGGTTAATTAATCTCAATTAGCTTATTTAGTCAACAGTGATAAGATAAGCAGAGAGATTTAATTCCCAGGGGCGTCTACATGTATGTGGTAACGTTAATTAATTGGCAGACGTTTTGCGTCTGTCGTAAAATCTACTCACGTTCTTCAAGTTTTTAAAAGAAATCATGTATCATTAACACAGATTAATCATCCTCCATACGAGAAATTACTTCAAAATGATAATCAGCACAAGAGTACCATCGAGCTACTGAGTATACATCATCAACCTATTAGAAAAGATTTAATTTTTCATTTAATATGCAGGCTTACAATTCAACGTGCTGAACCCAAACCTATCCCTACTGTAAAAACTTATCTTGGTATCTCTCATAGATGATCGATGATAAATAAATAATTTGAATTTGTACCCATTTTTCTACATTCTGTATTTCATTTTTGTTGCTATTTCGTAAATGTAACTGTAATTATTTCAGGTTTACATAATCATAACGTCCCACCTTCTTTTCTGCAATTATGTGCCCATTTCTGTCGATTTTTGCTCAACTATTTCTGGTAAATTTCTTAGACGCAACATTACAGAAATGGGTATAACATTGCCAATAGGTAGAACAATAATTTCCCTTAAATTGCTAGCTATTTCTTCGCAGTATTAAAGTGTACAACTTGCACACAACTACATAATTTCTTTCCCATTATTGCTCGCCCTCCTTAAAGATGAAAGTGTAATTGTGTGATCGGGGTTGGACATGACAATCACCTTCACGAGACTCGTGAAAGGAGTAAAGTGACAGTTTAAAGTTAAATCCGATAAAGAATAAGAATTTTAATTTTGAGCTCACCTCCTCACTACACAAACTGGCAACTCAATGATTCTCTTACTAGAAACTTATTTTGTTGCTCACAATTTTCTGTCATAAATTTCCATTATTCTCTAAAAACCTTCAACGTTTTAACATTTTAACATTTTGGTTTTCCCTTTAAAAGACAAGGTAAATGACGTGTAACTAAAAAGTAGTGTTTCTTTCAACATCAAGTACAAGGATTGTTCTTTCTTAATATTTGCTCAGTATATTTGCTATCGATAAAATGAACCGAGATTGTACTGCTGCTGTCAAAGTTGCTAGTATGCACTAATACTTCAAAAAGGCCTGGTATTATGTAATCGGTTTAGACCTATCACTTCTGTTTCTTAATTTAGAAATCCTAAGCCCAAAAAAGCTTGGATTCTGTTTAAAGCCATATTGGACGTTAATATTCCTTTCTTCACAGGCTGATTTTTTAAATGTTATTTCTTTCTTCCGGCAAAACCGGTCCGTCCCACTTTTAAAGCCAAGAGTGCATTCCTTAAGTACACACAATGGAAATGTGCCCCACCTCATTAAATCGAATCGTGTTGTTGAATACTCCCCTTACATTATTTTTTCGGAGGAGGGGGGGGGGGGGGGGGGGGGGGGCTTATCACAGAGTTTTCGGAATTGTGCCCTCCCTTGTTTCTTCTAGAATCCTGGATCCACCCCTTCATTTCTTGTTCTGTCATTGGCTGTGTAGGTGAACTTAACATACATCTGGATAAGGATCATCTTAATATTGAATCCCACTGTAAGACTGTCTTATGGTGCATTTATTTATGGCTCAATTTCGAGGTCTGAATCGGCATTTTGAAACGGCTATTTATTTATTACTACCAGTATGTTTGTAACAGGCGTGTTATTTTTAAAACAATCACATCATCATTATTTAGTACGGGTCTAACCGTCGAGAGGAAATCCCTTTGAGAAAAAAAAATCTATGTATTGGCGTTTGGCCATCTGAGAAAGGTACTGTATAATATACCATGCGTAGATTTTTTCTCAGTCATGTCAGCGTAATAAATATGTATTACCGCCATCACTCGAATACTAACGGTAAGTTTCTATTTTCTACTTCGTCATAATGCAAGCATTAATTGACATTAGCTTTAAATGTATACTAATGAAGGAGAATTTTTTCTCGTTTTTGGTTAATTGTTAAAATAAAGCTGTACATTTGGAATCCAATGAACAACAAGGCATTTATAGATATGAGGAATGTGGAAGAGAGCGAGAGTTGGAGTGGTATACGAGGAGAGGGTGGGGATCGGTTGGGGGCGCAGAGAAGAAGGAAGAGGGAGAGGAACAGGTCATGAATACATTATATATTGTTGCTATCGTTAGATCTGAGCAATTTTATCGTGATGGTAATGCATGATTAAGATGCATGTATCGTCTCCAAAGAAATTTTTTAATGATTCTAAAAAAATCGGGACCTAGTACACTGTCTAAAATTCTAACTCAGTCGTCAATTCGAGGGAAAAGTCCTAGTTTTTAACCGTTTGAGTTTTGCAATAACGGCTTATCAATTTAGAATAAGGAACATTTCACGAGATAAATAACATTAAGCAGAAGGAACGAGTACATGTGTTAGAGAGAGAGAGGAAGAAAGAGACAATATGATAGGTAGGAAGAGAGGGAGATAGAGAGAGAGAGAGAGAGAGAGAGAGAGAAAGAGAGAGACTGCCAGACAGACAAGTAGACAATCTGAGAAGAGAAAAGGAGAGATGGAGACAGAAGATAAATATACAAGGTGTCGTAACTGACCCCAACCCAGCTAGCCGTTGTACCTATAACACGTAGGCATATAATGTATTAACACAGTCGTCCCATGGTATCATTCATTTTCATTTCTTTGATTGAAGTAGGGTCCAATAATAATCAAATGACATAATCTTGATATATATATCGGCATTCAAATCTGCCGAAAGAAAGAGTAAAATCGTGCGTTAGTTATGATTTGTTCTCTTCTTTCGTACTTTACGTTACTTGTTTTTTAAGAATGGAAACTGGGCGGATGCAGGTTTTTTCCAAGGGAGTCGGGGAAAAGTTATACCGACTGTAATTTTATCCAGAGCCCGCCCCCGATAATTGTCCTAACAAAAGCGTTCTTTGACAATAATTTGCTTTCGAACAAGAAATAGAAGAAAAACGTTTCTCACACTTTTCATCGGCCATTTTCAGCCGAAACGTTTTGAAGCCCTACCGAAATCCGAAAGGGATGACCGCCGGACTCTTATTACATGAAGATGGTTTTTCTTGCTTTTCCCCCCTCAGTCCTTGTTGTGTGGAACCGCGTCATCCATATACTATATGTAATATCGTTGATTATGCGCCTGTGATCAAAGCAATCTTCATTTTGATATTCGGCCTTCGGTGTCGTCACCCTGAAGAGACAATGCAGTCGGCGCAGCTAGAATTGGCAGGCTCGCGAGCCGGAGCATGTGCCAGTCTAACCTATCAATTGTGTTCGCGTGTCAAATCGCGTTTACACTATTGGAAACCATGAAACCCATGGTACTAAATTCCTCCAGAAAGGATGTTTAATTTTTTGGAAATATTTTCTTGGTAGTATTTTGGTCGTTTTGTAAATATTTGCAATTAATCTTAAAGTGACGCAGAATCACAAATCTCAGTTGGCAGGTTCGTTCCTCCTGTCAACCCCCTATAACATGCATCGCCATCTCTCTTTCTTTCTCTCTCTCTCTCCGTATACATGTATTTTCCTTCTGAGTAATATTTATATATAACAATACCTATTGTTTTGCAATGTATTTTGAAACAATCAGGTACAGATCCGTATAATAAAAATCTTTTAAAAAGTGCATGAAAAGTACCGGCTACTTGTCTCTATCCCAGGAACAAAGCGAATGTGAACAAGGCGCTCTTATGTAGCCTTGGACAGCTTCATAAGTCAGTGCAATGCAGGTTATTAATGCCTGAATTATTCTGACAAATCGGACCACACTCTCTTCATGTAATAGGAAAAAAGAGAGAGAGAGAGAAGATTCAACTTGAATAGAAAACGATTACCCTTCGGAAGAGAATCTCTGTCGGCTCCGCCTCGGCGGCGGATGGTATGTTTATGTAACACGAAAAAAAAAAGATCTTTACATCTGGCCCGCCAATTGTTGTTGAAGCACAAAGCTACAAAAGAATTGGCGTGTGTTGAAGTTGCACGTGTCATGACATTTAGCACTGAAATGTGGCAAAGAAAAACATCCGAAATATCTGGAGCGGAAAGGAATATTACAAAAGACGGGGGTGCAAACGTAGAGCCAAAATTAAACAATGAATTGAAATAATATTTTATTCACTCGCAGTGCGAAGGTCGAATATATCGTTCGACTTTGTACTTTTTTTAATCCAAGGCGGCGACATAATATATTTCAATTTGTTCGTCTAGGATCAAAGTATAAAACAAATCTGGTTAGTACATTCAAAGAAGACATGAATTTCCCATTATAATATTTATTTAGACAAATGAGGATATAACAATTTTGGGATTGAAACAACAATCCTTCGACTTTGTACTGATCAAAACCAAGAGATAGACAACTGCTGTCTCATACACCCAAATGAGACATAAACTTTTCACTAATAATTGAGACAATGAAAACAGCTTTTTACAATCTGCAAGTCGTTTGTCACGGCTGTCAAGAATCGTTTGTATTAACATGTTAAAGACGAAATGGGTAGAGATGAATCCAAATGCTCATAGTTTGATCAATTTCGGATGTATGTGGGTGTGCGTTCCTTATTTGTTACGTAATATCATCCTACCCAAGTCACTGTGAATGTACCATGTACATGATGTATCTTTCCACTCATGCTATTTTTCCTGCCTGTTCTCAATAGTCAATCATTTATTCATCATCTGGTCAATATACCCTGCCGTCCCAATCTTCTCCTTCCACTCCTTTGTATTATCTTCATGTCTGCCTGTCACTTCCTTCTCTCATCACATCTCTTTCTTTGACTAGTGTTTTCTCTCTCACTCTCTCCCACTTTCGAACTCTCTCTCTCTCTCTCCCTCTCCCTTCCTCTCTTTCTCTCCCTCTCTCTCACACAATCACACACATACACATAATATCTCTTTGTGTCTATTTATATCTCTCCCGCTTTCTAACTCTCTCTCTCCTCCCCCCTCTCACACACACATACAAACACGAACCCCACACACACATACACACACAATCTCTCTCTCTGTTTCTATATATCTCTTTCCAAAGCAATCTTTATCTCGAGTTCATTTCTTTTTTCTTTCGTCTCTCCTGATGTTGCCCATAATTCTATATCATTTCTTTTTCCATTTCGTTAATATTTTAAAGTTCATATCTTTCTTTGTTTCAAACATCTACTTCTGAGAATTACGAAAAAGAAAGGTAAACAATTCTCATGTAAGTCTCGGATTGGTCCTCTCTTCTCCTCTTCATTTTTCTCAAAGATATTTGTTCATGACAGCTGTTGAATTTTAGAAGCTCCATGTATTTTACTTTTCAAATAGATAATCACCAACATTTAATAATTCACTAACGACCAAAACTTTTTTAATTCTTCTTTTTTTTAAGAAAGAGAAAAAAATAATGGGCAGTCATAATTCTTTGTTTTCGCTTTCTGAGAGACTATATAAAAAAAAAAAATAGACTGAAATAAAGACAATGAAGGTCGTGATAATGTCCAAAGTAACAAAACAACGTAAACCTAGGCCTATTGATTTTAGACAAAAATGATAATGATATGCGCTAATATTGTCAGCAGCTTGTGTATACCATTTAAAGTATATAGCGTATACTTTGTCTTTCCCAAAGTGTCAAAAATTATTTGCACAGTGGATTTTAAATAGAGACATATTTAGAATTTTGTCATCATCCAACAGACATTACGCTGTAATTTAATGTTATTGTGACGTATGTCATTTTCTTTGTCTTCGATTTATTGTTAGGAGGACATGAAGTGGAGCACGGGGGAAAAACACATTCCTACATTAACTAACACATTGTTTTAGCAGAGCGACAAAGAATATCGGGTTACACTTTCATTTCAAGATGAATAAAATGACATGTAATCACATACATCTAGGATAAGGATAGAGTATATTATCTTTTCTTCCGCAAACAGCATAGTATCCATAGTAACTGTTTGGTAAGCAGGCCTAAGCACGTGACCATCCAGAAAAACGAGGGAAGTAATGGATTGAGTTTAAGCTTCCTTACCGATCGAAGCAGTTACACGGACGTCGAGTTTTGTCGAAACCTGAGTTTTCTCATCGCAAGGAAGATAATCTCCATTTCTAGCAGTCATTTGAAGAATTAAAAAATGGGAAATAAGACAATATGAAGAACATCATAGTAGAAATATCCCCTGAAATGGAATGCTCTTCAGATGCCCTCATTATCGAAATATGATGAGAAATAACTGACAGGCCCATGCCACATGTGCGTACAGTCCCATGTAACCATTTCTGTTCAGCGAGATTGGGTCAATTTCTTATCATTTTGATGCTATGCTTCCAAAACCTCACACTATATATCAACCTTTTGCAACTGCTTCTAGACAGTTTCTTTCACAATGTAATCACATGACCATAACTCAACTTTATCTTTGATATTATTATCTGCAGTACTTTAATTATTTTCTGGTGATAAAAATTACGATTGCCATTAATAATTCATAAAATAATGATGGTGACGATGATGGTAAGTATCAGCCAGTAGAAGGGCTAAAGATATTTTGTTTTAAATAGAGATCAACGTTTGATGACATTGAAAGATGAACACTAAGTCGGATGGTACTAAAACACGTTTTATCAATACACATACATACGTACATGGAGAGAGTTATAATGTCAAAGCCGAATCCACCAATCCACCAATTTGAGATTCTCGTAGATTCAATGATATTTCTTGTAATATCTACACACTGCACAACATCTTCAAAATGTCATCGCCTTGCTTATTTGATTTTCGGATTTGAATTCACATAATTCATCCTGTTGTATGTTGGATTTCCCTGAAAGTAAGTCGGGTGGACATGTGGGACACTTTGTTGATTTAAAAATCCTTCGAATCGCATCACTTCCACGTAAACGCTGTGCCACATCCTTCCAGTGATTACCTTCTTCTTCAAGTCCAAGATTGATCATCAAACAAACCGATTTTTCACCACAGCATCGTGATGTGAAACGAATATTTATTTTCATACCGTGACGGTATGACGCATCTTAACAAGTCAAGGTATCTTAGAAAATACCTCATCGTAAAAGAGTTCCAGGACGAATGAAATGGATTAAGTGGCTAATAAAGAGAAGGACGTAAGGAGGATACGTTCAACTTGACCGGAAGAGCGTTTTGAAGAGGCTCCGATGACCCAAGTAAATGTTTAACTTCTTCTCTCGTTGCTGAAAATCGTGCCCGAATCTGAAAGTTCCATGCTTAATCATGTTAATGGACACGAAGAGATTTCGTGGTCTAGTGAATACTTTACCAGACTGAGAATCTAATGGTTTGCGGTTGATGTCTCAACAATTATTATATTTCAGCTTCTCGAAAGTTCGGATTCTCCTTAGAATTTAGAGGGAATTCTTTTTATTTTCAAAGTAATTCTGAATTATCATGCAGCAGATACAAACAAAATGACAAAATTTAGATTTCCCAACTTTTTGGAAGGATAATTCACTATAGCCCCCACCCCACCCCAAATTAAATAGTACCTTTAAAATCCGATGTAAGAGGAGAAGGGTTTCCTGGCGGCCAATGCCCCTTGTTATTAGCGGATGATGAAATTGAATAACCAGTCTGTAAACGATCGGTCTGTTTGTGTTGTATTCGAGTGATGCGCAACACTCTATGACATCACAGACAGCTAGATGCAGCCTGGCTATCAGGTTCTCTGACAAGACTGTTCCAGCGCTAATTTTAGAGTGCATGCATAGCACACACCTTTCATGCAGGCTGGTTTTAAAGAGAAGGTGGAGTCCTTGGAAAGGTGAGGAATAATTTGCCATCTTTCTCATTCTTTGTATGTCAGTTCGGAAGAATATCATTATAGTAGAAAAGAAAATGTCCCCCGAAAAGTAGTGCCCTTCAAATGCCCTCATATTAGAAATATGACGAGAAATAACGGAAATTTTTGTATCAAATTTCATGCCACATGAATGTGTAGTCCCATATACCCATTTCTGTGTGCGTGATTGAATGTGCTTTTCAGCGAGATTGAGTCAGCTTCTTTTAATTTAATGATTCCAAAACCTCAGAGTATAGTTGAGACCGACTTTTATGTACTAATTAAATCCTCAACCTTTCCCATTTGCTTCGAGACAGATTCTTTCCAGTATAATTGCATGACCGAAACCCGACTTCATCATTTAAGGTGCGCAAAGATGAATACCAAGAAAGGTTCTACTGTGCCTTTTTAACAATGTCACGTCTGCTAATTCCCTACACTAAACGAATTCCTAAGGCAAAGAGAAATTAAGTTAATGAGTTCCTTTTATCTGTTTAACATTTGGAATAAGTGTGATTTAAGGGCAGGCTTAAGCGTATCTATTGTATTAATGTTTCTAAAAGAGTCGGGGAGCTATATAATATTATATAAAGGTAATAATCCGTTTCCCTGAAGAAAGAACGTGGTCGTTCCGAAAATTTGGAAAATATATTGGAACTTGAATTGGCATTGATGCCTTACGAGTCTCTTGTTTTCTACTTTGACTGTGCGCCAATAAGTGAACTTTGGAAGACTTTATAATTTATACACTCACAAATACTTATTGGGGGGGGGGGGGGAATTATGATGCTTTCGTTTACCTTATTACTTTGTTTTAATTCGGTGATTTCCGGACTATGTTCGACAATTCCTTGAGCTTCTTTCCAGGGCGTGATCACTTCCTTGAAGAGTCGTCTGGATACCTTTACCGCAGCGTCATATTGCTTAACCGTCTACACGTGAGATATAAAAAGATAAAGCATGAGTGTCCAGACAGTCATGGTATGTCGTCAGCTAGTAACCGAACCGCCGGAGATACCAGCACGACTTGTTGATTCAACAATAGTTGTAATGCCACAAGACGTGTGGTAGCATACTTTAAAGGTTGTCGAAATGCAAAGTTCCAAGGAACGGATAACCATACATCATTAAAATTTTCACACCGATTACTAGCAAAACTCTGCTGTTTAAAGCCTAGTCACACTCTACAGATATCGATAACTTTAACCTGCATTTGATATTAATGGTAGGCCTCGTTATTTATTTTTTTTTAGAAGAAAGGAAAATTGGTTGAAAAGGGCCATTGTGATATCCGTGAATAAAAATATTGGAAAGACAGTCGTTCATTGGCGGATCCGGGGGGGGGGGGCACGGGCCGGAAGTGCCCCCCCCCCCTTTTTGGAAGAAAAGTATGGAATATAACCATAAATGATCCCTTTTGTCGATTGTGCCCCCTTTTTTTTTTGCTTGTCAGAGAATTGGACCACCATACCCCCCCCCCCCCCCCCCCCCACCCACTGAGCGAATTTTGGAGGTCTGGGGGAAAAAAATATCGACATCCCCCCACCCCCAACCTAGCGACTTTTCGAGAAGCTGGCAAGACAAAAAAAATACGGGTCTACCTTTTCCCAAAGTTGACAAACCTGCATTTGTGTGCCCCCCCCCCCCCCCCCCATGATACTAAATCCTGGATCCGTCCCTGCAATCGTTTACTGTGTTAAACAATTCTTCTTTTTTTTTTCCTGATTATTTAGTACATGCACTTTGGGTGATACCCTTTGGAGTTCTCTGTGGTTCTGGAATGTAATTATGAATGCTACTTGTTTGTGTGGTTTGTGTAATTATATATTTTTTCAATGAACACACATGGGAACTGGTGCTCAGCTGACCCTAAATGTACGTCTGGTATCCAAACAGACCCGCCTCAGAGAACCTCATTCCCTCCAAGATTGCTTAACATGTTTTAGTTCATGTTTAATGGGCCATCCAAAGTATGGCATAGTAACGGCTCCCAACATTTAAACGAAGCGTTACATATTATGTGATGTGCTTTCATTCTACCTATCCTTTTTTTCCGCAGCTTAAAATGTCAGATGAACAATTTTTCTATATTTTCACTCGAACTATAAAACCTTTACTGACTCCAGGCTTACTGGAAAAAAAAAACCGAGATAGGAATTACTAATAGGTGTATGTTTTTAAGATATGGTGACGAACGAAGAAGTAGGGAGAAAAGTAGGTCGCGGCGGCAGTCTTTAAGCAGCGAATGATGAGAACATGAGCTGCTCAAATGAGGCAGAACAATTTTATGAATGAACCACATCATGTGACGTCATGACTGGAGACGACTCAGTGTGGGCTAGCTGTGAACAGTCGACACCTACACCAGAGTATATAGTAGCCAGACCACACGTGATTTTGTGGGATAATTTCTCCTATCTGGGATAGTCGAGTGGGGGGAGGGACCCCGAACTTTTTATATTGGCAAAAACATCGAAATTGATGGCCTGGTATGATATTCAAACCTCCACAATTTCGTTTTAGGTGGGCTGTAAGAGGAAGGGATAATAATGTAGAATGTAGAATGTATATACAATACATAATCTATCAATGTTATGTGTATTTTATAATTTAAAAAATATAGATAAATATGTAACAGATTATGAAAGTAATACATAGTCAAAGGGAAAATGAATGACCACCTTTTTATCCCAACGTTTATTGTAATATCTACATGTAAATATCATTGTCCAGAAACAATCGAAACGTGTGTATACCTCTCTCTGTTAATTAACATTTATTTTAAAAAACAATATGTAAAACGAAGTTCATATGCGTAATGTTTGAACGGTGAGTTTCTTCTACAATGTAAATACTTTATATGATTTATGAATTGGTATCGAAAAATAAATGAATCTTGAATTGTTTGTTTACTTTGCATTTTGAAAATATGTTTGAATTGTTTTAGTATATTCTTATTTTGTACCTTATTAGTCGTTTTTCTTTGATACTCGTATGTTGTTTGTATATTTTATCATGTTTATATGTGATGTTTAATGGGTTTTTACTTGTATAGACATGGCCCCTTGGAAAATCAACTTTCGCTATTGAAAGGGCCACCCTGTATAAAGAAGACTTGAACGAATAAATAAATAAATGGTCTCAATTGTTTTCATAGTAGATTAGGATAAAATAATGAAGGGCATTTTGAAGAGCTGAACTTATTTTCTCATGCAATTTAATACTAAAAGATTGTGTTTTTATCGTGAGGAAAAGGAAAGAGGAAACAAATGTGTTGTCGTTTTCACTATGCGTAAGCTAGAATATTTCCAATATTGACACGTCTTCCGGTAAAAGTAGTGTTATTTAACATGGATATACTACCGTATATCTATGGTATTTAATAATCGATAAGAAAATTGTACGTGAATGCAAAAAAAATCTGCCTCTGACATGAAAAAAATACATGCAGTCGTGTGAGTCGTTACTATCATTAACAAATCAACCAATTACTAATCTTCTGCCCTTTTATATGAAATCTCATTCAAAAGCTTAAGCTAAGAATGTCATGAATAAGGCTTGTATTCCAGTGGCGTCATTGCGTGTAAAATGCGGCGTGCAAACAGAACTTACATATAGAGAATAAGTAACATGTATCGATCACAGCACCGTCTTTTTTCACCTTCAACAAAACTGCGCATATACTGGCCCAAACTGTATAGTGTATACGGTTCCAGTCTGTGAGGTAGGTAGTAAGTATCCTAGGTTAGGGTCGTTTTCTTTTGGCTGTTAAAGACACATTTGCTTGGGATTTTTTTTTTTTTTTTTTTTTTTTTATTGATTTTATTTCTGCGTTCAATAGCATGATACAAAATATAGTAATACATGTATTACAGATTAAAAAAAAATATATATATATATCAACATATTGTCAGAAGTTAACAATTTACTTCTTGAACACAAATAAAATATGTATACAATATGGAAAATTAACATTTTACAATTAACAGGATTTGTGAACGCAGGAGACCGTCATGAGCGATTTGCTTGATGTCGATGGCGGCCTCATGGGCCTTTTGACACTATTTTTTTTTAAGAAACACACTAACACAAGCATAAATGTGCCAAACACCATTTATTTAATGTACGTGAAAAGAGCAATGTAGATCAAATGCATTACTCAAGGGCATAAGTGCCGAAACAAGGATCGAATTCACGACCCTCGCATTTCCAAGAGAGTGTTCTCAACCACTCGGCTCCGACACCTCTATACTCATGATACTATCCCGGTATTCACTCGATAAGAGATGTCATCAGTCATTGAGAGCTAGGGGACTTCACTTGTACGACCGAAAGGTCTTGTCCAAGGATGAGAATCACCAAGCGCGGATCGGACCCAAAACCTCTCATAAGATAGCCAAGAGCCTAAAGTAAATTAACAATATACGACAGTGCTCCGATTGTTGTTGTGATGACTTCATGGTGCTAGGGAAAAGGCATATTAATGAGAAGTGGCGAGGAGTTATTTGCTTTAACAGCATAAACCACACCCTCTATATATGATATAGGTCACCCTCTCATGTGATATTTGACCTCTATTTTCACGCATATCGATCAGTCAGAGAACAAGGGGACTTACTAACCTAGGGCTATAATATACCTCCCACGTGGTAACAAAATTTATTTGTTCATATGAGTCTATTTCGACTTATTTGAAGAATTACGAACATCTCATGAACAGACAGAATGATGACATCATGTTAACAGCATTAACACTGGAAGGAGAATGTTCTATTACGTCACATCGCTGGGTATCGAATGGTCATGTTTGTGTGACGTCAAACAGCATTCTACGTGACACCGGAGGCCCTACATGAGAGCTGACGGAACCGTGCCAAGTCCATTGAGACGCTACACTCTGCAGGACGTCGTATTGGAAGTGACTACTGCTGGAGGGCATCCACGAAGCGAGCAACTCTCGTAAGCCATATTCCATACCCCAATCGGTTCTTCTTTTCGACTCCTGCGCTTCGCCGATATGACGAAACTCCTTTAGGTGCGTGAATTACAAGTTTCTTGATACTGAAACTTGATCCGTATGTGGCGGGCTTTGTTCTTATTCCGCGCTGCTTCCTTTTTTGCTTCTTCTTCTTCATCAGATATAATTCTCTAATTTCAGAACATGATGGTGTGATTTGTGTTACAACGGTTCAAAAGAATTACTTGCAACAATTGTGACAGTATTGGACCAGTGGAAAACGATCGCCCACCCACGTTCAATCCCCCGTCTACGTGTGACGAGCCATTCTTACCGAATTTTGGAAGTAGTGGCAAATTGATTTAAGAGGTTTAAAAGGTCGCCTGGCCCGTGGCTGTTTGATAAATTGATGATTTGCGGAAGGCAAGAACTCCTTAAACTGATGTGTCGAGCTATAAATTTACAATAACTTCACTAGTTACAGACATCCGACAGACATAAATAATTTTATGCACGCAACGGCGGCATGTACATCTAAATTTACATCTAAATTTACATCTTCTGGACTAGTTATACGGTCATCGCGTTTATTTCTGCACAGCATATTTACACGTCTAGGGAAATATAAAGTTTCGACGAGAAAAAAAAATCTGCTTCATCTCCTCCCTCTGGCTTGTGTGTAGGTGATACCGTGTCCGTGTGCATAAAGTCTTGTGCAGCAGTAAATCGTTTGAAGTGCTAATGATACAGTACCATTGGTGGATCCGGGGGGGGGGGGGGACTTCCGTCCCGTGCCCCCCCCCCCCCCCCCCTTGGAAGAAAAGTATGCATTTTGACCATAGACGATCCGCCATTTTCTCGATTGTGCCTCCCCACCTTTTTTAGAATGAAGACCTTTTTTTTTTGCTTGTCAGGGAATTATGGAGGGAAACTGGACCCCATACCCCCCCCCCCCCCCCCCCCCCCCCTAAGCGAATTTTGAAGGTCTGGCGAATTTTTCTTTTGTCTGGATCCGCCCCTGTACAGTACTATGGATATGTTATCCAAATTAACAACCATGCGACGATTTCCCGGTTCTTTCCCGATATAGCAACAATTGATACAAGCCTGTGCAACGTTTAAGTTTATCAATAAAGTATCCATTAAATTTGTCGTCATGAGTGTTTCTGCGAAGAAACGACCATAAATTACAATGCATTTGTGTCGTGAACTCCTTTACCGTGACTGCCTTTCAGAAATGGAAAACCATTTGCGATTGTGAAATCGGAATTGAGTTGACTTATACGCGGACATTGACCCCTAGTAATTCTTATACCCTGATAATGAATTTATGATAGAGCATTTTTCGTCAGAATAAGCATAACGCTCACCTTTGAAAAGTTGGGATGTTTTATGACGTTTGCATTTAAGCATACTTCCTCCTCATTAGTTCTCTTAAATCATTCGATTTCAAATTATGTTGATGTATAGTCAGGTCCAGGTTTCATTTTTCTTTGAGAGGGTAAGAGGAATGGCGTACGCGGGGGGGGGGGGGGGGGGGGGGGGGCTTGGACGTTCCAAGCGAAAAGATGCATTACCTTAATGTAACAAAGCCAGTTTATTTATTTGTTTATCCCTAGGCCTTTATTGATAGCAAGATACTACATTTTCTGTTCTTGAAGGGAACAATCACCTACACATAATTTGGTGGTACAGCTACTAAGTAGTATGTATCAAATCAATTAATTAAAAACGCTTTATTCGGCATTGTTTGAGTGAACTCTTGAGTGAAATCAAGATGTTTCCTATAGGTGAATCTGCACCTTCAGCAGGTCTTACAGAATTTTGTCTTCACCCAGTTTCGTCATCATCCAAGTAATTTATTAGGTAATTTTCATGTAGTCTTATAATAATAATATTACGCTTTAAATAGCGCCTAATACATTGGTGATGTGTCTAAGCGCTTTACAGATATATTATTACCCCGGTCATCGGATTCTGGCATGCCTGCACACAATGTATGCCCATTATCCACTCCCTGGGGAGTATTCCAGCAATGGGCATTACAGTGACGCTCAAATTGCTAAACAAACAACATTAACTTTCGCATCCTACCGGGTACCCATTTAACACATGGGTGGAGAGTGGCAAATGTAGATTAACGTCTTGCCAAAGGACGCTAGTGCTGCGGTGGGATTCGAATCCCAGACCTCATGGTTCACAGTCCGGGGACTTATCCACTGATCCATAAGACCTCTCTTAAGTTATATTATCATTTGGTCTAATAACCAGCTGCCCTACTTTTCGTCTCCTGTATTTTTTGCCTAATATGCAGGACTGGTCCTGTGGCAAAAGCCCCCTGTGGCCCTATGCCAACAGTTTCCTATGGGACCAAATGGGTACTGGGCCAGTTAGGTTAGAGAACCATAAACAAACCGACGACACGAGTGGCAATGGACAAAATACAACTGTACCAAACGGCAACTCACTTATTGGAGGAGCAGCTTGAAAAACGAATAATTGATTGTTATTTCAAAAGACCATTCACATATTTTTGTTTGCATGTTTCAGGCATACTTCACTACACTGATTGTTGACGACATCTTGGCCGTCGCTTGCGTAATCTAGCAACACCTCATTTCAAATACGAAAACATCGAATGACAAACATCAAAACATGACATTTGCAGTGGGAGTATCAGTAATGTTAATGTATTAAAATATATTCTCCAGAACTTATCTGAAGAAACAGAAAGAGGTACGGAAGATGGTAAAGCGTATTTTGGACTTGAAAAAAACTGAGGGAATTGAGCGAATTGGTGCAAGGGTCCGGTCAGCTTGAAAAACGAATCATTTATTATAACTTTAAAAGTTTCAACATGACCATTTCACATACTTTTGTTTGCATGTTTTAGGCATACATCACTACATTAATTGTTGACAACAGCTTGGCCGTCGCTTGCCTAATGTAGCAACACCTCATTTCAAATTCGAAAACAATATTTTGACATAACATGCTGTTTCTTGAAATCCGAGGTATGGACTGTTAAAGTTTTCTTCTTGAACGTTGTTTTTTGTTTTCTTCTTGAGCACTTTTTTTTCTTTCTTTCTTTTTTTCGGGGCCTGCAAAAGGGCACGTAAACCAACTCCTCATTTGGTGGATACACCGGTGTGGCAAGCGTCTTTCATCGTGATGATGGTGATTCGAGCCCCTCTTCTTCCACATTTTCCCTTTTCATTTTATTCTTTTAACGGGTGGGATGTAGGGTCGATAATCTTCTTACCATCAATCGTTGTAGGCCCATCCGCCACCCTGAGCCTTCAGGGTCTCGCCTTTCCTAACCTTCTTGTCTGAGAGCTGTCTCTGGTGTTGGAAGTGTCAAGTGTAATCCGAACACCAATCTCTTCTTCAAAACTTTTCCCCCTAGATGTTAAATCATCGCGAATTCATTGAAGATTTTTGAATATGTAGTCTCAGCTACCAGTCCCATGGTGTTCTGTTGTTACATTCAAATTGCGTAGCTAAGGAAAGAATCTTGCATGTATTTTCTGTCTTGGCTGAAATCTTCCTTTGACTCATCAGAAGATATGACGGAAAACGACTTTACTTCACTTATTTAAGCGTTTATTCATTGGTATAGATAATATGCTTAAAATATGAGCCGAATGGTACTCGATCTGGAGTTACAGCTCATAAATTTGATGATATATCCGCGGCATCATCTTTAATTTCCTATTGGAAATGGGAGATTATCAAACTTCCATGTCTGATCATGTTAAGTTAATTCTTATATTCGCAAAATTGTATTAAGATTTATGTGAGAACATGCCGTAAATGTCGCCAGTGTGCCTATTTATAGAACTTAATAAAGTTACATGAATATCTATTTTACGAGTAGCGGAACGGTCTACGTCATAATGTTCGGAGTATTCTGACAAAACTATAGTACGTAAAACATATTGCCAGAATTATAGACAGCGTTATTTTTATCCCCCAAATTTTGTTTACGAATGTATCATTCATGCATCGGATGTATAACACTTTATCACCCTTTTTAATATTTCAGGAAACATGCACATCCTAAGCAACACGATAAAAACTACTTTCGAAAAATAAACTCAAGACAATTTCAATAGCACTACCTATCACCTATAGAAATGTGCGAACTTTAAGATGGTGTATTACATAATCCGAACCTGATTTCTATGGCCAGTACAAAGGCCTTTGAAATTGCCGTTGAGTTTATTTTTCGAAAGTAGTTCTTATCGTCATGGAATCGTTGTACTCTAAGGTTGAACACGTACTACTTAAGAATAAATTCGGTCATGGCTTCCTAAATGAAAATAACATCTGGAGGAGACAAATTATAAAGATATTAGATTAACTACTAAACCAATGGTTTTAATTTTCTAGTGACATTTATAAAGACGAAACTGAGGCTGTCTGGTGAAAAATAAATCAGATCAATTATCAAATAATTCACACATTTCTAAGGATGAGGATGAATAGTATCACTCTTCCATCTTGAAAGTCTAAACATGTATTTTTTTTCTTAATCACAGATACTACAGAAACATTGCACAAAGCTTTAGAAAAGGAATTCATAAAAGGCATATGAAATTTATGAATAGAGGGGAATATAGTAAACATTTTTTCTTTTAGCTTTGTAGAGTTTACTTTCATATTTTCTTTTATGATTATATTTTTGATTAAAAATGTTGATTATTAAAGAGAAAAATGTATTCCTTTGCAGAAACGTATACAAAATTCGTGTTGGCCTAAGGCCTAAATTTGGGAAGTGATGTTCGCAATAGCTGTGAGTGGCGTGGCGTTCTAAGAATAAAATCGGAAAATACAAAGTTTAAACCATAGTTCCATGGTACTGAGTTCTCTGCTTGCATAGCATATGCTAGTATATGTCTCGCAAATGAATTCGTCTCATTTTCCAGACTACCATAAGACGTCTCAGCACGCGATGCATTGCTGTAGGCCTGTTGACCTTTGACCTAGAACCTTGACCTTGTTGGCTGTGTCTGAGAGATTCTCTTCGGATACAGACATCAATAATCTCTCTTTATAGGAGAAAAGTTGACCCATATACTTTTTCAGATGGAAATAAGTAATACTTAAACTATATAACGAAGGCTTCCGTTAGTAAAAATTTGATTTAACTACTGGATATGATGTTTGTCGAATTTGGTCTCACCATTACAAACTATCAATCTATTACTTGGGTAAAAATGTGCCTTTGATAGACAAGATGAAAATTTCGACCCTCATCTTGAAAGTCCATTATGTCTGAATTATAAAGTTAGAAACGTTACATGTGTAATACGATTTTTGTTATTGAAATATTATGCGGGTGAGAGTGTGCGTGCGCGCATTGTTGTGCGGAAAGAACCGAGGAGATAACAATCACCTACCGCCGATACGATGGTATGGCGACGGTGCGCGGAGTGTAAAATTACATAACTCTTATACCCCCATCTCACGAGAAGGCGGTTCCGCTGCGATCATCAAAAATCGACAAAGCGCGGTGGATCGTCTTCAAGCTTCTTCAATCTTCTTCAATCTTCTCCGTCGTATCTTGAGCCTTGCTGAAGCGTCAATGATCGCCACCATCTTCCTTGTCGCAACATGTTCAAAACTTCCGTAGCGAGAGCGCCGAGGTCGCAAAGCACGCCACAATCGTCTCAAGAGCGTATTAAAAGCGACATGTCCGTAGGTCTAACGTATCAGCATCGCCTTAAGCGTACTTCAAGCGCATTGGAAGCGGCTCCTCTCGCCGGTGCTTTCAGGCCCGTTCCCAAGACGATACTACCACGCTGCTTACGTTAACACGATGGACTCTTCCCACTTTATATGATGATCGCTTGAAATCGTTGCAACAGCCCAGCATGAGCGTATCACAGTCGCCCCTCTCGTAGCAGCACTGTAGCGAGGTCTTAATAAGCGTATGAGCCTCGTAATACCATCGTCTTGAGCGCAGAAGCAGCGCCCCTCATCGTCCTCGAAATGGGGCAAGAAGGCAGCAGCGTCGCACTATCATCGTATTACCATTGTCTCCAGCGCAGGTAGATCGCAGCGACGCTGCAGCGCAATCGCCGCGCAGGCCAAAAATGGAGTTGGAGGGCGATTCTGCCACGCTTTGGAAAATTTTCACAGATCGCCATGGTCGCCATGATCGCCTTTCTCGTGATATGGGGGCATTAACAAGCTTCAAGTAATATTGGAACCAGCCAAAGTAGTGACACCATTCTTCGGTACCGTGTCGCCCTTCTTCTCGTAAATGAGTACAGTCCACCATATGGTGTACTTCCTTATTCCACTTTATAATATAAACTGGAAGTCGACTTTAGAGCAAGCTTAAAAGTGGCCGATGTTTGCAGGGTTTATTATCTAGGGAAATATGCGGAATTCAAGTCTTACCATGTTTGTGCCGCATATGAAAATGAATGAGATTTCTGCGCCATTTTGTCATATGTGTCCCCATACCTGTATTTCAGGGGAGCGTTTCATCAAGCGTTTTGTCAGTGATTTTTACTGACAACTGTTATAAGCTACTGAAATCCTTGCATCTGATTGGCTGATAGCAAATTTGTCAGTAAAAAGAATATTATTGGGAGTAAACTGGGCCAGGTGCACATGTGAGGTTCGCATCGTTTAGACTAAATGTGTTCCACCAGCTTGTTATTACTCATTGTACGTGGACATATACCTGTCAGCCCTTCTGAAGTGCCTTTGATAGGAATATGTGTTTTCAGAATATGACGTTATATTTGAGATACTTAAATCATGGAAATCGAGTCTAACAATACAAGATAACGGTTACAGGGCACACATAGTAATTCATCCGTTAGCAAATCGTGCATGTGAGGCGGAGCATACTTAATATGATAAACATTATATTAATCATATAAAACCGAGTAACTGTCCTCTGTGAATTTAAAGAAGGTAAATGGTGTTTAATAGCCTTAGGGTTTTCGATTTTACCTCTAGGCCGAGGTGAGATTGTCTTTGTGAACTGTTAAAGGGTTTATATTGTCTCAATGTATTTCCACTGTTTTGGCCTCCTAGTCGGCGAAAGTTATGTTTAGCCGCGTTTCAGCCTTCACAATTTTTTCATAGCCGGGAAAATGTCCAAATAAGGCATCTCATTCAAGAGATTTTTTATTATGTCTCTAATCTGAGCATTAAAATGAATTCCACCTGAACGTTTTCAAAATATAATTTTTGATTACTATCGATTTAACACGTGAGCGAATGGGGGCCTGAATTTCTTATGTGAGCCCAAAGTTTGTGAGCCCTAAAAGTATTATAAACATTGATCTCTACAAGAGTAAAGTCCCTTGATAGATAGAGTTACGACATGGACGTCCTATTTTTCTGGACACAAAATGGCGTTCGAATTCTTTCTATTTATAACACCCAGGTGCTCATCGAAATTGAATAGAAATGTTACGTAATAGTGGCCCCAAAATGGCGTTCAAATTCACGGGTTGTCGTTACTCTTTCTATAAAGGGACGCGTTATTTTTTTCTGCGGCACAGCGGGCATGGTGTGTGTTGAGCCTACGGGAAGTACGTTCTTTCCCTTCTGAATAGTGTCTGCACGTGAGACTAGTCATGTTTCAACTTTCTACGAATCGACACACGCTGTCGAGGGTCGACTATGACGCCGGCCGCGTGTTTTTTTACCGTATCACTAACGCGTCAGAAACCCCTTTTTGAAGACTTTGAAAGAGACTACAAGTATCGGACTTGTATTTTCTTACTCAGTTTCACCTTATTTTTAAATATATTCCTCTGCCAAGATTCGAACTCGCGGTCCTTTCATCGATAGCGCACCAGATTATTCGATTGCACCATACAGAACAGCTGTTCAATTGCCTTGCTCGTTTTATCATATCCCTACAGTTCGTTTTCATGAATATTCATGCCGACTAGTCTTGACGGAATAAACCGTATTATGAGCAATTTGACGCATTATTCTGTAAATCAAGACACCTTAAAAAAAAAAAAAGCCCCAATCTGTGCCGCAGAAAAAAATAACGCTAAAGGGACTCTATACAAGAGGATAAACCAACGCCCTCTACGATTGGTCACCATGTTGGCGCTCACATATAAACACCGCCGTTGTACTATTTTAATACAAATTTATACATTTTTTTTAAATCAAATATTTCAGCACTGTAAAGTCTTTTCCCACAAATTAACATCATGTAAAGCCCGTATAATATACATGCTCTGTATGCTGGTTGTCCTGAAGCATTATCATCTTAGAAACACGTTTAGTCTTTATCATTGGGTGTGTGCGTGTGTGCGTGTACGTGGGGGCGCGGATGTGCGGACTTCTGTGTGTGTGTGGGGGGGGGGGGGGCTATGAGAAAGTTGCAAATGTGTTGCTTAGATGGTACCGAAATCATTTATTGTTTTTGTGTTTGTTTTTTATTGATAAGTTTTGTGAGTTTGTGAGACATTTTATGAGATATGTAGATCTTAACCAGGGTGGCGCTTCATCAAGTTTCTTGTCGGAGATTTTTACCGACAAATTTGCTGTCAGCCAATCAGAAGCAAGGATTCCAGAAGCTCATAACAGTTATTGCAACTTGTCATTGATGACAAGTTTTATGAAACAAGGCCCTGGACTCTTCAATATCAACAATGAAATATTCACTTCCTATGGAGTAGAAATTGACCTGTATTCATTACTTTTTATTAGAAATTTCAGTTACGGCAGTAACCAGTGTAGCTGCATTTCGAATTATCTCATCTTGGTCAAAAAAGACATTGACCATCGCCTTATTTTAGTTGGGATAACGGCCATGAGAAGGATAAAGTTTATTTCAAATTTGTAATTCAATTCAGACTTTTTGGACTTTTTGGACTTTTCCTGTTTAATAGATGAAGCTAAGTTTCGTATTCAAGGATGACAAGTGAATGAATGACAATAGTTTACGCCAGTCCGCAGCCCGTGCGAAAAGCGCTTCTTCTACGGAACTCGTATTCATACCGAATCGAGTTTTATGAATATTCATGAGGAGGAGGGTACGGTATAAAATTGCCAATTACTTCACTGTTTCTGGACGGATTTTTACAATTTTTATCACAAATGAAAGAAGAAGAATAATTCTACCAAAATCTACTTAAAACTTCCATTAGTCAGATATCTTGCTGCAAAAAAAAACCTTAGATCATTGGAATCGTGAAAGAATACTCTTTCAGAAATGACCAAAAACCTGATGATTCAGCTTTTATACGAGTCAGGAGTTAGGCAAGTTCAGGGATGATACAGATTATTTCCCATCCGAAATGAAATCGTGCCTAATGACGCAAGATGATTGGTCCGCTCACCAGCACGTCACACAAAGCGTCGTCTGCTCGATGCAGCCGAACGCGTTTAATGCATACATGGATATACTACTTCCACCTCCTTGGTATGTCCATCGACTCGTACACCTATACACACACGTAACTCCTTGGTACATGTACTTTCATGACTACACATATTTTATAAGCACAATTAGTGGGCTGAATTTGATGTAACATTGTACATGTAAACAATAGGCCTACTGTGTACCCTGCATTGATGATAAATTTTGTGTGAGCAGGGAGCTCTTCCACCTCCCTGCCCTGGTATTAGCGCTAATATTATAGGTTATTCATGAGGAAGGAGAAGATATCATTGCTAATACTTCATTTTCATCTTGGAAACCCAAATTTTGCAGCAGAGAAAACTAAAATAGTCCTAAAATCACTGAAAAGTTGGCGATTGTTGATGAATTATATCATCCTTACAGTTACATTGATTTTGGTGTACCTTTTACGCTATTGCAACAGTGAATGTTCGACGGGACTGAAGTAACTAACCACAGCAGCAGCTTGGAGCATTCCACACCGTTGCACCCGGCGTAGCGTACCGGACGTTCACCCCTCAGTGGCTTTCACGGGGTATTTTGTTCGGAAAACGTTTGAAAGAAAACCATATTTTCTTCGACAAATACATTTTGCTGCAAAATAATTTTCAATTCATTGTTAGCGCCAATAATCCAACTCAACGATCATCGACATCACTTAGATTCTAAAACTTTATACCAGTCAGGAGTTAGGGGGAAGCAAATAGAGGCTAAAATTGCTCCCCAAAAAGTCCTAAATTTCGTCATTTTTGGACGAGGTAAAATATATCCAAATCCTATCGAATATAGTCATGTTATATACCAAAATAAAGAGCGAAATGTCACGGAGAAGTTCCTTTACCATAGCCGAACGATTTCTGCATTATTTTCGTTTGAGAGATACCTTTTTGACCCATTGCAAATATCTCGCCAAATCTCACGCTTTCTCGTTTCGCGAGACTCGATATCCAGTGGAGAGGAAATCTCCGTAGGAATCGGCATTTTGGCTCATTAACGGCACGGGCTGCGGACTGTTTAATGTAATTTTTAAGAGAGGGCTTAGAATTATATAGTGGAGGTTGCATCTCAGAGATGAAAAGGAAGCGCATTCCACAATAGTATAGCACAATACTCAGAGAAATGTATACTTTCATGTCATTAAGAATTTAAACTGTATTGAAATTATTTTTAAGGCATTAATTCGGAAACTCAAAATTTCAGGCCTAAAACTGACACATTTAATACTTTGATTTTCAAAATATCTTCTATTTTGTGCAATTATAGATATGATACATAATAAATGCATTGCCAACTGTTAAAAATATATATATATATTTATAAAAATGAAAGAAATCTGATGCCTTTGGGAGTACAATGGTTGTGTAGCTTACATAAATGCTAAAGGTATTTTTCGCCTTAACCATCTTTTTTTTTGGCGTCACGCCACCGCGCATGAACATCTTCACCCGACTTGTTGACCTTGTAATTTGTGAAGGGCAGACTCCCCATGTCATATTTCTTGTGTGCATAAATCTAAGTGTGAATTCTGGAGCAATTTCGTACCCTACTTACTATTGTAGTAAAATATTTGTTGATGCTTTATAGGGGAACATCATCCGTCGCGTCGGCCTACCGCGGGTGATATACGAGGAGAAGTCTGAAGTTTTGCTTTGAAAACCAATATACCGAGGGCTGGTGACAATATAAACGAACTCAGGTATGTCGACCTGTATGGACCATTGAAATACAAATCATAAAATACGAGATATCACCAGCTGATTGGCGACATTCCTTTAGTAGGAATGTGCATATACTGAGCGCAGTTTCAAGAATGTTAAACGATGGATATTTTACACGGTTATCACGTTTTGAACGCATGTTTAGGCACGCCTTCCACAGTATAATAAACTGTGTCGATTGGAAGTATTCGCCCCCCTTTTTTTATTAAGTTTTTATATAACATAAGTAAGAGAGTTTTAGATAGAGAGAGAGAGGAGGGCACACACCTGTGGGAATTCGTGCGCGCGCGGGTGTGTGGGTGTGTGTGTCTTTTCTTTTAATGATTACATTTCATTCAATGATATTTTTGTTGTATGTGCCTTGTTTCAATGATTTTATTGATTGTAATTTGTCATATTCATTCAAGACGAATGTTCCGTTATATATAGAAATGAATAAAAACTATTGAAAACTATTGAAAAACAAAAAAAAAGTTTGTGTCTTTCTTTCTCTCCACATATTGGCTATGTATACGTTAATATATTATTGAGTTTTCTCCGAGGAATATCATTTTTATATTTCTATAATGAAATGCTGAAATGATACATCTTAGATATGAGATTAAATCAAAAGGACAATTCATTAACGTTTTCCTGACTTTGCATGGGCAACATCATCACAGATGAAAAATAGACTACAGCGAGTCACACCCTATTTAGTCATTTAAATGTGTAACATATTTTTGTTACTGGCTCGCCTACAGAACTATTTTTTTCTCCCTCATTTTTTTATTCAGTTTTGTTGGAATAGGCAAAACATGTGAAAAAAGTGTGGCCTCGTTGCGGTTGAAGACAAATTAGGGGTTTCGGAAAGCAAATCTGGAAGAAAAACTTGCTAATCGTAAACGGAAGTTTTCGTCTTAAGGGTCAATGTCAATTTTGTTTGAGGCTTTCATGAAAATAAACAATCATGGCCAAAGGAGATAAATAGGATTTGTCACTGAGTTTCCGTAGCTCCCTGTCTTTGACTCATCCCCGCCTGACTTTGTAGGGGTAAGATATGATTCGGTTCAATTATCAAAGCTCTGATTACACAGACGGATCAACTGTTTCCATGACGTAATTAACTTATCCCAAGTGAAAGGGATCCCCGGTGACAGGATTATATGAAAACGGAAGGATTAAGCGACAAACAACAATACCCACAGGAATTATCAGAGGACATCTTTTTATCATCTTGCCTGCTTAGACTTCGTTCTCAGTAATCAAAGAGGTGTCGTGTTAGGTTCATTATACTTTTGCAAATCTCCTCAGAGGATAAATGGTAAGGGGCGTGGTTATACTCTTCTCAGTATTTATGTCGGTGAGACGTATGAGGGAGGTTAGACATTTTTGAAGTTTTAAGATTGATTAAAATAGTAATCTAGAGATAATAATTATGCTTGCGAGCTTTCCTTTTCTGCCAACATAGCTGTCCGCATAATGGTTTCCAACACCTATTCATTCATTCGAACTGGTCTAGTGTGGTAATATTATCTCATAGGATGAACGAATTTCATCCTCGTTTTCTCGTTAATTTTCGAGACAATAGGCCTGTTTACTAAGTGTATTTAAATGTATGCATGTTTCTCTCCAGAATCCTTAGCTACCAACTATTTAGTGCACCTGATATGCATAATGGCATCTCTATGGATGGAATCCATTTTGCATACATTAGATGTTGCTATGTCGGGCAAGCCCTTTGGCAAGCTTTTTAGTCGTCAAGAGAAACTTTTGTTCAAGAAGTATGCATAGAAATTAGTAAACAGGTCTATTGACTACATGTTGTGGTTTGGGTCAATAACTTATAATTCAGAGCTCTAAAAAATATACCAGACGCATGAACAAAAAAACACAAATTTCGGCACACACTACGTCCTTTTTTGTTGACCATATTGCGTTTGATGCCAGGAATTAAAAAAAAAAAGGAATTAGCCTCAAAATCCTTAAATAAGCAACACTTTTCGACGAAGTTGCTAACCATGTACAGTGTTTTCAAAGACTTATACACCTTCTTAGACGATGCAGAACTAAAAGAAAAATATTATTTATTGTCAATTTGAAGAACACAATGTGATCAATTTAGCCCGGAAATAATTCCTGTCTTGAAAGGGTTAAGAGAAATACCCCAGTCAAAGCAAAAAGACCGATACCAGGGCCCCGTTTCATAAAACTTGTTATCAATAACAACTGCCTCATTTGTATGACAAATTCGCTCTCAGCCAATCAGATTTAAGGATTTCAGTAGCTTATATCAGTTATTGGTCAAGAATCGGTCGATTTGGAGTCGTTTTGCAGTCGGTTTGGCAGATGACTGAGGTATAAATGATAAAGACGAAAACGCGAGGGGGTGCTGTAGGCTCACCAACCACTTGTTGGCGAAGTCGCTGCCAAAGGATTTTTACCTTTCGTACTCACTTCTGACTAGAAAGTCCATACAAAGTCAGGAAGCAGTATGTTCATGAAATGGCAGTACAGACATTAAAATATTCTTACATGTGGTTGATTTATCATACTTTTTTCATATATCATTCTCTAAAAAACAAACAACAAGAAAAACTTTTTTTTTAAATTCAGGTAGAGATTATTGATCCTGCACATTAGACACAACACCCGTGTAACACATTCTATGTGGTTTTTCCGCCCTCTTTAGGCTTTCCATATGATAAGGATGCAACATTTTCCCGCGATTGCGATTTTCATGATTTTGTCCATCCCGAAGCTCCTGGAAGAACTTTACAATACTGATTAAATAAAAGAAAATATGCATCTTCCCTGTGAGAGTTCCTGCTTTCCCATCTACTTTTGAGCGGCTGCAGCCATGTGGGAACATGCTAACTTTTGTGTGCACTGTGTACCCCTTTTAAGTTCCGGTTTAAATTGTTTTATTATATTTCTGTTCATTCTTGTGTTTTACTCTGACGAGTGTAAGACGAAAAGCTTCAGAACTTCAGTATGCCTCATTAAAAAAAAATAAATACCGTAGTACTATCCTTATTAATAAATACTTCTCGCACTTCAAATTTCCTGTACTGCATGGTGGTCTGCCCCCAACCCCCACCTATGCTCAAATCGCCACTCACCTAACCCGTTGACCCTACCACATGTGATAGAGAACTCCTTGGCAACTTTGGATCACTCTATTTTCAAGCTGAATACCGTAACACAGTAAATATAAAACATATTAATGAAGACCCTACCCTAAGCATTTTAATTAAAGAAGCACGTTACGACAGTTTTTTTTTAATCAAGCCGCCAACACCCCCTCCCCAGCTTGTCCACTTTAAGATAAAATCAGAATGTCGTTTCCACTGCTCTTTGGTTAGCGGTATATTGAAGTTTATTTGACACCAGAGACAGAACGAACCCATTATTAATATGGACAAAACAGGAGTTTTTTTTTTTAGCTATACCTCTGTGTCTCTATTTAGCAAGGCGCTTCACTCTCGGACCGTGTCCATACGCAGATATCCCTCGAAAGTTTATACACGATTGTTCGTGTCTATATGATATGTTCGCCTGTGAAGAAACATAGCAAGGGGTCTGAATCCGTATGGACAGACATAAAACGATTATATTCATAATCATGGTGAAAATGGTACGTCTGGACAGGGCTTAGAAGGGACAGTCATAGTTGGGTGATTCACCCAAGGAGTTATCTATGATAACTCCTTGATTCACCATGACACGGCCAGATTGAGCAGTACAGCATCGTGCTGATATCGGCGTCAAGAAGGTTAATGACACACGACAGGCTAGTCTTTACTTTCAGTCCCTTAGAAAGTTCACAAGATAAATACTGACATAATTTATTTGAGTGTGAATCAAACGATACTTCTGAGTGAAATTATAATTCGCAGATGTATCGACATATCTGATTCTGAATCTGATCATATAATTTACATTTAATGTATATTTTTATATTCTCATTATGAACACAAAAATGAAAGACAATTACGTCACCAAAACGCCTATTGTTAATATTGCCGTCGAGCAGTGGGTCTGGGGGCCGTTAAAATGCAGTTATCTCCTCCATATAAAATATATTGACAACAATTATTCTCTTGATACTCTGTATATACCAAAATATAGTTCAATAATGCTTCTGTTATGGTTCCTTATTTCGCAAGACAAGATATAAAAAAAATCGACGATAGCGGTATAATCCAAAGCGATCCAATTATTGATATAGAAATGTCGCTAACGTCGGAACAATACAGTATCCTACATTCACCCTATTATAATCTGTGTGTATTTGATTTGCTCATCATATGGGACAGATTTGACGGAAAGTATATTTCTAGGTCATCCGTCCAGCCTTATGATGCCCGTCGGGAAGGTTGTCTGAACTCGAATATGTTTTATTTCATCTTTTCATGAGATGTCTTTCCTCTTGCCATTGCCACCATTTTGTCTGTAAAGACCCAGAAATCTCAAATTATTTCGCCAGATGAAAGAAAGGGCGATGCTCTACGGTCTACCACTCACGTAGGCCTGGTTGAAAAATTACCATGGATAGCCACGGTCAGAATGATCTCGGGTTATAGTTCCGATAAGTAGTTTTGCATTTGATGCTGCCTGATTTACATGCAGAAGTAATATGTGAGTCATATCTGGAGCATTTCATGTCCCTTTTTTTATTTTCAACCTCTACAGCAGCCCAAATGACAATTGTTCTAGAAAAGAAAAAGAAAATGAACAAAAAATTAATAGTGGTTAAAGGAAAATATAAAGAAGAGCAAGACAATACAACAGTAAGAGATAAAAGCAAAGGCGTAGACAGGATTTCTTGAACGACTCGGTGGAGCGTTTCATGAAAGGAAGTTGTCGGATATTTTATCCGACAACTGTTATAAGATACTGAAATCCTTGCATCTGATTGGCTGAGAGCAAATTTGTCGGATAAAATATCTGACAAGTCCTTTCATGAAACGCCCCCCCCCCCCCCGGGTCTAGGCTTGGATCATGCCAGATTCTGTGTGTAGGTAGCACGGTACGGAATTTAAAAATCAAAGACCCCGCCCTCTCCCCTGAAAATAAAAAAGTTATTATCATTACCATTCTAAAATATATATAAGCAACAAAAATTAGCTGCCCTCTCTCTTCGCTGCGACATTGCCAGCAGTTGTTGCATGAGAAGTTGCAGGAGTGGTAGTAGCAACAATGGCAGGAACTGGTGCCTGAGCAATCGCTAGTACCACAGAAACTCAGTGGTGGTGGTCTTCGAGTACTTGATTGCATGAGGATATCGATCAGGGCATGGAAGCATAACGCCCAGTCTCTATAACGTTGGATTTTACATGAACTCGATAGAAGTATGTCATCCCAGAGACTCCGCGAAGAGTTGAGGTCCCTTGTGCCAGCCCCACTCAGTAATAATAAATAAACAAGCGCAGGCAAAATCCAGACATTGGAATAGTTAGAAGTGATCGGAATTCACTTAGCTGGTGGCGGAGGAGATGACAGAAATCGAGAAAGATCAGAGCAAGAGAGAGGGAGAGACAAAAGAGATAAACGAAATGGGCGCACGCGAGATTATCGGTCATTGGGAAGAGAAAGCGATGGAAGGAGACAGAGAAAAAGAAAGGAAGGAGAGAGCAGGAAAGAAAGCGAGACTCATAGCTGGTCTGGTAGGAATAAAGACAGAGACAAAAAAAGGAAGAAAAAAAGATTGAGAGATTGAGGTAGCGAAAGACATTGAATACAATTGCACACGGATCAATCGGCTAACATTGGACAAAAAGGTTTCTATAATTCAAAGTTATTTGATCGTTTACCAGTAACGTTTAACATGTTGAGAACTTATTAAGAATTTGAAGATCTAAATTCCTGAAATTCAACTATGAATGCCTATTACCACATTATATGAGCAAATATTAAACGAAACCCCGTCCCCATCCCCCCCCCCCCCCCCCCCCATCTCAGTCATGTGCATTGCCCTCTAGGGTAGGATTTATCATTTTATTTCATTGAGCATATTGCCTATCATGGTCAAACCTGGTTGTTGTTGTTTTTTTAATATGGAATAATTTTTAATATATATCCTCCACAATCGTGATCTAGGCTCGAGTACAAAAATAGATGTTTGATGCAGAAAGACAGCTCGATATTTAGAAAACGCAAAGTCAGTTAATGAAGAACAACAAAAAAGTCAGTCTAATGTAACATGGAGGTGCAAACAATTGTAGAATAGTTTAGTACTTTCAGAGAGTTGCCAGTTATATAAAAAAATAATGACCAAGAGTGTATGTAATAACGACGAAGACGAAGCAAAGTTTTTAATATCATTGGCTTGCAATTTTGCCCAGGTACGTCCAATGTCAGTAGTCTCGAGCAAGACCCGCCCCCAAAATGATTTACAGACAGGAAAAAACAATATTTAATCACATTGGTGTTCATGTATGGTTGGTTTTAGATGGAGCAATTGTTTTTGTTTTTTTTCTAGTAGTAGCCCACCATTGTGACTTGGTACTAATGATTTAGTAGTTGAGAGTTTTGTTGAGGCAAATGTTATATATATAAAGTCCACGTGTTGGAGTAATATCAAATAAAAAGACCAGTAGACATTTCATGCTTTTTTCTCCAACTATTTTATTTTCTCACGAATTTTCGACGATCCTCTCACCGTCTTTGTCAAGTGAATAAAACGTCTTTGTCATACGTTTTATTCACTTGACAAAGACGGTGAGAGGATCGTCGAAAAAATATATATATATATATATATATCATCATTTCCTGATGAAGGCCTATGGCCGAAAATTCGAATTTTTTCATCGTATACGGACTTTTCATTCCTTTTATATATATATATATATATATATATATATAAAAGAACAAGACCAGTAGACATTTCATGCTTTTTTCTCCAACTATTTTATTTTCTCACGAATTTTCGACGATCCTCTCACCGTCTTTGTCAAGTGAATAAAACGTATGACAAAGACGTTTTTATTTGATATTACTCCAACACGTGGACTTTATATATATATATATACGTATACATGTATATGTATTATTTTCCCACTTTATTTCTTTGTCCAAATAATAATAATGTTCAGTGTTTTGGGGGTTTGGGGTTGTTTTTTTTTTTTTTTTTTTTTTACATAATTATCAATGCATCCTTGCCGCTCCCAAAGGGCTTTTGATTAACACACGGTCTCTAGCTGCTTGATAAGGTACCGAAGCTTTCAAGGAATTTCTTCTTCTGGGTCGAGTGTGGCAAATGCAGATTTAGATCTTGCCAATGGACGTTAGTGCTGTGTCAGTGTTTCGAACCCTATACCTTGTGATCAGCTGTCCGTTGACTTAACCACTAGACCATTACACCTCTCATTATTTACCACGTACAGTTCCCTTTTCAAGGTACATATATCGTGTCAACATTATACAGTCATTGAAAACCAAACAAGGAATTTACATAATTCTCCCCTTCTCTCTCCATCACGCATACACTCATGAGCGCATCCCACATAACACTCGCGCACACTTCATACTTCTACCTATCCTCTGCTCAGTTATTATTTGCTTCATGTTTCATAATCGATACAACTACCCTTCATTTTGGAATAAAAAAATGACATTCCATTAAAAAATAAGTCTTGTAGGTAAAGCAATCCTCGTACATTGGAAGCACATATTATTCAATAGATTTGTCTTCATGTGATGTCTTCGAATGGGTGACTTACTGGCACTCCTTCACCTCATTTTTCCTAGTATGCTCTTTGCTGTCAAAATCAGTTGGACGTTGAGTTGTTGAAGTTATGGACCACGTCGTTAAGAACATTTGGTAAAGCTTGGATATTCCACCCCTCGATGTGTAACGAACCGAAAGTGAGCATACTTTCCCGTTTTAGAAATCTCCCACATTCTCATATCTGACCAAAAAACAACTTGTAGAATATTTACCCTCATGTGGGACACAACTTCTTATATACCCTGTCTTTCTAAGAGTAACAAGACTGGACACGGTTGTACGACTGGATGCCGGACCCTTCCAAGACTACGTACGCACTCGACATCGTTTCGTAATTGTATCTGCGCGAGGCGTGATCGCTCAAGCCCTCGGAGAGATGGGAGCGCGCCATTGAGCGGAGGCCACCCAAGCCGACCGCGACCAAACAGCTGGGGGTTACGCAGACACTATGACATGAACAGCTGATTTGGCGTGGTGCGCGCCTACCCAGGGTCCTCTTTCCAGTCATGTGCTAGTCTCAAGACGTAGACGCTTCACCGACAGTATAATGCCTGTTGCACACGAGGCGTCAGCTGCTGACATAGGACTGCGTCAACGATTGGCGCTGCCTCTTGACGCTCTACCTTAGAGTGACATAGTATGGAAAGTAAATGCGAAATGGATAGTGGAAGGTTGAACATCTGGCGCTTTCGCTCATTGCTGCGATATTAGTGCATGTAATAGCACGGGTATTAGCGCAGTCGAAATGACGTGCCGTGTGCAACGAGGATTGTGCTACCAAAATTAATAGGCCTTTAAAAGTGAGTACCCCGGCTGTTGCTAAGTCGGGCAAACGTTATAAATGCACAGTGCACTTCGTTGAATTCCCCTACCATGTACCCAAATACTACACTTGGTACAAGAGTTGTATGTAGATTAATATCTTGCTAAAGCTTTTGAGTAACTCTCCTATTTGGTGTGTACTAAGAATTTCATAAATATTTTTTTTTCCCCCGAAGAAAATATTTCGTCGTACCTGTACCCTACATGTATCAATGGACCCATTTATTTTACACACTCCTCTACGAAAAATGGTCCGTAAGAGAGTTACCAATTCGCGTTTAATAGAACGCAACTGTCAACAATAATAACTTTCTTATTCTTATTTCCCTAAACTTTGACTGATCTATTTTGCTCATGTTCCTGCTTTTAATTAAACAATACCAAGTTATTTCCAGGGTTGACTGCAATTATAAAAGGATATTTTTTTCTTCGGCTTTGTAAGTTTTAAATGAGTCTTGAGATACAGACTATGCACATACCCTTGGCGATATGTAACATGTTTCTCTACATTACGATGTTACAATATTTTTGACATGGGCTCAATAGTTTCATTAAGCTCAGGTGGTCCAAGTTCAACCAGTCTGCTAGTCTTTCCATGGCGAACTTTTTTCCGCCTATTGGCTCTCATCGTGTCTACAAGACACAGATAAGGGCTGAAATGCATGACATCTCTTTGGTATAGGATTAAGACATTAAAGGAAGCATTGTGTAATTAAGTTAGAAGTTAGAAGTTATCATTTCTAATCATTATGTTATTTTAAACACTACTTTAAATCTAAGACAACCTCTTGAAATGGCGTAAAAGTTTTTAGATTTCTCACTTTGGGCTTGACCGGTCGTGTGAGCTATTTATCTTGCCCAAATCTTAAAATCCTATACTTTGATGAAATGAGTTTATGTTCAATAAATTTGCAATCATTCCAAAAATAGAGCCGTTATTAGAATTTATCAAATTCTAGACAAAAGACGAAGACTACGACAGTTGCAGGGAGTATTAAATGAAATCGACTTACCGTCACATTCCTTTGTACCATACAAGTGTTATTTTCGTAATGTCATTTTGATTCATTCATCACAGAAATACCACTCATGCTAGAATGATTGAGTTCCGGAGTAATATCATTCGATTTAATAGCAACTCCAATTTCTGAAATTTTACATCTTTCCTTCCGAGAGTAAAAGAGTGGACCTAATCCTCTTCTTAGGTCTCGTTTAGTCACCAGTGCTGACTTTATTTTTCTTTGTGTTATCACCAAAGTGATTAATTCTATATGTTATATTTCTATACAACATAAAACATATTCTTATGAATTCGTCGTTTGAGTAACTTATATATTATACATCAAAATATCATTTTAATCCATTCGATTATGCTTCCCACAATTCCAGAAATGTTTGCAGTTGCAATACCAGGTATTCGTCCTTGTAAGTATAATACTAATAATGGCCACTTATATAGCGCTTATATCCGTCACGCAATGACGCTCATGAGCTTAGATGTTGTTACCCCGGTGATAGCAGGGCCGCCAAAGTAAATAGCGCTCAAGCATATCAGGTACCCATTTACACCTGGGTGGAGAGTGGCAAATGTAGAATTAGAGTCTTGCCAAAGGACGTTAGTGCCCTGGACGTGTGGGATTCGAACCCCGTACCGTGTGATCTGCAGTCCGGTGACTTATCCACTAGACCACAACACCTCTACCACGATAAGTTTTCCCCGGGTCATGGGAATGAGAAAAAGGACTGTCGATAAGGGTCAGGGGCCGTTAACCCCTACACCCCCTCCCCTCCATTATGAGTGCAGACCTCGTATTATCAAGAGACCACTAGCCCACGAGACCGACAATGTTTGCCTTTTCAGAGGTGTTTTTAGACCAACGAATTCAGTCTAGCGGGTCTCCGGCCGTCAGTCAAATGAAATGTCTCAGTCCCGTAAATGCCCACCCCTCCATTATACATACACGATGACTTATTCGCACCAGAACCAAAGACCTTGCTGTTTGGAAACATCTCAACTTCTACTGTAATGTAATTGTTCTAAATCAGAAGCCATACTTTCCAAAGGCGGATCCAAATGGAAAAATCCCCCCCCCCCCCCCCACCGAAAAACAAAAAACAAAAAACGCCTCAAATTGACTAAGATAATTTTGTGGGATTGATCGATTACCTGACTGCTAAGAAAGCATGTGTATGCTTGTTAGTAAGCAACCAGGGGACCGACGGCTTTATGTCCTCTCCGAGGATTAGTCAACATGGAAAACAAGTGAATAAAATGGTGAGGAAGGGAAATGGAGAAGAGGGAGCAGGAGGAGGATGGTGATGAGGAGAACGATTAAGATGTTCATGATCATGATCATGATGCTGATGATGATGTCGATGACGACAAAGATGAACATGACGAAGGCAACAACGCAGAGCTACTTTTCTGGTTTACCACTATATCCTCACGATCCACAATAAAGAATAGAGCCCGGCTACGCCGCTGTTGCCATGTCGATTTGACTGTGAAGACGAGGGTGGTCCCCACTTTTCAACCAACTTTGACGTCTATCAGTGGAGATGTGAACAACCCCAGACGGTCTGATGTCGCTTGGTTATACCCACTACTGCGACAGTCATATATCATCATCATCATCCGGGTGTCTAAACATTTTAACAGCGAACAGGAATTGAACAAACAAGTTTACATTGGAGCTCCGAAGGAGGCGGTGCTCGCACTTGAACATGTTGAAGGTGAAGTTCACGAGAGTAGCGTGAATGAGATTAAGGGAGGAGGTGCGCTCCGACTCCAGGTTCAAGTTGCTTTAAACAACCACAGGGTGATCTAGGAGACTGCGTCTTGCTGGGGGTGGACATTCTTTGCGAAGAATAAACTAACATTGGTGGAATGACTATAAATTTGAACGCTGTACCGTTGAAGGTTCATACATTAGGGCAGGGTCATGTGCCCAGGACCTCCCCCAACCGAACGACGGATAAAAAGAAACGGAAAACTTAGAGAAACGTAAGAGAGAATAAAAAGGGAGTGGTGGCAGTGCTCCTCAGTGATCGGGCCTATTCTACACCACTGGGTTTATATTATATTAAAAACTTTTTTAAATATATGACAGAGGAGAAGAAATGTAAAGGTCATACTTTCCTCAATTTGACAGAAATAAATTATTTCTTGTATCATTCTAATCATTTATTAGAAGTACAATGTTTGGAATGTTCCACTCATTTCATGGGTGAGATTTGAGGTTTCCTTATCATTGAGCAGTTCATGACCAAAGCGAGATTTTAAGAAAAAAATGTGAGTGTAATTATAAATTTCAAGCAATTTAATTCTGTTTTTGTTAATCATATTTCTAAAAGAAGGAAATATGAGTGATTGAGGCAATCCACTGTCATGACTGTTTACCCCTCGAAAATCTTTCACGGAATCTATAGAATTATTTGGAAAGGGGTTTGGCAACAGTCATTTGGAAACTAGTAAAAAAGAAGAAAAAAGACGGAGCAGGCGTATATAGTAGGCCCTTCCCAATGAAGGCCCTGGAAATAACCAACCAGACCTGAAATGGGTCTATACGTCATAGCCATTTTACATTCCAACTCTCTCTCTCCGTAGGGGATCCCCCCCCCCCCCCCCCGTCTATCACTTGGATACGCCATTAAAAAAACCTAATCATTATAAGTTAAACGACCGGTCGGATGATTCACTGGCGTAGCGCGGGACCAGCTATTGAGGGGGCACTGGCATCAGTATAGGGCACATATCTTACTAATACTTGATTAATTGAGGTTGACGTGAAATACCTCTCAAGTTTTTAATGTGAGTGGACCAGGTCCTGCTGATTATTGCGTATTGGCATTTGCAGGAGACTATTCCGACCATATCAACAGTAAGAACATTCCGCACAAATCTTGGGCTGGGCAAGAGACTGTGGAGAGGACCGCCGCACCAAGACTTGAACTTGTCCCCCAACTGCTCGCTAGATCTAGTCTACCAGCTGACTTCGGGGCTCTGACACCTGTTCAAGTTACCCACCTCTCCTCCCCAATGTTTCCTTTTGTCTGGGACCGAGGAGGAAAAAAGGACTCTGATGATTTAAACATGACACTGGTTTTATAGGCAGGCTACAGCGCTCCAGCATACTTTTTTTTTTACATGTGGTCAGTCTGGGGCAGTTGAGCTTTACTGGCCGTCTTGGCAGTATCATCGTTCTTAACCCATTGGCCGCGGGAAGCGGGTTGTCCCTGTATTAACCCCTATGGGAAAGAGATTATCCAGTAGTCAACGGGTTTAACTTTTTTTCCTTGTTGATTTTGAATGATATCGAGGTGTTCACCCGATAATTTCACTGCCATTTTCTTTTGTGATTATAAAGGTTCATAGGTCCGTCCTTTTATTTGTGAAGCTTTTTCTTAGGAGGATACGTGCATTTAATAGCTAGCTTAAACTTTATTCCAATCATCTCCTTTGTTACTTTCAGCCACCCACTTTACTAAGTGGTAAAATGTAGACAGGGGTTTTATTTATTCTTTTATTTATTGATTGATATTTCATAGGAAATAGGATGAAATAGTGGAAATTTAAAGAAAGGGGGACTTAGTGTGTGTGTGTGTGTGTGTGTGTGAGAGAGAGAGAGAGGGGGAGCAGAGACAGAGGGGGGGGAGCAGAGACAGAGGTAGGAGGAGAGGAAGAGAAAGATAAAGAGAGAGAGAGAGAGACGGGAAGAGAGAGAAAGTGAGAGAGTGAGAGGAGGGAGAGAGAGGGGGAGGGGTGCGGGAGGGGAAGACAAAGCTAGAATGAAAATGATCGGGGTTACTGAGTACCGTCTATAAAATGTAAACATCAAATTCTAAATTTATCGAAAAATTCTTCCTATAGCCTCCATTTTGAGACATTTCCCGACCATGTCACTCCATGATTTAACCGATCGCATGCCCTCTCCAGTTACGACGCCATAACTCTGGCAATACTGCAAAAATGAAATTAGAGGCTCGTCGCAACTATAATGCTGGGATGCACGTCGTTTTTCTGACGGGAAAAACCAAATTTGGATGAATAAACACCATAAAATGACAAGAGATATAACCGTGACCTTTCCCATATACTACAAGTAGTACCAGGAAGCGAATGGTTGATTAGAGATTTGTAATAAAAAAAGATAAAAGAAAGAACATTCAGTGAAAATTAGGCACTGACACTTTCCAACAGTGTCCTTTCTTTTCTCTATTGTTAATATGGTTACGTGTTTGGGTGTGGGTAAGGATAAGGGCGAACATTCACTCGTTTGTGTGTTTGTTGGAAAAGTAGCCAGATATTGGTCTGTTAGGTAGACCGCTGCATCTAAAAGAATTATCATGGTGGATGTCCCCCCCCCCCCCCCCCCCCCCCCCCCCCCCCCCCCCCCTCGCTGTAGCGACACTCCTGCACATATCCAGGATTTTGCGCGGGAGTACAATTCCGACAAACTTTCACAAGCCAATGCAAAATTATCACATTTTTAAGTTCTGTTAAGGTCTAACTTCTGAAAGTAAGGCAGTTGGGGGCATACGCTTTTGAGTTTTGTTGTTAAATGATGTACGATATTGGCTTTAGGTGGACAAGGACCGGTTGCTTGCCCACCCCTTAGATAGAGCTCTGCCAGTCCGAGCACCTAACGTCTACAATCGGTCCGCTACGCCTGATCACGGACTCTTGCACGGTTTTCGTGCGTGTAAACTGTTTCGTCACCACCCTTGTTAGTGACCTTCAGAGTGGCAGTCGAAAAAATTTACCCTACCACGGCCAAATGTGGGTATCGATATTGCCATTTACACCATGACAATGCATATGGCACCAGGGTTGTCGATACATCGATTATTATGTTGCTGGGACCACCACCATAACAATCATCACCATAGCCATTAACACAATACGGAAACCAATTCTCACCTTTTTTTCTAAGAAGCATACTCCTCCCCTTCTATTTTGTAAAATCACATATTTATCATTATGTTGTAGTTGAAGGGTCAGAATGGTATGCACACACTATCACAAATCTGGGAAGTTAGAACAAGTCTTTTAACTTCATTATATTACTATTTCATGGAAATTAAGGTTATGTTTATGTATTTACGAGATCATAACGCCAGCTATACGATTGTAGCTGTGGCAAATATTTTCATTTCATTATCAACCTTCCACTATAATATCGAATGAAATACCATACTATTTTGCTAAATAAAATGTTTGAATAATATTGTTCGTAATTATATGTTATTTTTGTTAAGTGTTAAGTAATTTTGATATATTTACGCAATTTCTTGTAAATTCGTCGCAATCCGGCTTTGCCGCAATGATGCTTGTTTTTTTTTTAATCACTAAACCATTTATCTATCTATCTATCTATTTACCTCTTTTCTGAAGAAAACTCAGAGCTGAGCTTAACTTTGCACCTGAATTACACATGGAGTGAAATACTGTGACGCATTAACACTTATGGCGTGTTGCAATCAGAAGTTGCAATCAATTGCAAATCCCCCTGCCCATTTGCAATCGATTGCAAATATGATACATGTATTTTAAATGGAAATTGCAATCAATTGCAAGACTTGCGACTGATTTGGGGGATTTGCAATTGATTGCAACTTTCTTGCAATACCCCCGGTAATGTGCCATTGTGCCATTTGGCACTGATTCTACTCACAAATCCCATAGGAGAATATTTAGGTGACAAACAAGAGTTAATGCTGACCCTGATGTTTTTATCGCACCATATGTGACGCCATATTTTGATTGCGTTCATAAAGTAATAATGATTTTTTTTTACCATGCTGCCCCATGATACCGATTGCATTTAAGGAACAAATATAATGGCAACAGAGGAGATCTCTCGAAATCAATCTTATTAGAAATAACAATGATAATCAGAATTATCATGATGATGTCATTTTGAAGCAAACGATCTTATCAATTTTGAACTTTACCATAGCTCATTACATTTACGCTTATCATCCATGTCACTGGATTAATATTCATCCGCGAGTGTATTTGAATGCTTGATGTGTATCAGTTCAATATCCCTGTCATAGCTGTATCATAATATGCATGCGTGGAGGCATAGCACTGGCAAACATGGTAAACATTTTAAAAGCTTCATTTCTCTCCTGGGTACGGACAGGTATGGACAGGTACGGACAGGCAATATTGATGTGAGGCCTTGTCCAGGAACGAGGTGTGGATACACCTACATGATCTTAACACCTCTACATATATTTATTACCATACTGATCGACATCGTTTAAATACGATCACGACCTTGCGATCATCATTATTTTGATCTTCAGTCGATCGATCGACATCACCACCACCATGACCGCCAACCAAGCCGTTAGTGACAGCTATCAATGACCACCTTACTTTCGACATGTTGTAAAAAGACAAACCTGTCAATTCAAACACTTTGCTGAACCCCTCGGAAACTCGGCGGTTGAGATTTTAATAACGAAGAAGGTTTAGGTTTCTGACACGGCCTATCCATTCCGATATGAATCTTGGTGGCATTAACGACAAAAATCCGGCATAAATCACCCTCCAGGGTACTCTCTCGTGTCTTATGAAGCAATTAAATGTTCATTTGTTTCTTGTATTTTCAAGCCCTGTGAGCTTAGTTTATTAGTTTAGGGGAAGGATTATCACTAACTTTATTTATCGGACCGTCCCAGTCTGTATCAGTCTTAATAAATGCAACAAAATATCGAAATGCTCGTTCCACTAAAATACGAGCAAATGCCCCTCATAATTTCTAGTTCTGTTTTTTATTTAATGATTAAACCTCTTGTTTTGGACCGTATAATAAAAAAGAAATAAAACTATTTTTACATTTGGAATATATAAAAATTACATATTTACGAAATATATGTTGTAGTCGAGATGTGTAAAAAGGAGATTGGAAGTGCAAAGGTTGTGGGTTCGAACTCCGACCTGCCACCTATGCCTTTAAGCAAGAAATTTATAAAGTAACATTGGTTTTTCTCTACACTTAAATGGGTACCAAGTAGGATGCGAACGTCATGCTGTAAAACTGGCAATTGCTTGAGTGCTCCCCTACGAGTGGAGATGGTGCAAAAATAGTGAGCGGCAAGCTATCGATTGATGAGCGTGGCAATACAATTGCCGTAAAAAGCTAAGTTACATAGTGCATGTATTTAGAACTGTATAATTCCACATTATAATTGTATGTAATATGCATAGTCATGAGCGGAAATATGCAGGAAATTCTTTTCATCGGGGGGGGGGGCATAACAATAGGCCGCCGCCCCCCCCCCCCCCCCCTTGATGAAAAGAATTGCGTAACACATCTCTGTGCACGGTAGGCCTACTCGGTACCGCCATCAAAATGGGATCTGATATTTCTTGTTTGTATCATTCATTTGCTTCGGGTCGTAACATTATCACCATTGCTACGACAACTGCAATGCACCATCAACTTCATGACCACTCCTGCCAGCTCGACCACTACCGTCACCATCATCATCCCCATCACCGTCACCATCATGATCAGGGCCGTCACCAACAACTTTACAACCACAACCATTATCACTAGTGCCAACAACTCCACCACGATTACTTCAAATCAACGTTTTGGCTCAGTCGGTTCTGCTCTCTTTATTACTCTTTATTACTCTCTCATTACTGCAATCCCTCTAATCAAAACTACCAATACCATCCCAATCACTGCAATTATCATTGGTGCCACCATCCCCACAATCACTACTGCCATGCCAAAATTTAAATCACCACAATCACCACCACCTCCATCAGGAATCACCACATTAAACAACCATCACCATCATCATCTTACCACCACCGCTACCATCGCCATTATCGCCATAATCTCCACACTCACTATCACCACTACAGTCATCACCACCATCACTGCCACATTTATAACTGCATTCCCAATTTATGGAACACGCCACCACCACACCATTACCATCACCCTCGCCACAATCGTCACTGTCGACACCCCAATCATGATCATGGACTAAACCAACCACCACTAGCAGAATTATCATCTTTTACTATATATGATACGAGTAGCCATCCAATGGAGGTATATTTGGGTGAACGTGCGTGTGCGTGTGTGTCTGTTTATTGTCATTACTGGTTATTCACCAGTCTATTGTTTTCATTTTAACGAGGCGATACCATTGCCAAGACTGTGACGCCACCGAGCAATGTAACATCTTTTCTGATTGCATCGAAAATTCTTTGATATATTTGAGAGATAAAAACTAAAATAGATGATATTAAGAATTCATTGTCACCTTATCCGGTCCATAATTAATATGAACATAATTTTTCATAGTTTAATTTTAAATGTGCATTATCATAATGAATTACAAACATACTATTATGCAGGGGAAGACACCCTAGAGCATTGACTTTCCTGGTATGAAAAGGCTCTCCGCCATGTCATGTCACCGTACATCTCGTACATGATGCTGATCAATAATCAATTCTCTCTCTCTCTCTCCCTCTCTCTCTCTCACTCACACACACACACACACTTTCTCTCTCTCTCTCTCTTTAATATTCTTTTCACACTGCTTCTTATAACTAAGGCTTTAAAAAAAAAGTGTGTCAGCCCGTATGAGTTTTTTGGGCAACATAATGGCGATTATGATTAAAATAATGATATCCACATTAGCCAGTGGAAAGCTGTCGATGGTATATCCCCTCAACGGCACCGAAATCATAATTATCATCATAATCGTTTTACCTTCAAGTGAACCCGCAGATTCTTGATGGCATATTTTTGTTGGCTCTCGTCAGTAACAAATATAAAATATCTTTTCCCATGGACCTCCATTGATTAATAATACGCGCACGGTGAACAGGTTTACCCCCTATGTTACTTGTAATCGAAAGATGTTGCCATCGCCAAAGAGTTAAGGGATTTCCTTCGTAGGCCAGCTTCTTGACACCCTTTGCCGTTCAAATGAGTTATGGTGGCATTAACGACTAGATATATCGCCATAACTCGATAGTCATTTTTCTTTCATCAATACACACAAAGCTGTAACGTAAACTGTTTATTTGTTTTTATTTGAGGAATATTTCAGCTATATTTATGATACGTCACACAAAACATTCCGAATAATGCTAGTGTAACAGCGGGTATACGGTTCCCTTGGTGGATTCGGTACCGTCAACAAATCCGACGCCACCGGCAAATCTTGTCCTACCGACGAAGTTAACATCACTAAAGCGGAGCCTGCCTCGACTTCTATTATGTTCTATTCTATAGATCATAACTGGACCAAAACCGTATTTGCCGTCACACCAATATCGACAGACTCTTATTTTCATTTCTTTTACCTATTCATTTCACACAAGAACATGAAGCTCTTAACTCTATCAGTGCCATAGTTTTAAAGTCCTTTATCAAATCAATGATGACTCCAATCCCCTAATACCCGTGGTATTGATATCTTCTTTTCAGTACCTGCACTTAACTTAATGTTCCTCCTCTTTCCCCGCCCTTTCCCTTCTTTTTCCATCTTTTCGCATTTCTCATGGCATACCCCCCCCCCCCCCCCATTTTAAACATTTTCATGATTAGATGCGTGGTTCGAAAGCACGAATAAAACAAAGATTATCTGTGATAAATGAATTTGATATCTTCGTCACAATTAGACTGCCCGTTCAATCTCTGCCACTCCCACACCCTACAACCATGACAACACATGCCCACACCTGAACCGATTTACACTGAGCCTTGTTCAATCGCTGCCCACGCGTTTTATGACTTGACTCAAAAGAGATTTTCTTATCTTCCCCCATCGGGCTGTACCGTCTCTTCATCAATATGCGAAGTTCGCTCGCAGACGAGGTCTCTGAACTAAGTCCTGCAACACGTGGGATAAAGTTATGTATTACATCGACAAGAGAATCTGACAGTTGAAAAGAATCTAGATTAAAATGAACATAAACGAATTCTTGTCTCTAAAATGTGTTTGCTTTGCAAGTGTAAAATGATTGAACCAGCTGCAGTCCTGTAGCATTGACACACATAAATTTTGTCGAGAAAAAATATTATTAAAACACGACTGACCAAAGTAACGTACTATCGTCACAGGTGAAATTAAAAAAACTGCACGAATTGTTTCCAATGGTAGGAATGAAATATATATATTAAATTGAATAACAATAAAAAGAAATAACAATATATAATTAAAGAAATCCCTTAGCAGGGGCCTTCTCTATAAAGATGGATATTAACTTTTTATTGCCAATCAGGGGCGGATCCAGGATTTGTGTCAAAGGTGGGGGGCACACAAAACAAAACAAAACAAAAAGATTATCAAATTTTTTGTCCAGTTTTACTACGGGGGGCACAAAATTAAAAAAAATTCTTTCAAAAGGGGGGCCCGGCCTAACAAATAATTTAAATAAATAAACAAATAATTTATTTGAACCTTGAACCAAGCCTACATCAGCTCGGCCATCGTTAATCATGTCAAATGCCATATCAAAATGCTAGGAGAATTCACAATGCAGGGTGAATGTAAGCGTCTTTCACTCAGACCATCCATGAAGTGAATGCAAACTAGTCAGTATAGTGAAGAACCAATCGCATCGTGCGTCTGGAAATAATGTAGACTAGACTACCGTAGACCAGGCTAAGAACCCTAGGGATGAATATTAGCATCAAACAATTTAGGCGCCAAACCACGCTGCGCATCTGATTGTTTTAACCTGTCGTCTGCTTTGAGATACACTCGATCGTATTTAAAGACACCTCAGATTTTGTTTAACCATAATGTCCATATTTACTGATAGCCAATTCTCTTTCTTTAACGATATCATTCGACTTGAGACACACTAATCATCTTTAAATACAACATTTTCCTCGTGAAATAATCAAGTTCCCTTCATTTACAGACTTCTTGGCAAGTACAATTTTTTTCGGTTATCCAAATTTGGCGTTTTACACATTTTGTTGCCATCCGTTAGATTTGCCTCCGTAACTTCGGGGAACTGTGGTGCGCTGGTTCGATCCTCGCTAGGTGATTGCATCCTTGGACTAGGTATTCTACCCATCTATCCAATAATTATCCTTCTTTACTCAGATGTATTTAATAGTTACCTGGTAGGAGCAGTATTAACACTGATCCGTGGATAAATAAGACCTTATTATTTATAAGACTTACAGTGGCGTAGAAAAACCATGCAAGTTGCATTGACTCAGCGAGAATGATGATGTAGCTCACCTCTCTAAGAATAGATGTTTGTGCACAACGGCGGATTCACGGGACACTAAAAAAAAAGATTTTCAGTTTCATTTTTAATGTAATTGTCAGAGATTTTTTTCGTAAATCATGACCTAAAAACAGAATAGATGTTTGTGCACGACGGCGGATTCACGGGACACTAAAAAAAAGATTTTCAGTTTCATTTTTAATGTAATTGTCAGAGATTTTTTTCTTAAATCATGACCTAAAACATGATAACTTTAACTTATTTTGTGCTTGTCAGAAAATTTTCGGCATTATCAACTTGTAAGGTACTCATAATCTTTGATCACACATCTCTTAAATTCATTCCAATCAAAATTCCTCCTAGGTGTAGGTAGCTTATAGCGAAACGCAATGGCGCATAAAGACGCGGAAAAGACGTAAAGAGGAATATTGCTAGTTTTGTCTGTGCTTCTAAATTATAATCAGATATATCTGAATAAAAGTTTCCATATAACTTCGAATAAAAGTGTTCAAAAAAGGTAAACACTAATTCTAAACCTAATAATTTGGGTCTGCCAATAAAATTTTAATTTTTAATAGTTTTGTAATAACGCGTCTTTCCCGAGTTCTTACGCACCACAACGTTTCGCTAAGCTGAAGGGTTATCAATTTTGTTCTTTCCCTACAATTAACCATGAAATGCATCCATCGATCAACTCCCGTACCTCCCCCCCCCCCCCTCCAAAAATAAAAATATATATATATATAAATGAATAAATAAACATAAATAAAAAATAAGGAATAAATAATAATAATAATAATTAATAAATTAAAAAAATTAATTAATAAAAAATAATGATAATAATAATGAAAAATAAAAATAACAAATGATTTTAAAAACAAAATTATAATTTTGTATTTTCCATTATGAAAAAAACCCCCATGTTTTTCATTTAGAATGACTACTCCTTTCCTAAGAGTGAGGTCAATGGAGCCTCCCCATATCCATTCAATATTGTAGCACAACTTCAGTGATAAGATTTGCCGTTGAAAGCCCGCCAAAAATGTTCTTGAGTAACGAGTTTTTTAATGTGGGGGGAAAAGACCGCATCCACCCCCACCCCTCAACATACCGAGCAGAAGTACGTGGGAATTTGTTCAATGATCACGCCTCGAACCCACCTACTGTTTCATCCTGAACTTAAAATAAAACTATGAATGATAACATATTCCACATTCCACAACCCGCAATCTCATTTTTTTACTTCTTCTATTCTTGGTAAAGATAGTGTCACTGATGGGCATGGTTCTCCTGCAATTCCACAATACAGATCTGTAGATATCACTCTAAACTGGCAACGCTGTTTTTAGTGCTCTTAGGACAACCGAATGAAAGTTGTTTTAGACAAGACCTTTTAGACCAAATTCCTGAATCGCCTTTAGGGTGGGAGGGACATTTGCCATCGTTCACTTCTGTTTAATAAAGCATGCTGTGTACAGTATGACTTTGTAATTCTTTAAAAAAAAGAAGATTTAAATCTTTAAAACCGATGAAAGCCTTCGTCTTAGATGTTTGATAACAAAGTATAACCAAGAAGGCTCTCTTTCTTATTTTTCTTTTTATTATACATAAAAGTGAAAAATCAAATTGGCATGCATCGATTATAAACTGCAAAAAAAAACCTATTCGAAACATTCATTCAAAAATAGAATATTTTGATAGTGAAAAGAGAAATTACCACCTTCTGAAAAACTTGTGTCTGCTGAGCGCGTTAAGTAAACGGACTGACTTAGATTACCTACAAGTTATATATGATTTTATAGTTATGTTAATATCCTAACTTCTGAGGATGGATATATTTTCTTAGCCGCCGCAATGTTCGCACATTTCAAATGGAGATGGACAAGGCTTTTGCAATTTCCTGAGGTTGATTTTTCAAAAGTTTTCTCAATCGTGTTCCTTTAATATTTCATTTGCATTGTCTTGTCGCGTGGGATGGGTTTGAGGTAACCGGAGACCAATTGGATTAGGAAAAGAAAGGCATCCCAATTAATCCATGATCTTCCGGTCCATAGGGGGTAAGTGGTAGGTAATTTCCATTCCATGTTGGGAAAACAAGAGCTGAAGCGTCTGCAACGGAGCACGTAGAGAGAGGTCGACATTTTTTCTCAAAGTAGGCGTTCTGTTATTAGTTTCATGTAGACATACTCTTTGCATTTGAACTGCAATGGATCTTGCACATCTTAAGCAAGGAATAAAAGGAGACTTTCTAGTAAGGCATTAATTGGTATTGTCGTATTGGGTTATTTTTCCCCAACCATCTTATTTTTAATAATATTTCATTTCTTTCTCTCTCTCTCCCTCTCTCTCCATTTCTAACGGTTTTTATCTCTGCCCCCTTCCATCTCTCCCATAATGTCTACATTCTACAGATATTCACCAATGAATACATTTGTGGAAAGATGTTTAAGATTTATACAAAAAACATAGCTATGGGGTGACAACCCGTCCCCCTGAAAAGTTTCTGTATTTCAAAACGTAAGCCTTGCCCCGTCGCTATATACGCTCCATCGTATAAGAATGTTCTATTCTAAGACTTATTTTATCTTGATTTTAGTGAAATGATTTTAATTGTCATAACAAAATGTACGCTTATGGCTCATCGTTGGTTAATGACTGCGCAAAAAAGGCTGCGTAAGCGGAAGTCATCTGCTAAACACCAATGTAATGTTGCAATTTTAAAATTTTGTCACGACAAATAAAATATTTTCACTAAAATCAAGGTAAATTAATTCTCAGAATACCACCCAGCTCTTCAAATTCTTCTCTATTTTTGGCGATGTCTGAGAAAACGCCACTTGTAAACTATTATTTTATATATATATGTCTAGCTATCCGATTATTGTACGCTGCAGGTCCTGCCATAATTTAGTTGTTAGTATGTTTTCGCTCGCGGATCACTGTTTCTTCATAGTCAACTAAAAATATACATCGTAGGAATGCAGTAAACGGAGACGCCCATCCCAAATACATTATACCCAGCTTTACATTGATTCGGAAAAGATGGGGTCCTTCATGACCACCAACATCGAAGCACAACCAAAATATTAGTATAACAAAACTGAGTTACGAAGAAATTATAAGACATACTGAATAAATTCTGATAATAAAATGATGATCTTTGTAACGTTTTTTTTACCTAATCGTCAAGAAAATGTGCTCCTTTTTAAGGAGCAAATTATTAACATCATGAAATTGCAATATTTATCTGAAAGCTGGAAGAGAGTGCACAAATGGAGAATACGTCAAATTTCAAACTCTGGTTCTTGTTTGGTAAAGGATTTAAAAAATATGGGAGTGGGGAAAACGTTATATTCTGCCAACAACATTATAAGGTGCCATGTAGGACTAGACATATGAACAAGTAATGTATGGGTGCGTGTGTGTGTGTGTATGTGTGTGTATACATTATATACATGCAGCCCTGGAAAATATTAGACCAAGCTTCTGTAATAAGGGTACTATAATATGCACACAAAAATATAAAAATGATTTGTCTGTGTACTATATTGAATAAATACCACGTTGCAGCAAATTATACCTTAATTTTATGATATTTTATTTCCTTTTTACCACAAAAATAACACTATCAGTAACCATTCTGGGTCTGTGCCCTAGACATATGTTTTACCACATCCCTTCCACGACAAAGATCTATTTTCTCATCATCAATCAAGAATGTTTTCAGGACTAAGCAAATGGTAGGTGTGCTTCTGAGATTTGTGCCCCCCCCCCCCCTAACAAAATCCTGGGGACGTATTCTGAAAACTATGTTAACTTTTAGGTTAACTTAAAAGATAACATAGTTTTCAGAATACCGCCCCAGGATCTACCCTCATAGTATCAATGCATACAACAAAGTCTGTAACTTTAGAGGAAAGAGGAATGAATTAACCATGTACAACAAGTTGTAATACATACATTAGATGGCGAGCAGAGGAAGAAAAGCCATTATTTCGGTTTTGCTCTACTTTTCAAGTGAAGAAAATTGGACGACATCCAAGTGTTTATTTCAAAACATTCCCTGAGAGCTTCCATTAATAGGCGTATATATTTTATTATCTCTTAGTGGGCTATTTTTTTCATGAATTCTGATTGGTCAATTTGTCTGAAAGATAATTCCGTATTCTTGAGCAATAAATTATATGTGTACACTTTAAGGGATAAAACCGTTGCACCCTGCTTGTTCTCACGGAATACGGGAAATATCTACGTTCTGGTTCCATATTCCATTCGGCCTCCGGAATATGGAACCAGGACGTAGATATTTCCCGTATTCCGTGAACAAGCAGGGTGTAACTAATAATGTCATCAGCATAGCAAATATACTGTAAAACGATATTTATTGATTATGTCGGAGATCAGAATGATGTATAGACTAAAGAAAACTGGTCCGAGTACGGACCCTTGCTGTACCCCAAAATCTGTATCCCATGGATCAAATAGCTACAAAGCTAGGTTTACTCTACCCGACCAGCCAGTGATGCGGGACTGCATCCATTAGAGAGCTGAAAACGCGACTCAAGACGATTTAATGATATGATATGATCCATGGTATCAAAAGCTGAACTAAGGTCAAGTAAGACGAATAAAACAGATTTCTGCTGATCAAAACAATCAACATAATTCTGCAACCTTTATAGAGCCATTTTAGTGCTAAAACGGCTCTTTTTGTATGCTAAATGCATTGGTTCACTGAATAGTTGTTATCATTTAAATGGTCTAGTAGTTAAAGTAGTAGTATTAATAGTGTAATAGCAGCAGCAGCAGTAGTATAAATAGAACGCGTGCACCGCTTCCAGAATACCAGAAAGCGCTTAGAATTGGTATAAAATCCAAACTCCAATTCCTTTTCTATTAATAAAAATAAACTTTTCTACATCAATGTGGTTTTGTTTACATTTCGGAAACACGTGAGTCGCGTATGTGTGGAACGATGTACATATGTCTCTCTTGCGGCAGCCAATCGCAAGATGCTACGAACCGCCGACGTACATTTTGTCTCTATTTCTTGAAAATCTCCTCCATTCTCCGGAGGAAATGGGAGACTGGATTTTGAGGTTGATCTCAAAATCCTAATCTTGATCTCGACAGGTAACGCCGTCCTCCTTATTTTGTATAAGTATATACCTTCTCTGTGTGTTCTTTTGTGCTGTAGTTGTAAATTAAGTTGTAATTAACTCTGATTTCATTCAATTTATTTATGAAGCCAAACCATCATCTTTACAAGTTTTAATTGAATTTCAATAGAATTACATTCTTTTGGAGAGCATTTCAATCTGTTTTACCTGTAAGAATGTAAAAGCAGAATTATTTCTCTTATAATATATTGTTCGGGATCTCATTTTGATCAGAATCTTCCAATAAATAACATGTATTAAACCTCTTTAGATATTTATATGTATTTTTATCTCCCTAGCCCCATCTCTCTTTCTCTCTCTCTCTCTCTCTTTCTCTTAATTCCTTTGTACATGTATATATCACGGCATCAATGCCTTCATAACTACTTGACGCCTTATTATATCTCTCTTTGGTAACCTACCTAGTTTCCTCCTTTGAAACATATAGCGCGCTGCAAGGCTTCTTTTCTCTTTATCATAGAGCTGTCAGAAGTGGTGATGTCTTCATACTTAGACAGGCATCCCTGATCTCTTGCTGTTTCCATCGTGAGACTCAATTTCACCAAGAAGCCTACGGATAGTTTGCTAGTCTCACGTCCAACCAATATCGCATGTTTATTATTGCTATGCAGCCGCATTGGGTCTGTCACTGAAGAAAGAACAATACAATCTGTTCGCAGAAATTAGCCGAAAAAAAATTTAGTGTTCTTGATTTGAAAATCTACATTCAGCTAAATTATTGGGAAAATACCATCCAATGTGGACGCTTGAACATTCGAAATACATTTGCGTTGCTTTTCTTGCGGATTAAAATGTTAAATCGAGTCTGAATGAAGGCTACGAAGTGACGGATTGACAAGAGTTACTAGTTTAAACCATAGGTTGGGGGTAATATCGCGATTTTGTAAACAATAAGTTATTTTCATGTTAAAGTGGATTATCTGAATGGTGCTAAAAATCACACTATACCTTGATCATGTGGATTTCAAAGTGATACGTATTTTACACTGCTTATTGATATGCACATTCCAAAGTCCATAAAAAATCACCATAGCCATTATATTCTATTGTAATATTCTTGATATTGATTTCCAAAGATGAAATAATAATAATAATAATGATAATAGCTGTTTCTTATATAGCGCCTTACCAGTTACAATGTAACCGACCAAAGTGCTTACAAGATTATTACCCCGGTCACTGGATTCCGTTGAGATTCTGCACATTGTACAGTGCACATTCTCCACTCCTAATTGGAGCAATGAGATACACTATCCTATCCTATTTATCCTATTTAATGTAAATTGATTAAAGGCTATTTCCTTTATTCAAAAGTAATATGTCTTTTTACTTTAAGAGTTTACTCAAAGTAAACTCTTAAAGTAAAAAATCTTTATTGAATTGAGTTGGAAGTGAGCAAAATTGCACTTTGGAGTTTTACTTGCTTCTCATTAAATTTTGTTTCACTAATTTTTTGAATTTATTGCATCACTCCACTTAAAGATATTTAAGGTGGTGGAATCTAGAAAAGCATTTGAATGGATAGTAACCAATATTTTACAAACTAAAAGAAATGTTACCTTTTCCCAATTCAAATTTCCCTATCACAGGTCTTTTTGTAATACAAATGCTGTAAACAGGTAAAATACCCTTGAAATTCCCTTACAATATCAGACACTTTTCAATGTCGCATAATAAACCAAATTTTCTCTTCGTTTTACTAATGATTTTTTTTAAAGCTATGGCAAAGCATAGGTCATGATATGCCGGTACACCTCTCAGCGACAAATGGCTAGTTATTGTATAAGGTTATAGTTATTGTATATTTTAGTCAAAAAGTTTTCAAAATAAAGTTCGCACGCTCTGCTTGCTCGCATCTGTCTTTAACTATTTTTTTTTTACATATTTTGAACAATGCGGAGGAAATTGTTGGGAAAGGAAACCCTTATGATCTGAGGCCCACCTGGAATTAAATATGACTCGGGGATCATGGATTTTATCAAAAACTGCCCGTTTCAGAGAAAATCGCTACAAATCACTTGCGAAGTCTCTAAATATTGTAATTCATGTGTTTGTTTAACAGCTGAGAGAAGATGAACGCAGTTTTGTGTGAGAACAAAACTTTGCTTGAGGTCTTGACGTAATGGAGACATACGTTACCATGACAATATAATCCGCACTTTTAGAGCCCTGTTAGTCCAACACGTGTTGATTATAAAGACGAACAAATTGCATGCAGGTTGCGCGCGGGAAGGTGGAAAAAAAGTTGAAAGAGAAGAAGTACGTCTGCTCTGTTCACTTGATTCGAAAGTGCAATGGTAGTCGCGGCGAAGCTATATTTAGAAAAAAGGGTATTACATGTACCAGCTAAACTCTATGTGGTGGTATTGTTCCAGAGCGTCTCCAATTGGGGTTCCTTTATCCAGGTCGTGTTGCATTGAATTTGATCGGGATCCACCAGATTTGAGGGAGGAGGTGTATGGAAGTGTTTATGGGTGTAGTCTGCTCCCTAGTGAAGAGAGAGATGGCGATTTTTCGCCCTCTCTCCCTTTATATACTGTTCTATTGCGAAGAAAGTGACAGGGGTCTCCATTTTCGCATATGACATTCATGTCTACTTAGTTTGTATACAAACATGGTGATGAAGTGATGTTCAGTTACTTCAAATTCATCCACTCCTGTAGATTTTCTCGGGGTGCGATTTGTTGCTGTTTGCTGCCTCGAGATTACGAGAAAATGGCGGTATGTAAAATGAAGAAGAAATACGTCTAATGAAATAAAACGCTAAAAATCAACGTCAAAGAATAATTTAAACGATTTACAACTAATTCTTCATATAAGAATACCTTTCGCGACTCTGCTGTTTTCACTTATGGAGAATCTTTGAGTTTTAGTAACCCAACTATAAACCTTATTGGGGATGTTATTGATTTTACGAGACTGTTCGTAATATGAAATCATTGCAGACATTAATGAGCATTACTGTGTGTATGTGTAATTGGGTTTTTACAGACGTGTATCAATCAGATATGATTATGTACGTCTGGGACCGACCTTTAACGTCACCATCCGAAAGACGTCAAAATTTGTTCTTCTTTTTTTAAAGAAAAAAAATCATTTAAAAATCATAGTGTAAAGGATTTTTCTGTCACACTAAACGGCAGTTGTCTGAAAAGAGTTAATGTTGCCAAGTGTCTAGGTGTCATGATCGATGAGGAGTTGCGATGGACGGAACATGTGGAAAAAAGTTATTAAGACTGCTCAAAAAAATATTAGTGTACTTAAGCGAGCAAAAAGTTATGTTCCAACCAGGTCTCTGAAACTTCTATATAATTCCATCGTCCTTCCTCATTTTGATTACTGTTCCTCTGTTTGGTCCGAAAGATTTCAAAGACAAACTATTAAGCTACAAAAGGTTCAAAAACGGGCTGCCCGTATAGTGTTGGGAGAAGGATTCGATGTATCCTCAAAAGATATGTTTAGTCGGTTAGGTTGGATGCCTATTCAGACACGTTTCCAGTTTGGACGTGCAGTGATGATGTATAAAGCAATGCATGGCGTGGCACCAGAATACTTAAAAAAAGATTTACAACATGTCAGCTCTCTACATGATCACAGCACAAGACAAGCTGTAAGAGATACATTGCGTGTACCTAAATTTAGGACGGACACATACAAACATAGTCCCCTAATATCTGGAATTGCAGTATGGAACCAACTTGAAACTTCTATCAAAATGTTGCCTACTTTAAACAGTTTCAAATACACTCTAAAAGCTCTGTTATCTGCAGAGGAGATGTAAGCTGTGAACTATATGGGGATATTATGCATAGCAACTTCTTTGGTATATGTGTTGTTAATTAATTATTTTCCCCTCATTTTGATGTGTGGTTATCATCCATATTTTAATTTGATTATTTCACAGTTTACAATGCTAATAATCTTTAATTTAAAATTCGATTCGAAAATTCTTGTAAATAGTCAATGAATATTACTGAATGATTACTTAACTAATGAGGATACCGATTAATGTGTATTATACGTGTTTATGCTTGTGTATTTATATATATTGATTATTGTTGATGTTATTTTTGTTTTATTGTTGCCAAACAGGGCCTCATGGAAGACCACCAAATTGGTGATATGAGCCACCCTGTATAAATATCAGAAATAAATAAATAAATAAATAAATTTCTTGCATTGTTTATTAAATGTTGTAAGAACTCAGGTTTCAGTATTTTGTTATGTGTGCCCACACTATCTTTATTTTCATTTTATAGAAATGAATGAAGAAAGAAAAAAAAGATAAGCGAAAATAAGTAAATGAATTTTAAAAAAATCGGATTTCATTTCAGGTTTGTCCTCGATTACTAAAGTATTTTTTTTTAACTCGGTAACACATTGATAAATGTCCTTCCTTTTTAAGTTGATCAAAACAGACACTTTCCAGTCTCAGAAGTGCTCTTGAAGACAAATGTTGTTTGTATACATACGTTTCAGATAAACTAACATCTAAATAATCATTACGGGGTTAATGACAATCTTCAGGTGAAATTTCATATTGTCAGGTTTCTTTAAAGTATGGTTGTTATTCATGAGTTCGTGGGACATTTTCGTCAATAGAATAGTTAGAAAATCATGGTTACATATGAGGAAAATATAACGTCAATTCGCCTTGACACGGGTGGCTGTATTTTACTGAAATCAAACCGCAATATTGTGATTTATTGTCTTGCTTAGCCAACCACAAACCCTTTTTTTTATTTTTTATTTGTCTTCCCCTTTCCTTCTTTTCAATTCCCCAGACTAAATGCAAAAAATATTCAGTGAGAAAAGGGGCTGACATACAAGGTGAACTTGACTTTGACAATAGAGCAATTTTCTTATTCACCTATTTTTGAAAGGAATCGCTGTTAAATTATTAGACGTGTGTTTGTGAACTGGAAAACCGCAACTGTACGGGAATGATTATGAAACAAAACCGCAGGCTCTTTTCAATTTTTTTCTCCTATTTTCCCCCTCTTTTTAATCGCAGACAGCATCTCTCCCATATCAATTTGATTAAATTGAATTAATTTGCAGGTGGTCAGGTACTTCATTTGAATTATTGGGAGCAGATCCGCATTGACGCAGATGATACAAAAAAATATATATTAACATGACTTGTCAGCACAAGCAAAGACAGGAATTTTTGTAAAATCCATGACATAACTAGCATCAATTGCACGAATGTAATTTTCTTTAAAAATTACAATATGTTTATGATGACATAGCATTTGTTATGTTCTATTTTGTGCCATAATCATAAAATAGAATAGCATTATCATTGGCGAAAAGCATTATTCTGCCGCCTGGGGCAAACTATCAAATCTGCCCCCCCCCCCCCCGCCCATGCCCAAACTCAGATTAATGAGCGTTTTTTAATTTAGAAATGATGGCACTACGTGAAAATGTGTTTGATGCACATAACCCGGGGTTGATAGCCCAGTTTGATGAGTTAGTGTATAAGCGAGGGAGCGGATTTTTTATTCCTTTTCACCCCTCAACTTGAAATTTCTCATGTATTTTACCCTTACAAAGGAAAAAATCCAAGGGAATACAGCCACCTAGCAATAGACTTTTTTGTTGTTGAAATTTTGAACATTCCTATTTGGGGGGCGCAAAATGAATGAAAACCCTGAAGAAATATATTTGACGAAGGAAATTGCAAGGCAAATGATTTCTTTCGAATGTTCTATACTTTGAAAGTGTTTTTTATGCACTTATATCCCATCTGGGGGCGCAAAATTTAACAAGCTCCTGCCTTATGCGGGGGGGGGGGGGCAAAGCAACTAGAGTCAATTAATGGTTAACACTTTAAAAGCGCCATTGGGGGCGCGAAATAGATCTTGAACATAATTATTCGAGGGAGCAAAGCGACCAAGCTTTAGAAATATTTCGCATTTCAAACCCTATAGAACACCATTTCGTACGCATTTTGTCCTTGACTGGGGCGCAAATAACGCTCAAAGACCATAATATTTGGGGGCATTTCTCCCCCCCCCCCCTTTTCTTTTTCTCTTTTGCGTTTTTGCGCCCCCTTCAAGTGCCGCCCGGGGCACGTGCCCCCTCTTCCCCCTCCCCCGTAGATACGCCACTGAGCATTATAAATAAGTATATCTTCGATTTTTTTTATCGAGAGAGGTATATACACTCATTTACGGTGTATTTGGGAGATACTTTTTGTCTAATTCATTTGTCCTCGTGTCTCCATATTACACCAGTCCCTATTATGACGGAATAAACCTCATTGAGTGTCTCCCTAATACACCATCCAGTAATATATATATATATATACTTTATTTCATGATTTTTCATGTAATAAACTTATTCTTTTAAGGTAGTTTGTAATTCACCTGCCGAGAGCGAAAAGGGCGTTTCCTAATAACATTTCAGGTAAAGTTTAACCTTCTTCCCAAAAGTATTTGTGCCATACCGATGTGGTAAATTTCAGTAGTGTGTGAATTTAAAAAAATATATACCTTATGTTCATAGCTTCTAACTAAAGAAAAGTCATAACAAAGTGACCTTCAAATTTTTTTCATGGTGAAAATTATACTTGTTTTCTGTCTAATGATATATCATTTATGACTTTCATGCCACGGATGACTGAGCAACAGGGTTTTTAAAAAGTGTCGTCAAAATATCCTTGTACCAAGTTTGGGCTGATACAACAAAAGTAGACCAAGCCATATGCATGTGTTACTTTAGTCTAAAATCATTTTAAAAGTTCAATTCTTCTTCGTGCTTTAAAGTGATCCAGTGTATCTAAATGACCTTTTTTCAATCCAGAGGATAATCTTGATTAATTTTTAACAGTCTTCTTCTATATTCTTCCGCCATGATAACTAAAAACCTATCAACTCATTTGTCCATTGTACCATTTCACCTACATAAGGTGCATAAGGTATTTATCCCGAATAGCATATGAACTCAAAGGTTTGCTGACCTTAAAGACTGAGAAAATGCAAGGAAGTATACATGTGTTGATAAGTACCAAAGTAATCAATGATAGACTTTTATGAATACAAGAAACATTGCACTTTTTGAATGACTCAATAAAAAGCTTCAACAAGGGACGCGGGTGAAACCAAGATTGTGTCCTCGTGGCAAGAATATAATTATAAGTTTTGCTTGTAAAGAGCTTTGTCTTGAGTTTGAGTCGACATTAACTCCGACGCTATTCAAATGCACAAAATCAATTAACTAACTCAGCAATTGTTATCAAACTGAAAAAAAGAATAAATTAATTAGGAGTTTGGACCCACATTCGTTGCTTCAGCCCAAATTTGGTACGAGAGGATGTTGACAATACTTTTTGAAAAGCCAACTGCTCATTCATCCGTGGCAGCACGGTTATGAATAAGGTTTCATTAAACAGAATACAAGTAGTTCTTTACTATGAAATTTCAAGCTCACAGAGGTAATAACTTCTTAATTCGAAGCTACCAAAGTTGGGTATCCTCTTGTTTTAAGCGTTCTTTATAATGCAATATGAAATAAAAATTTATATTATTATCACTATTATAGATGAAGTACTTGCGTGTGCAGGCATTCTCATAAATTAAGATATTCATAAAGACTTAGCTTTTGAAATGTCCGTACTGTATTCTATTTGTTCGATGTTGTAATATATGAAATCAAAGTTTTTATTTTGACTTCGTCGTCAGTCTCTGGTCTTGTCGTCATTCAAGGTTAAGTGTTACATCAGATTCAAAAATTGAGAGTGGCTTTTCACATTTCCGAAGAAACTTAATTCACAAAATATTTTGTTGTTGTGGTACTAGTTAGTAATGACACCTTGAAGTCAGTTTATGAAAATTGTGGCAATTGATGTGATAGAACATTACATCGTATACAAAACGCACTATTTGGGACCATTCATTCACGCTTCTGTGGATTCAAAATCAAGATATCAAATGTATTCTTTTTTTCTTTTTGGGGGGTTATGATACCGTTACCAATAACTTTTGTGTACTTTAACTCTAAAAGGGCCGGGATATTTTGGCTATGCCACAGCCGGGGCATATCTCGACCGCCAACCGCGCGATCGCGCCGAAAATCGGCACGCACATCGTCCACAACGTAATCTACTTCTATCTATTTCTAATCTATTTCTTATGTATTTTATTGTATTTAAAATTTCTAATGTATTTCTTTTTTTTCTGTTTTTTAACCTTTTGTTTTTTATTGTTTTTTTGGATGAAATTCGTCGGGGACACTTTCGCAAACATAAATAGCATAAAATAAATTAATTTCAATCAGAAAATGTAAAAAATATTCATAGATTTCAAAATTTTGGCTGAAAACACATTTTGTATTGAAATTATACATGAAATCACGTTTTTGAGCAATTTTCGGTCTGACGTGCAAGTACGAAATGTTGCGTAATTTCGGAACCGCATGCCCTGACATCGCGAATTTGGTCTCAAAAGATGCGTGAGATCCGAAAGAAAAAAGTCATGAAACGCCGCGGCGAGAAACGTCTAGGGGGTGGATTCCACCCCCCGGCCCTTTTAGGGTTAAGGGGTGATGCAGTTGCCTCATTCATTTTATTTATTTCTTTATATACATATATCTGATATTTAGACAGGTGATTCATTATCACCAATAGTGGTGGTCTTCCATGAGGCCCTGATAGCAATAATAAGTAACTATAATAGTCAACAAAATCATGAAAATAACTCATAACAAAAAAATAATTCAAGATAACTGGACCAAGCACAGTTTCAAAGTGCATCACGAGTTAATAGATGGAATTCGCCTCATGTAAAAAATAAAATGTGATTCACACCTGCGGACTGGAAAATTTAACAAAGTTAACGAAATTATTCACCGGTTTTCGACCAGTATCTTGTTAAGTACAATGACACGAGTTATAATGCCATTCACCATGTCTTTTCAGTCTCTTTTGGGGGTTGTAGGAGCAGGCTAAATCTATCAGTGCTGAAGTTTTACCTACGTCATCCGTTGCATCTGGACTTTAGTTTTGTGTCAAAGATATTCAGAGACACAACATAAAACATAAGTCCTTGAAAGTTAGAGGTGTTCAATTTCTGTTCTTTGGCATGTCAAGTGGTATTACATTCGGGCCCGTTAATCATCATGGATGTGCTGGGAAAGAATGAATTCGGCACAATCTAGCACGTATTCTTTGATGATATATACAAAGGGTCTGAAAGTATAGAGTATTATTTCCGTCGTGGCACTGACCGCTAACGTTGTGAAGGCAATGTGTGACGTTGGCAGGGTGGACACAAAGTCATAATTTGGCCATATTTCACTTTTGCTCGTGAAAATCAATCATTAAACTCATGTTTTGAAAGAACCTAAGCGATTCTCACCCACACGTAATTGTCTAGTACTTTAAAGAAGTCATTCTAAAAAAGTATTCTCAAAATGATCAATGCCATAATTTATGCCAAAGCACTTTATTTTGTTTCCAGTGTGCTGTGCGTTTTGAAACTTTTGGCCTGAATTCACAAAGGGGGTTTGGTTTAAACCATGGTTTAAACCCCCTCCTGGGTTTTTTAAGCGTGCGTGCGCACGGAATCCGATCCAATCATATATTTTCTTTGAGCGCGCGCGTGGGCAATGAGCGCTTATTTTCGCTTAATTCAGTACGCTTACTGAGGATTACACCTTGGTATGGTTTAAACCTCCTTTGTGAATCCAAAGGACTAATGTTATCATTGTCAGTATTTTAAGATTCAGAAACAATCTGCAAGTCGTGTTCTTGCAGTGTCATAGATCAGGAATAAACGATGATGAAAAATGATATATATCCTACAAAAAGGTAAAAATCAATGAACAAAACAAAGTCCAACAAAAACAAGCAAATGGTCAACTGAAGAAATAAGATTAGACAAAATGAAAAAAGAAAGACAATGTGATGTGAAAGATTGCTCTGAATACGCTGTACACATTTGAATCGATACAGTGTATGAAAAGTTAAGGGTAGTCCGAAAATATGTTTTTACGGCCATGTCATTATAGATGACTACATTTTTTTGCAACAACAGCTTACATTTAAAAGATTTAATGCTTCAATTACAAAACGATGAAGAAATTAGATTCATAAAAAAGGCAAAGCCTGGCTATTTTCTGTACTTCTTGTATCTGTTTGAAAACGAATGAACATACTGCTAACAAGTCGTCATGAATGAATTTGAAGGACGCTTTGGTGTCTATAAATTGAACGATGATAGATTAATTTGTATGTTCGAAGCATATTTTTTGAAAAATGAATTTGAAAGACTGAATGCTAATTTGAACCCAAGGAGTAAACGTGACGAGAAAATAGCTTGAATAGTTTGAAAATTGTAAAGCTATTTTTGCGAATTTGACCGAGAAAACCTATATTATCCTTATCATCATCAACATTATCATCATCATCACTATCATCACTAATAGCATTTTTAGTACCGTTTTCTTCCCCCTCTTCTGTGTCTCGTCCTTTTATTTCATATGTTTCTAGATGAGGTGTTCATTTTATGCGAATCGAATCTTTGACTCAGTATGTGTATCATACTAAGTGTTGAATCATCTTCAGTAACAAAGATGATTTACGTCAGAGGGTAGATGGAGAAGTGTTAAGTGACTTTGAAAAAGAGAGGAAATGATAAGGAAAAGTTGAAAAGAGAAAGAAATAGAAGAAAATGGGAGGGTACAGTCAGAGAAGGCGTGGAAGCAACAAAAAGAGGACCGATACAGACAAATAAATTTTAAATAGAATGACAAGGAATTATAAAGATCAAAAAGAGGGAGGGGAAAAAAGACATTTTGAAAAAGATAGAAGGCCGGAGAAGAAAAAGAGAACAAAGGCATAAATAAACTAGAGAATCGCTCAATAGACAGACAAGGAAAAGGGGGAAAACATAAGAGCTGGGCCGCGTTGCATAAAACTTACCATTAATAGTAACTCTGCTATGAATGGTAACTACCATGGTAACATCACTCAACAGGCAATCAAAATCAAGGTTTCCATGGGAGTTACCACTGATGACAAAGTTACCGTTAATAGTAAGTTTTATGCAACGGGGCCCTGGACAGTGCGGAAACATTTTTTTTTAGGGAGGGGAAAGAGAAAAGCGAAAATGATGAATTTGTAAAATAATCAAAACGAAATCCACATTATATTAAACAAAATAATATCCGCGATTTATCGAACGCATATGTCGACACGCTGGTTGTCCAGCGGAACTGAGTTAATAAAATACTTCTTGATTTATTCCTTTTTTTCCTTTGAGGAACAAATACCCTCGGAATACGGAGAACAACCCAGCACTTATCTGACAGGTAATATCAGCATCGACCGTTTGTAATCCCCATTCCAATGACCGAAAAAGTTCCGCAAGGGTTGTGACTGTAATGGCATGAGACAAGTATGAATACCCGGTAGACCTGAAGACTAACTGACTTATACCTACACCAGAGATTTAAGGTCTAGTCTCAGTTAATCGAACAGGATAACTTCATGCTTGAAAAAAATATATATAATAGTAGTCCTCGTAATAGTATAAAAGGTATATATATGCCTATTGCCCGGAGACGGGTTTAACACAGAATATTTTTACACTAAGATGAAAAATTGCCTCGTTTTTATTACAAAACAGTGTGACAGTAATAACTATTAAAAAGTGCAAAGTGGAAGTATAGTAGTGGTAAACAATAATAGTAATAATAATAGTAATAATGATAATCATAATAGAAATAATTATAACAAAAATGTCATTTCCAACAAAACATAAGTACAAAATAAAATTATAATAAAAATAAATACTATGGAAAATTAATACAAATCATTAGATTGAAATAAAGATAGATCAATATACAAAACTAATACCTTTGAAACGAAACAGTAGAATAATTACACTTGAAACTTGATTTATATTCGGTGGAAATGGAGAGGTCCACTAAACAGCAGAGTTTGTAACTTGTGGACCCCAACTGATGAAAGGTAAAGTACATAAACAAATGCTGATGATGATAGTAATAATAATAATAATGATGATGAGAGTAATAATAATAATGATTAATCCTAATCATAATAATAATAATAATAATAATAATAATAACTCTAACTGCGACTCTAACTGCGACTTAAGGCGAAATCTTTTATCTCATTCTTTTGTTACATTTCGCCCTAACCCACACTCGTTTCGCCCGAACGTTGAGTTTCTATCATAATAATAATAATAATAATAATAATACTATAAATAGTTATGATAATGGTACTGATAATGATAGTAACAATAGTGATAACGATAACAATACTTAGATAGCGCTCGATACAATGTTTCTTAAGGCAGCAAAAAAAATTTGAATGAAATACTAATTATACCTGTGCTCTGACAAAATATCCATTAAAAGTGCCTGAAATATTGAATTGAATTGAATTGTGATGGTTTATTGAAAAACAGACGTGCAGCTCAAAAGCTGATATTGTTTGTTTTTACAATGGTAGTACAAAATTAATCACATCATAATGAAAATATCAAGAAACAAAAGTAACACAGTAAATAGTACGTAAGTAGTGAAATAATTATAGGGAAACACATTATAAAGGATGAAATTTAAATAACGAAGTAAAAAAAAAATCTTCAATAGGCAATGCCAAAATATTCAAGAGTATCTTCAATTTCATGTAACATGATGATGAGTAAGATGAGTAAACAATAAGTGAATCATGGGTACCAACAAAAGAACAGTCATAAATTACTTATTTCTCTTTTCAAAATTACCCTTGCGAATTTTTGAGTATATTTTCAAAAAGATGCCCAGACGAAACGCACTCCAATGAAAATTAAAAACAACAACATGAAAGAAATAGAAAAAACGCACAATTTCTCTTTGAACATAGCTGAAATATGATATATTGCGAGGAATCGTTCGTTTAGCAGTTTTAAGAAAAATCACCTGCGAATAATTTAAACCACTTTCAATCTCCTTAAATGTTAAGTGATGCCCGACACTATACGCTAATACATGTAGTTATCATGAAGCCAAAATAAATTACAACCAAAAACGGGAAAGACAGTAAGTCTTCTTTTGAAGAATCGATATTTAACAGTTTAAAACATCTCATATTTTCGGGAACGACGGTTTATGAAATATAAAGAAACTTTTGGCATAATGACCTTTTGTAATAATATTGGCATAGACCATATTCCTGTTTCACGTTCTCTTATAAATCAAGGACAATCAGGGTAATGACGTAGTTAAATTCTAATTACCTGCCGTTTTGGATTAAAAGATTGAAAACTTCAGGATCTAGGAAAAAATCTCTTACTCGACATCTCTTCCTTTCTTGGGCAAAACGATTGAAGAAGTAACTATATCATGAAAAAATCAGCGTTTGGTTTGGGAATTAATTTTTCTTTTCTCATTTCAAATTCATGAAATTGGTGATACGGATCGTTCCCGTAACCATAGTGACTGATGGAAATCCCTCCCGGTTCGAAGATTTTTCAATATATTTTTCAGTCATTTCAGATCGTGTATTTGATCTCTAATATTTTGAGTACAGCAAACCTATATTTCAAGAAATTCATCCTGTTAAAGGGATGCTCAACCGCAGATTGTGGACGTTTTTATGCCTCGAGAGGGCACCGTGATCATTACCTGATTCATGCCGTTGCCCCGCGGGGAGCAAACCTCGGACAGACTGGTCGCCGCGCAACATGCACGCTCCGCCTTAGTCTATAGTTCTGGACGTTTTTAATTATTTTGTCCGAAATATAATCCCAGCAGTCCGACGGACGCGATCGACGCACAAACTCTGTGTACGAGTGAATGGGGCTTACGGAATCCTGACTTTCCCCCACGCCGCCTGGTGGCGTATCCCTTTAAGCTTTCTAATAGTGATAAGGAAATAAATTATAGTACTTGTTTGCTCTTCTTTTTATTTTGGGATTGATGTTTGCAATAGAAATATAGTAATACCCCGTTCTTGAATAGCGCATTTCACATAATGATATAACGTCGCTATGCGCTTCTAAAAGGCTTTGAAAATCAATGACCTTGATTTAGCTCGAGCAATCGTTAGCAGTGCATTACAAGGAATAAATCCTACCAGGTACCCATTTATCTCACTTGGGTCGACTGTGGCAAATGTAGAGTAATGTCTTGCCAAGGGATGTTGGTGAGGTGGCAGGTACTCATTTCGCGTATCTTGTGATCCACAGACCTATCCTCTAGACCAAAATACCTCTACTCTCTTGCTCTTGCCCAGTCGGGGATGTAAAACCCCAGCGAACATTCGTGACTACTACTCACCAAGCATGCCAAGCACTCCTGAAGTTGTTTTGACCAGAATCAGTATGGTGAGTCAGGATGTATGCAAGCACCTCGGCGCGACTGTCGAAATTGATCGTAATGGGAATGAAATTGTCCACGCGACAATCCTCATTTTCAACATAATCAGGTTTTATTTGTGTGTGTGTGTGTGTGTGTGTGTGTGTGTGTGAGGGGTGTGGTAGTCAGAGGCGTTACTATATCTATTTGAATAGGGGTGTCCGACCATACTTCCAGACAAGGTAGCTGAACATTTTTAAACAAAGCTCCAAAACATAACTGAAATTTGCCATAAAGGTTTGTGGATTTCCAAATCTGCCAACAGAAATGAGGGGAAGTTGTAATTACCCCCACATCCCTCTCAAGCGATGCTCCGATGGGGGGGGGGGGGGGGCGAGCTGGGGACATCAAGAGCAAAACAAAAAAACATGAAGGTGACAATTTTCTTTCATTGCGTACTTGGAACAAGATAACTTGACCAGGGCGCCAGCTCGCCTGCCTAACCATCTAGGCGTCACCTTATATTTCATCCAGGTGCCTGTCACTTCGTTAAATCGGCACAAACCCACGCAGAAATTTGGTTGGAGACAGAAATAAAGTCATCGTGTTTGTTGTGGCAGAGCAGTTGTTAAAAGTGTGAAAGCTTCAGGGATATTATATTCCCCCGCCAGTGTGACTAGTACTTGTAGTCGAATTTTGTCCAGGTTTCCCTTGTGTGAAGTCTCACTACAGCTGTCGCATTAATCCTAGTTAGAACTTTAGGGTGACGAACGTGGAAGTTTCTGGACAGTTCTAAATGGTGATTGGCCCTACCGACATGACCAAAGGCATATCTCATGAGGTGAGGTAATTTTCTGTGACAAGGGGGTAATATTGGTCTTTTGCTTGCTAACGGGTGCACCTGCCTGTAACCATAGCCCTCCTCATCCCCAGTCCTCCTGGTCTACGATGGGTTTCCAGGAGGCATCCTTTAGGTGCTCTTCTTGTCTCTTTTTATGACCGCCCTGTCACACCGGATAAACAAAAAAGGGAACATAATCATGGGACCAATACATTTGGAAGACAGAGGATCTACGCCAAGGTTAAGAATAAAGGACTTGTATCTTGGACCGCTACCGATAACTATATGACTGTAGTTATCGTTCCCAAATTGGTTCCCTGAGGTTCATAATGGGAAATGAATTATACAAGCCACCGTCCTTTGAGGCTCATTTGCATAAATCGGTGAAATGTCACATGCATCACTGATATCCAATTCCTTTTCCCACATAGACTTCAAGAGACTGGTTTGGAGATCGCTACAAGAAGGTCATATTACAATAAACAAATCACTAGGGTTTTTTTTTTATTCCGCCAGTCAGACCATAAAGTGCTGATTATTCATTAGCTTAAATATAACAAATGTGTTGCATGGCCGTTAAAAGTCTTTAGTACGAAGAGAACCACATTGCCACCAGTGCCATCACTCTGACAAGCACTGCGGTTAAAAATTCTCTCAGCACCTTAGACAGAAATATTTTAAGCACATAAATGACTTTTCGGGATTTCAAAATGGCTCGTTGAATAATTACAGAAAAAAAGTGTATTCGACATCTTGAATGACGTTGGTGTATAAATCTTCATATTAGCACAATATAAAAAGGGAAGTCCAGTCCAGAAATTACCTGGTTTTAATTTAAGCAGAAAAATCAGACCCATACAGATTAACAGACGTTTGAGGAAAATCGGACAATTAATGATGAAGGGATGAAAAAACATGGGAAACAATGAAAATCACTAGCGCGAATTTGCAATTCAGTTCAGAGTTTTTGACGTGATTGGCTCAAAACTCACAAATTATTTTGTTTATAATAATAAAAAATCTGACAAAGTTGTCCCAGAATATGATTTTCACATAACTTGGACCAAGTTAAACATGTTATACCTATATATAATGTATATATTTTTTTTTGCATGTATAGACCTTCACAAAATATTTTATGAACCCCAAAATATTCAGCTTGTTTTCAAAATGCATGTATTAAATTTTCATAATCACTCATATTTTATGTAGGTCATATGAAGAAAGTCATATTTTCCTGATTTTTTTACAGAAAATTATTCAATCACTATTAGTGTATACATGCAAAAACAAATTACTTGATATAAGTTGGTTCAAGTCATGAGGAAATCATATTCTTGGACAAGAATTGAAAGTTTGTATTATGAACATAAACAAAATATTTGGTGAGTTGTGAGCCAGTGACCTAACAGACTCACGACCGAGTTGCCAATTTTTCTACTGGGTGATTTTCATTGTTTTCCCTAGTTTTTCATGCCACTAAAAAATTCCAAGCTTTTTAATTAGTTCTTCTATTTCCTCAAACTTTTTCTTAATCTGTAGGTCAAATTTTTTTTCTGCTTCAATTAAAACCAAGTAGTAATTTTTGGACTGGACCTCCCCTTTAAGGGGAGAAGAGTGAAGAAAAGCAGCGGAAATAACGACGTCAAGCTCTTGGCTAAACAACAACACATAATTATGTCAAAGTTGGCAATGGTTGATTTTATGACAGAAATTTGGTGAGACAAAAAAGCGCCTATTTGTTATGTTTCTGAAGTTTGGTTTGGGAAATCAAAATAGAAATGTTCTTATAGGTAAAGTCACCATTTTCAGCGAAAATTAAAGTGGGCTAAATTGTCCTGAGATCTATCTTAATATGCCTGAAAAGCATTAGCATTTAGTTTCAGGAAAATATATTTCTGTTTGGTGTGTCAAAACAAAAATCTTTTTAATTTCCTTGTTTTGCGGGTGCGTTCCGTATACGCACTTTACGGGGAAATGCCATAATCCCTTTCTAATATCATCTTGGGATTTTTTCTTACATTTATTCAGCGTTTTATTTGATTTGCAAATGCTTATGAACCGTTCAGTATATCGCAATTTGTTTATTTTTTTTTAACGAAGAGATTATTTTGCTTCGTGAAAGCGAAGAGGGAAAAGTGGCAGCATTGTGGTGTATTGAGACTTACCAGGTGCTTATCCTTGGACAACATGTTTAACCCACATTAGTCCCTCTCGACCCAGGTGTCTTGAACGTGTACCTGGCAGTGCCGTGGGAATAGTAATTGCAGGCCCCTTGGGAAGAGTAGTGTAAATACTGATGAGGCTAACATGGATAAATTATAATACCATTAACAAAGTGATACTAGGACTATGTATTATACGGTGAATTTTAGAATGCCTGGCTGCTGCAACTCGATCTTTTTCCCAGCGTTCTTTTGTGCTTACATACTTTGTAAAATGATTTCATTTCATGCATATCATGAGGAAGCAACAAAATGTAAATGCTGATAAAGCAACAAAATGTAAAGTACTAAAATGCTAAAATGTTCTTTCCTGAGAAGCTGTCAGACTTTATAAAAATGTGACAAATGTCCTTTCCAGAGATTGCCCGTGCCTTGCTGGCAAGAGATGCAGAGTGTTGGTTTGGTTGTACCAAGGAGTTATCACAGAACTCCTTGGTCGTACTGTATATCCATCTTTCGGGCTACATCTGCAAATGTAGTTTTCTCGCTCTTGTCTAAATTTGGCCAAAAAGAACCACATCATCTGCTTTTCAAGGAATACTTTCGGGGAAGGAGGAGAATCAAATCATTCATGGATCGCCACATTTTTCTATTATTGTGTGAAAAATCCACGCTTTTAGAATCTGTGTGGGTGTGTGTATATATTTGGTGCACGGAGTTTCAGTAATTTTGGTGATGTCTTCTTGATATTTATTGAACCTTCACGCGGCTTACTTCGCTGCTCTACTTCTCACTTTAGTTGTACTTTCAAGGCTACAGCCATGAGGCCGACATGTAGATCTCGTGGGCCTTCTGACAACTTTCCGATGGTCTTCGGTCTCAACTGTCTGTCTATTGGGCTGTCGGTCTACTTGGACGTCGAATGGAATTGTGATTTCCCTTCAAGTTCGTTTATGGAACGAACCCCCCCCCCCCCCCCCCAAAAAAAAAAAAAAAAAAAGAGGGAAAGCTCTATACAAGATAGGCAAATATCTCATTTAACTCACTCACAGTAACCTTTTAGCCTGAAACTTTCTTGTCTTTTTCCTTATATAATTTTTAAAGTTGAATAGGTTGACTTATCATAAGTCAGGCTTGATTTTGAGGTCGAAGATCATGTTTGTTCATCAATAGGAACAAACTCATGGTATTTTCACAGATTTAAGAGGTTTGCACTTTTTGCTCCACAGATCAGTCGACTTTTAATAACTCTACCTGCTCAGCTGATGCTTAAAGATAAAGTTGAGTTCTGGTCATGAGATTGAATTGTGAAAGAAAATCTCTCAAAGCAATTGGCAAAGGTTGATTATGTAGCACGTAACAATTGGTGTATGCTGCATGGGCGCAAATCCAGGGGGGGGGGACATGTCCCGCCCCTTTTTTTCAAGATAGGCCAATGTCGCCCCCCCCCCCCCCCCCCACACACACACACAAATTCAGGAATAGGATTTTTTTTGTGTTTGGCTTGTCAGAGCATTTTGGAGGAAAACTAGACTCCAAAAATGTGATTTTTTTTTTTCGTTTGTCAGAGAATTTTTGAGGAACAGCAAACCCAAAAAATGTGATAACCTTTTTTTTTTTGGGGGGGGGGGGCTTGTCAGAGAATTTTTGAGGAAGACTAGACCCAAAAAATGTGATAACCATTTTTTTTTTTTTTTTTTTTGGCTTGTCAGAGAATTTTGGAGGAAAAGTACACCCCAATCACACTGTGAAACCCATCACCAGTGGCGGATCTAGCCTGGTAAGACACAATACATTCTAGGGGTCCGCTTTCTTTGTGCACAATGGCGGACCCCTAGAATGTATTGTGTCTTACCAGGCTAGATCCGCCACTGATCACACTGTGAAACACCAATCACACTGTGAAACCCATCACACTGTGAAACACCAATCACACTGTGAAACCCATCACACTTTGAAACACCAATCACACTGTGAAACCAATCACACTGTGAAACACCAATCACACTGTGAAACCCATCACACTGTGAAACACCAATTAGACTGTGAAACGTCCACCTCACTTTGAAAGTTTTCACTGTGTGGACTTTCAGTGTGACATATTTTACTGTGTGAAATTGCCACACTGTGAAATAAGTTTAGTTTTTGAATTCTACTTTGTGAAATCTTTCAAATTATGAAAATGAAGTCTTCTAAAGCTTATTATGTAATGTAAAGGAGAAAAGGTTTATAATCAGTCTTACTTATAAACTCAACTTTAATAGATATATATCAAAAAACACATCTGAAACTAAAACAACAATTTAAACATATTTACATTTTATAGCCTTTATGAGGTACGTAAGTTAACATGTTTTTCAAAAGCTGATCGTACTGTTCACTAAAAGGGCTTGTGAACATACATCCCTATAATTATACAAAGATTGCAGTAAAACTATACTTACAGATAAACAAATTTCACCCTGTGAATGCCAACATAATGTACAACGGAACAAAAACAAAAACTGCATTAATTACAGTGTAGACTATGCTGTTATATTACTAGGCAAGGAAGATCCACATTGCATATGCAACTATGCAAGTAGGTATTTTTGTATATTTAATGAGCTATGTCCTTTGACTTACATATTCCAAAATCAAACGTAGGCTGTATTTTGATACCATCTAACTTCATATCAAATTTGATTAAATCCGTCATAATAAAAGTACATTAGCATGTTAAGGCAATATCTCTGAACATAGGCATACATAGGTATAGGTATATACATTTCATGGGTAGTCCCATTTTCCCAGTATAAAATATCCACACACGATATGTAACTTTGGCAATGAATGAATGGTTGACAGGTTTTATGGCAAAATATACTTTACAGCAAAAGGCAAAGGTATCCTCAAAATCTTTGGCACATACAGGTCCGTCATGAACCCATCAAGGTAAGAAAGTTTCAAAATATCTCTGGCAATAAATCTTGAAAACATCTCTATTTTAGGAACACACGTTTTATGGTTACATAAATCTCTACAACTATTTTACAAATAAATACCCGAAGATGAGCACAAAAAATAGACTTTTCCGGGAATGAAACCCCAGACTTTAGCTTTAATATTAATGATGGCTGCAAGAATGCATGAGTTGATCCCAAGAAAAAAAATAGTACCACAACAAAAGGGAAAGTTGGAGTGTATTCCATACTTGATGACAGAGCCTTATTTCCAAGATAAAAGGCCGGTTAATATCTCCACAAAGATCCAAGAAATAGAATCCAAGTGTGAAAGGAATCTCCATACCACTGTAAGCATAGTAAAACATGTTGCACACAACATAGGGCCGGTGAAAATGGTTTTCATTTTGTAGAAGGTTCAGTAATCAATCCAAATCGAGAATCTCCATCTTCTGAGATAATCTTAACTCATCTAAAGTTCTACAGGTATCCATGTTGTTCCAGGAAACAAATATTTCAGTTGGTTGTAAAAAATAACACCAAAAGTTTAGAATAAATGACAAAAAAACAAAAGAAATTCGGGAGCACACTGAGGAGCTGTCTTGACGCTCACTCGGCTCACCCAAAAAAAGAGAAAAAATTAGACTATACTGTTATATTACTAGGCAAGGAAGTTCCAGATTGCATAAGCAATTAGGAATTTCTGCTTATTTAATGAGCTATGACCTTTGACGTACATATTCTGAAATCGAACTTAGGCTGTATTATGATACCATATAACTTCATATCAAATTTCATTTAAAAAGCCTGTCGAACATTACCAAAGTTATCGAACGGAATTACCAGGTTCGCATATTTAATGAGCTATGACTTTTGAGCTTTGACTTACATACTCTGAAACTGAAATTAGGCTGCGTTAAAATTTTGATATTGTATAATTCACACTGTGAAATATTTCCACAGAGTGGCCACACTGTGAATTTTATAGTTCACACTGTGAAATATTTCCCACAGAGTGGCCACACTGTGAATAATACTGTTCACACGGTGAAATGTATGTCGTAAGGTATTCACACTGTGAAAATATGTTTATCACAGTGTGGAATATTTTTCACGGTTTGGCCACACTGTGAAATCATTTTCATACTGTGAGCGGGTACATTCACACTGTGAAATCGATTTTCACAATGTGAACAATGTGTGGTTTTCCACATTGTGAAAACACGCTGTTCACAGTGTGGACTGTGTTTTCACACTGTGTTCACAGTGTGAATGAGTGTGTTCTTTCCAGCAGGGAACCCACCCCCCCCCCCCCCCCCAATTTCAAAAAGGATTGGCGCCACTGGTATGCTGTAAGGTTTTTGGAATCACCAAAATGAGAAGAAATTGACTCAATCCTGCTGGGAGTCACATGTAAGGCACATAGAAATGTGTATATGGGACTACATACACATGTTCGGCCCGAACATTTCAGCTGTTTCTCGTCATATTTCGAATATGAGGGCATTTGAAGAGCAATTCTTCTCAGGCGACATTACTGTGATGATCTTCCAAACTGATATAAACGGGCCTCCAAACAAGAAAGTGTTTATATTTTAATGCTTCTGAGCTTTTTTTTTTTGTATTTTTGTTTTTATTGAAAACTCATCTACACAAAACAATATAAAATATTTACAATATCAAACTAACATGGTAAAAACACATACAAATCATACAGGAATGCTTCTGAGCTTTGCCTACACTGCATGCTTGCTTTGATTTACAAATTTATTGTTCTCTCCAAAACAATAGATTTGAATAAGGAAAAAGAGTGCCCGTTGTCGCAAGTTCTTCTTTTCTCCTTTTTGCATTATTCTACACAATGCATTACTGGAAATGAATAATGCAAAACCTAGTCATAACAAAAAGTATGAGCTGTAATGGGTAAGATAATTGACATTTTCATATCAAATATTTTCCCATGTCAGTTGTTAAACTAGTGCGAATTTTCACCCCCACCACCCCCCCCCCCCCCCAAAAAAAAAAAAACAAAAAACAAACAAACAAAAAGGAAGAAACAAACAAAGAAACAAACAAAACAACTACAACAACAAAAACAGTTTCGGTTACTCTGGTCAAGATTCGTTGAGAGATTGTCGCAATTGTCTTGGACAAACAGCCATATTCAGCTATCACCTGATTCACAAACTGAACACAGTAGACAACTGAGAAAATTATGAAAAGAACACATATAATACTGTACATATTATGAAAATCCGTAAGCTGGCTTAAGAATAGAACACAGTAGCCTATACTATTGAAAATTTCTTAATCTACTTTTGAAATTACGCGTAACGAGCGCGTATTGACTGCATAATTATGCATAAAGCTGGCTTGCAGAGGCCGCCAGAGCAGAGCTAGGGCAAAGTGGCCGAAACGGACTCCGGCACCGACCATAGTCATGATAGTTGAACACTTTTGCATTGTCGCCCTGGGATGGTATTCTGAGATTCATTTTATCTTGATTTTAGTGAAATAATTTTAATTTTGATAACAATAAATTTGCTGCGTATGCGGCATTCATCTGCGCAAACACCAATAAAATGTTGCAATTTAAAATTTCTTATGACAAATAAAATATTTTCACTAAAATCAAGATAAAATAAATCTCAGAATACCACCCCAGGAAAATATTTAAACATCATGAATGAGGTGAACGTGTCTCGAAAACAGATTATGACGGGAACAGTTCATTAACCTCTTACCCAGCTTAGGGATTACATAATCCATACGGAATAAACGGTTTCTTTTTCATAATTTGTCACAGTGGTTTACTATGTCCCATCCGTGAATCGGGTGCAATTATTCAATTCATCGTTAACAGCGATGTGGAATTATAGACAAAAGAAATGAGGCACGTGTATTATTGCATTCGGATTCGAATTCACGTGACGACTTCATACAAAGTACTTCATTCTTCGTGTTCTTGTCTACATCTGTTTCCATATTCTTGCACTGGGATGTACTTTGATGATGTGAAATGTCAAAACAAGTGTTTTGATTGTCATTACGCAATTCCACATACCATGTGCCGTTTACGAGCCAAAGAGTAATGTGAAATTGTGGTATGCTTGCCAAGTCCTTTTACAAGCTGCCCGTGTTCTACCTGGTATATAAGAGATGATATAAAAGAGATGATAGGGGATCGGGATTAACGACCAATATTAATGTTCAGGGTGTCGTATTAATGTTCGGCATATCGATGTAATTTCACTCTCTCATTTTATCATTAACGGAAAATGTTGATAGGTTTGATGGTTTATTTACCTGAATGCTAAGAAAGCACGTGGATATTTGTAAGTAAGCAACTAGGAGGCCAACGGCTTTAGGTCCCCTCCGAGGGGACTTGGTAATGAGGATTAATGCCTTACCAACTTTTTTCGAACCCGGGTTCTCCCAATAGACCTGCTTACTAAGTGATTCAAATTTTATGCATACTTTTGAAACAAAGGTTGTTCTTGACAACCTGAAAGCTTGCCAGAGGCTTGTCAGGCATAGCAACAGGTAAGGTATGCAAACTGGATTCCAAGTATTGTAGTTCATTCATTAATAACAGGTTAATGGAATACCTCGTTACTAGGTCCCCAGGAAAGAAACATCCATAAATTTGAATCACTTAGTAAACAGGCCTATTACGAGACCACTGCTCTACCACTGAGACATCGCGCCTCCTCTATTAACTATCTCTTCGTAAAAATATATTTCCGCTGTTATTTCCGCTCATTTATTTCAACATTTTGATTCCATCATCAATTGCTTTTGTAAAATAAATATAGGATGTAGGGCTTACATGAGACTAACTTGAGTTTAAAGCGTCTTCTTTGTAATTCTTTTAAGTGGTTGGTTTTGAAACCGAACTCAAACTTCTTGGAAAAGCAAAGGCCGACTGGAATTTTGTATCAAAAGTATTATTGTTTAATGTGTTAACTTAAATATACCAATTCCTTTTCTTTCTGAGTGTGTTTCGTATGTAAACATTCCATAGCCATTAGATGTGTCGTAGTGGAGTAGTTGCGAAGGTCGTGGGTTCGATCCCCGGCACGGCACTTTCTATAATCTAGACAATACATTGAACTTCTTTCCCCTCGTTTTCTCTCGTTCTCCTTCTTTGTTTATTCATTTTAGGCTCTGTCGATTTTATATATTTTCCCCTCACGTGGATGTAGGAGAAGAGAGTAACCAGCATCTTCATTTCAAATGACAATAGTGTTGGAGTATGTTGGCACGACCTACTTCAAAGAAACATGTGAAGGTTTTGGTGGATAGCCAAGCCAAACACCACAATGACATAAGTCCGGGACACTGGCCAACTTCTACCCTTCAACTTCTTTACGCCCTAGAATACAAAAGATCGCTAGATTCCTCTGAATTTTTTTTTCGCCTTGTATTGTTCAGACCTTTGCGGCTGCGACTCATTCGGGAGATCTTATAACATGCGTGGAATGTGTCGTCGAGTTCGAAACTCGACCACCGCGTCATTCCAAAGTCGATGGCGTCAGAGGTTGTTCCCATGCGCATCGGCGAACTTCATCCCCTCAAGGATAGAACAATCCCCCCGTTGGGCCATTCAAATAGAATGATGTTAATAGCTGGTTAGTTGTCCAAGAATTAGGGCAGTCCACGTTGGCCCGTAAATTTCACATGATAGAAGGGATGAAAATAGATATACTGTATATTATTTAATCTACACGAGTTGATTTATCATGTGATTCATACGCCTCCCTCTGTAAATTTCATCGGGTTTTGAAACGGCATAAGTAGGCCAATAATGCACAGGTATAATACATTTTCCCCATTATCAAGAAAAGCTAACATTCAATGAACAGTTGCATTGTTGTTCTCTCTTATTGGGGAGGAGGCGACTGTGAAAGTATTTTTTATTAAATTTTCGATTTCAGTATAGCAAATCATTTTTTCTACTCTTATTCCTCATCTCCTCCGTCGCGTCGTCGACTCTTATATTCCTCCTTTTGGTTTTTTTTCCCTTCTTTTTTTCCTTTTTTCCTTCTCTATTGGTTTTACTAACATTATTATTTAGGAATGTACCTTATAAACATGATAATGACAGCTATAGGTTGTCGTCACTCCTCCTTTAAGAGGTATGCGCCGAATTGATAGATCAAGAAGACGTGTTGGCAAATTGCCGCTCCATTTTGACAGCTTCGTTTTTTCTCAGAATCCTGCGTTATTATTGGCACAAATGAGAGCCTATAGCTTCTCTCAATCATTGATTGCACGCAGAAGATAGACCCACTCTCGGGGCTGACTGGCTGACTGCGCCTCCCACAACTCTCTTTCTCGACGGCGCTTGGACGTGGTTCAACAACGATTACTTGGGGACCAACCTACCTCTCCTGAATGCGAAGCGTGAGGAGAATGTGAACGGCTGATAGAAAATACTCTGAGGATTGGGGTGAAGTATCTATGCCGATTTTCACGAGAGGAATGACATCATGAAGCGATGACGTAGTGAAAATGACATGACACAGCATATGTTGCCTTCGATCTGGAATAAAAGAATTTAGGACTCATGATTCACGCTTTTAATTCGATAATTTATTAAAGACGTTTCATGGAGCCGCACTTGATAACGATAAAAATGGGTTGAAAAGTCTCTACTTTCGGTGCTCCACCTCTTTAGAAAACATGATTTTGATATGTATCTGCTCTATAATTGGAATGGTAATAAGGAACGTGAATAAGATGATTAAAGCCGAACCTAATAATGTCGAATTTGATCATTATATTAATTACATTATCGCTATCATCGTTTTGGCTATTACTTGACAGATTTCTTTCAAGAGGTTAGCCAGGACAACAGGGTAAAATGTTCGAATTCGTACTAACTGATTCGAAAGCTTGCATCAAAAGTGGTTACTTTCATTTCTTACCCCTGCTAACTAACTAATATGACTAACGGGGTTTTCAACAACAATGTGTGTATATATTATGTAACTATTGTACATGAATAATAAGTTCTTTTTGGTTAACATTTGACCAAGCACTTTTTTAATGTTAAATTGCTCAGAGGAGAAGTGAGTATTAAACTTTTTTGGTACCTTTTTTGGCGTCAGTTTTTACCGTAAGTATTGGGATCAACGCAACGTTGTTGAAATAGAACAACCATGATTTATACCTTTGCTTTGAATTTCGTGGTTGTTGTTTATTCAAAATAGATATACATGTACCATTTTGAAAGGTAGAGTAGAAATAACAGTGTCTGTATCAACATGAGGCAAAGCCATTTATACTTACCCTCGATCAATTTATTAATGCATTATTCAAATATTTCGTAATATGGAAAATGTGTTGTTCCTTTTCATTAATGTGTTGAAACACACCAACTTGGAAATTAAATTTTGCGTAAAGTTATTTATTCATTCATTCATTTTTATTCCTTTGTTTATTCATTCACTGCTAAATTTATTTATTCATTCAATAACATTTATTTAGTCATGCATTCAGTCACTCATTCAGGCAATCATTTATTCAATTATTAATCCGTTAATCCATTCGTTCATTGATTTTATTCAATTATTCATTCATTTACTTATTCGAATATGTATTTCCATTTGATTATCAAGCCACCCATCTATTAATTTATTTATTCCTTCATTTATCAATTCATTTAGGGTTTTCAATCGGCTTAAATTACACGTATTTCTCATCTATACGGTATTATACACTCTCTAAAACAACTTGAGTAAAATATTTACCCTTTATTGGGAAGCATGCATGTTCGTTAGGTGAAAATCTTATCCAATATTTAAAATTAAATTTAAAAAATCCCTCAGTATTCGGTAAAAAAAAATTGCTCAGTATTCGGTACAATTTTATGCAACAAACATTTTTGCTGCCCTTTTTTACCTAATATTTCATAAACTTTTTCCCCCATTGTGTTTAGATAGCGTGTATGTCACTTAGAAAATTCGATAACGTAATTCCATGGTACCGAAAAGTAATTATTAAGAATCGGAGTGATTTTTTTCATTCATTCATAAGTTAAGCACATATAGATAATCTCAAAATAATTTTTCTTTGCCGACTCTGTAGAATAACATATCTTTATTTTTTTTGTAGCAACTTATAAAGATGGTTGTACTTTACCTTTAAAGGGTGATTTTAACCTTACTGGACAAGATAAAGAATCATTTCAGACACGTGGTAAAATGATATCCCAATTTAGAAGAAGACCTACACTGATGCGACGAGAACATTTCCTCCCCCACACTATGAGATAGGGGCACGAGAATGAATATTTGTACCCCTCACGTGTGATTTCTTACCCCCTGTAGCCCCCTTCTGTGAGGCGACTTCTACCTGCGTAGAGCTATCTTCTTTAGTCCGACCCCAAGAATAGATCACAAACTATACCGCAATGAATCATACTTACTTGAATTAGTTTAATAATACGGGGGCATATGACGTTTCAATTTCGGGTACTCGTGTTCTCGGTTTGGGGTAACATGAGATTAGGTACTGTAACACGCAAGTGCGGCGCGCACACTGTCCGAAACGGGGTATACGGACGGTGGGGAACATGTTAACAGGAAGGGGATTGCTAGCACCCCTTTCAGACCTCTAATTCATCATGTTCACGATGCGCTCTTGTCATCAGCCATTCTCAGAAAAAAAAATGGATATGAGGGGAGAAAGAGAGGGTGAATTGTATCTAACAAAGGGATAGTTAGAGAAATGTGCCTCAACTACAAACAAACAAGCGTATGTATGCAAGCTGATCTGAAATATTGTACACGTCACTCGGGGCCAGGCTTTACGAAAATACAGACAAAAATCCATCAAAGACAAAAATTCGCGAAGAGGGGAAAAGGGCACAAGAAGGAAGAGCATGTAGACTGCACATACAAACCAGAAACCAGGACAGAGACAGTGATATGGACATGCAGATACTGAACAAGACTTTTAAACAAGAATGAACAAGGACGAAAATGGAAACCTGGACATGAACAATGATACTTTAAGAGAGCGATAAGCAGACGGGGATGTATATTCAAATAGAGACTAAATGGATGGGATAGAGGGACATCCGCTATTTTTCTTTCTTTCAATAGCATTTGTAGAAAAGACAGTGAATGCACTTTATTTTGCGTTAATACGTTAATTTAGAACGTCCACAACTGTTTTGTTCAATAGTTAATCTATATACCGTGATGAAAATGTATTCTACGTAGTGTTCAAAAAGAAATTCCTTTCCTTTTGTAAATATTTGATTTCACTAGTAAAGTTCAAAGTAAGTGTGGGTACAATTTTATTAATTTCGTTAAAGTATACAGAGAATATTTTATTTCTTCTTTTACATCATTTTTGTTCCTTTTTTTTGTGTGTATGTGTGGGGTGTGCCTTCAATTTCCACCACATCAGTGTCCACCAAGAATAGTTGTCACGATATTGAATAGAACTTGCAGATTATGAGTGTCATTTGATTATAGTAATAGTAAGATAGTAGTAGTAGCAGTAGTAGTAGTAGTAGTAGTAGCAGTACTAGTAGTAGTAGTAGTAGTACTAGTAGTAGTAGTAGTAGTAGTAGTATTAGCTCCCTCGCAGGTTTTCACTCCCAGCCGGTTCAGAAACTTGGCATCTCTGCAATAGGTAAGTCACATCACGACCGTAGAATAATTAAAACTACCAAATGCATTTTTTCGTAGACGGTGAGTATTATAATAATTTGGCCAATATTGCAATTTTCGTTTAACATCGTGCATTACAATTTGTACTATACCCCATTACTGTCCAATAACGAAATAATTGATACATAAATTGCAAAGAGGGTTACCGTAAGGCGTAACTAGCTCCTTCCGCTGTTAATAATCTATTTTCCCCTGTTTTGTATCAATTAGAATAAAATTGAAGGCGATATATGTAATTATCTCTTTCGTGTTATGGTGGGCTCATTATTTGTATGTATCGTTTTCGATTCGGTAGACTATAAGCGGGCGATGACGTAGGCAAAGGCGCTGGGGGAATCCCCAGTTTGGCGTAAAGTACATGAACTTTATCGGCACTATTCCAAATATTATTTGGCCTGGTCGAAAGGGAGTTATTATAGCTATAAGTCCTTTGTAGATTCTTCGAATTCACTGGCTCTTAGAATGGCCCTGAACTCCGTCAGATTTCAACAACTAAACATGGTTTCTTTTTTCTAAATAGTCAACAAAATAGTCAAAAGTAGTTTAGTTCTTTTTATTCCAAATATCAGATGATCCATCTTAGATGATGGTATACTTGGTTTGTATTGGGTCCACACACAGCTGAAACGTTATTTATTTGTTCAATATTATAGTAATTAATAGTGAATTTGGTTTGTTTCAGCGCCTTGAGCAACTTATTTTCAAGATGGATTTGGCGCTCTATAAGTCACATATTATTATTATTATTATTATTATTGTTGGAGATTTTGTTTTTGTAGACATTTTCTTAGAGAGGCCTACAAATTGAAAGAGAAACATCGACTTCTCTCCTTATCCCCTTTCTCTCTCTCTCTCTCTCTCTATTTCTCTTTCTCTTTGTGACTCACTTCTCTAGTGTGCGCATCTCTGTTACCATGGTTATCCGTGATAGATACCAACAAAAGCGGAAATGATTTGACTTTCAATTGCTAAAATAATAACGATCAGTTCAGGAAGTTTATTCTTATACAGGAACGCATTTTGAAATGACTAATACATCATTAAAATAGGATGGAAACATTGTAAATTATCAAAAATGGATTTGTTTGGTCAGGATGTTATCCAGAAAATATGGGTATAGTTTTGGTCATCACTATAAAATCATCAAAACTTATATCACATTCATCCAGGAATGAGCAATTTAAAACATTTTGTAAAAGTGCATACTGAATAGGGGAAAAGAAGAAGTGCTATTTATACATAGTGTGGCCAGAGATATTCTATTGTTAACTTGTCTACCGTCAGTCTATTAAAAGTTAATGTTGAGTTGCACGAATGCTTTTTGTTTTTCAGCATGTATGTGAAGGATTTATATAGATGATAAAACCTTGTTGGTAATTTGGTAGGATTTTTTTCCTTGAGTGCACTGAGCGCTACGGTTGCCGGAGCTAAAGCCAGGGTAATAATATCCAAAGTCCTTTGGAAGCGCATAAAGACGTTATAATAGAGACGTCATAATGTGATATGCGTTATAGAAGAACGGAATATTATTATTATAATATGATATTAATTTCTCATATTTGTGTTTTCATCAGGAGACCTCATGAGAACAGCTGTGCTGTAGTGGCACACGTGAGCAGGGCTATCCTTCCTCATCATTTGCTTATTTTGTGATTTATTATTCATTTTATCAAAATCAGATAAAAACGAAAGATACTCTTATACACAAACGAGGCATCAAAATAAAAACCAATACTAGACTGTGGTATAACAGCTTGGCTTACATTGTGGGCATCTTACGTGGCCTTGCTAGCTAGAAGGTTGAGGGTCACTTTACAAACAGATTGAGCCTTTGCGAAGAGCTTGATGATTTATTTTATCATCATTATTTTTTTAACTAATGATTATTAATACGAGATAGGGAATCCCTTAACTAACTAAAAAAAATGATTCTATTCCTGAAACATGCTTGACAATCTCTTTAACTGGACGCTGATGACCTGTAACTTATATTATAGACATTAAGGCTCCATTTATTTAAATATCGTGGACCTTCATAAATTTGGTTCAAATTTGAGGACCCCCTTTCGATAAAAAGAGATTAATGATTCACATAATTATAGTTAAATATATTGCTAATAATTTGTTGATCCCTACTGGGAACCCCTTTACTAACAGATACTTTTTGTGCTATCTTGACGAGTTACTGGTAACTCCTTGGTTATTTCTAACGGAACTTCTAAGGTGCAACAAGCAGATTGGCGAATAATCATATACCAGGTTATTCACTCTCAAATGATTCACCGGTAATATACCATTGTGGTTTCAAGAAACTGTTCTTTGGTCACGCTGTCACTCTTTGCGGAGAGGGGACAAAAGTAGGCGAAGGTCAAGAAGGATTTATGTTTTAAACAGCTTCAATCCAAGAACATGACACGGTAAATAGTACATCCTAAACATGGCAGGCCCACAATTATCCCGTAGCTCAAGGAAATCTGGGAGACGGGGGGCTCCGAAAAGAAAAGTTATCGGAAAGTGCAAATTTGGGCGTCTGCTTCTTTTTAGAGAGGGGAAAGAGGAAGTGACGTGGGGGGGGGGGTGGAAGGAGGGGAAACACTTGTGATATTCTACTGTTGTTTGTATCTATGTTGATATCATCGAAAACATGGGATTTTCTTGCTTGTAAATTTTGATTTGTTGTTGATTTTGGTAGAATGTAGATTCTATAAAGAAGACTGTCCAAATATCTTTTCCCCCGAGATGCTGCTCACTTGTATACATTCGCTGCCAATAAGACGTTCGATATTTCGGCCTGCTAAAAATGTAATGATCGCGATTTCACCTTGTTCGTTTAGCGAAATAGAATCAAGGAAAATCTTACCTCCACTGTTTTCTGTCCAAGCATTTGACATGATTGACAAACAATACAATTCAAAGAAATTCACGAAGCACATACCAACAGCATCTAGCCACTAGAAATGACCATATGACCCGGATAACACATTCAAGGCTTTTCAAATTATTTTGGCAACGGTCATCAGAGGCGTAGCACCGGAGTGGCGTTCGATTGACTGAGAGAGAAAGGGGAAGATGGGGGAATATATTTGCCTAAACTGGACCAAGGACTCGCATTTTGTCAATCGAGCATTAGCGGATTCGAGGGAGGGGGGGGGGGGGGGGGGGGTCGGGCGACCTGACTCGTGCCTCTCTGAAAAGTACACAACCCAATGCTGCATACCCGTAGAACACAACAGAAAAGGGTGTACCTAAATTGTATTCTTGACCATTAATCCCGCCCGCCCCCCCCCCCCCTTTCTCCTCTTCAACCACTGACTGGGGCTATATAGCGCTACGCCACTGGCAATCAACTTTACATTATCCGTGTCACAGCGGGTATCGGATTGCCTCAAAAGTGCTTCTACGCACACTCGATGATATCAGGAAGTATCATACTTCTACCACATTCTCAGAAACACAAACTTCTCCGAAAAGAAGACATAAAAAATGACAGCCTAGAAATTGAGGAAATGGAAAGGCGATAGCCTAACTTGTGCCAAAACTCAATTACACCCTAGATTACCGTGTGGCCGAAGCATGTGCTGTGCGGTATATAGTTTGTGACAACAAAAATATGTCTCATTTCATTTCAGAAAAAAGGGGATACAGACCTTGGGTTTTTGTTTTCTCTCTTTTCATTCTTGCCTTGCACTTTCATGGTTCAGACTTTATATTCTGGTTGTAATATCATATGCGCTTCAAGATTATATACCCCCACTCATTTCTATAATTCTAGAACAGACATTTCATTACAAAACCAATTCATATCGGATTTATTTTCTTCGTGGCTTTCAACATTTAGAACTTTTAGTGCACTGACATGTAAATGTTCTCTACAACTGTTTTTGCAATAGTCTACTTTAAGCGGTATGTCACATGAATGGACTACGTGACAATATCACTGATTGCAGTTCAATGTGATGAGGTCTGATAAAACGGTAAATTAGTTGAGTTAGTGAGATTATGACTTAATGTATGCTATGGGTAATATATACAGCCTGTGGAAACAATATATTAGTCCATATTAAAATAACATTATGCAGTTCTTTCGGATACAATCTAAAACGACATTCCTGACATCCACTGACATCCACTGACGATATTACTGTCAAAGTTTGAACAAATGTGGATAAATGAAATATAATCATTATTACCAAAGGCGTTAGGTCCGTACACAGTATGTGCACTCTCCATTCCCTTAGATGTACTTCTTCCTCGGGACCACTGTATTGTATTGTTGAAGGTTCTTGACTGTCATACGAGTGGTCCTGGGTTCAATCCGTGCTCGATCCTTACACCCTTGGACAAGGTGTTTTACGCATAATTATTTGTCCCTCTCAACCGAGGTGTATTAAATGGGTACGTGGCAATGCTGGTGTAATAATATTCCAAAAGTGGTTGTACTCAAAGCGAGCAAGGTGTCCAACGACGTTGCGTCCAATACGAAGGGGTCATTCCGTTTCGTTAAAAAAAGGCCCCCCACCCCGAGCCCCTTCTTCCGGGCCTCCCCATAGCCATGGTCCCTAGAAGGGGTAAGCTTCCCTGGATGGGTTCATCAGACTGAGTTCAAGAAGGTCACGTGAACCTTGCCAAAATTTCGAATTACTCTCAGAGGAAACATTTGATGCATGTGGTACACGAAGTTGGTAAGTTCTGAAAGATAGCCCAGCCCTAAATGTTACTTTTAATCGAAACATTTACGCTTTTGGGTGGAAACAGCGGATAGGTTCACTTGCATAAGGTGTTAAATCCTAAGCAATTTTTTTTTATATGCATCTATTCTATTCTGCGGATGGAAACGAAACGAAGGTTTACGTAGTCCCATACCATTCCTCCGCCGTCCGGGTCGTAAATACTCCAGTATAGTCCATTTTCAAAATAATTTATTCCACGTCATTGTTTTATTAAAGAAACGCAATTCCCAATGCATTATTCGATAATTACAGAAAATTGTAGTTGTAACGGTACTGATTGTAATGATCATTAATAGTCTTTATACGATTTAGCTAGCTTTCTTGACTGAAAAAAAAGAAAGAAGAACAGAAGATATTATATTTGGTAGAAAAAATGTATTGGGACCTGACTAAGTCCGCCAAAACCCCTGGATGATAGCGCTTGCTCCCCCTCTTCGCTTAAACGAGGTTGCTGTGAGATGACAACCGGGCCAGATGGAGGAGCAGAATTGATTTTTTGACCTTTAAGTAGTCGAAGTGACATCTCTTTTCAGTTTCCTTTTTCATCCAATCCAGGGGTGTCTCTAAAACATTTTTAAGGGGGAGGGGATGTCGGATTCTATTTGCCGACAAGTCTGCCATCAGTTCTAGAAAAAATTAGACGCCGATTCTTCAACTTACCCAGAAGCAGGGATTTGTAACATATCTCGAGAATTATAAGGGGAAAAAATGCCAACAAGAAAGAACAAGAATGAAATATCATACCTGGTTTAAAGAACTTGAAACAAGGGTAAAAGAAGGGATTTACCAAGAGGCAGAATCAGGGTCACCAGGAAGGAGGGGGATTTCGACATTGTATTTATAAGGCAGTGTATACCCCTATAATTTCTGCCCGGGTCTTCAATGAATAATATTATTTCCATGCCTTTTACTCATTAGATGAAGCTGTGTCTCGCCCCCCCCCCCCCCCGATCCACCCGATCCACCCGATCCACCCGATCCACCTACGAGCCACCAGAACTTGGGAGTAGGGTGCCACACCCCATATCTCTCCCCTCCCTCCTCTCGCAATATCCCTGATCTAATCTCCGCATCTGTCCCAATTAACGGAATCTGCCACCAAGAGTTACAGTTGCATCACCGCAAACATCGGGATCCGACCAAGCCTACAAGAAAGATTTCAAGAGATGACAACTCGATGTACAGTTCTGGAACAGACGTAAAGGCTAAGTGAGGTCATTAAAGGTTACAAAATACCACAAATTCATGTTTTATCAGAATGATAGTGAAGAAAAACATGCATCCGAGTTTTAATATTGATCTTTCGTAACTGACTCACACCTGTCCAGTTATGGAACAGCGCATGTCACATTATGCCATAACGTCTCTAACATTCTATACTTTGGGTATTATTACCCTGGCTGTTGCACTCCGTGCATTGAACGAATGAATCATACCAGGTACCCACTTACTACACCTGGGTCAAGTATGGCAAATGTAGATTAATGTGTTGCCAATTAAGGGACGTTACTTATACCGCAGCAGGGATTCGAACCACGTACCTTGCGGTTCACATGCAGTCCGAAGACTTAACCACGAGACCACAACACCTCTACGAGCTGGCAGTTGGTTGCCAAGAGTGTGATGATTTAAGTGAGACGATTAAACTGGATTGATAGATATAATCATTTGCTGCGTCGTGAATAGAATTAAGTCTCGTTCTCATTCTGGTATAAATAGTAATTGAACACTGAAAGTAATTATGATAAATGAAACACTCTACAGTGTACTGACCTAGCTGTAAGATGTGAGTACGAAGATTAGACGACTTTGAATGGTCTAATTCATTAAGTCTGACATCTCTCTCTCTTTCTCTCCCTCTAAGTATCTCCCTATCTCTCTCTCTCTCTCTCTCTTTCCCTCTCTCTCTCTCTATCTCTCTCTCTCCCTGGCAAGGGTGAATGAAATTAATAAAACCTAACACCAGGATTTTTACAAACTTAGTACTTCAAAATTAAAAGAGTCCGACATATTTCTTAGGAATTTAGACACAAAGGCTGAAATCTTTCGAGGCGGATTATGGGAAAGTATCGACACGGCTTTCAGAAATATCCATAATCTTCAAAGAATCAACTTTTAAATGCGACTTTTACTCAACATGTCATTCATTGTATTTTCATCTACACCCAGCCAGCCAGCCACGCTTATGCATTTTGCATTAATTAATCGAGGATTTAGTGCATGTTTTACGAGATACGATTAAATGGCTGAAATGAGCGCAGACGAATCGGAAAGAGTTGAGCCGAGACAAATTCAGGAGTCGGAAATTGTGGGGCTAAAAGCAGTAAATTGAATCTAGCTATGTTTCCTCAAAGGCCCTTCCAAACACTAAAAATGTTTCTCTCAAGCCGGTCTCTGACTCCAGGCACCTCCACACATCGTACTCATTTCCTTATTTTTCAAACAAATTTCCTTCCATATCCCTTTTCGATCTTGATGTGTGTTTTCTCCCCCGCCCCCCCCCCCCCTCCTCTGTCTCACTGTCTCTGTCTCTCTCTGTCTTTCTCTGTCTTTCTCTGTCTCCCTCTGTCTTTCTCTGTCTGACATTCAATCTTTCACCCTTCCTCTTTCAATTTCTTTAATTATGCCTATTTGTGATTTTGTGATTTTCTCTTTTTTTCCCCTCCCACTCCTTGCTCTCTCACTCTAGCTCTCTCTATCTCTATCTCTCTCTCTCTCTTTCGTTCATCCCTTGCCTGTATCCTGGCATGTTTTTCGTATTCATTCTCTATATTCATATCTAGTTTCACATGTAATATACATTTACATATTCATCCCTTCTTTCCAGCTACACCGCACACCCTGCACATACACAAACCAACATCCCCCACTCATAAACACAACTACCAGTATGTTCTGGGGGGGGGGGACATTGATGTAAAAATGCAGATATTAATTACTTAAATGGATAGAAGGAATAAGGGAAATTCATTAAGGTAAAGCTAACCCCAGAGAAGAGTCATGTACATATTTAAATGTTTTTATTAAATCAGTCAAAAGATATATGAAAGAGATTTGTTAACTCTTCGAAGCATAGAATTTGGAGGTGCTTAGCCACAAAACATCAAGGGTTGGAGAATTTTACAATACATGTTCGCTTCCAAAAAGAACTATTTGCTCACATGTTCGCTTCCAAAATGAACCATTATGGGTTTTTTTGGAAGCGAACATGTGAGTAAAATGCTCCAATAGCATTACTAAAGAAAAAAAATGTAAGGTTTTGTTAAACATTCCATTACATGGCATAAAAGTCATATGATTCTGATGAATATATTCGAAATGGTTTTGATGCGTTGCCAATGAGCTCTAACACGTTTCACGTGAGAGTTAGGAATATTCTTTTCTTGTACCATTTTTCCAGTGGAGTAAAATGGAAAAAAGAGCCTCCACATGTTCGGATTTTCCCGTTTCTTTCCTGTACAGTATATACACAATATACATGTATATATAAATATATACATGTTTTTGTACCCCAAAGAATTTCAATAAAAAAGGGTAAGATGTACATACATGAAATATGTTTTTAAAGGTTCAGTGGCCTTACAAAAATCGGCAATCAGCCTCTATCTCCCTCTTCTACCCCCCCCCCCCCCCCCTGTCTCTGTCTCTCACAAACAATTATTTTTTTTCTCCTTCTCTCTATTTCTCTGTCACTTTTTTTTCTCTCCCTCACTTTTTCCGACCTCTTCCATTTCGTTAAACCTTTCATTTTCTTTATCGTTTTTTATTTTTATTTCTCTCACATATAGTCCCCCACCCATCCCCCCCCCCCCTCCCCCTCTCTCTCTCTCTCTCTCTCACACACACGCACTTTCTCCTTCTATATTTTTCGATATTCTTCTCACATTTCCCACTTCTCTCTCATATATATATTTTGTATGATTTCACTGGTATCAACCAATGAATCCCAACATTCTCCTCCATATGATACTCCACATGCACAGGGCATCATCGTAATCATTCTGACGTTTGACATTTTCAAATCGAATCCCGCTCTTTATATATTTCCATTGATAGTCGCCCGCCATATATGGGTCAATGTTAATGTCACCCTGCTTCCAGCATAATCCACACTTGCTCTATGTGTCCAGACAGGTTTCCCTTCTCAGTACCTTTACGTTTGTCGTCACGTGTGTTTCAGTCACTGTTACCCATTTGAAACTGATGACAATCTGTGGCTACCCAACAACAGGCTAATGGCAATGATTTCTGGCAACTGTTGTATTAAATCAGTGCAGTTTTAACAACTTTTCTTTTTTAAAGAGTAGCGGCATCAAAACTAGCGTGCTAGATGTTCGTAGAATTCATCCAATATATTAACTGCCATTAAACATGTTTAAGAGGAAACTAGAAATATTATACGTCCAATATACTCCAGTATTACTCAAGTGGATGTAGAAGCAACCATACTAGGAGGAGGTGCTATAATAATACTGGTAATGCTATTTGAGCCATAACAGTATACAACCCGATCATTGTTCGTTATTGACTGTCATTTCATTGTTATCATAAAGCATGAACCTTCACATTTTTTTTGAAAATTTGATTTCATAAATTTTGCATTATTCTAAAACATCGTGAAGGTTGTCATACCCAAGATTAAACACATTCGAGCACATGCACAATTCACTTTAGTCATCCGAACAATGTGAAAATGCGATAAAATGAGTGGGTAGTGTATGGCCAATACTGACACAGAGTACATTCTGATCATGCCAAGACTGACAATGTTCATAGTGAAAAGTGAAAGAGAAATATTTGATTTATTTGCCTTAGATATTTGCGAGTGTTTTGCTAAGGCCGCATTGTCAAATATTGCCTGTACGTACATACGCCCACTGAAGCGCGCTAAGGCCTCCCGTTTCGTTTCAATGAGCGACAAAAGGCATCATAATTTTCCAAGAAATCTGTGATATAATTGTGACACCTGTCGCACGTGTAAAAACAAATATCCATAATACTTTTCAAGGCAATTTTTTTTCCACCTACAGGAAACATTAGATTTAATAGGTATTCCGACTGGTTACTATAATTACCAAGTTGCCAAGGATATTGTAGTACAATGTATAATTATATCCATTTTTGTCTTTGGCTTGTACAGTCACCCATTCAAAATGTCAATTAGGAGAGAGAAGAAATAAATTAAATTGAATTAAATTAAATTAAATAACAAATAGAAGAAAAAAATAAGATGAAGAAAGGAATAAATGAATAAATACAAACGTCTGGAAATGTCAACCCCCCCCCCCCTCCCCGCACCCCGCCTCCCTAATGATTGTGGAATCAATGTTTGTGTCCAACGAAGGGTTCTCCCGGCCCCCTTACCATCCCCTCCCTCCCTCCCTCTCTCCACCCCCTTCTTCTCCTCCCCATCTTTAGCGTTAAGGACATATCAATGATCCAAACTATGACTATTGCCTGTTTCCTTTTGCTATTTTCTATAGTTCTACATGTATTAAATTAAAATGCCATTCCTTTTCAGATATTGTCTTTGATTTGATTTGATTTGATTTTTTTTTTTTTTTAGATACAGAGATATTTCTCCTGCCATGTCAAGGTTTAAATCTTTATTCGTCATTACACAAGCAATGCTTTGGGGGCTACGACGTCAGCGACTGTGGTCTGAAAAAGAACGAGTCAATGTCAAGTGTCTATTTTCTAAATCGATGACACTGGTGATCTAATCATTAGTAATAGTGGTTAATGTACCTATTGATACGGGGGCACGTGTGAGGGGAACCGCATGGGTGCCGGACAAAGACATAACAAAAAAGGGATGATTCTGACGCATCTTTTATGCAAAACGTTGTCAAATCCAAATTTTGTCTGTCTCATTCCTCTCCTTGTCATGCTTGTTACCGCGTGCAGAGATTGCTTAACGCCGTAGCTTTATCAATAGATATACATATATATAATGATTACAGTCCATGTATTGGCAAAATTGATGAAGGATCGAATAAATTTCAGTTGGCAATTAATGCATTTCTACTGTGTTCTTCTTATATATACATATATCTCTCTCTCCCTCACACACGCGCACACAAACAGTAACACACACAAAAAGATTCCGCCCCTCCCTCCTTCACCGCTGCCTTATCTCTCTTCCCCTCTCTCTCTATATTTCTCTTTGTCTCTCACATTATCCTATTTTTATTTTACTTCAAATCAATCAATTTCTTCATTTCAATTTTACCTACTCCTGTCCATATGAAATTTTTAAACAACGTAATTTCAAGGCTTTTCCCTTTTCTTCTACACTTACTCAACGGATTTATGTGGGGGTTTTTTTTAATTAAGCTCCCCTTGTGCCCATGAACATTTTTTTTTGGACAAGTGCCGGCTCTTTATCCTTTCATTAAGACATTCTTCTTTGAATGCTAAATAAATTTTAACATCAATAATCTAAATTCGCGATTTTCCCGTTGCTAAAATTAATATGCAGAATTAAAAACAGAAATTATAAACATAAGAATATCATTGCTTTAATATAACAATTCTCTGCAGACAGGTTTTATGAAAATCCTCACTTGTCTACAAAATGCATTTTTACCAAAGACCAGATATTCTGCAAAACCAACAATAAACATCTCAGTTATTTGAAAGGCGTTGGAATTTACACGTTTACTTTATTGGTATAAAGAATAAACACATGATATAAAATAGATCAACTTTATTTTTTTGTCTGTCCTGGCCCTTAATTTTCCAACATTTTGTTTTTATCTCCTTGCTTACACAGTTTCTTTGTTGTAAAACTGGAATGATTTGTCTTTTCTTTTAAGGTTTTTTATTTATACTTGCTTCAATCAAATACGGTCCATTTCCCTAAAATAAATCAGAAGGAATTTGGTGCCACATGTAATATTGATTCTATCTCTCATCCACACCCTCTATCAAATACAGGCTTTGAAATAGGTGACGGATAATCTTCTTAAAATCGTGTTCGGCGCCCATCCATTGTTTGTCGCGATCTAGATTTGTGTACTATGTTTATCTTGACAGCTTCGTAAGTACACTGATTCACACAAAAGTTCATGATTTTTGACAAAAAGTTATGCGCTGGGCGCTCTTGCAATCATACCACAAGAGAAAAGGTGTAAAAACGCGGAGTAGCAGGCACTGTGTGTGGCGCAAACGAAATTGGTTTCGAAATCTATATCAAATTTTTGAGGTACAGGCTAGGCCTCATCTTTCCGATAATGATAACTATTACTGTCATATTTTTTGTTTTTGTTTTTGTGGAGGGGAAAAAGGGCTTTGATAAAATATTCGTTTAGAACGTTTGCGATGTCGTGATAAAGTATCACAAATGCGAATTGATATTCTGCTTTAAAGAAAAGATACTCAACGTAATTTTGGCATTTCCCCCCGAAAACAACCCAAGTGCGTTTGCGAAATGCACTTACTAGAAAAACAACGAAATATAAGAGAGGTTTGTTATCTAACTACATTAAACGATAGTCATTTGCACTGAATTTTTCCTGTATGTGTTCAAGCAGTTTTATATAAACTGATGTGTAATTCAACCATTTTCATGTTTTACTGATAAAATGTAATAATTTAGAGCGTACATTATTGGATGTTATCATGGAAGGTTGGACTAGACCTTAAGTTCGATTTAGATATACAACGGTTTTTTGCGTATTTATTCTACATTTCTCAATGATCATCATAATACATATCCAACTTTTTAACTTCAGCAATTAAGGGAAAAGTGATATCCCCAAATAGAGCAAACAATGATATTTCATAATTATATATCTTTACCTACACTCTAAACACTAAAAGTGTATAATCACCATTTCAAAGGGTGGAGGATCCACCACTTTTTTCAAAATGTAGATTAACACTTTTAACATGCTGGAATCAGAATTAGATGGTTTTGCATCCAGCATGCGTATTAATCTACCATTTTTTAAAAAGTGGTCATTCCTCTGTACTTTGAAATGGTGATTCAACAGTTTTTACAGAAATCATGCTGAAAGGAAAAAAGACGAAAATAAATAGGAAAACGGGACGAAATATGCATCCAATAATTACAGTCGCTGTTAAATGCTTATCACTATATAATATCTAGTGTTTTGTTGTTTTTTGCGTTTATTATGTTATATTTTATGTCGTTTAATTTATTAAAAATTAACGCCAATAGTTCATTTTGCCGAATTTATGGATATTTTATGAGTTATCTTTCATCCCATTAAAAAAATACGACGCATTATGTAATGTAGGACTACCGCGCATTCACGCGTGTCTAAGGACCTATGTTTCTTTTTGGTTTTTTTAACAATGAAATTTAAATTACGCTTAAACATATAATACAAAAACTTTTATCGTCTCTGTCTTTATTTCTACTTTTTACAGACATGAAGACTATGCATTGCAATGGTACACCCCCCCCCCCCCCCATATGAACACCCCATAAATAACCATGCCCCATCCTGATACGCGTGGGCCTGGCGCCACGCGTATACATGGCCGAGCGTGCGTCCTGAGCATTCCGGTGTGTTTGCACTCTATACACCTCAAATCAAGCAACGCAACGCACATGCAGTGTCTTTATATTTCAAATAAATGGTATATGCGGTTACAATGCAAACAAAACTGTGCCAACAATTTCATTGAAATCAAAAGACGATGACTGCGCACACTCGCACATAAAAACCCACTCACACCAACTAACCAACGCACACAAAAACCTACATTTGCAGAGAGTGGGTGAAACAACGAGACAGAGCGAGAGAAGGAGCGGAATCGAACGTGCAGTCGTATTTACTTTTCGTGAACTTTCCCGCCTTTTTTGCGGCTCTGTCTCTCTCTGTCGTCTGCACTAGAGAATAGAGCTAAATCCATACGACAAACCTTCAGCTGCGGCTAGGAATAACAGTCAATGGGAAACAAAGAGGTTGGAAAACAAATGTGTGTTTTGAGTGTATTTCAAAGCTTTGAAACTTACCCTCCCGGTTTCAAGTATACACACAACCATGGCAGCGGGGTTTTGAAACAGGAGCGATATCGTTGGTATCCATGGTGCGCTTTTTCTTTCATCCCCCCACGATATGGTCTACGTACCCAAGAGCCTTGCTGGGTAAATAAGAGACCTGTTCAACCTTAAACCAGGGTATCATTAGAATAATCCTTTGGGGTTCCTTTTGGTGGGTTACTTTGTCTTTACCAAAACATAACATTAAGTAATATATCACCTCTCAAAATTTGTCAGAAAAACTCCAAGCTTCATAAAATATTTCTAAGTTTTGGACTTCTAACATAAATCGGGTTATAGATCCAGTATCGCACGTGTTTTGAGGGTTCAACAATTTTTTAATTGTACTGTGCACTCCATTTAAAAACGTGACAATCGACAATACAAAAGGATTTCCGTTATCAATGGAAAATCATTTATCGAAATTATCAGCTCCTGAAGATTACTGGCTTTCAGAGAAATTCATTTAAAAAAATAAACGTAAAATTTCAACATGTTTCATACGATATCAGGTAGGTTATTTGAGGTAAGTACTTCCAATATTGCCCTTGAGCTATTCTCTGTATGTTTAAGGGGACTGCACTTTTATGTGGAGGTAGAATGCTTTAATCTAGATTTAATTTGCTTCTGCTCTTTAAACAGTTTATGTTCCTTTTTGGAAAATATTCAGACTGACCATGGATAAGGGCAGTGGCATTTTGAATGTATACAAAATTATTTTATGATTGCGTTTTATGACTCGGAAAAGATTGAAAAAACAATATTCATGGTACCGTATGTGACAATTCCTTATCAGTTACTTGTGAAAGTACAGAATGCATCCCTTGGAATAATTAATTTATTTTAATTTTTTGCTTTCATGAATAGAAATACAAATACTTTACACCAGGTGCAATATCTAAATGGTTAAAATGATTGGAATATATTGCAATCACAAGAAGATTACTCTAAGTGAAAAAGATTTTACCAAAAGAAAATTATTTCAGGTAGCTGTTAAAATATTTTCGAATCCTACTCTAGCGCATCTTTATTCAGCAAAGGAAATTTATTCGAAATTGGGCTAAGAGTTGGAATAAGGAAAGCTGTAGTATGTTTTCGACAACGAAAGTTCAGGTAAGATAGACTCCTTAACCCTTTGAGTGCGAGCCCGCGCACAGCGATTGTTCTCCCTGTGACGGAGCGATTTCGGTTACATTGCCGGTAACGGGAAATTTGGCGGTGCTTTCTACTTTGATTGCTCATTGCACCTCACTCGGTCATTTTCGTCATATTTAGTAAATGTAAACATGAAAGGTCAGACTTTTCTCCTTCTAAAAATATAAGTTTTGTTCATCGAAACAAAAACTAAGGTTCGTTATTTTAGAGGGGAAAAGCCGTCTTATTTGTTGAAGCTTCGCTTCCTTCCTTCCTTTTCAATACACTTACAATACAAATTGCGTAAGTGCCGTCGCACGCGCGGTTCCATCGCTACACCCCCATTCATTGGCCCCATTGTCGTCTGCTAAATGATGGAATAAAAGAGACGGAAGATACAAAGTGGACGCAAACTCCGAACATAATGTAATACATGTACAACTATGATCGAATATAATATTTTATGTAGCCCTATTGTCGAACAAAGACAAAGAAAGACTCTCAATGCGAGCACAGTAGTTTTTCAATAAATCAACATGTTTATAAGAAAAAAAAAATGTGTGAGTTGTAAGTTGATTTTGATATAGGCTTACAGCTGAGTGATTAAATCAAGATATCGTTATAAAGTGATGTTGCAGTATCTGCAATAACAGCTCCCACTTTGTTTTTTTTTTGTTTGATTTTTGTTTTATTTTGGGTTTTTTTTTACTGCGGATGACAGAATCGGGAATAAATTATAAAGACGCATTTAATTAAAGCTTTCAAATAGGCAATGCGTGGTGTGTTTATTATCCTTTTGACACAAATCCCAGTCATCAGAATAAACATTTAACAGGCTGTACTGAATTTCATTTATATGTGTTCGTCTCCATCTCAGTTTTGGTCTCGTTCAACCAATATATTTTGTCTATAAAACTTTGTTAATTCTCGTTTCACAGGAAAATTCTCATATTCATTTCTATTTCGCCGGAGTTACTCAAGACAAGGGTATCCTTCCGTAGGAAGAGATAGAGAGAAGGGTAAGGGGCGCTTTTCAGAACATGAAATATGAACATTTCATTTTCCGCCTAAAACCAAGACCGCTTGGGGTTTGATAGCTATATATATTTTTTTGCAAACATAATTATATGCTCTAAAATGGCTACATGCCCTCATAAACGTAGGCCCCAGTGGCTCTTTGTATTGTCATGTATTCAGTGGATTGACATTCTTGAAAGACGCGCTAAATTGGTCAATTTAAATTTATAAAATGAAAGGAGCTTGGTCAATGCTTCTTTCTTATGTTTTCTTTCTTACGTGGACCGGACCCCACCCTAAGAGGAACAAAAGAATGTCTAAGCAAATACTAACGAAGATTAGCGTTTTGAAAAAAGAGGATGTACACAAATACAAGTTCCTTGAAATAAAAGAGAAAGATTAAAAAAAAAACATTATCTTCGTTATCGGTTACTACAAATTATCCTTGTTAGCAATCATCACCATTATATATTTATATACATGTCATATACAAAACTCTTCAATTATGAAACGAGAATTAACAAACTTTTATAGACAAAATATATTGGTTGAACGAGACCAAAGATGGAGACGAACACAAGTCATGTAAATGAAATTCAGTACAGCCCATTAAATGTTTATCCTGATGACTGGGATTTGTGTCAAAAGGATAATAAACACAACGCGCATTGCCTGTTTGAAAGCTTTAATTAAATACAAGGTTGAGTTGAAGTAAAGATTAAAAAAATGATTTGAAAGCTTTATCATTCTTTTAATTTTATTTTCTTGTAGAGAATAATGCATTTGGGAGATGTTTTTGATGCCTGAAGAAGTCAATAGCCCTGCTTTATATAACGAACGCGTAAATAACTATTAATGAATACATTTTTACAATTTCCTGAATTTGATTTATTCCCCTATTTTATTATAACATAAATTCACATTTGCTGGTATATACATATTGCGATTTCCAGATTTCAAATTGTGAGACGTCTCCCTCAGGACTATCCAGAAGGAAAAAAAATTAATAGAATGTATCACAAGAGCAAAATTTAAAAATACGAAAATTATGAACTAGCATAAAATGTGAAACTATAACCATTCCCAAAACATTTTCTTTGGGAATGAATAAAAACATTTTATAATTTGTTATAATTGTACATTAAAATGATATCAAGAAATGAACTCTTGATAAAAGATGAAAGGCCTCTTGAAGACACTGCCATCAGTTACTGACCAGGGCCCTGTTTCATTAAACTTTTTATCAACAACAATTGTCCCATTTCTATGGCAAGTTTGCTCTCAGCCAATCGTATTCAAGGATTTCAGTAGATTATAACAATTAATGTAAATTGTTATTCAATTCAATTCAATTCAATTCATTTTTATTTCATTCTTCAACATAATACAAATGAATACAAATTTATTGATAACGAGCTTCATGAAATAGTGGTATATACCCTATAGTCAGACCAACAAGACCGACATCAGACCAACCTAAATTATTCTAAATTATTTTTTTCTTATCTTTCATTTGTAAATTACTGCCTTTAGAAAAAAAAATCATCTCATAGTTTTTCCTTGTTTCTTTAGTCTGAGAAAGTGTCGGGATCGACATTTAGATGTGGATATGAAAGTTGTCGGATTGTTCATGTACTTATCTTACAATAAAACAAAACAACAAATTTTCAGTACGAATAATGGCAAAATAGGACTAACATTCAAACCGCGGTATGAATAACCCTATAAAAATTATAGATATAGACCCCCCGCAAAGCAATATATATATATATATATATATTATTAACAATATTGTAAGGAAATAACATATACAACAGCTTTGGCAACTCTTGTGGAAATAAATACAATGTGAAAGGAAATGAGAGAATAAAGTTCCCCAGAGCTGTCCTCCCTTTTTGAAATTTTTGCAAAGGCTGAAAAAATGTCTCCGCCGGGAATCGAACCTGGGTCGTTGGCTTAGAACGCCAATATATATATATATATAGTGAGAGAAATGATGACTATGAGACGGTAATTATTCAACCCCATCCCGAAGCACTTTCATACCCGTAAAGGCATATGTATAATATGATGTCCAACCTTGATATTAAGATAATTTAGTAAAAGCGGCAAAATAAGAAAAATAGGATGCTGAAAGTTTTAAAGAAATCGGACAAGGAATAATAAACTTATGGAGGTTTGAAAAATGAGATCACAAAATCTATGCGAATATCAAATTGTTAATTTTGTGAGTCGATTTTGACATACTGGTGGTCAACTCTCCCGTTTGTCGTACACAAAAATATCATTAATTTAATCTCCGAAGCGCCTTTTCCCTGCGGGCAGTACTCAACATATATCGTAGATAGCATATTGTTATAGGTCCTCATGAAAGAAAAAGATCCTACTGAGCAATAATTTTTGAAGAAGAAAAAAATCTTTTTTAGTCATTTTGTGTGTGGGAGCAAGTAGGGAAGTTGTCCGCCATTACCTCACAGTGACGTTCGTTCAGGTTAAAATTCCCATATGTATATTGATTACAACTTTCCAAAATTCGTAACTTTCTTGTTGCTTGTCCAATTTCGTTCAAACTTTCACCAATCTGCTTCTCTAATTTTTCCTCTCGCTATTAAGGTTGGATTTTCCTCCAACGATGCACAAGTATCCCCATTTCTCTTTTAGCACGATGTAGAGTACAAATAATTTTCATGATCGTTTCTATATACACGTGCTAAGCTCAATTGGCATGTTATCAATATGACGAGACAGAATATCAAGCGATACCATGGTAACTGAGGACGCAGACATTGTTACAACTCAAAACAAAATTGATTTTTGATCTATTCCATGAATCCACTAATCCGGTACCGTGTATCGACAAAACTGTCCATAATATTACACCAGTAATCCTACATGAAGGTCGTTATATTTCTGTACATTTGACAGTGATGGCAATCGATCGGTAATGCAAACATGTAATTATGCAAGTGCGATGAAACTTGAGATGCTGGCATATGCTTGCTGAGGCTAACGCGTTGTTTAAAGAGGGCTTCAGTTAAAAACAGATATATTTACTAACTACTTAAGACACAGAATGAAGGAGGTAAAGCTTTAATATAGCATCAACTATAAAAAGTCGTACATTTATTACAAAGAATATGCATTTTTTTAAGAAAGGAAAACGAGGAAATGTGTAAAAAAAATCCTTGAGGTTGAAGCGCAGTGGAATGTGGCCTTGAAATGAATAAGCAATCATAATAGAGTAGAAGATCCATCTTAAATCTTCAAATATCATAATTTCTGCTTTCTCCTCAGTTCAGTCAAGTTTATTTAGCAAGAGACTTGGGTACACGCACTCCAAAAGACACAGAGAGTAACGTTTATTTGTTCGGCAGAGTCGCTTAGGTGCACTGTGGTTGAGTTTGACCTGCTCGATTGAAGCAGACAGGAGGGGAGATGTTTGAGCGCGCCATGGGTAAGGGTCAAGAAAACGACTTACATCAGGGAGTTTGACGAAGTAGGTCAGGTAAAATGTATAATGTATAAGGGGCGAAATGATAAATTGTTTAAAAAATCATTTCCCTCACAAATGTTGAAGATTGCATGGTACAGGTACAAATTGTCCTTACTAGGAATAATCCAGTGCCTAGGAAATGGAGCGATTTCGGTAATTATGTAATTTCATTATATACGGTAAAAATCAACATCATTTGCCAGTGGGTTAGTGTATGGAATGTGTACATTGAACATGCCGCTCTCGAGGAGTCGAATGACGTTATGTCCTGCCTGACTGAAAATGTCGTCTGCTGCAGGCAACGCATGAGCTGGCTGTGATGTTTTTACGTCACAATCTTTCTGGCCTATCAGAACGGCTCGGTAGACGGTGACCTTAACGTCCAAGGCGCTTTTGAGTGAAGGCAAAGTGTTTTTTCTTTCCTTCTGTCTCCCTCGCTGTCTCTCTCTCTCCCTCCCACTCTTGTCAATTTGGTGCTCGGGGAAAACGCGGGTGCGTTTCTGTGCAGTGTGTCTACCCGGCCGACAGTGTGTACGTAGAGGCCGGTGCGAGGGTGTGTGTGTAAGTTGTGTGTGTGTATACCCAAGGGGCTTCGGCGAGACGGGACCATTCATGAGAATGAATCGTATTATCGAGGATTCCCGCCTGGGCATAGCACGCGACGCTGGTTGGAGCAGCCCACTACGAGCTACAAATATTCGTCACGCCAGCTGATCGAGCTCACACACCATCGTGAACCCCCACACGCGCGGACCACTCAAGCAGTACTAACTGGGTTCCCTCTTCTCTCTAAAAAGCCATAATCATATTTTAACCCAGCAAATGTGAGCTCTGATTGCTCTCTGAAGTTCATATTTATTTTTCACTACGTACTTCAGAATGGCTAATTCGGATCCCAATTTTGGATGTCTATTCAACTCTGTTCAAAGGGAATATCCCACACCGGTCGCCGCACAAGTTAAAGGTAAGTGAACATACCCCTTTTACTTTCACCCATCTCCTGTGGCTAGTTTCCCAGGTATAGAGACAGAGGAGATAGAGATAGATTTTAGAGTTCTCAATGGAAGCATTGTGCGTCGAAGGAGCCCAGAATCAGTCTATCAATTACTGACGAAAGTCTCGGGTGCTGCAGATAGACTGAGGGGGATTGTCCAAAGATACTCATTTCAGACAGATAACTCGATGCCGGCCGGCAGACGAAGTTCGGTATTCCAGACCAGTCAAACAAGCCAGGCTTTATCGGTTCCAACATACCCCACACCAGTGTTGAGCTCAATATCTTTGAAGGGAAAGCCAATGTCCTTGAGTGATATCAGTACCTGAAAGGTGTGATTAATTAAGATGAAGTGGGAGAAAAATATCAGACGATGGACGAGAACCCTGTCAAAATTCAGAACAGCATAAGAGAGCGAGAATCACCATAGGCCTATGTATTTCTTCCTGTCTTTATAATCGATTTTCTTGTGAAGTATTAATGGTGTCCAACAGTGAATAAATTAAAGATGAATATCCCGGTCGTCGGAATGCTTTAAATATGTTTTTTAAGTGAATAATATAATTTATATGGATGCCTGTATTAAATTTGTAGTATTGCTCGTGCATGGCTTTCAGCTGTTACTCAATGCAATCACGTGATCATAGACTTGTCCTGCCTTCGAATTCAGTTTGGCTGACCTTCAGTACCCGAATGTTCATTCATCGTCCTCCACCGGCCGGTACAGTGCAGTCAGAACAAGTGTGAAACTCAAACAAGGTTCTGCCGACAACAAAGCTTCATTTTTTAGTCGAGCGCTATTTGTACCAAACATTTTCCTAGTATATTCTACAACAGGTCTGCATTCAGAAATACCATGTCCCAGACATATACCATGTGTCTACCCTCTTCTTAACAAGCATGTACTCACATTATATAATCTACCCAGAGGAGATTCCACGTGGGAACTTGTTTGACTTCCAAATCCTTCCAATGTCTTTTGTTCCAATTATATTTTTATTCACCGCGAGACGTACTGACAATGGGTGCCTTTGCACCACTCAGCTTGGCAAGCGGCCAGCCAGCGTATTTCAGATAATGATTAAATCGAATTACTCATTCTCTCGTCTGAGTTCTACCTACCACACGCAAAAAATCATACTGTGTCTACTCCACACTGTATCCTACAACAAAAAGAGCCCAAAATAAGGATTGTGTGGTACATAATATTTGATAATTGTTAGTGCATAATTATAGCCTTTCAGCCTTATTATGCGCCCTATCTGAGAATATGAGCGCTTGGCGAAATTCTTTAACCTAAAAGTTCACTCTTCTTTTCAGCCTTGACAGCGCACACAGAATACATCGGGTCATGTTTTAATCGCCGAATTATAAGTATCAGCTGTCAAAAACCATGAAATCGAACCCGATTCCGCCTTTGGCAACGACACATTCATGCATGTAATAGTGCTTTGCCAGGAGTAAGTAATAAACTTTTTGGTGTAGTATTAGCAAACAAGAAGGAATCGTCCTGTGTTTTTGGTTTGATATATTTCCACATATTTCTGCGACGTTAAGCGTAATTTCGCCCTTTTTTATGGGAGGGGTCCTCCATTAGGCCTCCCGTAAGCGTGAGTCGACCATCACTTCATGGGCGATATTTGTTTCACGAGGAGAATAACTTGTTAACTAGATCAAAGATGATGAGCTCTGACAGCTCTTTACCGCTTTCGGCTCCCTAGGCCTTCTGCACTAAATCGATGAGAGGAAAGGACTTTGGAAAAGAGAGAGAGAGAGATGTCAGGATAGAACAAAATAGAGGATCAAGGAAAAAAGTGCAGTGGAAAATTCATATCATGAGGGATGAAAATTGATGACGTCATCTTTTGACAGACATTCGCGACTGACATAATTTGTTGTTCTTGACAGTTCAGGGTGCCTTTTCACCGCGCCCCAAAAGTTACAAAGTTATTAACCACTTCTGCTGTTGTGCATGTCCGACGAATATGGAGCTGGAATAACTCCTTCAGCAAAAATAAGAACTTACTCCGTAGTTGCTACGCCTATTTGTGCTATTGGTGCACTCAATTAAGACTAAACTAAATTCCCCCCCTGTGAGTGTGAAGCCCTGTGAAGCTCAAATAATATATACCGTGGTGATAAGCTCCATTACTTCAGTTCCTCTTCCTGGATTTCACTTTTCAGTTGATTAGTAGGGCCCCAAAGACCTGATAGGGTAAGAGTTTGGGGAAATTTAACAAAACAACTAAACCTTCATTCTTTTAACCAACAAATTGGTAAATCGCACATCAGAAGATGCAGCTTATTGAGCCAGTACAAATTTCATGCTACTTAAGTCTCTTAAAGAATGCAATATTATTAGGCACAAAAAACTGAAGAAGAGGTGAGATGGACTTTTCAAAGCCTATGGAAATCATCAGCATCCGATCATTACTCTTTCTGCCCAATGAACACCGGAGATTCTTAGAATCACAATAACGCACCAATCGCAATAAATAATTAATAACTAATCTAACTACATTTGTACATGTAATGACTAATAACTAATCATCTCTCCTTAATGAAGGTGGTTTTCAGAAAATAAAAGAAAAAATATTCTGCAATGCAGAGAAGCACTCTAGCCCCTTTTCAACCAGACCGTGGCCAGCTCGGTCTCCGAGTGCCCTGGGGATCCAGGGTACTGCTGAATGACTTATTCATTGGATAATCAGCTGACACTGTTTCCATACTTCTCTCACTTGGTCGTTGGCCTTATCAACTCTTATCACTCATTATCGTACAATCCTGTAATGATTTTCGAATACAATTCATTGTGCTTACTTGATAATACTCTTTTAGCTAAGTTTAAACACCTATTCATCCATTGTCTTAATTCCATTTCTTACACAAGAATAGCGATGTCGAATTGAACTTCGGACTGTGGTGAAAACTCAGGCCTATATGGATTCAAATTAGCTGATATCATCATTAGACCTATTGCTAAAATATATAGCTAATACTATGATAGTTCTCATTTGTACCACGTCCTCGTTTTATGTAGGCCTGTCGTGGAATATCGATCTGAAACAGAATCTGCCAAAGTGTGTTTGCTTTAGTGCATTGAACACAAATTATCGTGGTAAAGTCGTTGAGCGATTTGATTCATGCTGCTATAGCCAAGTATAGTAGGTAGCCAACCAATTACAATTGCGGTCCCTCGTAAACTCAGGGCTGAAAGATAAAGAGTCACGGAGTCTCAGGCATGGGGCATGGGGCATGGGCTATACCGTATGTCTCTGCTAAATCCATAGCCTCCTGTTCACCCCACCCCAACCTGACACTAGTTCCAGGCCACCCTTACAGCACATCGGGAATCTAAATCAACGTTCTCAGACCCATTTGGCAAAATGTTGTCTAGCCCGCCTTCTAGAAATTTTTTTGCTTCATACTCCATCTTTTATACCAAAGTCATAGTAGGCCCATGAAGTTCATTGTGGTCTTGAAAGACCGACATCTACACAAATTAATCTTCATGGCAAAATATAATCAGAAATTAGACGTATCTCTGGATCCAATGTCTATGAAATCCAGGGTCTCAATAATGTACGTCCCAAGTGTTCTACAAGAAAAACCCTCATATGATTTCCTGTTTAACCCTCTTTCACTCCCTCTCCTTCTGTCTCTCTGGACCACCTCCATGCTTTCTGTCACTTTACCCTCTCTTCCAATGGCATACCGAAAAAGAGAGCGCAAAAAAGACAATCGTAAGTTGTTGAAATTCAACCTTTGTGGTCTGACCCGCAGGCGCGACTTTCTTCTCTTATCAAGTCTCAGGAGAACGCGGCAATATAAATCGAGACGGGACCGTTAAATTCGCCCCAAATTCCACGGTTCTGTCTGTTCCACCAGCCCCAATTTTATGAACTTCAACTTGGGCTTGCATGCAACATCCATTATTTTCTATCACAAGACCCGCCATAATAGAAGAAAAGGTCAGGAAAAAGTCGAGACAAAACCGTTAAATTCTGTCCCAAATACCCCATTCTTTATATTACCTGTGTGTCTGGAGCGGTGTCTTCAGTCAAACAGCAACTTGCCCTTTCAGGCACTCATTGCCATCTTGAAGTTCAATTCCAAAGTTGGAACAGGAGAAGGGAAAAAAATCTTGTCCAGCAGCACATCATCTATGAAGTAGAATGACACGCAGTGTCTTCAACTATTTATCAGGGCAGAGAACTGCCAAGTACCTCCCCTGCTTGGTGTGGCAAAGGAAACGCAGGCCATGAATTTCCCCGATTATTTGACGAGATGAACACAAGATCTTCTGACATGCAATTTTGCCTTTTTTTTCGTTAAGAAAAAGGAAAAGTAGAAGGAAGAAAGAAGCTTCTTGTCGAATGTTTGGCGCGTTTGCGGTTTTCGTTCGACCAGATCCCCGTACACGCGTCCCTGACAACACAAATAAAATGCGGCATGCATAGCCCAATTTTTCAATTTTTTATTCTCTCTCTCTCTCTCCCTCTCTCCATTTTGTCTTCTCCGTCCCTCTGTGTCTTTCACATCTCAAAGCCTATCCCGTAAGCTGGCAATACAACCCTGTCCTATTCCTTACATTTGTCTTCACGACAGGGGGTTACTCGTCTGTCAAACCAAGGAAATAAAAAAATTTAAAGGTACGATATAACTTCTTGAGGATGAAAAATGAAAATGGTCAAATTGTGCATGGATCTATCCTAAACTACTTGAAAACGATTATTGGAAAATTTCAGCTACAAAATGTCGTGCAATAATATTTGGAAAAGAGAATTTACATTTTTTGTATTTCTTTGGCTTATGATAGAACACACTTGTGGGATTCCAAACTGACCTACAACTGTTATTTTGATAGATATATATCATTATTGGATGTTCCTAACAATTTGATCGGATATTTCGTTATAGGCAAAAATCTCACATTTTACCTTAAAAGAAAAAAAAATAGGGCACGAACTTGACCAGCGTAAAAATGATACATTGTATGCGTACGATGGTGAACAAATAATTCTCCACTAATCCACAAACATAATTTGTATCCTAACAGAAGTTACATCAATTTAATTCAGGTCTGAATTTGATATGGGAACAATATAAGGAAATAGGCTAGTAGTTTTTTGCTGCGACTCTGAAAGAGTAAGCTCCTTATGTTAGGTTCCCATAGAAGGCCACTCCTTACTCCGATGAGCTAAAGTGAATGGATGAAAATTATAAGTGAAAGTAAAGCACATGTGTACAGTAGCGTACCCGGGGGGGGGGGGGGGGCAAGGAGGCATACTGCCCCTGACAACTTTTGACCCCCCCCAAAAAAAAAAACAACAACAACAACAACAACAACAAACAAACAAACAAAAACAAACGAACAAACAAAACGATTTTGAAAGACAAGTACATATTGTGCCCCCTCCTTTCGTTTAGAACTGAGAACCTTTTTTTTTTAATTTGTTGTTGCTTGTCAGAGGATTATGGAGGAAAACTGGAACCCATAAGATATTATGGTTTTCCCACCCACCCCCCCCCCCCCCCCCTCCCCCAGTGAGCGACTTTTGGAGGGCTAGCAGGGAAAAAATCTCACCACCACTCATCGATGTTCACATCGATTGAGAAATCTAAAATTGTTTACTGTATAGTTGGTGTGATAAAAGCAATTTGTTTTCGAAGTTGGATCTTTACAATTTGCTCAGTTTGTTCAAAAATTATCTGCTAATGGGAACATCTTGGTTTGGCAGTTTGGTGGTTTTGCGCGGACAGTTACTTGTGTAACGATGAAAGTCGGACGAAGGTCATGTCATGGTATGATTTCAATTCATTTGTTACCTTGTTAGGACTGAAACGGGGCAAGGTTTAAGCGAAGTGCCAGTCTCGGACTGACTGAAATGTCTAGAGTTAATTGTCTTCTTGAAATATATAACTTTCAGGTGCATTAATGAATGGTAGCAGAGACATGGCTACGATTTCGTTATAGTTATTCAAATGGTAAGATACCAGGAAGATGGTTCCCGCATAGGTTGATGAGTGTTTCCTACATCTTACGTTTATTCGTCTACCCATAAGCCCATAATATCTTTTGATTTAGTTCGGGATGAACCTAAAGTATTGAACGAGATACCAGGGAATTAATTAAAATAATATAAAAAGGGGTTAGTGTACATCGCAGTTCATCGTGTCCAATGTACTGCCAATTTCCTTTGTCCTCTTAAAATAATTTTCACTCATTATTGTGGATGCTTGGGTAAACTTAAAGTTAAAGGAAGGGAATGCCACCAGAGCTCTTTGTCCTCGTCTGTCGTATCTTACTTTCGTTTTCTCGTCAAGCTGCACTCTACCATAATGAAAGGCTGGCTCCCCTCAATCACTTTTTTATAACGTGAGTCAAGAGTGACTCATTAATACACTGCACGAATATGATGTTTCTCTTCCACTTTATATTTTATCATGAGCACTTTTCTAAAATATGACTCGATATCTTTGCGGTATATTCCTGCGTGGTGGAATAGAGGCCCCCATTCTGCAGTTTTCCAGAAAGGTTGTACTTGAAACCCATCAATGTTTACGCAAGCATAAGATTGCCTTTCGCGTGTTCCATCTTATGTTTCTTTTGTTATACCGTATGGTTGGCAGAGAGATATGGGAATGGGGATGATAGACGAGAAAACAATTAAGATATACAATATTGACAAAAGATCACTGTATTATCATGATTATATAGTAGGCCCTATTGGGTTTCGACTGTCATATCGTAAGAGCTAGGGTGACATTAATTGTTCTCAGTTAATCAGAATAGAAGCTCAAAAGACATAAAAGAGTGAATATTGGGTAAAGCATTGAGAAGTATTCTAATGATCTACGGGGGAAGTCCCTACATGAAGAGTACATGTATAATGTATTCAGGTAGATGTGCTTGAGGAGAAAATTGGCCCCTTCATACAAATGTACTTGGTCCTTCATCATTACATTACCGAAGCACAAAGAGTATCTATCTTAACATTTCCTCACTTGCTAGCTACATCCTCCTATCGATTCGCGACCTCCTCCTCTCCAGTATGATCCTCTTACGCCCCTCCAATCCAAAGCCGTGTACGTTTCCCCCTCCTTATGCTTTGCGGTTTTGGGGATATGTCGAATATTTGTCATCCCGTGGAATATGTGAGGTCCTGTAGGTAAGTAAAGAAGTGGACTAGAAACCGCATCCGAACGCGTAAGATCACCAATCTTTTCTCCTGACGCAGGAGTGTCATCTCAAATACAGGGCTCAGATACAGGAATATGGCTGAGGTTCCCACGCCATCTCAATAGGGCAGTCATCTTACGTCAAGAAAAGCTTGCGGTTGGTAGAGCATTCAAATCGCTCATGTCTACCGCACTTTTTTTGTTCCTCCCAGCATGCTTTGGGTATAGCAAGTGAGGAAATGTTGTGATAGATTGGGGGCCCAATGTTGAACGTTTACGAATGAAAGACGTAAACGAACTTTTTGCCAATCATGTCCTTGTAATATTTCCTACGTGTTTCCCTTGAGAGTTTATTCCTTCATTCACTGTGAGGTGCTCCTCTAATATTATGTTCCTCCTTTACAGTTTGTTCCGTGTTTATAAAAGGAGAAGTTCACTTTCCTAGTAGCTCCTCCTTGGTAAAAAAAATGAATACAAACCAAACCAAACCCATAGGTATTAAGTAATGTATAGGCCTACTCGTTTCAAATTATATAGGCCTATATCCTTAAAAAATATGCCGATGCGGTCAGGTCCAATTTTAGCTGTTGCTTGACATTCAAAAGTGGGCGAAGGGTGTATTTTCGGCATAAAGTGGGAACAGACATTCACTCTATGCGTTTGGAATCGCTGTCACTGGAATTACGTCACGGGTGGTGACATGGGAGATCTCTACCAGCCAACCGGGCTACCCTAGATATGAGACAGAGGTGTTAATCCTACGGAATTGGGTAATGAGATCGCTTAATGATGGAGCTTAATGGTTGTAAAACCAGGACAACTGTGCTGCGAATGAGGCGTGGATGTCAACGACAAGATATCGAAGGGGATGAATGTTGTCTTTCCGTCTGAGACCTGCAAGAGGATACTCCCATGATTAGATCTACCTCAGCAAGTTCAACCCGTTGAGCACGGTGCAGGACCCATTCATGAAACGTGAGGTGTTGAGCTAATCCTCGAGATGCCACCTAATTTGTTCCTCCACAATTCGGTTCAGATGCATAAAAGAATGAATATGGATGAATATGCTAAAAAGGAACAATTAAACGGGGATATAACTGAAGTAACACCGTTTCAGCCTGGTTTAAGGTGTAGTGAATTATGATATAAGGTTCCCAGATTTCTGAATATTCTTGTGAATTGTGAATAGATATGAATGTTATTTTTTTAATTTGACATTAATATCACGGTAACTGTGCCATAGTAGCACATTCCTAAAGCCAAGCAGTGTCAGTCTATGGGGTTCACTGTTCGGTGTACTGTCTTGTACCGTATTTCGAGGGGCGGGGCCAATATTTAACATGCTTGATCATCAAAATCTACAGAGTTTTTACAAGTTTTGCCACCCTCAATTCATCTCAAAGTACTTAAGTATAGTTCAGTATATACTTTGAGTGAGTCAATGAAAGGATTGCCCCTGCAAAATTTGGACATCTCGAAATGTCCTTGCAATCCTAATTGTGTGTTGGGAGTCAATCGGTTTTCAATCAGCTTGTTCGCTTGCAAGATATTCAATGGCGTTAGTTGATTAAATGATAAAAGTTCCATCATGCCATCTGTCTCGTTAGGCTCACACATTTGAAAATCACCCTCTGCTTTCTTGGTCTGTGGCAAGGAGTGTATGCCTTCTGCAGACTATTTATGCTCATTATGCATGTTGGGCACCTAATGTTGTCCTGGTCCTGTATTGCTACTTGATAATGTCATGGTAGTCTTCATATTCCTTATGAGGTTAGCTTTTATTCTTTTCACGTGCTTAAAGTATCATTTCGGGTGTCTTTAAGTTAAGCGCATATCCACTTCAACGGCGGTTGCTGTGCTCAGAAAATGACTTAATTTACCAAAGTGTATCAAGGATACTACGGTTGCTGGTCCCCTAGCACTACAGGATGCTGAAATTCGTCATTGTACCCATTTTGCACGTCCTTGGGGTAAGCAAAAACGACTTGTGCTTGCGGCTACCGGTTACTCTGAAGACTTCTGAAGACTAAAGAAGTACAGAGGGCTGAGAGAAAGGGTCTGTTTGGGGACGCTTTTGAAAGAAGAACACCTAGAGAGGCCAAGAACGACATCAGAGAGCCAAGGTCTGGGTCCTATGGAAATACTTGGAGTTTTGCGGCGGAACAGGAGCTGTGATTGCGGTCCAGACCATGAACAAACACATTCGTGATCGTATAGTTGTCTGTACGTCGCGTCCATTTGCCTTTCAAACATTGCCTGTTCGTAGATTCATGATTGATGACCACAAGGAGGCAAGTTTGATTTTGTTCCAATAATAATAAAAAGTTGTTATAGAATTGGCCATTTTTTTTCTTGGTCCAGTGGAGTGGTCAGTCGAGGACAAAGATGTGGTCAGTGAGATACGATTGCGGTCAATAAATTAGAAACGCTAGACATAACCACTATGACGAATGCATCCTTGAGAAATAACATTGACCGCTCCGGATTAATTTTAATTGCAGTCTGCCGCTGTTTATGATAATTATGACGAAATGACCCGAAAGCCGAAGGAATCGGATTGATACCGAATTTCCTTCATCGTTTTGTTTTTCCGACGAATGACGAAGTGACCTTAGAAGAAATAAATGGAAGCATCTGTTTTACGAATCGCTACGAATTGATCCGAACAGCCGAAGTAGTCAAGATATCCTATGTTTTGTTTTTCTGATGACGAAAGAACATCTGAGTGACCTAGAAAGCCGCCGCGGAACCATTCGTAAAAGATTCGGTGATGCTCGGGAAGGGAATAGCTTATAAGTTGCGGTGTGGCCTATATATTCGCAGGCGGTAAAGTCAGTCATAGACCTCATATAAATTGTAGGTTCGGAAATTGCGCGTTGAGTGAGTCGGTTAGAGCAAGGTAGCAAGGATTATGGTAAAAATTGAATAGCGAAAGGTCAAGTCGACTTAGAAAATCAGGCACGACCTTGTTACAAATTTCATGAAACTCGTGGTACATTGCCCGAAATAATTTGCTTATTAAAAAGGTGAGTGGTCCAGACACGACTCCAGAATAAGACGGGTTCTGTGACTTCCCGCTTACGAAAACAGCAGCAACAGAGGAAAATCACAGGCGACAACTCGTAGGTTGTCAGGACTCCGTGAATAGATTTTGAATAGACTAGAGATGGAAACCGAGACCAGGAAAAAGGAAGCAATGAAATAAGTACAATCGAGAGCTAATTATTTCCAAGAAGAACATCCAGGTATTTTATCATGTTTATAGAATCCATGTATTAACATAAACTGGGTATTCAATGAGAAACATGAGTTACAACTTTGTTTTTTTCTTCAATATCAAAAATGCTGTAGAGTAAAAGACTGAGGTATCTATGATGAAGGGGGTCTGAATAGTCTGATTCGGAAATGTTGTTACCGCATAGTAGCATAATACTGTACCCCAATAAGTGTCTAAAATCCTAATTATAACCCAATTCTAATCAATTATTTCCAGACGAAGAACCGTGCGATGATTACCAGCTAAATATAATAGTTCCGCCTCGTCTTCGAGTCGAAATTTGTTTTTAGAGTGTAATGATGGCATATGGGTATAATACATCCCGTCATTTTAATTAGAAGTTGTCGTCTGCTTAAAGACAGTTATACACCCAAACAACTTCCTACAAGTCCAGCAGAGTGACCGCAAACACGAGAGCGAGAGAGAGAGAAAAGATATCGGAAATGCCTTGCGTGAGGTTCCTCAAAACTTGGGAAAAGCGTAACGTGGTTTTTTCCGAAAGACAAACTAAAAAAAGATTCGGGACAAGTCCAAACAGCGAGCAAACGCAAATTGGATTAAAAGGACGGTCCCTACAGGCTTATTTGAAGTCTTACTTTTGGCGCTATTTTGATGAAGGGGTTGTGTCGTTTCTTTTTTGTAAATTGTCCGTCATGTCTGTCTACTCCATCTGATACAATTAGTGAGCTCTTCCTCTTCTCATACTCCCTCCCTGTGGACTACTGGCTTTCTTCAGCTCTGAGGTTTGCAATAACCAGCTAGATTTGTGACACCTCTTGATTACGGTCTTGGTATGGGAATGGAAAATAGGTCCATGTGTGTCTAGAGATGTGGGTAATTCAGTGGAGAGCACACCAATGGGTGTAAAGCACGATATTTATATAATAATAGTGAAGTTAAAGGGTGAAACCTAAAATAACAATCTCCATCGTAAGGCATTCCCTTTCTAAACTCGTCTCGATTAATTATAGACATCTTAAGTTTGTTTTAGGTCTTTCTCATGTGCTTCATTAATCTCGAGGTATTTCAGTTCGTTTTTATTCGTTCTGTTCCCCTGTTGAAGAACTCTTGTGGTTTTTGGCAGGACTCAATGGGAAAAGGTCCTGCCGTGATTAGAAACCGCACGAAAGTACGAGTTGTACTTCGGAAGCTAGTTTGTCAACTTTCGTGTACTGTCCAATGCCCATGAGAGTGGTGTCACGTGTTTTCGTTTTGTTATTGACCATTCTTATTAATTTTTCTCGCACCCTTCCTGTTGTTTGTCTTTCGCTTCTTTTCTCTACACACCCCTCTGAAGCATCTCTATTCACTTAGTGACTTAGATCAATCCCAGATTCACACTATTGACCAGAATTCTCAATATAAAGAACATCATATATGAGATCATTATATATTTCAAAAGGACCCAATATGGAATAATCTTTCTTACCGTAGAGGGCTTTATCCAATGTTATGTCTAGAGGTGGGGGAAATTGTTATGGGGTAAGCACTTGCCCTAGTTTTCTTAATGGATTGCAGGTGGTGCGCTATCTGAGACGCAAAATTAGAACCGATTTTTGAGCTGTTTGTCCGATTTAAATGATTAGGAATTTCCTTACAACCTCGTGAGTGGTCCCAAGCCTATAGTTCTTGTGAAGACCTTGTTTCTTCTTTTTGGGCCAATATCTGGTTCTTAATTTCATCTGCATGGTTTTCTTTTCGAAAGTTCCGCATGGAAGTTGGATTGAAAGGGGAAACGTATCATGGGTTAGCCGACATGGCTGGTTAATTATGCCGTTCGAAATAGACTCCGCCGATCCAAAATTATTTTAAAAATAGACGGTGATAATGAAAATATACAGATACCCTTGAAGTATAGGTACCCCGTGAGTGAGGGGCAGAGAAGGGAGGCTGTTACGATATTGCTCACCTTTATCAGAAATAGATCCCGCGGCGAAATTTATGGGATTATTATGTGACAAAACAATCAGGCAAAGTAACATGATAAATTGGAAACCATGTTACCGCTGACTTGAATACTAACTACTTCTGACAGATCACATGACTTTTAACCATTTTTTCATTTTCTCTCTCGGAGAAGGTAAATCGGGATAGAACTTTCAGGCCTTCAGCCGTCTGCTAAATAGGAGACTTACGCCTGTCGCATAATCTCGTTAGGCGACATAGATAATAGACTGGGATTAGTGGAGCCGATGATGAAGTCACTGGATAATGTACTGTCGTGGGCGAATCCAATGCAGCAGGTGTAGACTGCAGACATTTTATAACTAGTCAATTGTTAAAACAATACAGTTACTTTCAAACAAGCATTTATTGTTACTGGCCCTTTAATAGGCGACTACTCCATCCATTGCTAGACTGCATGGTCTATTTCTAAAGCAATGTTTAAAAAATGTGTTTCATATTAGTATCGAATACATTGAGTTGGTAAAGACTGTCTGGCCTAGCCGGACTAACCTTGACAATAGCAGACTACGCTGTGGGTCCAGAACCTCATTCCCTGTCTATGATTAAACACTCTTTAGCCTTGACTCCTTATGTCCCCTGCGCAGAGGAGATGATCAAAAATATGGCTCCGAAAATAAGCGAATATGTTTCTATTACCGGCACAGTATTCCTATTTTATTGATTGGTCAAATGGGAATCCTGTGGAATTAGCAATGAGTAGGAAAAGACCATTTAATAAAAAAAAAAACAAGGGCAAGGTTTCATGAACTAACATCTGCATTTTCCACATAAAGGGTTATATACAACAAAGCATTTTTCCCTTTCCCATATAGGCAGAATTGTTAAACCTGGCATTTTGATACTGTTGTTATCACCTAATTTCATTTATAAAAATGTGTCACTTTGGTTATCATAGGTCGCCAAATGGGACACCCCATTCCTGCAATCTCCCGCAAGCGGTGTTATTTTTATCTATATTGATTCATTTTCTGTAATTTGTGTACTTCATATTCAATTTACAGAAAACACCTCCTCTGAGTCCATCTTTACCCAGAATTGATTTGGGAATGAAGCCTTATCATGGTCATAGTCTTTTCGCTAGCCCCGTGCCATTACTCTCAACCTAGATTATTGGAGTTTTTTCTTCCATTTTGTTTAACATGGCCAAATATTTGTATGTATATTGTTTAACTTAAAGTGTGATCTGAGCTACATGCAAGGAATGTATTTACCAGTCGGTGGGATTGGTAGGACAATTTGAAGAAAAAATTATTTAGACTAATAATGATTTAGATATGACAGATTTGAAATATCATTCATTTTGTTATCTTCACAGGTAAACTCCCGGGCTGGCTCCGGGGGTCTCTGGTCCGGATCGGGCCAGGTCTCTTCGAGGTGGGTGATACAGAATACAAGCACTGGTTCGATGGTCTAGCCCTCATGCACAAGTTTGCTTTCCGGGACGGCAAAGTGATCTACCAAAACCGGTTCCTCCGGAGCAACGCATACAAGAAGGCGATGAAGTACAACAAAATCATTCTCTCAGAATTCGGCACAGTAGGGGTACCGGACCCATGCAAAAACGTCCTCGAGCGCTTCGCCACCCATTTTCTACCGCTTAATGTTACAGACAATAATTTAATAAACGTGTATCAACTTGGGGATGAAGTATACACGGCCACAGAGACTCACACGCCGAGAAAGATCAACCTGCAAGACCTGAGCACGGAGGACCAAACGGTAGGTGGCGCTCCACCGAGTCATTCATTCAAATTTACAAGCAACTGATGATCTACCGAAGGGTAATGAAAGTGAGAAAAGGTTGAATAGAAATAGAACATCGGCCTTGTAACTAAACCATGCATTGAGCTCCCCTCAAAGTATTTTTTTACGTTTCGTGTTTTCGTGAAACGTAAGAACTTTTCCATTTCCTACTACGCTTTAGCATCAGCAGCTTTTACTCTCCTATTGGAAAGACTTACATAGCTCGAATTTCAGATTTAGAAAATCATTTAAAAAAAAAATTAATATGAAGGTTGTTACACAATGTCATACGTTGAATGTTATATTTCCACAGATTCTCTTCGAAATTATGATAGCGTTCCATTATAAATTAGTCGTGATGAATGGATTCAAGTTTACCCCGTGTAGTGATCCAATCATGTTTATATAGCCATCTTAATCTCGGGAATTAATGTTTATATACGTACGTAAGCTCAAATTACGTCACCAATATTATGAAACACAGCAATAGAGTTGTGTCTTTCTCTTAATTTCAGATCGATCTCTTAAAGATGTTCGGCATGATGACAGCGTCTGCACATGCCCAGGTAGATAGGGACGGCTGCTCGTATAACATGGGAACATCTTACCTCACTGGGTGCTTCTACAACATAATCAAGTTCTTCCCGAAATCACATTCAGGTAATAATATTGATGATGATAACAGTGATGACGATAAAACCGATAATACGAATAATGATGATGGTGGTGAATTAGTGAACTCACAAAAGCTCTGATGGGACCAAACGCACTTGAGGTCGCCTGGCAATGACTTGCACCAAGAATCTAAAATTGTATTGCAGTATTATCTGATTATATTATTGCAAGAAATAATAAATATAGCCATGATTTTCTCGTGATCATCTGTAATTTCTGAAAAGAATAGATGCTCATGTTATTCGGTCAAATTGCAAAGCTATTATTCTTCTAACACATATATTACTGATACACACTTCAAAGGCTTATTTCAAAGGCATATGCCTAGCACTAGGATAGCAATACTTGGAGCAAATAGTGAGATCCGTGTTTTTTTTTTGTCTTTTAAGAGGGATAGCTTTCTGTTTTGGCAAAAAACTTTGCATTTGATATGAAGCTGACAATCGCTCTCGACCTTACTTGATACGCAGGTGAAGTTAAGAGTGGCCTCCCACATCAGCATGGAGTCTCCATGAGTAAATCAATCAACTTAACCTCTGCCACAGGAAAAAATACTTTTTAAAGCTTTTTCTTTCAATTCCGTCTTATATCTTCTTTATCTTTCCGACAATCATGTAGTCGCGCCCGCTATTCTATTCTGAGGAGATAAACAGTTAGCGTTGAACATTTGGTATCTCTTATTCAAGTGTACAGTTACTCCGTGGAAGAGTTTTTTTATGAGCATGATGAAGTTTGGTAAAAAAAAAAAAAAAAGAGAGAAAAAGTGAAAGAAGGTATTTCTTTTCTTTTGGTAAAAAAAGAGAAAAAGTGAAAGAAGGTATTTCTTTTCTTCATATGTTTTAGTTCGGATTTGTTGTCACCAAGTCTGGTAAATATATAAAATATCAATTTCGTTTTTAAAAGGCTAGAATCGAAGATACTAAACATTATGTTGAAAGAGAGGATTAAAAAACGTTCATGCATAAATTGGATTGTGAATATTGCAATTAACTATTGACATGAAGGATGGTCAGTAGCTATATCTGATAAGTAACTACGAAGATGGATTTATGATTTGCCGACATTCTGTCGCCAAATCACCCACCAGTTGTCTTATGCGTCAAGCAACAGGCAAACGATGTCAAGAAAAAAGTTACTGGCATCTCTGGAAAAGTTAGATAATGAACACCACCACGGTATACACTTTTGAGGGAGATCATCCATGTCTAAAGGTTGTATAGCACAGGTCTCAGTGTGTAGGTGTCGAGAACACGGAAATGCCTTCAGAGTTTTGGGGAAGCCCCTTCCGAAGTCCCAAGTCCAGCACCTCCATGATTAACTTAGGGTATTACTGTGGAATGCCGATCATTTAGAGCTGAGTAGCATTGTAACCCCGGTCGGAAATGGTTCATAACAGATGTCTGCCAGGGGTGTGCACGTGGGTGAACCGTAGTTACGTAATCGACATGGAGATGCTTCTGATTTCGTCATGATATCCATCCCATGTGGTCATTGCCTTAGTCATGCAACTGCAATGACCATGTGTCCCTTTATTTCTGGTCAAGGGTTAAAAAAAAAACCCGTAGAGATATCTAGGGGGTTAAAAGACTAGCATTATAGACGCCATGCCTCCTACATTTGGAGTCATTTTTACCCTCCAGACTAATTGTGGGTTTCAAGAAATATTATGTCTGTAGTCCTCATCATGTACTAACTATATAGTAGTCTCACAATTACGTAATATGCCTAAGCATGCACAAAGCATACATAGGTATTAAATCTATTTTATGTACTGAATAGTAACTTTGCAAACATGTCGTAGACACCCTAGTTGGTGTTTGCCTTCAAGCAATGCCCAAATCTATACAGAATGATCAAATAAATTTGTACATGTATTCAATTCGCCTGTATAAAGTGGGAATTTCGGACTCGAAGTGAATGCACGACTTTTTATGTGTGACTTGTAGTAATTATAATTTATCTATGTTTCTTTGCATTTATCTTTGCTCTTTTAGAATCATCTTCATCAACATCATCATCGTCGTCGCCGCCTTCATTAGAAAGCGGAACGACGACAACCGCCGAGTTAAGTAAGGACAGCAGCAGTCCTGCGATGTCGGCTAAACTCCTATGCAGCATCCGAGCGCGGAACCCTCTCAAACCCTCGTACTTTCACAGCTTCGGCATGACCGACAACTACATCGTGTTCTCCGAACAGACCCTCAACATCAACGTCGCCAAACTCGCCACCTCGCAGATGTTGGGTAAGCCCGTGTCATCCTGTTTCGAGTTCGACCACAACGGCACGACGCTCTTCCATCTCGTTGACAAGCAGACGGGGAGGAAGATGACGACGAGGTACGAATCGGGTCCACTCTTCGGCATGCACGTCATCAACTCGTACGAGGAAGATGGACACGTTGTCTTTGATATCTGCTCATACGATGACGACGAGCTCCTCAAGAAATTCTACCTGGATTACCTTAGGCACGGGGACCAGAACGGCAAGCGACATTTTCCAATTACAGAAGTGCGGAGATTTGTGCTACCCCTTAGAATAGACAAGGTAACTATACCTTAAACTTCTTCACACTGATGGTTGAAAAGTCGTGTTTTTTACTTTTGTTCCCTTTATTCATTATGCGTTGTCACTGAACACGAATTGACACCATGGAATTCATTTTACCTGACATTTGTAAGCTATTAAGTTGAAACATCATAATTTTTTTCATGCCCGAATATCAATTAAGATGACTCCTTTCCGATGGACAAAATAATGTTCATAATTTCATTAACTCCTTGGCTACTGTATTAATACTGGGACAACTCGGTTGCCGGTTAATATACATGGCAATTGATGAGATAAAGAGGGGATGAGTACAGTCTATTTGCTCATGAAGTCTACTACTGACCGCTCTTTTTAGAAAAAAATCGTAATAGTAAAATCTACAGTTTCAGCATATACATTTATACATTCTCAGAAATTTACCTGGTAAGCTCTTTTGCCAAGCATGAAGCCATTTAGGGAAAATGTTTTTAAAAATCATAGCATTTGAGCGGGTATGCACATCGCATTGTACATTACAACTTCAGTAAAGAAATAATCTGCAGCCTACTAGGTCACTCCACCTTTCCCAAAATCCTCACGAACTATTGGTACCAATGGTGCATGACCATTAGGTAACTTGTCCATGAATGGAGCAAGAAAGCGTTGAAATATAGGTGGTAACAGTTTGACTAAACGGTGAAATAGTTCTTTTCGATTCCACATCTAAATTTGTTTCCGTTGTATGGATTGTGTGCGATTGATAATTAGGAAGGGATCGCTATTCTTGGTACGGTGTGAAAGGGATTATCCAATTAGGAGGGTGGTATAGAGAGGGAGAGACCTCCTGCTGATCCCGGGGTCACCCGTTACTTTTACCTTTTTTTCGCGAAGTATAGAGGTAAAGGTCATTGGTTCGTCTAATCGCTAATAGGTACCTTTATCAAAATCTGCGGGAATGGCCATAAAATTTGTCTATTTACCTGTTCACTTTCTAATATTAGAGTGATATCCATCACATGTTGAGAATGATGGAAATGCAGTTTCAACCAATATGCCCTAATAAAATTGGACGTTGATCGGAGAAGGGAAAAAAGTTTCGAATAGACACTTAACTGGGACCGTTACTCGATCTCACACGTGTTCCTGCAGTGTAGCACCCCTTCGTTGATCTCCGACCACCACGAATAAGCCGAATCGATACATTCCGATTATTGTGTAAATGAGCATCGATAATAATACCCGAAGAAACCCGAGTGACAATGTCCAGGATTATCCACAAGATTGCACACAATCACGAGGACTGCAATATTATCAGAAGGGATTTACTCTGGAGTATTGTTGGAGATGAAAGGGGCCTGTCGGACATGAATGCCAAGCGGGTAATAAGTCCAGAGTTTCGATCCGCCACTCGCGCGTGGGTCTTTTTCGCGGGACATTCACTTCAAATAGACCGCTTCTGTAATGTATACAAATTTATGCACATATATTCTCTGAGCACCTAGTGACGAGCTATTCATTAACATGATGTTAATAAACGAGCTTCAACGCTTGGAATCCAATTTGCATACATTATTTGTTGCTATGTCCGGCAAGCCTCGGACAAGCTTTCAGGTTGTCAAGAACAACCTTTGTTTGAAAAGTATGTATAAAATCTGCATATATTACCGAAGCGGTCTATATTGTGCCGTGTGCACGAGTTTCCATCAAAATGAACATGACACCTATTCTCCTTATCATATCTCTCATTTTCACGGTGCCGATATGATAGCGTCATAAAAAGAAATTAATTTTTAAAAAGTATTATACATATGTATACCCATGTTCTCCAAGGCCCTGTCAGTGTTCGTATATTTAAGTTATTACAAAGAACTGCAGAAAGGCGAGATCGCCATTACCAATGTGTCTAAATATGTCATGTAAATCGAAGTTTTTTGTAAGTGCGTGGCCTTCGTTACAGAGTCATTAACGGCCTTGCACATTCATTTTCTACATAAAAGAACTATTACCAATCCCCATGCGCTTCCATGTATGCTGGTTACACAGATCGATGAACATTTTAGCTAATGATCCGTGAATTTCATGACAGAGCTTTCTCGAAGCCTATTTAATAACATTTTTTTTGGTACAATTCGTATAATTATTTTCATCTTTCTTTCAAAGGCTTTTTATTTTCTGCTGTAACAGAAAGTAAAAGTATGAAATTATTCATGATGTTTATGAAGCAGTAAATTCACTAAGGGCTGGTTAAAGATCCACATATTCGGTTTAAAATTAAAAACAACAATCAGTAATTATATCAAACATGTCAAAAGGTTAGTCTGTACGAAATGGTACTGTGTAAATTTGCACTGATGGTTAACTTTCTCAAACTTAATCTATATCAAATACATCCTACATACTGCACGCTTTATGTTGCATATTGAAAGGTCGTTGACGTCTCTCTTCAGCCAACCCCCCCCCCCCCCCCCCCCCCCCGCTTCCCCTTCTCTCTCTCTATCTCTGTGTCTTTCCCTAATATATCTCACACACACACGTTCATATATTTCTCTCTTCATTTCTTTCTTTCCGTTAGGCGGATCAGAAGTGTTTTTGAAGATAATAACTGTAACTCTTTTTCTCAAATTCGTATCATGATTTGTCACATTTCCCCCATTTTGTTCCGCTCTCTTACTTTCTCAGAACACACCTGTTGGGACAAACCTCGTAACTCTAAACTATACATCAGCTTCTGCACAACTTCGGCCTGACGGCGTAGTGGAACTCACCTACGAAATCGCCTCTGATATTGGTGAGAAGCTCAATTAATTTAAAAGAGTTCGGCCACATGTATTGTATAAAAAGATGAATTGCATTTGGAGGTCATTCTAAAACATTTCTGCAATTATCCTTTTTGAAAAGTGTGCCAAAAAGTCACCAGACAAACGTTTCTGAGGCAAGTTTTCCTGAAGAATGGGAATTATTTAAATTTATGCAATAAAATTAATGTTACATCAATTGTTACAAAACGATAAGTGATCATTTGGGGCAATATAAAAGTCGTTCATATCTCGCATGTCTCTTTAGCTTGACCTATATTTGTTTTTGATGCTGATTACACCAATAAACAAAGCAACTGTCATTCTTTCAAATTCCTCCCCTAATCATTCGGCCTTTGACAGCTGGACAAAGTAGAAACATCTAGGCCCTGTTTCATAAAACTTGTTATCAATAACAAGTTACAGCAACTGTCATAAGCTACTGAAATCATTGAATTTGATTGGCTAAGAGCACATAACAGATTCATGTTAGTTCTTATCAATAGCAAGTTAGTTTTATGAAACAGAGCCCATCACCACTATCCTTCTTCTTTCTTTCTGCAATACAGGGATCGATATGCCATGCATAAACGATAGAGTTAATGGAAGGCCCTACACATACGCTTACGGAACTTCGGGGAAATGTAAAGGCGACTTTATGAATACGGTAAGGGCTTACATTCGGTAGGTTCTTTCTTTCTGTTGACCTTCATTTGGTAATAAAACACCGATGATGGTGTGCATAAGTAAGTGAAAAATCAATAGATTCGACCCTCAATATAATCTTTTAAATTCAAGTCCTTCCAAGACATTAGTGGATGTCTGCTTCCTCCGAGGTATCAGGTATCAGTAGCGACATTTGAATTAAGTTAAGTCAATTTTTTTCCTATAACCTGAAAACAGGCCCTGTTTCTTGACATTGTACTTATATGAGGATTACTAAGTACATGTAGTTTTATTTTTTTACCCTTTGAAAAACATAGTTTGAAAGATTCAGCCCAACGTATTCGTTTCCTTTTTAAAGTTAATATTTTATGAAAAGAAAAAATAGTAACACCTTCATTAAATCATATTGGCTTGGTTATAATTTTCGTTTTCGTTATCACAAAAGTTGGACCTGGGCTTTATCTGGTATACATCTTTATAGTTTCTAATCTATCTTGCATGTCGTTTCTATTATGTTCGGTGAAACTTTCGTGTAATTATGAATAGGCCTAAATCTGTTATGTTTTGCCCCAAGAGATTGTTTTGATAATTCGGAATTTGGAATGACGGAAGAAGATCATTTATCATATTTTGCACTCAATAGGTTTCAATAATGTTTCGTTTGCAGATTGTAAAATGCAACATGCGAACAAAGTCTTGCAAAACCTGGCACAGACCGAATCACTATCCGTCAGAGCCGATCTTTGTTGGGGCGCCAGATGCTGTGGACGAGGATGAGGGTAAGGCATCGATATATTGCTTGAGATATAATAGACCCTACTTCATTACTTAGATTATATGTACAGTCAATGTCATGAATGTTACCTAAAAATAACATCGTGTAAAAGTCTAGAAACGCATCCAAGTTTCTTACATGTAGATAATTAATTATGATTAGGCCAGACGTAAGACCCCCTGCAGCATGAAATTCAGTTTTGTAACCAACAATGATACCCTCTACAGAAAAGAAAATAAGAAAAGAACGAATGAATAAAGAAATTATAATAATTTATTTGATATTTCCTCTTCTGTTAAGATGATGTGGGGTTGTGCTCATTTCGTGTATTTCATTAAAATGTGGACTCATTTCGAAAGATGGACTTGTAATTTTCTTTGGTTCTTTTCTTAAATGATTGATTTTGGTTGCTTATCGTGGATCTTTGGTTTTATTGTCGTGACAGGTGTTATAGTGTCAACTGTTATCAGCAGTGAAACGCAAAAAGCATTCCTCCTGGTACTGAACGCCAAGACGTTAGATGAAATAGCACAGGCAGATATTCCCGAGACAATGTCGTGTCCAATCACCTTCCATGGCGGATTTTTCCACTGATAGACGGACTGCAATAACCACATGGACACCTTTCCACGTGACAAGAGAAGAACTGAAATCACTATCGCTTTATCAGCGTGACCTATACCACACAGCGAACGCAACGGTACGACACCGGCGACCGTTTCCAGTCTTTCCCCGGGGATCTCGAATCGCGTTGATGGTATTCTGACACTGATTTTCTCAGAGAAATTATATGATTTTCTTTTTGTCTTCCATGAGAAAATACTGACCTATATATCGTTACAATAGAGATGATAGAGTCTGCATGCTGAATGCCTTTCATGGATGGATAGGAACAGAGTGGTCCTTTTTGCTGTCAGTTCGCTTTTGTACCTGGACATGTCCGCCTTGTTCATTCGCGGTTCCATCATTAAGAGTACGTTAAACGGAAGCGAAGGAAAAATGGCGCCACCGCCAGGAGCATGCGCAAACGTTATACGTCACGTGATCCTTCATGTGGACCAATAGCACCGCTGGAAAATAGTTCTGGAAGGCGGACGCATTTCAGGAAAACGGGAATCAGACCAATGTAAGACATTAATGACATGGTCGGAAATAAATGGTTTATCCCAATAAAACTCCCAATGCAATCTCGCATTAAAAGCTGCAGAATATTATTATTTATGTACCTATAGCTGCAAAGAAGAACTAAGGCATTTGGTCAACCCAAAATGCTTATGAAATAACATAGTGTGTGAGGAAGATCATTTAAAGACATGATAAGTCATCTCAATGTCTTCCATTGTAGTTTTATTCAGAATATCTGGTTTTCAATACGTGACTGTAGTCTGTATTGGGAACAATTTATTTGAAACTGAATTAGAGTTTGTGGACCATGTTCATCAACTCAGTGTTTCATCAATTTTTTTTTGAACAAATTTTCCAAAGTAGTTATGAAACTGTTGCACACTTTAAGAAGGCAAGAAAGAAGAATGAACAAAAATGAGGAAAGATCTTTTCCCCAAATCCCGTGTAGCGAACTTGATTCTTCTATTGGTATTATAAACCGTCCAATTCATGAACATCTACTGTGATTAAGATTAATTATGCAATGTCATGTGTATTCATTTCTTTCTTTTAAGGTTCTATTATCGGAATTGTAACTTAGTGTCCATTTTCCTTTTCTTTCTTTCCATTTAAACGATTCCGTGCAATAGCAGTCGTCCGTTTTTATAAGTCATCCTGGTTTATTTTTTTACTAAAATGAAGTACATATTTAAATTTTCAAAATTTGTGATAGATGTAATGAAAATAATTTAACTTTTTGTACCAAATTTGCAGCTGTAAGTATTGCGCAAAATGAATTGCATTTTGTAACTCTTCTTTTGCGTGTCAATTTCTAATGTACCATAAACATAGTAGCCTACGTGCCTGTATTTGAAGGCCTATGTTTAATGTTTTTTTTCATACAGATTTTCATTGAAAATGAATATTGCTCTTAGATCAGTTGAAATTAAATTATATTATTCTATTTTGCATTGTAAAATCATCATACATTTCCCTACCTCAAAACTTTTCGTCTCACAACCGTTATTTTTTTTTTCGTTAATTTTTTCTTGTCGTTGATTTTTTTCCTATATTTTTGCTTGCATTATTCTCAGTGCTGTGGATCCAGATTCAATTGCATCTTAACCCTTTCAAGACAGTGGTTTGGCTCAATAACTTTTGATTCAGAGCTCTAAAAAATATTCCAAATGCATTAGTAGAAAAAGCAAATATTTCTGCACACACTGCGTCAATTTTTGTTGCATGACCATATTGCGTTTGATGCCAGGAATTTAAAAAAGGAGAATAAGCATTCAAATCCTTAAATTTGCAACACATTGAGAGGTTCAAAATCATTGTTTTTTATCCAAATTGGCAATTTTTTCAACTTTTCTACAAAGTTCCTAACCATGTATATTGTTTTCAAGACATAACATCTTATTAGAACCATGTAGCACTAAAAGAAAAATATTATTGTTGCCAATTTGAAGAAGAAAATGTGATCAATTTAGCCCTTAAATAATTCCTGTCCTGAAAGGGTTAACTGAAATGCCTTGTGGGTGGTGTTTTCTTAGAAGTTGAATTTTGCACCGAAGAATTTTTCTGAGTCAGTGAAACTTATTCCAATTGCATTGTTGCGTCAGGAATGATATCGTTGTATACGTCAATGAATAGCCCAAACCGTGTTAAAATCATCGCTAAATCACGGAATATGCAATTCTGGACCAATCCCTGGTGTTTTAGGCTTTATTCACCATTTCTATACCATCTCCTGTGACATTATATTGTTAAGTACACTCCGATATCCCATTATAAGTGTGACCAAAATATCTTGAAGTGGGTCTTTAATATATTGATTACGACTTTTATTTCACTTTTTACGCAATAAATGACTATCCAGAATCGCGAATGGACCAATAATACGTAATTTAATTGTTTTTCTACTATTAATTCATCGACTTTATTCATTGATATGTCCTCAATTATTTATGAATTATTAAGTTTGTCACCTTCTACGAAGTTTGAACACCATTTAGTACTGAGAGCTGTCCAGGCGTAAATGCCTAATAATTATATAGAATATGAATTCAACAACACTATTTTGCTAGATACTTTTTAGGAAAAGTATTTTTTCACTGTGGCATGAAAAGAGATAATATGGCATATTTTACAAAGAGTTATACGGCAAATGTTTATGAATGTTATAATGTTTGTCAGCATTATTTGAGTGATTTCCGGTATTTGATGTTCTGTTTGTTGTTTTAATTATAATGATCATGATGAGTAGCGCGATTGGGCGCTCGATTTGAAGGCTTTTTGCAATCATTAATCACATTTTCATTCCCCATTTTTTAATCCACTTTTCATTTCGAAATCTACGCCGTGCCCTTCCACTTCACGAACCTTTAAAAAGAGTGCGCTAATATTCATTGTGTATATTTTGTTTCATGGTTTTATCGGTCAATGCCTTGGCACTCTTTTATATAGCGTAATGCCCCCCCCCCCCCCCCAATCACCACCACCACCACCAATGATAAGAATTGATTATTGAGCTTCAAGACTGAAATGCTATTTTGTAGTTGTTCATGTTTCTAAATGAAATACATATTGAGTCTATAGCTCATGGACATGATAAGGGAAAATCTTGTTTTAAAGATTAAATTGAGAAAGGATTTCATCTTTCAAACAATAGATATTTATCTACGCAGCTTTGATTACTTTGCCAATCAACATTACATCATTAGGATAAGTTTCAAGTGCACTGAGAACTACACATCACCCCCCCCCCCCCCCCCCCCCCCCCGGGCTCATTTCCCTCATCGCTGCAGGCATATTATTTACGGTTTTATTTTCCTTCAGTTATTTCATCGTATTCTATATTGTATCATCATTCTGCGAAAAAAATATGTAAATTGTTATTTATGCAATGCCTTGCCGTCTTGACTTTTCATGCTGCGCATGAATCATGTAATAGAGTACTATATGAGTGATGAATATAAACATAAATTATTTGCACGTAAATGCTGGTGTCCTCTACTACACAAGGCAGCAATTATATCATTCAAATAAATATAGTCGAGTTATTACGTTTTGTCTTTTTTCTGTATGAAGAAAATGAAAAATAATGTTTTTTATTTGAAACAACATTGGAAGACTTTCTATGCAAGTTGCTGCTCTGCAGAATTTTCGTCCAAAATCTTCAAACGTCTTCATTTATGTGTTTAGTCGAAGTTTGTTTTCATGCACTTCTGTTTAGTGATGTATTTGTATCACAAACGTTCGTATTCATCAGTGTTGGTCTTAACAAAAATAATTTAGCATCACTAAAGAAATCAGATATTTTGAAGAATTCAGATCATTTTATTCTTCTCTCCAGAGGACAAAAAAAAATGCGTGTGTGGACGAAAAGAAATAATTAGAAACCTATGGTTTCTATAAAAATCGTTTCCTTGCGAAGCGAAATTGTGCATACATTTGTTGCCTTTATATCATATGACATGAATTAACTTATTTTTCATGAAATACGAAAATTGTAAATAGAAAGAATTGATATATTATAATACAAATCAATTTGTACTGCCATTACATTTTCGTTGCTGGTTCTTGACTTCGCCCATTATTTTGCGTTTTTTTAAATAATTTGGTAGAGAGTGACATAATCCATGCGATTGATGTGATGATATGACCGGATATGAGATTGTGATGTTGAGGAGGGGAAAGAGGAGGGAGAAGAGGAGGTCTGGAGGAGGATGGTGATGGTGATGGGGATGATAATGGTGATGCAGGGAATAATTTAACTACTGAAATTTGAATAGCAATTTCAGTCAGCAGATACATACAGGGTTGGAAAAAAGTTTGGAATATTTTTATTCCAAGAATTATTTCTTGTCTTAAACATATCCCTCGTCATTTTAAGTTCTTCTTTGAGGTTCAAATAAAAGATATGTGTCCCTTTTTAACTTTAAAAGCACAACATTAAAAATCAGGCTTATCACACAGTGCAGAGGTCCACTTGGAATTCGGAAGCGTATATTTGCTGTTTTTGCAAATGTCTAACGAAAAAGTTAAATAATCAGATACAGTTTAATTGCTATACCGAAGTCCTCAAAATGACTGCAAACTGCACGTAGCTTTTTCAAAATTCCACGTGAAGTACAGAAATGTATAACAAGATGTTCAAACACAAATAGAGCAAATCTGACAACATGTGGTTCATTGGTCAGCCATTGTAACATGTTTAACAATATTACGTAATCTTTGGTACAAGATGGAACAGTAGACTTCATTCAACACAGTTAATCCGATTTGGATGAATTATTCATCACAATATAGTAGAAACTAGCATTTAAAATCAGACATACTCATCGCAAAAAAAATATTCCAAACTTTTTTCCAACCCTGTATTTTGTTTAAAATTCTACACAGTTCAAAGTAGCAAACTGCTACGCATCTGTAAATTTGTGTAGCAATCATACCCAAAAAATGCGTAGAAATTGCTATGCTATACCAGGTAAATTATTCCCTGGTGATGATACGATGGTGGTGGTGGTGGTGATGATGATGATGATGATGATGATGATATAATGAGGAGGATGGGGATGCTGACAATAATAATGATTATGACGACGATGATGATATTTATGAGAGTAATAATGAAGATGACGATAATCTTGATCTCTATGGTGATTACTAAGGTATATTGTAGGAAGCTACAAAAAGAAAATTATGATAATTATGATTAGGAAAAAAAAATCAAATTGAAAAGATCGAGATGAAATGAGAAGGAATTTGGGAAAATGTCGTGACAAGGATGACAAACAAGACAAGAGAGTAAATGAAAGTTATGGAGGCCATGGTAACATTGGGAATGTAAAAACGAAGAAATGAGTGGTTCACCATAGTCATGAAAGTGACGTGATGATGATGATGATGATGATGATGATGATGATGGTGATGATGATGGTGATGATGCTGATAATGGTGATGATTATGATGATGGTGATGATTATGATGATTATGGTGATGATGATGATGATGATGACGGTGATGATGATGAGGATGATGATGGTGGTAATGATGACGGTATGGTAATGATGATAGTAGTGATGATGAAGATGATGAGGATGATGAGGATGATGAAGATGATGAAAATGATGAAAATGATGAAAATGATGAAGAAGAGGATGAGGATGAGGATGATGAGGGTCATGATGATCGGACTGTACGACATATGCTCCAGCGACGATAATTGCTCCCCGATCCATTTTGTACACTAATCAAATTGTAAACATCAACCCTGGACCAAACAATATACCTAAGCCTAAACCTAATCCTAATCTTATAACCCTAAAATTAATCTAACCCTAACTCTACCCCTAAACCTAACCTTATATCATTGACGAAATGAAGCCCGGAGTACCGATGGTTCTGGTGATAATGAGAGTACTGATGATGATGATGCTGCTGCTGATGGTGGTGGTGGTGGTGGTGGTGCATGGTGGTGGTGTTGGTAAGGAGGTTGGATATATGGCGTTTTGACAGCTCATGGGGGATCGGTTAGGTTAGGACATGTAAGGACATGAAGGATATCTCCTATGTAACGGATGGAAAAGAACTAAATTTGGTAAGGAGATGATCTGAGTTGTTGAAACTACTAGGGGCATATGCCATGAAGCCTCCTTAAGTTTTGTGGACATCACTTCTCAAACCTGTAGGCCAATTAAAAAACTTCCACGCGTTTCAGATTCAGATTCAGATTCAAATTTTATTCCTGTTTTCAATCATATTAACATAATTTACACTCTTAAAAATGCGGGGTCGCATATTGCGTGGTCGAATAAATTCGACCACGTTTCGGGGTTGTTTTCGATCAATAATGCTCCCGCTGCATTAAAATGACCAGTTTTTGCGTGGTCATTTTGACCTTGCAAAAACTGGTCATTTTAATGCACTCTAAAAAAGGACTGGTCAAAAAATGTACCAATGCGATTGGTCAACACCATATGGGTTATTTCCAAAAATATGTTGGTCACAATGTTCCAATTTCACTGGTTAATCACTAACCATTTGAAATATTGCTTATTCATCAGCAAAGTATTGGTCCGACTTCTACTTGGTTAAACGTTGGGCCATTGTCATGAATATTCATGATGTATCCTGAATACCCATGAGCAACCGTAAACAACCAGAATTTATATATATAAATGACACTTGATTTTTAAGTTTTTAAGCAATGATTGCACTTTGAAATGTGATGAAAAATGTATGTATACTAATTATTATGTTGTACATATTCAAACATGTAATTAGGTTTAAGATCTAAAAATCTACATTAGAAAATTAAATTAAAATCTTTAACCACTTTTAGCAAGCACTGCAATACAGTCCCTATATAATAAAGTAAAGGTTTTAACTGGGCGTTGTGGCGTGCGCCTGTAATCCAGCTAACAGTGGAAGTTATAAACTGATTCAGCGGACCCAGGTTCGAGACTGAGTCACGTCTTTCGGATGGTGACGTTAAAGGTCGGTCCCAGACGTATCATATCTGATTGATGATCGATACACGTCTGTAAAAACCCAATTAACACACACACATATGATATATAGGTATAGGATGTAGGACTATAATAGGAGTAGGGTTAAAGTAGGATGATAGGGGTATGATATGCTATACGATAGGAGAGGATAGGTCATAGTGAGCAAAATATACAAAATATGTTATGTTATGATATTACTTGACATTAGCTTCTTTTTTTTAATCTTTGAAACGTGGATGGTACACGCGCATCCGGCAGAAGTATCAACCCCGTCCGACGGGAAATGACCACGTTGCGTTGTCGGAAGAAATGACCCCGTACGTTTTGACGGGGTTATAAGGTAATGATCATTAGTATGCGGGGTCAAATTATGCGGGGTCAAGTTATGCAGAAATGACCACGCAATCGTGGTTAAATTTTGACCACATTCGGGGTCGAAATGTAACCACGCTATGTGGTTACTTTGGGTGACCCCGCATGGCGGGGTCAATGTGACCACGCACGGGGTTTGTGCATAGTTGATCCCGCATGCGGGGTCATTTTTGACCACGCATTTTTAAGAGTGTACATAATACTGTAGTGCATAACATATTATTAATACAATAATAACAAAATATAACAATAATTTTTTTCCATAGATATGGCACAATATCATATATCAATAAGTAAAAAAAAAATATGATGCACAAATATTGACCTATTAAGTGGTGTTGAAAACAGTTGAACATGTTTAAAAGCAAATCTTGTATATTACATGTCCAGAACAGTTTGAACAGGATTGGCTATATCATGTTGATTATTTCTCTCACGAGAATCTTACATTTGGAGGAAATCGGTCAATGTAGTCGACAAGCTTTCTGTTAGAGCGCCATCTGACGCCAACTCTTCAAAAGTACTGGTGATGACGTCCGTGAGTGCCAGTCAGGTGACCGTACCTGCTATCATGGGATTATATAAGGACAGGAACTGTCCGGTGCTTGTCCTTGTTTACCTAATTCTAGACTTTGATCGTGAATTTTTCGGGGTCAGATCTTTAATGTATATCGCGAGGTGACAATTCACCGTTATGACAGCCAGAAGTTCAACAGCAACATCGTACGGTGGACTAAGCTCTGATATAACGGGCGAAATAAACGAAGGATCGAGCAGCAATATGACGGCAACGGTTGCCGCCGAGATTTCGAACGGTGGCCGGGCCGCTGCTACCCCGACAAATGGAACGTCGGGAGACGAAAGCACGCCGCTGCTTCGATACGAGTTGGATAGGAGTGTTTCAACAGCAAATCCTTCAAATAGTGCCCGAAATTTGACGACGTTATTTGGCTGTTTTATGCCATGTGTACTCTCCATATTCAGTGCCATTCTTTTCCTGCGTGTCGGTGAGAATTACGTGTACATCCATACATGTACATTTTTATATGATATTGAATTTTGGCCATTTGCTAGGCACGCTCACATATTTTTTAATGCTCATGAAAATCTAGTGAAACTTACCTTAAATTGAAGAGATTTTGTCACAGAACATGAAAATGTATTGATCTAGACGTAAAATTTAATATAACTATAGTTATGATTTTTTATATGCGACAACCTCGCCAATGGCAATGGGCAGTCAGGGCAAATTCGTCGGCATTTTTTGATGTCCGAGAGATCAGCTGATCAGTGCGCATGCGCGTGTTGCATTCGGTTCAAATTCGTCAATATACGGGACTACATGTTGGAAAATTCACCGCGAAACTGGCTGACACTTTTGAGGGTTTTTTCGAGCCGTCTTGGCAGTTAGTGGCAGAAAGAACCGTCACGAATTTGGTATCAAATCAATCCTTACAATTTCAATTTTATAGTAGAATATGTACTTTTGATGTAATATGTCTGATACTTAAATTATATTCACGAATCGGACAAATTGAAGCAAAAGTGGTACTTATAGACATATTCAAACGCAATTTGCGTATAGATTATGATGTCGTCGGCGAAAAATACTTGCATTGTAAAGCTGAAGTCGCAAGGAAAATGATGTCATATTTCTTTTAACCATTGATTTATATAAAAGCCCCTAGAATGGGAACTTTGAAGGGGGTGTGCATGATAGCGAATGGACAGGTGACCGATCTAGCGTGTCGCAACTTTTGTACAGCAGAAATGAACACGGAGAATGCGCCCTCTCGTGTTGGATGAGCGTGCCTACATTTGCATGCATGGCATGTTTGGTAAATAATTTGTGTCTCTGAGAATGAAATTGAAAACGATCATTATTGGGTACTTCATAAGAACCACTCGTAGGTCAGACATGTCAGAAGGTATCATTGAAATTAATCAACGGCAGGGGAATACACTTACACTACTAAACTGCTACTCAAACATGTCAAACATCATGAACATGTCAAATCTGTGGCAATATTCCAATTATACCAAAGCTTTAGCATGTTTAGTCTCTCTGTGTATCATCAGTTGTTCAGCTGAGCCTGAGACCACTCATAGCTACATTCCTATACTTCGTGTGTATAATTTAGGCAGTCATACACCTCAACTTTTTAAGACACCCCTGCACAAAAGTCACAAACATTCACTCAAAATCGGCATTTAATTTACAAAAACCGACCACTAAATATCCAAGAAATACAATAAATTCAACTCACCGATGTTGGAAAAGATATTTCCAAAAATCAAATCCGTAATTTACTGTTGATTCTCGCGAAACGAGCTATCGGAGTCATTGTGTACATTTCCTGGTCGCCGCGGGCGCTGACATCTCCCCAAAAGAGTTTTGTCCTCAAAAATTCGGTCCCTACGGCGTACACAGAAAAGTTCCGATTTCCTGGGTGCGCGATCGTAAAGATCGATGTGCGCTTGCGATCCCGAGTTTCTTTGTGGACAAAAATTATATTGGCCGATTTTAGTCTAAGACATCGGCAGTTTGTAAACAACACGCGATCGCGAAACAAATCGGCGGGATTTCTCCGGTTTTGGACAAGATTTTGACTTTGTATTTTGCTGGAAATATCAAAAGTTCTTCCTAACGGCCATTTGAGGTAGGAGTGAGATTTTTAAGGGCTGAATTTGAAAGCAAGTATTTAAAATATTTATCTTATTTTTCTCCCCATACCTTTAGTACATGCGACAGAAAATACCAACTATTTTTACAGTAATGTACCCGAGAGTGCCTGAGACTACGTCTGGCTCCACCCACTAGATCTCCATACATAGAGACTTATACTGAATGCTCACAATACCGATGTATTGGCTCAGTCAGTAGTCCGCCTCACAATCGGGAGGTCGTGGGTTCGAACCTCGGCCGCGTCATACCAAAAGACGTTAAAAAGATGGGAGTTGCTGCTACCTTGTTTGGCGTTCAACAATTGAAAGGATAGAGCAACGTCGATCTGGTGCACTGCACCTCAACAGTACGACAATACGCCTGACGGTGAACTGTACTGCAGCTGAAGAAAAGAAAAATATCGCATAGTGTGAGGATGGATATTGAATAGTCTCAGTCTTGATAGACGTGAGCGTACGCACATTGTAGACGTACGTATGGTCAGATGTAGACCAAAAGCTTCAGTCTCTCTGTATCGTTGGTTGTTTCGCTGAGACTACGTCTGGCTCCACTAGACCTCCGTACATGGAGACTGAATGCTCACATATCGCATATTTCATATTTATTCATATTTATTCAATTCAATTCCATCTTTAAAAAAAATATTATACAAGACATTGAATAAAAACACCCAATTCGGCTATTATAGCTAATATGCCCAGTAATCCTCAAATTGGCAAGAGGCCTACCTAAGATATAAAAAAACCCCAGCAGAACGGAGGTATAGATAGGATTTGTATGGAGCGGAGGTATAAAGCGGCTTAATAAACTACATGTAAAGTAATAGATCTAGTGCAGCAAGATCATTCGCTGTCAATTGCTCGTGGTCTAGTGGTAAAGGAGTCTGGTCAGACTGTCTGGAGTATTCTATTTCTACACTGCACTCGCGTTGAAGGTCCTGGGTTCGAATCCTGCTCTTTCTTGCTGATAATTTTTTCAGTTATGAATCGATAACGATAGCGTTTATTCCGTTATAAATAACCGAATTTCAACAATGAAAACCAAGAAACTTGACTAATTATTCACTTGTTCAGGCGGATTTAATGGCGGCTGGGCATAATAACGAATTTGGCCCCCAATTCCATATAATATATATCATAATTCATTTCAAATCGCAAAATAAAAATATATTAAATGGTGATGAAACTAAATTGGGCATAGCTGATAAAAAACCAAAAGGTTTTGTCAGGACAACTTCCCAAATGATAGATAATTTGGTAAACTAAATGGCGGAAAACAAATAGCAATTAAAGTAACAACAAACTAGTTTACGAATTGCACCTTGCACCAACACAAGCCCAGAATACAACATGGTGGGATAGGAAAGGTGGGATAGGAAAGGAGATACACAGCGAAACAGAGAAAATGGAAGAGAGGGACGAAATGGAAGAAAATTTTATATATTCATACAGTGAAAATCACGTACAATCAAATACTCTTTTAGTTTACGTTTAAAACTGTTATAAAAAGAAACTGAAGTTTAATTTGTTGGAAGCGTGTTCCAAATTACAGGTACATGATGTCTGCAGGAATAAGATGCAAATTCTGAATGTACATTCCATCTATGATATTTATTCTTAGATCTAGTATTATGTATTGCACTATTTCTTATTAACATATTGGATAATATTTTAGGAAGCTCTGTATTTAGATGCTTATACATATGTATTGCACACCTATATTCATTTAACTGGTATACACTGTACATCCAAGATACCGAGTTGCTTAAACAGCGGTCTAGTGTGTGTGGATGGTCATATCACTGAATATAGAGCAAATTTGTCACTAAAAATCAATGACAAAATGCTTGATGTAATGCTCTCCAGGGGCTAATTCCAATTTGCCTATCACTGTGCACTACAGAGACTTGAAACAAGTTAAAATACCACCATGAAAATGGGTTTTCTTATCTGATATTGTCTGTTCTCAGTTTCCTCGTGTCATGTTAGAACAAAAATATAAAATATACATGTAGTCTGCGAAAACAAAGTAAGTAGCTAGAAAAGGGGATTTCATTGACAAGGACGTGCATGTACAGTACATATGTAATTAGAAGCATTTAAAGTAAAAAGAAGAAGTAAAACAATGTCCCCACAGACCTCACTTCCTTTCGCTTAATTTGTACACAAGGACATACATGTATATGTAGGTCAATGCGGAAAAAAAGGCAGGGCTGTAAAAAAAAAAAGAATATCAAGCACTCCTATGTAGGTCCTTATTATACAGTCTTTACATGTACATTAAAGTAGGTATTCAAAGAAAATCACAAATATGGCAATTAATGTATCACTAGAAACTGGGAAGCTTACAGATGGCAATCGTATAAGTTTTATGTCAACTGCGTATCTGATGATTATACATGTTTGTAAAAACAACACAAATAAAAGCTCTTCTCAGCATCTGGAATATCCGAGGATTCGCCAGAAATATAGCGATGTTTTGATGTCGTCACACTCGGGATCGATCCTGCTTAAGCAGACGACGTCCTATAATGAATGAACGTAATTGCAATGCAATTATTTATCAAATTATAAAGAGTTTGGTGTATTTAAACATGACCTTATTTCACACCATTATAAAGGGAAAGTGAAACTGATTCTGATAGCTAAAACCGTTTGATTGTAAATACACAGGAGAAGGGTCGATGATCAATGAAATAAACCCCACTTTCAAATTGAAAAGCCCTCCGAATAATAGCAGGATGGTATTCGTTCCCTCTTGAAACGCCGAACATGCCCCGGTGCAAGCAGCTGAAAATACAATGGCGTCTTATTTTGTTTACAAGTGACTGATTCCTTTATTTTTTAACGCTGCATTTTTCATCAAAATAATACCATACACGAAGTTAAGAGTGAGGCAACAGACTAACATTAAGACTGACGCTAGTGAAGGAAGAGAAATAAGTGAAGAGGAGATGACAAAATAGGCTCTGAAAAATGTGTAAGATGTTATGGGACATCGTCTGCTTAGACAGGACTGGTCCAGGGTGTGTCGTCACATATCTCAGCAGCGTTCGAGGAGCTCATCAGCTGCTATATAGGGGGTTGTATTTTACCGTTTTATAATTGATAATAATCATTACTTCAAATGTTTCCAAGCGTTGAATTTGGATAACCTTGTTTAATTTATGCCATCTATGCAATAATAAGTATTAAGCCAATATTTAAAATCATTAACGTTCTACTTTAAAGATATTGTAATTTTAGCATAATCTGCCAAATGGTAGATGATAGGATGCTAAGCCATACATGCAGGTTTGTAAAAACATAGTACCGTGTCCGTATTGTAAATTGTACAAAGAAATGTGCATGTTTTGTTGTTACATTGGAGACCTTTTGCTAGTTAATCCTACAGTGCTGGTGAATGTACAGATTGAATGAAATTTGATGACGCAGAATGTAAATAATTGTTATTCTTGACCTGTCAAACCATTGAAATCAGAACAAACAAAAACAAAGTACAAAGATCATTTCCACGGTATTTACCTAACACTTGTTATGTCAGATCACATGCAATAGCTCTTTTGTGTTGTAAGGCAAAAAGAAAATTGGTGTTTACATGTATACTTCATGTATAGTACATTCATGAGTCATTATTTACATTATGTACTTGATGTTGGCTCATGGCCAATAAATTTAGGGCTACTTGATAAATTCATATATTGTACATGAGTGCATTGTCTGCAGTTGTGTTACCATGAAGACATTCTAAACATGTCATGTACATGTACATGTATTTTGCTAAATAACCCTTTCAGAGAGAGAGTTCAACAAACAATGAATCGCCTGTAAAAAGAAATCGGACCCTACCAGATGGGAGTCTGTACCATGGCCCCGATCAATTCACGTTACGGCCGTGAGGTTCTAGTATTTTTAGGACGAATCCTTGATGGACGAGAAGTTTTACAGAGATATACCAGTTTACGAAATGCTCTTAATAACTTGCTGCTGGGCCTACGTTATTTAGAGTTGACAATCATTTCTGAAAATGTGATCCTGACATTTGATTCGTCTAAAAAAAAAGCCTGGAATTTGGGTTGGAAATGTCGTAAAACAAATAAGATCTAAACTAGGATATGGTGCTTGAGACAGATTTGTGCAAAGATTAGTCCCAATGTTTCTAGACAGCAAGTAAAAATCATCAAAATTCAAACTTTTAGGCCTACCTACATGTAAACCAGACCCTTCACAATGGTCAATAGGTTCAAACATTATCATGAAATTTCTTTTCAACCGGAATGAAGGCCTGTGCAATCATTCTGTGAAAATGATATTGTGAAATATTTCTACTGACAGGAGCTTAATTCGGGGATGACAAGTCCTCTGGAAATTTTGAAAAAATGGGGAAAATGTTAAAATAATTTAAGGCTTCATCGCACTATTGAGGATCTGAAGTGCTCTAGAATGAAAAGTTTTACAATTCAAAATGGTAAATCAACTCGCTTGATCGCCCCCCCCCCCCCCAAAAAAAAAAAAATAATAATAATAATAAAATAAATAAATAAATAAATAAATAAATAATAAATAAATAATGATAATAAATAAATCAATTTAAAAAAAAAATTTAAGTCACAATAGACAGAATTGATGACGATTTCAGCCGCCTGTCCTAATATACATTTGAGAGAAAAGAGGAGCAATTACTCTTAGGCAGGAAGACAGGCTTAGACTTTGAATTACCCATGTAAATAAAATGGCAAGCATAAAACTGGAAACGCAAAGATTTTCTATATAATTTATAAAGAGGTGTCAAGAAGGGCGACGGTTTTATGGTGCAGAATGGTCTTATTTATGGAAGGGGCGGGTATATACCCCCATCCATTTAATGCTTATATGCGAGTATAATTATTGCGTTCTGGTGCTCTTGATAGAATTTTTTTATATTCTTCTTGACTCACCTCAAAATTTTTGGCTCATTACGCCATAAGGCAGTACAGTACTAAATGGCGATGTAATGAAAATCACAAGTCCGAAAAAATTGGAACCAGCGAGATTCAAACCTGTCATCTACTGCTTGCCGGGCAGCGACTTAACCACCAGGCTATTCTGGTTCACGGCCAAGTCATGATGAACTGGAATCAAATACCCAAGATCCTCTTCTTTTCTGACTCATTAATATTCAACGGTCCACCGTAGACAAAGCTTAATGGGAGGAATTTTAATTTGTAAACAAATTTTTAGGCTTTGACTCCCAGTGTTAAAGATCGTATGCTCGATCTGTAATGAAAATCACAAGTCAGAAAAAATTGGAACCAGCGGGATTCGAACCTGTCATCTACTGCTTGCCGGGCAGCGACTTAACCACCAGGCTATTCTGGTTCACGGCCATGTCACGATGAACTGGAATCAAATACCCAAGATCCTCTTCTTTTCTGACTCATTAATATTCAACGGTCCGCCGTAGACACTTGTTAATAAATGAAGAAGCCAATTTTTTCTGACTTGTGATTTTCATTACAGATCGAGCACACGATCTTTAACACTGGGAGTAAAAGCCTAAAAATTTGTTTACAAATATCATAGTCCTTTAATACCTCTCCACGTCTAAAAATGACTTGCTCGTAAACATCAACGATTTAAACAAATTATTCTGAACACCTAATTATAGCCTTTCTGTCTTTCTGTGCCCAGACCTACATGTAGTACGTATACTGCACATAGTTGTCTATGTTATACAATTCAACCAAAATAGCCACACTCTTTTTGTGTAAGGTTACCACCTTTGCGCTAACAGTGATATTCGGAGCTGTAAGGTAGTGTCCGAATATCTAGGTGATCAAGTTATCTACTTGAGAAGGTTTTGCAATTACAAATTCCTTGAAACCTACCGCATAAATTAATTTTTGGAAGAGCTTTCATATCTAATATTGTTCATTGTGTATCATGCAACAACAAATTGTTGGAGCACATTGTTATGTAGGTCCTCGAACAAGAAGAAGATCCTATACAGAGCAAATTTTAAAAAATTGACATTCTAGTCATTTTGTGTGTTGGGGTGAATGGGAAAGTTAAATGCTGCTACATGTACCACAGTGACTATGTTTCAACCAATTTGAAATTTCCATATGTATAATGATTACAACTTTTTAAAAAAAATCTTTCTTTTTATATTGTTTCTCTGATTTTGTTAAAATGTTAATTTGATTTTTTTCTGATTTCACACAAATCAAATTATTGCAAAGGTGGGATTGCCCTTTTAAAGTGTGGTCCACATTTATGTGTAGTATACATTTACAAGTCTTTCATGGATGAATTTCGATGATACTGGGGTGATGTTAGGCAACATGTTTTGAGTTTGAATTGAGATTAGAATTTATTCTCATCAGCTACCGTCACCAAACTTTTCAGTATAAGTAGAAAATTGTTTTGTTTTCATTTCTTTATTATGTAAAGGGTAGCCCACCCGGGAATCGAGTTGGCAAACATATTACTGAAAGCTGGAGGATAATCCAAATCAAGCTGCTCTTCATTAAACCAACATGATACTTTAAAGCAAATATAAGTTTCATAGAAATGTGTAATGTCAAAAAATGGGTCTGGGACTTACTGTAATCGGTAAATAAAACTTTTGTTATGAAAACACCTTTCTCTTTGTTATGACTCAGAAATGTTTGTTTTTCCCCCATTATCACACAGTGCTCAATACTACCAGGGGTCTGGTAGTATTGGCCCCCAAATTCTAAACCCCCAAAATAATGTTTTTAAAGTTACTTGTATATATATTAGTTAAACATTGCCTCCTGTATAGCGGCCCTAAAATTTCCAGTCTAGACCAGAAGTGAGTAAAATTTAGTGTGGAGTCCTATTCCAAACAAAGGACAAACATGTATACTAGCCATTTAGTCCTTATATATCTAGTGAAGTTGTGTACATGTAAATACTTACATGTACATGTACAGTATTTCTCTTTCTTATACACGTCTCTCTTTTTCTTTAACTACATGTACATGTATGAGTTGAATAATCATGAAATTTAAATATTGTATACTTCATGCAGGTTTTGCCATCGGTCATGCAGGTCTCCTGGAAACATTTGGCATGTTCGCACTGGGTTATTTCATCGTTCTGCTCACTGTTCTCTCGCTGTGTGCAATCTCAACCAATGGTGCAGTGGAGGGAGGCGGAGCATACTGTATCCTTGAAATGCAAAATGATGGGGGAAACAGGCAGTGTGTGCGAACATATGACATGTATATGATATGCCTCATACATAGATTCTTAGTCACTGATTGGTCAAAAGTATATCACATCACTCGGTGCATCTCGATCTATCATTGTGTCAGAGGGTTTGGGCATGCTATCGATTGACCTAGAACGCCAAAACCCTGTGATAGAACGCGTAACCCCTCTGTGACTTTTGCACACATGTACGTACACAAAATTTGGCGAGTTGCTAGGCTACGACTACGTTAATCAATATACAGACATGTACGAGCAGCGCATAAGAATTCAACATGAATCAATGCATCAATGGAAAGAATGAGGTATATAAAACAAATATGGACTGCTCTGTAATCGAATGGTGGTGGAAATTATCACTCCATCGGTGGTGATATTTTTGAAAAAATTGTTTAGCACATATTTTGTCCATAATTAAGGTAGAGTGGTGCAAACACTTGACTGGAGCAGGGCATTTCATGTACATTGTTTCTCTCCACCCAGGTGTTAGTGAGCTAACTGTTTGATCAGCACTCTGCACACCTGTAACATGGTGACTTGTTGGAATGCTCCTTAGGAAGTGGAGAATATAATTATGCACATGTATGTTGTATGGCATCTGGTCAGGATCTGAAGCACAACATCACGCATGTAAATGTATTAATTGCTAAATGAAATCAGAATATTATTATTACATGTATTAGTATTAATTCCTTGACAGTATTTCTCAGTTATGATAAGTCGTGCATTGGGACCGGAGCTTGGAGGCAGTATTGGGTTCATCTTCTACCTAGCGAATGTGTTCTCCTGTGCCTTCAACTGCAGTGCCTTCACTGAGATCCTGGAAGATAATTTTGGGGCTTCAGGTGAGTTTTCAGCAGTGACACCCGTGGTCCAATGCACTGTAGGGCGATGGTCGTTTGTGGGAACAGCGTGGTAGTGGTTCATTCACTTCACTCTCGATCAAAAATTTAGGGTTTGAATCTCTGCCAGGTGCGTACTGTATGTCCTTAGTCAAGGCATTTTACCTACACTTGTCTCTCTCCATCCAGGGGCTAAATGGATGCCTGGCAGGGTGTATTCCTCAAAATACTGTGTGCAATAATTTTGTACTAATAACGACTGCTGGAGCTACATGTACATGTAAAGCTAGGGTAATAATATTCAAACCCCTGTCAGAGCACCGTAGGAACGTTAAGTGATACATTCTACACAAGAAAGGTTCATTATGTCAATATACAGGTACATGTAGATATTGGATTGGGGTTAGACGTGGGCAAGGTTCGAGACTAACAAGGATCTGGTACACACACACGGTCCTCCCCAAAATTCACTCTGGACACACTAACTTTCAAACTACGAATATGGAACCTTGCACTTGAAACCCTCAAATTTCCTCCTGGACCCCTGGTACATATTAAAAGGTTGTGTGGTGCCCTTGGTTAGGGTTAGGTTTAAAGCTAAAGTTGAGTTCTGGACATGGCATTGTGAAAGAAACTGTCTCAAAGTAATAGACCTGTGTACTAATTTTATGTATACTTTTTGAACAAAAGTTTCTCTTGACAACTCAAAAGCTTGCTAGAGGTTTGCCCGACATAGCAACAACTAATGTATGCAAAGTGGATTCCACCCATAGAGATGCCATTATGCATAGCAGGTGCACTAAATAGTTGGTAACTAAGCATTTTGGAGAGAACCATGCATAAATTTTAATACATTAGTAAACAGGTCTATTGGAAATGGTTGATCATGTCAACATAAGAATTGGTGTATACTGCAAGGTTTTGGAATCATCAAAATGAAATTAACCCAATCTCGCTGACAATTCCATGCACTGCACACAGAAATTGGAATATGGGACTGAAAAGATGTTGGGTACTACACAATCAGAAAATGGCGTTGATGAGAGACATACAAGCATTTCGTCTTGCACTCATTAGAGTATACTGCAAGAATTAACAGAAAGCCGAAATCGAACAATATAACCAGAAACTAAAGGAACGAAGCGTGCGAAATGTATAACAGGTTTTGATTGGCTGCCGGAAAATAACAGGAAATTAGGCTTATTGTCAGCCAGTTTTGTAATAACGGGAGCTAAAATAAAACGAGCGTCCTCACAACTCTTTCTGTCGGCACAGAATAGGGTCGGTGAGCTGAATGTACGTGGCTTTGAGCATGTGCAAATGTGTACATTTTATTGTTCAGCGCACTCTTGATTGTTAAGTAAGTGGTGAGCGATAGCAGAATTAGCATTGTCTGCCGTGTTGCACGCATTTTTTTTATTTACATGAGTACAGGGGTTGTGACCGTGCACTAGCCTGGGACTGCACACACCTGTGGGACACAGCTATTTCTCAGGATATTCTGAATTCGACGGCATTGGAGGAGCAATCCTTTTCAGGGAACATATTGACTATGATGTTCTTCCAAAATGACATACATGAAAAAAGAATGAGAAATCTGAAATCTCACAGATTATTTTTCACCTATCCCAGGACTCAACCTTACATTTGGTAAGATGCCATCGATTGTAACTCTTTATATGACAGTCAGAGAATATAATATTTTTACCATGAACATTTTTTGTATTTTATTTTTTTAAATTTTGTGTTTTAGTTCTAACAACCACATAATTTACCAGAATTTTTATTTGTACACCAGGCTCGATAGTCCAAAATGGCTTACCAACTGGAGGTCCCAACAAACGCTGGTGGACTTTCCTCTACAGCTCATCAGTGCTCATGTTCTGTTTCATTGTGTGTCTCATCGGAGCCAAGATGTTTGCTCGGACCACAGGTATTATCTTCCTGACTGTCCTGACTGCCATCGTCACTGTCATAGTCAACGCTTTTGTCCAGGGACCAATACAGGTTGACTTGCCCTCGGATAATCCGTTGGTTCCCGATGGCGCAATGGCCAACTATACTGGCCTCAGTCTTCAAACTTTGGAGGATAATCTTTGGGGTAAGGCCAAGTCTCACACTAAGGCTTCCTTCTCATTTATATATTTCAAGTAGGTACATGTATTTCCAAAAATTCTCAGGCCTTCATAGATCTAGGCCTGAAGACATTGGTCATTTTATATTTTTATCCTACATTCCTCCACAAATCCACAACTACAATCCTGCCAACTTAGATGGTAACATGGATTTCGATTACTATCATGGCTGCCTTGAAACCAAGTTTTTAAAAATCAGACGCCTGTTGCATGGTTAATGAACTATTCTTGTCGCATGTCACCCCCCCCCCCCCAAAAAAAAAAAAGAAAAAGAAAAGAAAAGAGGACAGTCCTTTTTTAGTTGTTACCCTGCAAGTACATGTATATCAAATACCAACAAACCTTAGTGGCATGCAGAGAAATGCAAAAGCAATAGATGTTAGAGCAAGAACTGAATCGAGTGCTGAATCGAATGTACAATATATGTTTTTGTCTTTTTAACATCTTTTCAGCTAATTATACAAAGGATTACTCCACCTTAGAGGAGCAGACCTTCTTGACAGTCTTTGCCATCGTCTTCAACGGAATCACTGGCATCATGGCTGGGGCTAACATGTCTGGTAAGCAACATGCACATTGCAGTGATATCTAGTGGGAATCAGGGAAGGGATATTTGGATTTTGGAATGTATGATCTCTTTATGATTATATTTTTGGGTTGTCCTTCCGTCCCGCTTTCTCGTTCTCACGATAACTCAAGAACCATTTGAGGTAAGAACTTCAAACGTGGTGCTAGTATGTATCACCATAGGAAGACGATCTGATTAGATTTTAGGGTACGTGGGTCAAAGGTCAAGGTCACAGAGGTAAATTTCTGATTTTTCAGGTGTTAGTCTTGTTCTCGCGATAACTAAAGAACCGAGGTGTGAACTTCAAACTTGGTGCTAGTATGTATCACGATGGAAAGACAATCTGATTAGATTAGGTCAAAGGTCACAGAGATCAATTTCTGAAATTGCAGGTGTTAGCCTCGTTAACGCGATATCTCAAGAACCGTTTGAGGTATTTCAAACTTGGTGCTAGTATGTATCACCATAGGTACATGTAGAAGATCTGATTAGATTTTTGGGTACGTAGGTCAAAGGTCGAATGTCAGAGAGGTCAATTCTGAAATTGCAGAACATTGTATATTTCAAGAACCACTTGTTCCATTAACTTCAAACTTGGTATTTGTATGTATCACCATAGGAAGACGATCTGATAAGATTTTAGCAAATGTAGGTCAAAGGTCATGAAGGGTCATTTACCGTGAAATTTCAGGTTTTTGCCTAGTGAACACTCCCTTGAACAATTTGTGCCATTAACTTCAAACTTGGAAACATGTACATGTACATGTAGTATGCATTACTATAGTGAGACGAACTGATTAGATGTTTGTTCACGGAGGTCAAAGTCGACAGGTCATTGATGTCATTATACGTGTACGTGAAATTAATGGGTTTTTTAAGCTTTGTTATCACCAATTATCTCAACTATTTTGTAGTCATATAGGAGGAGATAAAGTGATCAGAATTTTTGGTTATAAGGTGTGAGGTCCAATGTCAAAGAGGTCAACTAACAATCATGTAATTATAGGCTTTTTATTCTGGTTATCACAATATTTCAAGAACAGTTTGAGCCATCAACTGAATTTATTAGGTGATCTGTCGTACATCGACAGATCACCTCTTAATTTCGTCAAGATTTTTCTTCTTTATTTATTATTATTATTTATTTATTTTTATTTTTCGCCCATTTTCTTGTTACCATGATTCCTCAAAAAGTTCATTCTCAATTTTCTTCAAATTTTCGTCACTTATCAGACTGGTCAATGTCAAGATGTGGCATCTCATTCAAGGTCATCAGGTTATCATGACGTCATCAAGACGCCATTTTGTGAATTTACAAGATCGATTATATCTTCATAATCGATCATCAAAAATCAACTATATTTACATCACATAAACTTCACATGACGGGTCATCAGGTCATGTCCTCACAGGTCATCTAGAGGTCAGGACGTACGCGTACGCGCGCGTCAAAATTTTAAAATGCTCAAAATCACGTAGGATCAAGTCTGCACACGTTTCAGGTCAGTTTGAGCATTTCAAAAATGTCCGTGCGTAAGCGTCCGCGCGCGCGTTTTACGCGCGCACAAATCGTAAATAACGTTAGAACGCTGTTTTTTTTATTGATTTGCAATCCTGACACTTTTCTTCATCATTTCCATCAATTTGAATCAATTTCAATCAATAATAAGGTCGTACGGGCGCGTCAAAGTTCGAAATCCGTGCGCGCGTCTATGGCGAAAATAACGTAAAAACGTGCAAAAACATGCCTCTACAAAATTCATTGTAGCTCGTTAGATAGTCCGTTGACCCCCAAATTTTTTGTCATCATCAGGTAGGGTATGAATCATAGATTTCATTTCATGTATCATTTCATCCATATAAACATTATGACGTCATCAAAATGGCACCAGAAGTCAAAATTTCCATTTTTCATGTTTTGACGTCATCACATTTATGCAAATTTGGCTCTAGATTCGTAATTATTGGTCGTTTTTCTCCCAAATTTTGATATGTTATAGCTGCAACAATTCTCTACGAGACATCTTGCCACCATTATTCATTTTGATGACGTCATCACACTGAAATCTTCAATTAAAGACGACATGTCAAATTTTTCCCTATTTGCGTGTTATGTCTATGGAAGATGATTTTTTTTCGAATCATGAATCTACATGACATCGTTCTCTGAGCAGTATCTCAGTTATTTTTGGTCTATTTCCTTCCAGATTTTAATATGTTGTAGCTGAGACTATAAGCTTTTATTAGTAAGCCCTCCAATTTTTGATCAGATGTCGGGATCATGCCCAATTTTTCAGTACCAAATGGGATTTGAGAATCACGTTTTTCGTTTACGTGTTATCTCTATGGGAAATATTTTGGTCTATCGGTAAAGCACATGACTACCATGGTCAAGGTACCTGGTTCGATCCCCGGGGCCGATTTTTTTTTTTTTTTTTTTTGCTTCTTTTTACTTGTCATTTTACCATCCTCTACGACGATTATAACATAAACAATCACAAACCAAGTAATAAAATGCCTTATTTTGCATGTTATGTCTATTGCAAAGTGCTGTGCAGTGGTTTATGTATATCCCTATGGAAAATCTGTTTCACTGACGTGTATTAAAGCTATCCTACAATATCATTAGTCCTATTAGATATCACAATTTCTCAAAATTGGCTTAGTCAATTATCTTAATTATCTTATTGTGACGTCATCTAGACGCCATTTTCTACAAATCAACTTATGGTCGTATCTTCATAACGAAATGTGATTTCTCGTTCATATTTGGCATGGTTAACGTCACTGTCATTGCAGTCATGATCCTTACCATTATCCCCATCATTATCATCATTATCATTATCATCATTATATCATCAATCATCTTCAAAATCACCAACACCATAATCATCATGAATATCATTATCATCACCATCATTATATTATCATCTTCATCATCATCACCATTATCATCATCACCGTAATCTTTTTACAATGACCGTTTCACACATTTTGCTACATTCCTGTCCTCAAGAAGCATCTCCATTCATGGCATTCTTGACTTCCTATCTTCAGTTTAGCATTTCCCCATTATTATGATCATCCTGATTACAATCATGATCGTACAAAGTGAAAGACAGATCACCTAATTCGTCATGACGAATTAAACTCTAGTTCATCTTGTTATCATTGTATCCCCCGGCAGTATGCCGGAGGATACTTTGGATTCAGCAGCGTTTCGCCGCCGCGTCACATTCTTGTGTGCGCTCTAGCGGTCACATTTCTCGACAAATTTCTTTCAGACTTCCTGTGGACGTGTATCTTGGTAAAATCTGGACCCCTATAATTTCTGGTGATGCTGCCCCCAGTGTTCCGTCTTTTATAGGGTAAAAGGCCATATTTTTGGGGATAGTTTGTGTGCGCTCTAGCGGTCACATTTCTCAACGGATTTTGTTCAAATTTTGTATGAAGGTGTCTCTTGGTAAAATCTGGAACCCTATAGATTTTGGTGATGCTGCCCCCAGTGTTCCGTCTTTTATAGGGTCAAAGGTCATATTTTGATAGATGTCTTGTGTGTACTCTTGTGTGCGCTCTAGCGGTCACATTTCTCAACGGATTTTGTTCAAATTTTGTATGAAGGTGTCTCTTGGTAAAATCTGGAACCCTATAGATTTTGGTGATGCTGCCACCAGTGTTCCGTCTTTTATAGGGTCAAAGGTCATACTTCAGGGCATGGCGTGATTGCACTCTGCAGGCCACATTTCTCAACGGATTTTGTTCAAATTTTGTATGGAGATGTATCTTGGTATAATCTACACATGTTTAATTTTTGGTGATGCTGCCCTCATTGTTCCGTCCTTTATAGGGTCAAAGGTCATTTTTCCATTTCTTGCACTCTTACTTCTGCATTTCTTGACGGATTTCGTTCAAATTTTGCATGAAGGTGTCCCTTTGTGTAATCTAAAAATCTGTACTTTTTGGTGATGCTGCCACCAGTGTCCCGTCTTTTATAGGGTCAAAGGTCATACTTCAAGGGATGGCGTGAGTTCACTCTGCAGGCCACATTTCTTGATGGATTTCTATCAAATTTTGTATGGACATGTATCTTGGTATAATCTACACATCTTTACTGTTTGGTGATGCTGCCCTCATTGTTCCGTCCTTTATAGGGTCAAAGCTCATTTGTCCCTTTTGTGCACTCTTACTTCTGCATTTCTTGACGGATTTCATTCAAATTTTGTATGGAGATGTATCTTGGTATAATCTACACATATTTAATTTTTGGTGATGCTGCCCTCATTGTTCCGTCCTTTATATGGGGTCAAAGGTCATTTTTCCATTTCTTGCACTCTTACTTCTGCATTTCTTGACGGATTTCGTTCAAATTTTGCATGAAGGTGTCTCTTGGTGTAATCTAAAAACCTCTAGTTTTTGGTGATGCTGCCACCAGTGTTCCGTCTTTTATAGGGTCAAAGGTCATACTGCAGGGCATGGCGTGAGTGCACTCTGCAGGCCACATTTCTTGATGGATTTCTTTCAAATTTTGTATGGAGATGTATCTTGGTATAATCTACACATCTTTACTGTTTGGTGATGCTGCCCTCATTGTTCCGTCCTTTATAGGGTCAAAGCTCATTTGTCCCTTTTGTTCACTCTTCTGCATTTCTTGACGGATTTCATTCAAATTTTGTATGGAGATGTATCTTGGTATAATCTACACATATTTAATTTTTGGTGATGCTGCCCTCATTGTTCCGTCCTTTATAGGGTCAAAGGTCATTTTTCCATTTCTTGCACTCTTCTGCATTTCTTGACGGATTTCGTTCAAATTTTGCATGAAGGTGTCTCTTGGTGTAATCTAAAAACCTCTAGTTTTTGGTGATGCTGCCACCAGTGTTCCGTCTTTTATAGGGTCAAAGGTCATACTTCAGGGCATGGCGTGAGTGCACTCTGCAGGCCACATTTCTTGATGGATTTCTTTCAAATTTTGTATGGAGATGTATCTTGGTATATCTCTCAACACATTTCTTTCAAATTTTATATGAAGATGTGTCTTAGTGAAACCTACACATCTGATTTCTACACCATCCTTTTGTTTGAGGGAGGGGATGGGGGAGGGTCTTTGTCCCTCCTTCAAATTGCTGCCAGTGCCGGGGGATACATTTAGCATTGCGCGGCCCCAGCAATGCACATTTCTAGTTATTATTTGTATTCATTAGGCACCATTCAACTTGAATTTAAAATACAATAATTTCATTGACACTTCCGCACCGGACCAGGTGGCCTGGGTAAGGACCATGTCAACTTAATGACCATGGCCCACAGGCCTTTCTTCCCATGCCTGATCGGGTGCACAAGCATCTTAACATATGTACAGTGTACTTTACAACATAGAATAGTATCACATTTAAAAAAAAATGACAGATGAGAAGTTCAAACGTCATATACATGTAGCTTAATAGACCTGTTTACTAAGCTCAAATTTATGGATGTTTCTTTCCTGGGGACCTAGTAACGAGGTTACTATTAACAGGTTCCATTAACCTGTTATTAATGAATGAACTACAATACTTGGAATCCAGTTTGCATACATTACCTGTTGCTATGTCTGACAAGCCTCTGACAAGCTTTCAGGTTGTCAAGAACAACCTTTGTTTTAAAAATATGCATAAAATTTGAATATGTTAGTAAACAGGTCTGTTGAGACCATAGAGTAATGCCAGATAGAGAGAGGGGGAAAACGAGAGGACAGAGCAGAGAGCAAAAGAGGGAGATTGCAAGAAAAATAACAAGTTTTGCATCATGATTGTGATGCCACTTGAATAACGTAAGTTATGAACACGATCAAAAGAGGATTCAATTAGAAACTTTTGCGACATTAGATATTCTCAAATTGTTAATGATGGCCTTTTGCTCAAAGAGAATCTCCAGACCACAAATTACAAAAATTCCATGTTGTGCCATTGGCGATTTGATTATTTGGAGGCATGAAACTTCCGGGAATTGTGACCCCTCGTGAAATTCGTGATTGTTTCATGCACATGAAACTTTCTGCTCTTGCAGGAGTGGAATCAGGAATTAAATCTTTAGATCCAGAATGCTTTTCCTAAACTGTTACCAGATCTTAACATAGGACATGTGATGCATACATGTGAATCTACTTTGTTTTGCAATCCAGTTTGCAAGGAATTTGAAAATTGTTCTGTTCATTATTAATTTAATTTTTATTTTATTCCTAATATAAAATAAAGACTAACATTGTTACCTTTCGAATAAATACATATTATACAATACATGTGAAAATGAAACAAGCCATACATTTCCATATATATATATATATATATATATATATATACATACGAAACTGTGGTTATGGGGACCTATAACAATGCGATTTATTCCGTCAGTGTGAAAACAACCCGATTACGGGGACATGGAGCCCGGTAATGGGGACATTGGGATGACGTATAACAATGCGAATGTCCCCATAACCATATATATACAATTATATATATACATGTATATAGTAGATCAATAATAATTTCTAAACAATACTTTAACCGGTTCATTTTTGAAAGATGTCTAGCAACCTGTTATAATACTGTAACCATGAAATTACAAGTACTTAGAGTGTAATTGATTGGATGGGTGTATGGTTTTGGTGTTGACCGAAAGTGGTGTGTTGATGAAGGTCTCCATGCAGGAAATGTTTTCAAGTGTATCACATGAACACTTACCGGTACTTTCTTTCCATTTCAGAATCTGCTGACCATGTAATACTTTTACCTTACATTCATACGCAGTGCATGTCTGATAGTATTCAGTAGCCTGCTTTTAAGAAAGGCCAGCTATTATTATTAGTTTCACTCTTCATATGCTTTTACTGTGATGATGAAAAATACCTTTCAAGGTATAGAATTCAGCTACATGTATGAAGGGTTGTTCAGACTATTTTTAAATTGAATATATCATAAAGAAAGTAAATGTGAGAAAATTACAATGCCCCGAACGGGATTCGAACCCGGGACCAAAGTAACAATCTCACTATTTTTAAATCCTATTTTAATGACTGAATCTCTTAACCCCTTTCCGGACAATTGACCACATTTTGTGGTTTGGCTCAATAACTATTGATTCAGAGCCCTAACAAATATGAGTAGAAAGAACAAAAATTTCTGCACACACTGGGTCCATTTTTGTTGCATGATCATATTGCATGTGATGCCAGGAATTTTAAAAATGAGAATAAGCTTTAAAATCCTTTAATTGGAAACATAATTGCAAGGTTCAAAATCATTGTGTTTTGTCAAAATTGGCAATATTTAAACAAAATTATTAGCCATGTATGTTGTTTTCAAAGACATTACATTTTATATATTAGAACTACATGTATGTAACACTAAAGGAAAACTATTTTTGTTGCCAATTTGAAGAAAACGTGATCAATTTAGCCCTTAAATAATTGCTGTCATGAAAGGGTTAATAGAAGACTACTAGTAAGATTTCAGAGGAGTAGACTTAAACATGGCCTACAGTTTATTAAAACGAGGCAGTGCTCCGGCCATGCTGGCTTTTCTGTAAGGGCGTCATTTGCCCAAAACAAGTAGGGCCTGGGGAGCGTTTCATCAAGCGTTTTGTCAGTGATTTTTACCGACAACTGTTATAAGCTACTGAAATCCTTGCATCTGATTGGCTGAGAGCAAATTTGTCAGTAAAAATCTCTGACAAATCGCTTGATGAAACGCTCCCCTGTTTGTTTTTGTATATTTGTGTATCTGCATACATGTACATTGTATGTGCATGTACACTATATCTTGTATAACATGTACAAGAAGAGATTCACTTTATTGTGGCATAGTGGAAATTCATACATGTACCAAATCATGTTTGCATGGGGCTTCACTATGATCATGTTTGTGATGGTTTAATGGTTATCTGCCATGTGGGGCACAATCTGTACAATAAGCGATCACACGGGCGATTCCGTGCAATATGTCCCATACGACATATGACATATATCCATTTCATTAAAAAAATGAAGAAATTCTCAATAACCACCAAATAATATAAGTGCTTTCTTGTATCACTTCCATTTAATAGTCATAGTCATGTCAAGAGATATTTTATTTATGGATGAATTATATTTTATAAATGTCATATGTGGTATGGGACACAAATACATGCACCATTGGTATCACAACCTAAACCTAAAAGACTTGTTTCTACCTGTCTGAATTTATTGCAGGTGAACTTCGTAACCCCGGTCGAGCGATCCCCCTCGGGACCCTAGGAGGGTGTGCGTTTACTGCGGTCATCTATATCATAGTCTTCCTTCTTGTTGCGGCAACATGTACAAGGTTAGTGATCTGTGGATAGGTTTGTACATGTTTATACTTGTATATGATTGTCCATTGAGAAGCGCTCTAGCACTTTATGCAGGGGAGGAGGGGGGGGGGGGGGGGGGGGGGTTCAGGTGCCAAAGTTGAGAACTTGTCATGTGATTGCAATGTGAAACAAACTGTCTAGAAGCGTTTGGGAAAAGTTGCTTATTATGTATATCATGAGGTTTTGAAATCATTGAAATCTTAAGAAATTGACTCCATCTTGCTTACAGTCACATGCACCACACAGAGAAGTTTGTATGTGGGACTACACACACACACACACACACACACACACACACATGGTGCATGAAAGTTTGGTCCAACTTGTCAGCTATTTCTCTTCAAGGGATACTCAACAGCAGATTGTGACCGTTTTTACATGTGCATGTATGCCATGAGAGGGCACCATGATCGTTACCTGATCATGCCGTTGCCCCGCGGGCCGCAAACTTCCGACAGACTGGTCGCCGCGCAACATGCACACTCCGCCTGAGCTCAAGCTCTCGTGCGAGATTCGATCGGCTTCGTGCAGTCCGAAATGTAATCCCCAACGGACGCGTCCGACGCACAGACTTTGTGTACGAGTGAATGGGGCTTACGCAATCCTGATTTTGCCCACGGCCGCCTGGTGGCGTATCCCATTCATATTTCAAATATGAGGGTCTAAAGAGCAGTCCTTGCAGGGGACATTCGTATGTGTGCCCAGGAACCACAAAACCACAAAAATTTTTTCCTGGATATTCAAACTTTGTGAGTCAGCTTGCTGGGATCTTACTTCACATCGCTTTTCTGGTATAGCTCAAAAACTATGCACTGTCTGATATTCAAAATCTGCAGAAAGAACAAAATATATCCATTCTAAAGGTATGGAAAGTTTCAACCCAATCCAATGAGTACTTTAGAGTGTAGGCTTTGGAGTTTTGACTCAACCTTTTGTGCAACAAACAATAGGACACAGATTAGGCGCTCTTAAATGGTCACTCTTCTTTAGAGCCCGTTTTCTTTTTTGTTTTGGTCATTAGCCTGTCTGACACTCGGACATTCTGACATTCTGACATTCTCATTGTAATGTACAAGGGTTTGCTTAGTCTATGCAAGACAAGTTATATATCAAGCTAAGAATATGAGCTTTCAAACTGCTGAAATTTAAAAACCCAAATTTCCGACTTATTGGTCGTTTTGTGGTGGAGGGTCACATATGGACCATGTAAAATCATCATTATTGCAACTTATTTTCATACAAGGAAGGGGTTCTTTATTATCACATCTATACAAATTTAAATATTTGAAATTTCATATAATAAAATACATAAGGAAAAGTGAGTGTGTGACATCATTGGTTCACTCATTTGCATACTGCCCATGCTATGCATATCACTGTTTCATGAAATAATGCAAAACTTCAAAATGCCGTAACTTTTTTATTTTACATCGGATTTCATTGAAATTTTCACTGTTACGCTTGTTTAATTTTACTCTATTTATTCAAATCAACTTGATATTAGGGTGGACTTGGCCTTTAACATTCTGTGGGATGTGACATTCTATTTAGGAACATCCAATGCTAATGAGTTATGTATCATTTTAAAGCTGAGAATCTCCTCTCTCAGAATCAGACCTTAACTAAAAATTCATATCTGGTGATCTTTTTGGTGGTTTTGTGGTCCTTCTTGAGGACTTCGTAGACGTAGATTCTGTAGCTCTCCTTCCTTTTCCTGTGCCTCTTTTTGCCACTGCTGAGGCGAGGGGCCTTGTAGGTATTCTTGCAAAATAACAGTAACACAAAAAGAATGAGGAAGCTCACAACATTATTTATCACCTACCCGATCTCCGCCTTGGCAGTTTCACTCGCTTACATGACTGTATGTTAGTATATCAATTATCGTAACTTGTTATTGATAACAAGTGTTATGAAACAGACCCAGGAAGGAAGTGAGATAGTACTTAATTCTCTATCCAGGGATAGGAAATCATCAGGCTATTCAAGTATTCACATGCTTGGGCCTTAAAGGGATAGTCCACCGTGATTACAAGTTGGTTTTAAAAGAAGAAAAAGAAATATTAAAGAAACAGATCAGTGAAGGTTTGAGCAAAATCTGATAAGAAATAAGAAAGTTATGAATTTTTGAAGTTGTAATCAATCAGACACAAATTGGCAACTCCGTGACGTATCTTGCGAGTTCCTCTCCCATTTGCACTGTATCCCAAAAATCATTAATTTCCATTTTCTCTATTCAGTCATATACATGTATGCACCTTAGATATACATGTAATCATTGTTCATATGTTTTTTACACAAAACCTGTGAGAAAAAATTCTATTCCTCCATCAAAAACTAAGAAAATGAAAATTTATGAAATTTTCTGTACTGGGCAAACGGAAGAGGAGCTCGCAAGATATGTCACGGAGTTGCCAATTTGTGACTGATTGATTTACAACTTCAAAAATTCATAACTTGCTTTATTTCTTATCGGATTTTGCTCAAACCTTCACTGATTTGTTTCTTAAATTTTTCTGCTTCTTTTAAAACAAACTTGTAATCAGGGTGGACTATCCCTTTAAAGTAGAACTTTAATGATTTTAAATATTGGCTTAATACTTATTATTGCATAGATGGCATAAATTAAACAAGGTTATCCAAATTCAACGCTTGGAAACATTTGAAGTAATGATTATTATCAATTATAAAACGGTAAAATACAGCCCCCGATATAGCAGCTGAAGAGCTCCTCGAACGCTGCTGAGATATGTGACGACACACCATGGACCAGTCCTGTCTAAGCAGACGATGTCCCATAACATCTTACACATTTTTCAGAGCCTATTTTGTCATCTCCTCTTCACTTATTTCTCTTCCTTCACTAGCGTCAGTCTTAATGTTAGTCTGTTGCCTCACTCTTAACTTCGTGTATGGTATTATTTTGATGAAAAATGCAGCGTTAAAAAATAAAGGAATCAGTCACTTGTAAACAAAATAAGACGGCATTGTATTTTCAGCTGCTTGCACCGGGGCATGTTCGGCGTTTCAAGAGGGAATGAATACCATCCTGCTATTATTCGGAGGGCTTTTCAATTTGAAAGTGGGGTTTATTTCATTGATCATTGACCCTTCTCCTGTGTATTTACAATCAGACGGTTATAGCTATCAGAATCAGTTTCACTTTCCCTTTATAATGGTGTGAAATAAGGTCATGTTTAAATACACCAAACACTTTATAATTTGATAAATAATTGCATTGCAATTACGTTCATTCATTATAGGACGTCGTCTGCTTAAGCACTATCGATCCTGAGTGTGACGACATCAAAACATCGCTATATTTCTGGCGAATCCTCGGATATTCCAGATGCTTAGAAGAGCTTTTATTTGTTGTTTTTATAATCATCAGATACGCAGTTGACATAAAACTTATACGATTGCCATCTGTAAGCTTCCCAGTTTCTAGTGATACATTAATTGCCATATTTGTGATTTTCTTTGAATATCTACTTTAACCCTTTCAGGATAGGAATGATTTAGGGGCTAAATTGATCACATTTTCTTCAAATTGGCAACAATATTTTCTTTTACATGTAGTGCTACATGGTTCTAATAACATGTAATGTCTTTGAAAACAATATACATGGTTAGGAACTTTGTCGAAAGTTGAAAAATTGCCAATTTCGATCAAAAAACAATGATTTTGAACCTTTCAATATGTTGCCAATTTAAGGATTTTAAAGCTTATTTTCTTTTTTTCCTGGCGTCAAACGCAATATGGTCATTCAACAAAAATGGACAGTGTGTGCAGAAATTTTTGCTCTTTCTATTCATGCATTTTGTATATATTTTAGAGCTCTGAATCAAAAGTTATTGACAGAGCTAAAGCACAAAATGTGGTGTGTGTGTGTGTAATTGGGTTTTCACAGACGTGTATCAATCAGATATGATTATTTACGTCTGGGACCGACCTTTAACGTCACCATCCGAAAGACGTGACTCAGTCTTGAACCTGGGTCCACTGAATCAGTTTATAACTTCCACTGGTAGCTGGATTACAGGCGCACGCCACAACGCCCAGGTTGATTGTCTCAAAAGAGTTAAAGAGAAGGTTGAGTACTTGGAAAGGTGAAAAATATTTTGTGAACATTCTCATTCTTTCTTTGCTCGGTAAGAATATCATACATGGAGTAGAAAGGTCCCCTGAAAAGGATAGCTGAAGTGTTCGGGCCAAACATTCATTCCACATTGTGTGTTAGTAAGTGAAGAAGCTTAATGGGACGAATTTTAATTGTAAACAAATTTTTAAGCATTACTCCCAGTGTTAAAGATCATAGTTACGCTCGATCTGTAATGAAAATCACAGGTCAGTAAAATTGGAACCAGTGGGATTCAAACCTGGGAGTGTCATCTACTGCTTGCCGGGCAGCGACCTAACCACCAGGCTATTCTGGTTCACGGCCAAGTCATGATGAACTGGAATCAAATACCCAATGTCAGAAATGTCAGAAAGAAGAAGAGGATCTTGGGTATTTGATCCCAGTTCATCGTGACTTGGCTGGCAAGCAGTAGATGACAGGTTCGAATCGCTGGTTCCAATGTTTTCTGTGTTGTGACTTTTCATTACAGATCGAGCATATGATCTTTAACACTCCATGGGAGTAACACATTGTGTGAGGAGTCCCATATACTCATTTCTGTGTGCAGTGCATGTGTTTTTCAGCGCGATTTGGTCAATTTCGTATCATTTTGATGATTCCAAAACCTGACTGTACACACCAATTCTTATGTCCATGTAGACGTGATCAACCTTTCCCAATTGACTTGAGACAATTTCTTTCGGAATGTTATCGCATGATCCAAACTCAACTTTATCTCTAAAGTATACCTTCTAAAACATTTTTGGGGGTCCAGAATTAGGGGGCCATGTGTACCAGAGCCCTGGTATTATTGAGCAGTGTGTAACAATGGGGGGGGGGGGGAGGACGGAGGACATTTGTGAGTCATAACAAAGAGAAAAGTGTTTTCATAACAAAGATTTATTTGCCGATTACTTTGACAGGGATCTATTGGTGAACGACTACAACTTCCTGCAACATGTGAACAAGGTGGGTCCGCTGATCGCTGTTGGAGTCATCGCGGCAACCCTTTCTACTTCTCTTAGTACACTCATTGGTGGCTCAAGGGTGCTGGTGGCACTGGCTAAGGATAGAGTTTTTGGTAAGTGGGTCATTCCATGGGGGGATGAGGACCTTTTACAACATGTTATCCAGGGCCAGGGAAATCATCAAATTTGTCCATATCTTCATCGTATGTGGTTGATAAACTGTGCTTTTTTAGTTCATTATAGGTTTATTTTATTCACTATTCTTCGACTATGGCTTCAAATCCTGTTGATTGCTTTGTCTCAGGTGCTGTGACCAACCCCATAGCTCGAGGCGTAACCACAGGTGGCAATCCTATAGCAGCTCTCATAGTCTGCTGGTTTATGGTGCAGGTGAGTCCTATTCCTTAACCCCTTCCATGCCACCAGATTTTTGAGCAATTATCAAATATGAACTTTCAAGAATTAAACATTAACTTTCATTGAGATTTTTCTTGAGCAAACTAGGCAAAGATATATTGCATAGGAATAAGCTTTATATTGCAGGCATGGGTTTCTGTATGAGGAAGAAATTTCAAACCATTCTCAGCCTAAACAAAATGTTCAACACTCAAATATTTGGGCGTGATTTGCCGCCCACGGCATGGTAGGGGTTAATACTAAAGCCCTTGTCACATGTATGATGGAGTAATCTACAAAGAAAATATAACTGTGGCAAAATAAAAAATCCTTTCGATCCCTTTCGCAACATCATTCCACATTTTGTGGTTTGGCTCAATAACAAATTTGATTCAGAGCTTTAGAAAATATACCACATGGATGAGTAGAAAGAGCAAGGATTTCTGCACACACTGTTTTTGCTCCATGACCATAATTGCGTTTGCTGCCATGAATTTTTAAATATATACCACATGGAAATATACCACTTATGTTAGAAAATATACAAAATGTATAATACGAGTAGAAAGAGCAAAAATTTCTGCAAACACTGTGTCCATTTTTGCTTCATGACCATAATTACCTTTGCTGCCAGGAGTTTTTGAAAAAGGAGGATTAGCTTTAATATCCTTAAATTGGCAATGCAATGAAAGGTTCAGAATCATCGTTTTTTAAATTAAAATTGGCAATTTTTTCAACTTTTCAAGAAAGTTTCTAACCATGTATATTGTTTTCCATTGGTTAGAACCATGTAGCATTAAAAGAAAACTATTGGTTGCCAATTTGAAGAACGAAATGTGATTAATTTAGCCGTTCAATAATTCCTCTCATGAAAGGGCTAAATGAATGACAAGAGGGGGTGATACATGTAGGTTCAGTAGCTGAAAGTAGCAAAAGAAAAAGATCTACTGAGTTCTACATTTTGGTCATTTTGTGTGTTGGCCTGCTACATCACAGTGACCGTACCGATAGGGCCAATTAGAAATTCCATATGCATAGTGATTATAACTTTCTAAAAATCATAACTTTTTTATAGCTTTTCTGATTTCGTTCATACTTTCACCAATTGATCTGTTTCTTTGATTTTTCTGCTTTCACACAATCAAATTATTATAAAAGGTTGGATTGCCTTTTAAGTTTACCTTTACTTTTCTCTGAGGTACATGTACAAGATACAGAAAATATGAAGTGCATTATGCTTTGTCATAAACTTTCGCCATAGCATGTATTCAGGTGGTTTCTGTGTTGTGTGTGAATAAGGTGTCATAGTTGAGTTGGTTAAACACCCGACTGTGAATGTGAATGTTGGTGTATTCAAGCCCCTTGCATGTAACTACCGTACTGCCCTTTTTAATAGGCAAGACATTAGTTTACATTTTCCGCTCTTGACCAAGGTATAGTGGTTGTTTGGTCAAATGTAGTCGTAGTCGAGTGGTTTAAACACTTGACTGGAGATGGAAAGGTCGTGGGTTTGAACCCCGGCGCGGCACTACTGTTCTTTGGCAAGACAATCTGCATTTGCCACTCTCCACTCAGGTGTTAAATGGGTACCAGCAGGAATTAATTCCTTGAATGCTGTGAGCACTGAAATCGGTAGCCTAGCTAGAGCCGGGGTAATATTGGAGCGCCTTGAGCACCATTCATGGTGGATATGAGCGCTATATAAATATCCAATAGTATTATTATATTATTATTATTAAAGTTCACTTTGCACTGAAAATGATTGCCAGAGCTAAAAGTAAGGGTAATAATCTCGAGGTCACTTTGTGGGCATATGAAGACGTATTATAAGGTGATATACATGTACATGTACACTATACAAACACGGATAAGTATGTTTGTTCGTTTGTTTTTTTTCCTCATCAAAATTTACTCCTGTACAATGTACATCCTCCACTTTGTAGTCTTTTCTGATTCTCTAATTTTGCATCAAATTTTATACAGATGGTCCTCTTCATAGGAGAACTGAATGCCATAGGTCCCTTGGTATCTGTGTTTTTCCTCCTCTCCTATGCATGTGTCAACCTTGCCTGTCTAGCCTTGGACGTGGCTTCAGCTCCAAATTTCAGGTAATTACAGAGTTCAAATTTGCCGACAAGGTAAATTAGATTTTCAAATTTGACAAGGAAAAAGGCTGGTGGTCACATTTTGTAATTTGCAGAAGTTCATATTTTTTCTTTAATAAAAAGGCATCAATTTTTCTTTAGATCTTTGTGTCAGCAAATTTGCTATTTTCATATTAGCAGGCTATGAAAATAGCATATTTGCTGACACAAAAAAAGAATTTTTAATGGGAGGGGGTGTGACACCCCCCCCCCCCCTTCCCCTCCTCCCTCCTCCCTCCTCCCTCCCCCCGAATGTAGCAACGCTCCTTCAAACCTGAATCTTTCTGTAGGTGCTACATGTATAACTGTAAACTTTGACAAACATGTTGTTTCACAAGTCGTTTCATGGCTTCGCAATCAGCTCCATTCCCCAGTCTTTCACCGGTGTGTGTAGTCCCATTATGCTTATTTCTGTGTGCAGTGGAAGTGACTTTCTGAATTTCTTATCATTCCGGTGACACACAACACCTCATAATATACACTGATTCTTAATATGTACCACAGAATCAACCTTTCCCATTTGCTTCCAGATAATTTCTTTCACAATATTTTCACTTGACTACCAGAACTCACATTTGTCTTTAAAGGTTATGGATCAGTTGTAAATTGGAAAAATATCTAGTACATATCTTCATGAATTGAAATAATATGGGAGGGTATTTTTCCCCTTGTGTATCGATCGTATCCACAGACCATCATTCAAGTACTTCACCTGGCACACCTCCCTGCTGGGTATGATAGGTTGTATCATTATGCTCTTCCTCATTGAGCCCATCTGGGCGTTTGCAGCCATCGGTCTCTTCATCTTCCTTCTCGTAGTCGTCATCATCTGGGGGCCCCATAACCAGTGGGGCTACGTCAGCCAGGCTCTCATCTTCCACCAGGTAATGTAGTGTACCAAGATCGATAGTAATAAAAGTAGTCAGACCTGCCAAAATGAAGTGATTGGTTATGTCAATCAAACAGTGCGGACGCTGCCTTCATCCCTTCTTCTGCCACTGACGTCCCTTCGAAGGAGTGCAATTATTGGCTCACAGATTTTATCGTTGAGATTTCTTTTTAAAAAAAAATCAGTGACCGAGCGATCCCAACAAGATGATAAAGTTGTTGGGGGAGGCTTATGAAGGGATGAAGGCATTGTCCATAAATCGGTGAAGTCTGATCTTCCAATAATCACTTCCTATTCCTTTTTCACATATATACAACAGTCAAGCAATTCGGGAACAATCTAGCATTGTAGCTGACGTTATCGTTACCAGTGAGGTCTGAGTCCGGATTCATAAAACTTATCAGTAACAACTGCCACATTTCTATGACAAATTTGCTCTCGGCAAATCAGATGCAAGGATTTCAGTAGCTTATAACAGTTACTGCAACTTGTCATTGATGACAAGTTTTATGAAACAGGGCCCAGTACTCAACTTTGTCTGAAAGATCACATCTGTAGGTACAGTCAAACCTGTCTATTAAGGCCACCCAAGGGAAACGGACAAAGTGGCCACTGTAGACAGGTGGCCTTTAAAGACAGGTTCTAAGGCACATATTTCTTACTACAGGGAGGCAATATAAGTGACCACTATAGACAGGTGACCGCTATAGACAGGTGGCCACTAAGACAGGTTTGACTGTATCTTAATATGGAGTACACATTTGTAGGCTTAGCTTCCAGTAGCAATGCTGTATCCACTGAGCTGTACCACATCCCTACTAATTCCTACATTAAGTCATAATTTGTACCTTCATTGTTTCCTCACTCCTCCTGATATGCGTAGGTCCGGAAATACCTTCTCCTACTGGACATCCGCAAGGCTCACGTCAAGTTCTGGCGTCCGCAGATGCTTCTCCTGGTCTCCAACCCTCGAGCTTCCACCCAGCTTATACGATTCGTCAACGACATGAAGAAGAGCGGCCTGTACGTGATAGGGCACGTCAAGACGGGGCTTCTGGACGAGTGTCCTTACGACCCCGTACAGCAAGAGTACCCGGCCTGGCTCTACCTGGTTGAATCGCTCAAGGTTAAAGCTTTTGTGGAACTGACGCTGGCTCCTAGTGTACGTGAGGGAGTCACACATCTGATGCGTATATCTGGTTTAGGTGGTATGTATATTTACTTAATATATTTTTTTTAAAATATGTAGAGGGTTTTAAAGGTGAAGTCCACCTTGATAGCAACTTGATTTTAAGAGAAGCAGAAAAATTTAAGAAACGGATCCATGAAAGTTAAAGCAAAATTCGAAAAGAAATATGAAAGTTATGAATTTTTAAAGTTGTAATCAATCAAACATAAATTGACAACTCCGTAACATATCTTGCGAGCTCCTCTTCCATTTGCCCTGGACTGAAAAAGATCATAAAATTTCCATTTTCTCTAAAGAAAATATTTTATCATACATGCACCCTAAATATATTCAGTTCACTTATGCTTGTACACAAAACTCGTATGATACAGATCTATTCCATCGTCAAAACCAAAGAAAATGAAAGTCTATGAATTTTGTGTACGGAGCAAACGAGAGAGGAGCTCGCAAGGTACATGTACATGTACATGTACGTCACAGAGTTGCCATATTGTGTGTGATTGATTCAATTGACTCAATCCTGCTAAGAGGCACTTACACTGCACACAGAAATGTGTATATGGGACTACACGCATATGTTCGGTTTGAACGTTTCAGCTGTGTTTTGTCATCTTTTGAATGTGAGGGCATTTGAAAAGCAATCCTTTTCAGGGGACATAATTTCTACTATAATAATCTTCCAAAATAACATAAAAAGAATGAGAAAGCTCACAAATTATTTTTTAGCTTTCCCAGAACTCAACCTTCCCTTTAAAGAATGCAAATTAGAAGGGATACCTTAGTCACACCGCCAGACCAGCCCCATACCCATAACTGAAAATATATTGGCCTTTCAGGGGAATGTAATGTTTCGTTCTGTCAGTCTGGTGAAAATCTCATCGATGTGACTAGGGTATCAACAATGGTTTATTGGGAATACTAGGATACTACCTGTTGTGCGAAAAAAATAAATTAAATTTTGTTTTTGATATGCTTTGATGATGACACTACTTAGACTCCCAATCCAAACTATTTTCATGGGTGTCTTAGTGTCATGAGTGTAAATATCAATATATTGGGAATCTTTATATCTGTCTTAAAGTGGAAGAAAAGTTTATTTTCATTTGAACAGTAAATTACCTATACATTTCTGGTGGTGATTGATATGATGTTATATACATGTAAAGGCCCACATATCTTTTAATGTTATTAATTATCAAGAAAAAAAGACATGTACATGTAGCATGTTATGACTTGTTGTTCGAGTATTATCCAGGATTTTTCCTATGAATGTAACAATCGTGATAACATTTTAAAAAAGAAGTATAGTTTTCATCATAACTCTTCTCTTCTACCCCTACAACAGGTATGAAACCGAACACAGTAGTAATGGGATTCTATGATGACAAAATACCCACCAACTCACTTGACCAGGCCAAGGCGGAAAAACCATCCCGCTTTCGTTTCAACAACGACGATGCAGAAGAAATGGGAAATGTCCTCACCCAGTTCCCCAAGCTGCGGGAGGACCAAGAGTCCAAGGCTCTTTCCGCCGACCAATATGTGTTGATGATCACCGATGCGGTGCGGCTTCGCAAGAACATCTGTCTGGCGCGCCACTTCTCGTCTCTGGATTTGGACGCTATCCAGAGCAGCCCCAAAGATTCCTACATCGATGTCTGGCCCGTCAATTTCCTGAAGCCAGAGCTGGCGGGATACCTGGACACTGCCTGCATCTTCCTGCTCCAATTGGCCTGCGTCCTGAACATGGTCCCCAAGTGGAAACGGCACACGCGACTTCGCGTCTTCCTCTGCGTCGATTCCGACTACCAGGCCACGAAAAAGAAGAAGGCCAAGCTGAACAAGTTCCTGCTCGATCTGCGCATCAATGCGGAAATCGTCACCGTTCCCTGGAATCATATAACGTCTCTCAACACCTACCAGATGAACTCTCCAAATGGCGATGCCGCCCCAAGCCTCGTCATGTCGGTATCGGAGCAATATCTACGTGCGCTGAATCAGATGGTGCGGGACTACACAGCATCAACGGCTGTTGTCTTCTGTTACCTGCCCCTACCCCCTGCAGATCCACAGTATCAGATGACATACCTTCGCCATCTTAATCTCTTAACCGAAAATCTACCACCAACGGTTCTTGTACATGGCTTCAGTGAGGTAACATCTACAGTCATGTAATATTCATTAGATAAATATTCTCAGAAATGGACAATAATTCTAAAAATTTAATGTTACTTTATACCTTGTACATGTTAATTTTGATACCTAAAATCCAAACACAATTTTTTTTTTTTAATTTGCATACCCTATGTGAAATTTGTGGTCATACATTTCAATGCAACAAATTGAAAATAGGAAAAGAGGAAAAATCAGTGCAATAATAAATGTCATTTCTAGGGTGCAGTGTAGGAAAAGCGTTATTAATGTGTATGATTACAAATTATATTACACATACTAAGAGTCTTGCTGTTAGATTGGTCATAAAGTGATCACGTGATAAAACGTAGTTTTCCCCATATCAATCGTCCCAAGAAGAAAAGTTTGTGACCTCGACGGAATAGTACTTATGTGTTTCGCTGATCTCTTCAGTCCATTACAGAGTCACAATGCGTTATCAGTATTTGAGTATGCGCGAAATGAAAGTGCGTGACCTCTACAAATAGTCAAATTGAAAAGTGAGTGACCTTTACGAATAGCTCCATAGGCGTACTAAAATAAGTGTGCATTGCCCAATAGCGCTCTTAAAATGATAAAACAATTGTGCGCACCCAGGTAGGGGTACGGTTTATGGGGATTAATGGTGGTTTAACATCTTTTGTGCATTTATTCGGGCCTAAATCATAAATGTCTTTTTCGAGAAGTAAATAATAATTGTCTTTCTCGTACCAGTTACATGTTTCAGATGTGGAATATAAAGCAAATAATCACCTTTTGATTTCAGGCGATGAGACATACTATCACTTCCTCGGCGATCTGAATGTATACGCTATCTTTCCTCAGCTTCGCTTCAGAAAGATAGCTTCATCCAAATCGCCTCGGAAGTGATAGTTTGTCCCATCACCTTCACCAACGGTAATTATTTGCTTACTATTGCTAAATATTGAGGAATTTTTTACTGTCAAACAACTGGTAGGACCTTACTTAAGGGTAGCCTGGCATGCATCAAATGACTATCAGTAGCCTAATATTCATGCGCTTTGTTTATGATTTAACATAAAATATACCATGTTTTAGAAAGTACCGTGTATTCATTATAATGACACCATGATCAGAAAATTTCTTTGACATTCCATTGCATCAGACTGTATTACATACACGTTATTTCACACAATGAAATGGTTTAGGCTTGCATTATAATATCGTTTTAGTAGAACAAAAGAAAATAGTAGTGTGATTTGATTTTAAAATTTGATTCTATCAAATGGCAGGGATTCATGTAGACTAGCACAAATATTGAATATCTCTAGAACTCTACATAGTACAAGGATTTACTGGAGTAAACTAACTTTTTATTTTTAACGATGGGTTTTGTATATTTCATACTTTTGTGTACATTATAGTACTACAGCTTATTTAAGTGCGCTTTCTATATATTTTTTGGGATTGTCAAATTTTGTGACATTCTTCCAATTACATACATGTAGCTTATTTATTGTACTGACAAGACAAATCATGTGGATGGGTTATTGATAATGAAATATTAGAAGATTTTGTACACTTTCCTCTAAAAGTAAAAGTATGACATGCACATTTAACCCTAAAAGGGCCGGGATATTTTGGCTATGCCATCAGTCTAATGTTTATTCCTATGCAATATATCTTTGCCCAGAGAGAAAACTCTTTGAAAGTTAATGTTTAACTCTTGAAACGTCTGGTGGCATGGAAAGGGTTAAGAATTTAAAATGTGAAGCTTGTTTCCATAATAGATAATTATGTTCATTGTGATAGTGACACCAAGAATTACAATTCAAATGTTGATGATTGAGAGGTAATTTAAGATAACTATTTGTAGTAGATTTAATGAAACAAAAGGTACTAAACATTTTCCATGTGATATGTTTTGGTATACGTGTGCAGTGGTTTATGATTTCTTAATAGCTTTCAATACTTTAGAGTCTGAAGAGTATAAGATGTAAGTTATTAAATGCTCTAGAAAGTATTTATGGGCACTTCGTTAAGTATGCAGTTTTGATTGTTGCCTTTTTCAGTAACAGTAACTTGGGAATGAATTAGTAACACATGAATTTAAAAGAACTATGCAATAAAGTAATTTAAGAAGCTGAAGTTACATTAGTATAAGATGATTATTGTATTACTGTATTACTGTATCTGTAAAACCAAAAACGGCAACACGAAACTTTCGCAAATTTAGCGGTTTGCAAATATAGATCTATGTCAATAATGATTCAGTGATTTAATCGCATGAAACCTTCGCGAATCTAAACCACTCGCGAAATTTCTGAGCATTAAATGTTTTGCAGTATGTTGCCACTTGTGAGGTGTATTAGTTTCTGTAAATTAAAGTTGTCCTCGGAAGTGTATGTGTTCAATGTTGAAGCAAAAATCCCAAGTGAGGGTGGAGCCCTTTCCCCCTCATGTCTGACTCGACATGTGCATGTAAAGTGGCATACATGTAGCCTGGCATTGAGGGGGCACTGGCATTATGGGAGGGAGGGGGGGGGGGGAGGGGTGCACCCTCGATCTTACGAAGTGGATGAAATGCAAATTAACCCTTTCATGACGGGAATTATATAAGGGCTAAATTGATCACATTTTGTTCTTCAAATTGGCAACAATATTTCTCTTTTAATGCTACATGGTTCTAATAAATTGTAATGTCTTTGAAGTCAACATACATCGTTGGGAACTTTGTCGAAAAGTTGAAAAAAATTGCCAATTTTGATGATAACAATGATTTTGAACCACTCAGTTTGTTGCCAATTTAAGGATTTTAAAGCTTATGCTCCTTTTTGAAATTCCTGGCATCAAACGTAATATGGTCATGCAACGAAAATGAACAGTGTGTGTGCAGAAATTTTTGCTTTTTCTACTTGTGTATCTGGTATATTTTTTAGGGCTCTGAATCAAAAGTTATTGAGCCAAACCACAAAATGTGATCAATTGTCTCGAAAGGGTTAACAAAGCTACAGAATAGGGGGAGAGTTTGTGAGAGGGCCCCCGTCATCTTCTTTTCATGTTCCTTGCCACCTCTCCCATTCTTTTCCTCTCTTAATCTTATTTTCTCTTTTTTTGCTACAATAACTGCAGATATAATTTATAAAAGTGTTTGGGATAAAATGGAATGTAAGAAGAACTTTTGAATAGCACTGAAAGATTAGACCCTTTGTCAACTTCAACGCGAGTCACAATACTTCCATAATACATGAAAATGTTGTGAATTCATTAGTGCCAAGTATAATGGGTATGAGTGAATGTTTCAGTTACCAAAATGTTGTGTGGAAGATGATGTATTTTATTTTCTAATAATAAAAAGATTGATGCATCGAGAGTTGCATTTTCTGTGTCACATTGGTGGATTTAATCAATCTGGCTGTTTGTATTTTTGTGAATATTGTAGGACTACAATGTATCTTGGCTCCATCGAGATTTCCATCCTCTGGTAGAGGTTCTGATGGTACATGTATTGCATTAATTCAAATAAGAATCAAATTCTCTCTGCATTTCTCTGTCATTCTCACTTATTTCATTAGCTCTGCTTCTAATACTGTCCTTGCAAGAAAATTTCCTCTTGTCTTCCACTTCTCTAACTCGCAGTCATTTCATTGTATCTGCTCGGCTGGTGTATGATTTTCTCCACAAATTTTCACATACATGTACATGTATCTGTATTGTGTAGTGTAGATGGAATATTCAATCTTTTCCTTATTCTAACACAAGTATATTTTTGGTTGCTTTAATACTTACAAACATGCAATGCTTTCTTTAGCAGTAAGGTAAAATAAACCATCAAACCTTTTCAAACCTTTATTCCTTTCCTAGCTTCCTTCATCCTCTGTAGTTTTTATCATTCTCTCTCTCTCTCTTTCTCTTTCTCAGATTGTATTGCTATGGGTCTGCTTTAAACAAAACAAGGTGTATCTTTGGAAGGAGATACAGATTTAATAGGTTTTTTCGCAGCCCATCAATTTAATGTTAGTACAGTCAAACCTGCTTTAGCGACTACCTGTATAGAAAGACCACCTGTCTATAAAGACCATAATTTTAGTTTCCCTTGAAAAGTGTTTCTCATTGAAACATGTATTAAAGGAACCTGTCCATAAAGACCACTTTTCTTGTCTCCCTTGAGTGGTCTTTATATACAGGTATGTACAGTGCACCTACACCACCTACACATATCCTTACAATTATACAACATACATCAGTCAGATTTTGAAGGCAACAGAGCTCCTGCACACATGTTATATCAACTATTTTTTTTTTTCAAACACACTTTTCAATAAAACATGAACAGAAAAATACTTGTTGCAATCTTCAAGGCATGGACAAGGATAAAAATTCCATTGAGACGAGACTTCATGACAATTCAATACCTGATAGTTTGCCAAAGCAATCCTGATCAGATTTGTTGATATTGTTATCTCTATAACCTTGACCAAACTCAGCACATCACAGCTCGTTGAAGATGCAAATAGCCACAAGAAGGATACACTCTCTTTCAAACACAGAATTGTGTAATAAACCACTGGCATAATACCAATGCAGTTTTATTGAACATTTTAGAAGGGAGGGCCTGGCAAAAGAGGCTTGCACAGGGTTAATAATACATGTATATAGCCATGGAAAAAATTATTAGACCAAGCATGGTTACTGATAGTGTTATTTTTGTGGTAAGAAGGAAATAAAATTACATAAAAGCAAAGTATTGCTGAAATTTGGTATTCATTCAATGAAATACAAAGACAAATCATTTTTATAATTTTGTATACATATTATGGTACCCTTATTACAGACGCTTGGTCTAATAATTTTTTCCAGGGCTGTACATATACATGTAGAAATACAGTGAAACCTCGTTTATACAACAAACTCCTTGGGACCACGGAAATTACCTCTTTATATCGAAACCTTGTTATATCAGGGCTAAAAAACATAAAAATCCAAAGAAGTGGGACCAGTAAAATCACCTTGTTATAATGAGAGTCTGTTATAACAGTGTTCATTATAACGAGATTCCACTGTATAAACTGCAATTGAAAAAGAGACGATAACACATGCATACTAGTAAGAGCGAGTCAAATAAAATTTTTAAAAACATGAAGAAAGGAGAGGATTAATTCTATTTTAATCTCTCTCACGTGAACATACATGTATACCATTCACGTGACAGACAGGAACCAATAAAATCATGTCATCTAGGTACATCTGTAACATTTAACAACATGGTGATCTGAGCCAAGATAAGACCCTATCCTCTCAACACGCAAGAAAAGCACAATATACCGACCACTGGGAGTAGTACAACCTTGTATCAGTTTCAGTTTCAGTTTATTTAATGCAGTTCAGTTCCCATAGAGAACAAAGAAAAATGTTGCAATAAACTACTATAAAGCATCACAAGAAACAAACGATCTACTCAGTCTATGCAGTTGCGATGGGTTTCTCTGAACAACATGATATCACAATGAGAAGAACTGACTGACATCTGTGTTTACCTATTAATACAATAGCACACTGAGTTGATTATCAACCCAAGAAAACACTGTTAAAATGGTTCTTAACCTGTCTGGTTCCAAGGCACAAATCTCCTTGTCACTGATGTTATAGTACCTCTAAAATATAATTCTTGGTCAATGCCATTACTGCTTGTCATGTATAGAATCAGTCAGGTTTTGTTTTATTTATGACCTTTTCAATTCTCTCCCTCTAAATACACATTACCCATGGAGGTTACATCCCTAGTTAATAAAAGAGAAGGTCAAGTTCTGGGAAAGGTGAAAATAATTTGTGAGCTTTCTCATTCCTTTTATGTCAGTTTGGAAGAACATCATGGTAGAAATGTCACCTGAAAAAGATTGCTCTACTAATTCCCTCATATTCTAACGTCCTTTGGCAAGACATTAATCCACATTTGCCACTCTCCACCCAGGTGTAAATGGGTACCCGATATGCTAGAGCGCTACATATTTGGCTGCTAAGCTATGACCGGGGTAATAATGAAGCGCCAGGAGCGTCACAACGTGACGGACATGAGCGCTATACAAGAAGCCACGATTATTATTATTCGAAATATGATGAGAAATAGCTCAGTGTTTGGGCCAAACATTCATGCCACATGTGTGTGTGTGTGCAGTCCCATATACCCATTTCTGTGTGCAGTGCATATAGCGAGATTGGGTCAATTTATTATCATTTTGATGATTCCAAAACCTCTCGGTATATACCGATTCTTATGTAGACATAATCAACTTTTCCAAATTGTGTTGAGATAGTGTCTTTCACAATGCAATTGCATGACCAGAACTCAACTTTATCTTTTAGATCTGTTCCAAAAGCACTGATTTAGCTATTTCACCTTTATGTCAATAGCACTGTACACCGTTCTGAAAAAAAAAAAAATGGTGTCAGTCCTTGGAGACATTGGGCAGTTAGGATAAGATACAAAAATGCAAATAATTGCAGCAAATTTGCAGCAGAACCCTTCATCTGCAGCCACAAATATAAAGAAAACAAATTATAGCTATTCAAACATATGGAACTAAACAGATGATTGGTACTGGAGAAACAAAGAATGGTGTTGAAAAGAGACATACTGAAGCTTTTTGCCTTGATTTCATCAGAGTAAAACTGTAAGAATTAATATTTTTGGGGTTAAATCTAATGAGTGCACGACAAAAAGCTTCAGTACGTCTCTTTTCGATATCAGTAGCTTCAGTATGTCTCTTTTCGATGCCATCTATGATGTACTGGTAGTATTTTGTGAAAATTAACATGGCTCTAGAATGATAAGTCATCTCCATTCCATGTACATGTTTATTATATCTACAGCAAGGAAAAAAAAAGAAGGATTCTTTGCATAAATTGACGGATAATGGAAAGCACCTCCACTTTCCTCCATTACATGTATTATCGATGCTACAAGTCAGACTTTCACGCAAAGCCTAGCCAGATGCTTCACATAGCGATAATTCCTTTCTTTTTACATTACAATGCAGTAGACCTCCTGTGTGGTGTCTACTGTGTTTACTGCTGTAAAGTCACAGAGTAGCCAGGCACTTGCAGAAGTTGACGTATCCCCCACAATCAAAGGAGATGTAATTTCCAGGTAACAGCCAGGTTAAGCCAGGTGAAGCCACATAAAATCACTACGTAGTGCCACATTGGCCCCGCCAGTTGACAGGGCTGATTTTACATGGTCAAATTTTGAACATTTTCAATTCCTGCACTATACCGTGGTACAAGTAAAAGTTATGTTGACTCCATAACTGCCATGCAGACGCCATAATAAGCCAGTTCGTAATTACAATTTCATTTTTACGGAGTTCAACTGACCTTTATACGCCGTCATTTTGCACGCACCACGATGCGGCGAGCACAGTATGATTTTACATGTTAAACAAGTAGTGCATCCACCAAAAGAAATGCGCTTACACGTGCAAATTGGGGTCATTTCAGGGTCGTTTGTACCATGTACGATAAATTACGAACTGTCTTATTGCCACGGGATAGCTACATGTACGTTCCCATCCCACATCACAAAAATGAGCTAGTTAACATGCCCTTATTATGGCTAGGCTTAATGTGGAAGAGTGACTGCACTGTATTACACCATAAATCAAACTAGATTTGAGATCCATTCGGTGACGGTGTTGAGCTCCCCTTCATCGCTACCTGCATTCCCTTTAGCACTGCATTCCACAAAATCCACAGGATTTGAGAGGTAGGAGAAATCAAAGTCCTTTCCTTGCTTCCCTAGGAACGTGTTGGCATCCCCAGACGAGCCATCCGTGCTGGAGAGTGTGGCTGCTCTGGTCACTCTCAAGGTAGTCCTGTATTGTGATAGGAAAATATAACCAAAAAAAAAATTATTATTACCAGTATTTACTAGAATCTAAAAATAACTTTGAATATATTCATTATTCTTCTCTCCATGGGGGCCTAGGGCAAGACACCAAATTTATTTTGTTAGGAAAAAAGGTGATGGATTTTTAAACCCTTTCAAGATAATTGACCACATTTTGTGGTTTGGCTCAATAACTTTTGATTCAGTGCTCTAAAAAATATATAGTAGGAAGAGAAAAAATTTCTGCACACACTCTGTCCTTTTTTGTTGCATGACCATATTGTGTTTGACGACAGGAATTTAAAAAAAAAAATAAGATTTAAAATCCTTAAATTGGCAACATATTGAGAAGTTTAATATCATTGTTTTTTCATCGTAATTGGCAATTTTGTCAACTTTTCGACAACGTTCCTAACGATGTATATTGTTTTCAAAGACATTATATCTTAGTAGAACCATGTAGCACGAAAAGAAAAATATTACTGTTGCCAATTTGAGGAACAAAATGTGATCAATTTAACCCTTAAATAATTCCTGTCATGAAAGGGTTAAAAGAGATCCTGCCATGTACAGGCATCTTTAATCTTCATTTAAACCATTGCCTGTGGGAACCTTGTTGTCACAGTACACAGCATATGGGAAGAAAAGAATTCGGTATTGAGTGGGTTAAAAGTTAGAGATCTTTAAACAGATTATGCACATGAAGCCTTCGTTATACACACAATAATTCATAAATTCTTGACACAAAACTGACACTGAACAGAACAATAAAGTACATTAAACCGAACATTCAAGTTAATGGTCTGTTAGAGATTGTTCAGCAGTATGATTTGGGTATCACTCTTCATCTCAACTCACATTTCTTTCTCCAGGAGAGTTTGGACGATTCTTGCTGACTTGGCCATGGTGATGTCCTGTTTGTTACAAGCTATAAGGAATGGGGTACCCAGGTTGGTGGTGGTCGCATCGCTCAGGAGTGTATAGAGGAACTCGGCCACCTCCTTCACGTCCTTCTGTATGCTTGAACTATCCACCAGGAAAATCACACCCCTAGAAAGTAAAAAAATGCAAATTAATCAAATGATAACTTTGTCTGATAACGATTATCGATAACAATACCGATAAATCGTTGCCAAATCGCCCAAGTCAAGTGCTTTATATGTTGAAAATGAATAGGAATTCTTTGTGGTAGGTCAGACTTCTCCGATATATATGGTTAATGGGCCTCCCTCTCCGATTTTATCGTCTTGGTGGAATCGCTCGGCCACCGATTTTTTTTCAGGACAGAGCTCACTGACATTTTCTGAGAGCCAATCATTTTATCCCTCTTTCGAGGTGACAATAGTTCAGAAGAATTGTGTGGGCAGTGTTTGTCGTGCTTAATTGATACAACCCCACGGATCGGTCAGGTGTGACCCCTTTTATCATCATCATTATAGGTACATTACATAATATTGTTATCAGCCATTAATACAGGAACCATCTGCTTCCTGCAGACATTGGTCTACGTGTAATTCAATGAATTGGTCTCCTGAGCTGACATAATCTTGGCAAAACAAAATCTCCCTGAATTTCCCTGACACTACCACCACTACCAACACTAAGTGTGGTACTCTCATTATTTTTAGCTGTGAAGTTATACTGAATAAGGTGTAAAATAGTTATTGTTTTTGCGAAATTGCCATTCCCCAGGAGCTCTGTGTTGACCTGTGCGAGATGTAAAGCTTGTTATATCGGCCAGACCAAACGCCATTACATAACACGAGTACAAGAGCACTTGGGGAAGGACAAAAACACCCATACATGTATCTGGAAACACTTACAGTCTTCAAAGCAATGTCTAACAGAATGTAATACACAATGCTTCAAAATTCTAGATACTGCCCACACAGATTTCCAACTCAAAATAAAAGAAGGCCTATACATCAAATGGACCAAACCACAACTCAACCAACAGGTGTACAATTATCAAATGATGCTGTCTATTTAATTAATGTATTGTCTATTCGGGTCGTTGACCAGTCAGGTCCTTCACCCTAATACCTGAATTCATGACATACCCTGTATTTATTCACTCATGAGGGTTTAGATATTCTTTGTAATCAGAGAGTATATATAAAGTTGATTCTGTTGTAAAACTTCAGGCTGACGATGGAGTTTGCATGACTCCGAAACATGTACTATTCCTTAAAATGCTATGTTTTCTTTGCTGTTTTTATTTTGAAACTGTTATCATGTCGTTCTTTTGCAGTTATTGTTTTGCTGCTGAAAAGGGGAAGTAAATGAGTGAAAAGGGTGTAAAATAAAATAGTCATTGTTCCAGAGTCTTCCTGACTTCACAACTTAAAAGCTCTTGAAAAGGGGTAGTAAACAATAAGTTGGCTCCTTTGTTTAATCCCCCTTTTGATGATCAGAGCCTGGCAGAAACAGTAGTCAAGTCCTTTCTGGGTTAGAGGGACAGGAAATTGCTATTGTGAAGGGTAAAAACAACCATTATTTCACAACTAAACCATCACATATCCTCAGTTATCTCACAGCTTGTCCACATCCATCACTGCACAACAATGAATCATTCACAACAAAAGCAACAGCAAAATCCTATGCATTATCACTATCAAAGTAATACACAGTCTGCTCCAAGTGTTATAATTTACCTCTACACACAAAATAAAAAAGATCTCTTTGAAGTGTACCTTGCTTGGTTCTTGAAGCGATTCCAAAACTGTAGCCTCTGTCTATCATTGCCAGGGATGTCAATGACGTTTAGAAGCATTGAACTCTGACCTGTGACCTGGTATGGTCCCACATTCTCCTTGATTGATGTGTAGCTTTCAATTGCCTTTTTATGAATAAGCTGGAATGAGACAATCAAGATTCTGAAAATGACATTCAAACAGTAAAGCTGGGGGGGGGGGAATGTTCTTAACCTACATGTACAAGACACAATTCAGTTTTTGTATAACACGTACTTCAGCCAAAGTTATCTCAGGCTTACTATTCAAGTGCAAATGTATTCAATTTGATTTCTTCCCAAAATTGGCAACTTTGCAGAACAATTTTAAGAAAACATTATGATCTGAACCCCACAAAATGCTCAACTACAGGTATATACATGTAATTAGGTGCCACTTAGATTAAATGTTAAATGCCATTTATTCTTCACCACATTGTATGTGTCTTTATGGATAAGTTTTTAGCTTTTGTCAAGCCACAATTGATCCCAAACCAAACATATCATGCACTTTAGTAAGTTCATTTGCAAATTTTCAAAATTTGAATTCTCTAACTCTGCAAGGGGGGGCTGGGCACTTCCGGCCCATGCCCCCCCCCCCCCCTTTGGAAGAAAAGTACGCATAAAGTATGCATAAAGGATCCGCCCTTTTGTCGAAAGTACGGGTCTACCTTTTCCAAAAGTTGACAAATCTGCATTTGTGTGCCCCCCCCCCCCCCCCCCCCCCCCCCCCATAGATCCTCCCCTAATGTATACAATGATCTCCTCCTCTCCACTACATCCTTGCTAACTTGCTTACAAATTTGATTTGCAAATAATTACTGATAGAGAGAGAATTTCAATAACTATTTCCTGACCTACCCTTGTGTATAGAAGAGTCTTTCCTGATTCACAGATTCCAAGCACCAGCACAGAACGACGGTTGTTTCGATTCCCTCTGAACAGTCTCAGCAGGACTAAAAAGAGAAACAGACAAAACCAATTCATTGAAAACACTAGACAAACAATTAACAAACTTTTACTAAAACAGTAGGGTCTCGGAACGGCGTGGCGCGACTCGCTGTGTAGAAATTTTCGAACATTTTTTCAGGAATTTTATGTATATGGTATCTTCTTTTTTGAGCAGCAAAAAAGAACAAAAAAAATCTTCTCTGCCACCTTTCCTCGTTTATATTTATCCTTTTAACACTTCTCTATCTCCCATATTGTTATTCCTTGATTTTATCATTCTATCAGTGATCTTCCATCCTTCCGCTCGTTATGATATTCTGTGTTTCCTTTTATCATTTTCTCCTCCACCTACCTCATGTTAATCTTTATCCTTCTATCATTTCTCTATCTATTCTTCGTTAAATATCTTTTTAATCCTATCGTTTCTCTCTCTATCTTTCCTGATATTATTCTTCTTTTATCATTTTCTACTTTCCATCTTTACTAACCTAAAGCCATATTCTTTGTTTTATCCTATCCTTTATTTCTGTCCATCTTCCTTTCATTATGTAATTCTTTTATTCAAATTATAATCTTCTCTTCTATCTTTCCTTATGTTACTCGTAATATCTTTATTCTTCTATCATTTACGTCTCTATCTTTCTTTGTTTATCTTCGTTTTCATCCACTCTTTTTTTTTTTTGCGACAGCGCTGTGTATAGTTACACATAGTGATGGTTCTGTGAGTGCCACTTGCGGAACCATCACTATGTGGGGCTGTGTCAATTTTGGCGGTGGTCATGACCTCTAAGTTGAAGAGGTAAAAACAACAATATAATCAGCAAAATTTTGAGCAATATTTCCTTCTACAGTTTAGGATGATAGAATATCTAATTTCATGCCAGATTCTTCAATACTTTTAGGATCTTTATCACCTTGATCAAGTGAAATTTTCAGCGATCTTGCTCCTTTCCAGCACATGTATGTGCGAAATATCACTCACTTGCTATGACTATGAGTCTTATGAGATGCAATTCATCACGGTATGAAGGTACAAAGTGCAAGATTATCTTACAAATAACCTCGCAAATGTGTGAGTGATCTTAACACTACATTTCACTTTTCAGAAATTCAGGATATATTCACCATGTTCACAGGACAGATGATGCTTGCAAATAAAAATAAATTGCTAAACTAAAGACGTAAAGACAGTCACACCATTTCATTTTTTCTCCATCAATACGTGCGTCATGCACATATTCAACTAACTCGCAGCAAGCTCCACCGCCACCGACGGCGCCGGCGGTGACGTTGGAGCTTGCTGGAGTTAGTTGTCCAGAGTTAGTATTCAATCAACAAGACAACATGACCAAACTTTTTCCCCGCTTCCTCATACATGCGCTTATCATTCACTTTGCACATATTCCTTGCTCCATCCGTACGCACGACTACAATAAGTACACAGAGAACGCTCACACGGAAACTTGGCATATGTGAAGATGGCAAATTTAAATCTAAATTATTCACTCACGATAAATAACTCATTCTTTATAACTCACCTAGTGTAAAAAGGATGACAATAACTGCCACTGCAACTCCCAAGATAATGGGATCTTGCTTGGAAACCTCTGATTTGACATTCTCAAAATATCCTTGTAACACGTCAACACCACTTGCAGCCGACATTTTGGCAAAGTGTGAGTGCTGCCAGCTACGTTCAAATTTGATCGACCCTATTAATTTTTCCTCGCTTTGTTTCTTTGTTTGTTTGTTTCTTTCTTTCTTACTTACTTTTCTTTCTTTCTTTCTTACTTACTTTTTTTTCTCTCTTTCTTTATTTTGCAATTCTTTCTTTCTTTCTTCCTTCCTTTCTTTCTTTCTTTCTTTCTTTCCTTCCTCTGGCTACGTTCAATCAAGGGGGAGGGGGAGGCACACCCATTTAGAGCTTCTTTATAACAGATATACATTGTAGTTGTTTGTCAGGTGTATCTAGTGGAAGGGGAGGAACATCGCAAATCACACATCTAAAATACATGTATAGAAACTACACTGTAGTGTGATCTATTATTTGTAGCTACACAGAGCCTTTATTTTATCATGATGTTGAAATACTTATGCTTGGTTCTGTGTTTATCTATTGAATCTTATTTGGATCCAAACAAATGAAATACTTTTGAAATAGAAATTAATTACCCCAAAAAATCATTACATATCACTCACCATCATCCCCACACATTAAAGTGTCTACATCATAGAAGAATATCATAACATAACATATCCCAGTAAAGCCAGAATTAACTGGGTATCTTATGGAGTGGTTCTCCAATTAACCCCCATCCCTCTTTCATGAAAGCCTGAAGATGGATCAATGCACCAAACAATAGACCTGTTTACTAATGTATTTAAATTTGTACATGTTTCTCTCCAGAATCCTTAGTTACCTGCAACTATTTAGTGCACCTGATATGCATAATGGCATCTCTATGGATGGAATCCATTTTGCATACATTATATGTTGCTATGTCGGGCAAGCCTCTGGCAAGCTTTTTAGTCGTCAAGAGAAACTTTTGTTCAAGAAGTATGCATAAAATTAGTAAACAGGTCTATTGCTCCTGCTTATTACTATAAGTAACAAACCTTTGGAATTGTTATAATCGTATCAATATCAACATCATCATCATCATTATCACTGACATCATCATCATTATCACTGACATCAGCACCAGCTGTACTAGCACCAGCACCATCACCATCACCGCTCATATCCTTTGAAAATAATTTTTAAAGGAGCTACTCGGAGATGTACAAAGACATCAAAATGCAATAAATTTGGTAGCAACGGAAAGGGGAAGATGCCCTAAAACATTCCATCAACATTCGAAATCCATAGGTGTTCATAAATTAATATTATTATGTTTCAAATGTGGGCCGAAATATTCGCATATTTTCGCCCCGCGAGGAGTTTCTTTTTCAACCCTGGAAATGTGACGTCATACACGGGACGAGTCCTGTCTAAGCAGACGATGTCCCATAACATCTTACACATTTTTCAGTGCCTGTTTTGTCATCTCCTCTTCATTTATTTCTCTTACTTGACTAGCGTCAGTCTTAATGTTAGTCTGTTGCCTCACTCTTAACTTCGTGTATGGTATTATTTTGATGAAAAATGCAGCGTTAAAAAAATAAAGGAATCAGTCACTTGTAAACAAAATAAGACGCCATTGTATTTTCAGCTGCTTGCACCGGGGCATGTTCGGTGTTTCAAGAGGGAACGAATACCATCTATGCTATTATTCGGAGGGCTTTTCAATTTGAAAATGAGGTTTATTTCATTGATCATTGACCCTTCTCCTGTGTATTTGCAATCAAACGGATTTAGTTATCAGAATCAGTTCACTTTCCCTTTTAGAATGGTGTGAAATAAGGTCATGTTTAAATCTACCAAACTCTTTATAATTTGATAAATAATTGCATTGCAATTACGTTCATTCATTATAGGACGTCGTCTGCTTAAGCAGGATTGGTCTCAAGTGTGACGACATCAAAACATCGCTATATTTCTGGCGAATCCTCGGATATTCCAGATGCTTAGAAGAGCTTTTATTTATGTTGTTTTTATAATCATCAGATACGCAGTTGACATAAAACTTGTACGATTGCCATCTGTAAGCTTCCCAGTTTCTCGTGATACATTAATTGCCATTATTTGTGATTTTCGTTGGATTTTCTTTGGATAGCTACTTTAACAATGTTTAATATACACTGCATTTCAGATTTTTAATCTAGTCTTTCTCATACAAATTATACATGTGCAGAGGTCCATCTTTACATAAAGACACATGGATTTGTAAATTATTTATTTTATGATTAGTTGTAATGCACATTTGCTGCAAAGAACTGAAAATCATATGCAATATCTAAAGATCATGTTTTACAAGTTGACACTTATTTCATTTCTCCATTTAAAACTTTGTACCAAAGTTTGTTGCCTATACTCCATAGACATTGCTGATTTGAAGAAAAAAAACTCTCCCTCTATTTACTTGAAAATGATAAAATTAATTTGACGAGTGAGGTATCCCAGAAATAAACAAACAAGGTGGATTCCTCATCCCCACCCCCCCCCCCCCCCCCCCCCACCCCGACCCACGAGCATGAGGTCTATTCTGATTGGCTGAGAGCAAATTTGTCAGTAAAAATCGCTTTCCTTTCATAAAAAATCCTTTCATAGACACCATACAATGTTACATGTATTTTATCTCAGATTGGACAAAGGTCATAAATCTATACTGTATCAAATAGACTGTCATATGTCGGTCAGAAACCTATAAGCAGGTAAAATCTTCAATCTTAAAGCTGATCAGGAGTTCTAGTCATGGCATTTCATTTCAAGAGAAAACACTTACATTCTGAAATGTTTATAAGGCTGTAGGTGGGTTGGTTAGACCAGCAAACTACATGTATAAACCAAATAAAAGAAAACGAGCGGGAAATCACATTCACTGTACATGTTCAACCCACAATTGCACATGTGTTACGCATGTGCGTCGGAATGACTAGAGCCCACCACACACTATACAATCGACTGCGAAATAGATTGCAACAGCACATGATATGCTATCTACATATGACTATTTAGAACCTCAATCAAAATATTTTATGTGTTTAAATGTTTATATCAGATACATAATACTATCAGATTACAGACCATCTGCCAGTGCTTATTACTATTAAACCTTTTACAGTTTTCTAAGAAGCTCACCGAATAGGCATCATTAACATTTATTTGTAGTTTTGAACATTTATTGTAAATTTTACCTAATGAGAGAATTTAATTTTGGATTTTCCGTCATTACCAAAACAAAAGATAATACATTTAATTCTGCAGGTAACACCCGTTCTGCCAGCCACATGACAAGTTGTACATCCTCATGCATTAGCTTGAGACATTGTTTTAAAGTAATTCTTATAAAAGCTTTCCTTGTCAGTATAAACAAACTTTTTACTTTTTGAAAGCAGATAAAAGGTACATCATGAATAGCAATGAATAGAATAGATTTCAGTTTTCGCTGTTGTGTAACTAATTCCAGTTAACAGCACTAAACACGTCTCCAATATCTCCAATGTCTGATGAACAGCAATGTCACACGGATCACGATATACAAATCTTCACATAAGAAGTAAGTTCTCATCCCTTATTACAAAAGGATCACCATAGCCAAGAGACCTTCTTCGTCAGTTTCAGTCCACACTCTGAGCCCATCAAGGTCTTGCAATCATCTGTTATTCTGGCCCTGAACTGCTTCCACAGATGCAACAAATATGATGTCATCCTCTTAGTCATGCTATAAAGTTTTCTTGCGATTTTCAGTTTGTTATCAAAACAAGATATAACAAGCCAACAGCTAACATCATATTGGAGAGTTTGTTTACTCTTTGCTCCAGATCCAGAGTGGCGTCTCTCTGACGGATCTTTGCTCAATCAGACTGGTAACGAGCTTGACACAGCTTTCCCTGCTATCGATGTGAACACTTTGGTGAAAAACTTGAGTCCAGTCTGCCCTCCTGGAATGTAGCTCATGACATACCTTTAAAAAAACAGATACAAAGACATAGTGATTTCAGTTAGATCTGAATTTGATTTTGCTGACATCCAAATTATTCAGTCCTAAAACACTGGTATGAATTATTATATTATTAATACATGGTTGGGAGTGCGTTGGTGCGATGTTGCACACAAAGGTTTTTATTGTGGTGTACTGTTCGCACGAGGCGCAAGCCAAGTGTGTTGGACACCACTATAAAAACCTGCGTATTGCCGGATCGCACTAACGCACGAACTCACAACCATGTATTAATAGTTTTATAAAACAGGTCGGCAATATGATTATGAAGTCTATAAAAAATGGTTCCGAACCCCATAGAAACGCCAAGAGTCGCATAGTCATGGAGGCTGCCATTTGCTTTCCTGGATGACATCACATAAAGCGCAGCAACAAAAGTCATGCGCGTTCCAGTACGCGCATGTAATCCCTGCGCTAAAATGACAATTCAACTACGCGATTTCATTGCGTTTTAAGTTTGCACCAGTGGTACACGTACGCGCAGCTCAGCCGTGCGTTAGTACTCTTTTTTTGCACGGTCACGTGGTGTTATTTGACCAATCAGGATGGCTACATTCTTGAACCCGTTTTAAGAGCCAACCTTATCTGAGTTTCTTGAGAATGGGGAGACAGAAAGAGGGTGAAATGATGGGAATGATTGGAGAGGGGATTGGCTATTAAAGTCAGTGGAGAGATAGAGCTAGAAAGGAGAGACAGAAAATAGTGTAATGTCTACAATCTAAACAATAGACCAATCAGATAGCCTATGGCATTTGATATATCTTTCCAGTTTAGAGTCTCTTATTCAAACAAGAAGAATATTTTGAAAAGTATGCAGATTGTTGTTTTACCCTAAATTCATGACAAACTATTACTGGACTTATACATGTATCGCTACAGCAAGATACACTTCTCTATAAAGTGAAACAATGAATACTCACCATATTAATGCAAACATTTGAAGAATTGCACACACTATTGTCATCAAGGTGACTTGTTTCTGAAGAAAAGAAGAAGTAGAAGAATAAAAAGATTTATTACATATCATCAGCCTGTTATATTGAAAAAGTCTAATCCAATCACCATCATGCGAGAGAGCTGATAACTGGCACGGAGAGCATGCTACAAGAAGCAGTCTCTCTTAAAATGGGAGAAGTCAGACATCATCCTTTATTGACTGATGCATATTTAATGGAAAATAACCAATTAGATTCATTTGCATTTTTAAATGTATCTCATGACAAGCTGTAATTCTTTCACTTTTTATGATTTCCTGCAAGAAAAGATGGGTTTTGCAATAAAAAAAGGGGTGCAAGACCGTAGGTAAATACTGTTAATCTACCTTATCAATGAAGAACATGTAAGGAGTATATGCCATTCATTAAATTAAGTCAAACAATCAATTACGCAAAATATTTTAAATTTACAGTACAGAGGAACCTTGTTATAATGAACACTGTTATAACAAACTCTCATTATAACAAGGTTATTGAGCTGGTCCTACTTCTTTGTCTTCTATTGTTGTTTTGCCCTGATATAACAAGGTTTCGATATAAAGAGGTAATTTCCTTGGTCCCGAGGAGTTTGTTATAAAAATTTAATTGTTCCACTGTACAATTGTGTTTAAATATTTAGAGTGCATCCATACCTTGTTGCCATTCTGGGAAAATCAGTTTGCATATAAAATATGATCACTGTTACATGTATCAATAGCCATTCTTGTAGACTACTGGCAATCCATAAAACTTAAAGGGATACGCCACCGGGCGGCCGTGGGGAAAGTCAGGATTGCGTAAGCCCCATTCACTCGTACACAAAGTTTGTGAGTCGAACCCGTCCGTTGGACTAAGTGGGATTACATTTCGACTGCACAAAGCCGACCGAATCTTGCACGAGAGATCGAGCTCAGGCGGAGCGTGCATGTTTGTGCGGCGACCAGTCTATCCGAGGTTTGCACCCCGCGGGGCAACGGCATGATTAGGTAACAATCACGGTGCCCTCTCGCGGCATTAAAACGTCCACAATCTGCGGTTGAGTATCCCTTTAAAGTGATTAGGTAACTTTGTGGAGGCTTGACAAAATCTGAGCTGTCTGGCCTTACATGCTATCAGTGTATGTAATATGGTGTAAAAATGAAGCCCATGGGGGAAAAAGCACTTCAAAATCACCATGTGCTTCACAAAAGTAAACATATGCAAATGACCGGAAATGCCAGACTCATTTTCCCCATTGACTCAGTGTTAGACTAAAGCGTATGGCTATACGCTTTCGTAAATGGGAGTATTCAGTCACAGATATCTTAATAATAGCATTATATATATGAAAACCTTTCTATGCCTGGCTATTTATTTATCCTTCTGAACATCATTATACAAGACAGATATCAAAATTCAACAATTTATTAAATCAAGCTTCCACAAAGTTACTGAATGCCTTTAAGTACACAATTTTTGCAATTAAATTGCAAACTAAAAAGAGGTATAACTCACTATCATGGAGAAGTAGAGAGTAGCAAACATTGTGCCAAAGTATGTAGCTGTAAAAGGCAATCTCTCTGCTGAACACAGATGTTTTAAGTGATTCATTGGACCCCAAAGGAGAGAAAAGCTGCAAAGAGGGGGAAAATAGAAACATACTAAACAAAACATAAACACTCAGTACATGTAATTCAAACAATGATGTCTAGCAGATTGCTAAAGATATTTCTTAATTTTGAGGAATAAAAAAAAAGAGAGTAGATCCAAGAGAACAGTGCAGAGAAGCAGAATATCGATGAAAGTTTTGCATATACTGATAAGCACCAACACATGCACAAAATGACACCATGATGAACTTGAATTCATCATTTTTCAAACTTTTCTCACCCAACCCATTGTGCCTTATCTAACAACATCAATTGGCAGGCAGACTTAACTAATGTAGTCAGTGCTCGACATTAACAGGAGCCTAGTACTCACAGCCCTCTTAACACTACATTGAACCCCAAAATGTAAAAACATAAACAGGAGCTTTTTTACTTGGGGGGGGGTATGCAAGGCCGTACGCAGAAATTTTTTCCTGGGGGGGGCAAAATGATCGCTTTCAATATTGGATCATTTAAAAGTCTAAAACCCGATTAAAAAAAAGTATGATTTTGAAATTTCTGGGGGGGGCAACTGCCCCCCCCCCCCCCGCTGCGTACGGCCTTGGGGGTATGTGCCCTCCTACCATGCTGTGGGCGGCAAATCCCGCCCAAAATGAACATATCGTTTAAGCTCAGAATGGCGAGAAAATTCTTCCTCGTACAGAAACCTGTGTTTTCAATATAATGTCTATTCCTATGTAATATGTCTTTGCCTAGTTTGCTAAAGAAAAAACTCATTGAAAGTTTGAGCAATTGTCAAAAATCTGGGGGCATGGAAAGGGTTAATCCCCCACGTTTTTACCTGCCGACTGAGAAAACACTTCCCAATGTGTAGAGAAGAGCAAACTTTCTAGGTTTGATGACGATGAGTGGAGCAAAGGTCCATGCCAGCACGAAACAGAACACACCAGCTGCAAGGCACCCCATAAAACCTATGATCCTCTGTTGACGACTCTGTGTCAAAGCAACAAGAAATTCCTGTCATTTAAAATTTAAATGATTGAACAAGCAAGACAATGGAGAGAGGACATCCTGATTGAGTGGAAGGCCAAAAGATTGACAGCCCACGAGACTGAAAGATCACAAGATCAAAAATATTGATCTCATGAATCCTCAAAAATATTGGGAGAGTATCAGCAGCACCTTTGTCAACCTTATGGGCTGTAGGTCTTGTGGGATGTTGATTAAAGGTTACTGTATATAACCAACCTTAAGGTTTTGCAAATATGATGGTGGTCATTTTCATGAAGAAACTTCTGCGAATTGCAACATCAAGACTACTTGTGACAGTTTCTAGTATTAGAGTAGCATTCAACATACTCTCTTTTAAACAATAATTCTTACCAACGATGGACAGAGTGGATCTTTCTCTGCTTGTGTGAACCATCCGTTAGTGTCTCCTCCATCTTTGCTCTCTTTCGGGATTCCTGTCAGTAGGTTCCCGGTTGCTTCCACATCATCATGGCCGTTCTTTGAACCTGAGAACCAGGACGTCACTGAGCTCATGGTGTTCTTCGCTCCAGACGACAAGGAACCGCTGGACTGAGAGAGGGACTTGGACGAGGTGGAGAGGTACGACTGGAGATCCGATTTTAAATCCGCCATGATGGATTAGTTCTTAGGATTATATGGTAAAGCAAGTCTTTTCCTCTTCTTCTCAATCCAGTTGCAGTGAATACAACTGCACTGGTTTCAGATGTACCGGTAATGCCAGGAAGATTCTTCTAGTTCTACAGAGATAACTGTTGATTGTTGTATTAACTTTCAGGTCAACACTCGAAGCACGAGGCAAAAGTCACTCATAAGGAGAAATCAGATGTCAGCTTGACACTTTACCTAGGGGATAGGTACAGAAAAAAAGAAGAACATGAATAACAATATTCTTCTAAATTCTGCTAAATTTAATAGCGCTAATATCTTGCACACATACACGTATCTACTGCCGTCTATGCGTGAAAGATATTAGCACAATTAAATTTAGCATGCAGCGTCGGAACAACTCAGCGTTGCACTGTCTTGTACTTTGTTCATCTTTAGCACATTCCGTGCCGATCTCGCAGTCTTTGCAGTGCTAATCGCACAGTGAGAGCTACCCTGACTTGCTCTAAAGTCTATTTGCAGGAAACAAATGATTTTGTGGAGAAGGTTTATGGTTCACCATGTGGTTAGTCCTGAAAAGGACTGAGTAAGAAGAAGAAAGTGGAGAAAAGTTGAGAGGAGAAGAAAAGGAAAGGCGAGATAGAAATTCAGAGAGTGTAGAAATAATCTTTCTCGAAAGTGTGAAGTCCTGAAAAGGACTGTAAACCAGACGAGAAGGCTGAGAGTGGAGTCTTTTACACTTTCAAGAAAGATTACTTCTACACTCTCTGAATTTCTATCTCGCCTTTCCTTTTCTTCTCCTCTCAACTTTTATCCACTTTCTTCTTCTTACTCAATAGTCCTCTTCAGGACTAACCACATGGTGAAACGTAAACCTTCTCCACATTATCAGTACCACCATGCAAACCTCTACCTTCAAAGACCATCCAAAAATGATTTTCTTCACAGATTTAGCTTTGTTTGTAACATAGACCCATCTTCCAAAAGCCTTGACACTATAATATAAGCTACACATGGAATCGTGGATGGTAAGTAAATCCACATCGTTGCCGCCATAAATTGTCATTTTTTTTTCATGTTTCCATCATCCGAGTGGTAGCATGGGTTGGAAAATGAAGATTTAGCAAATGCCAAGGGTGGTTTGCAACTATTAATAGATTGATTGAATGGTTTATTTGGATAAAAAGACAACAAGAACAGTTCCATTTCATTCACATTGGCAGTCAAAGGACTGAATTGTTGAGAATGACATAATATACAATATTCATAAAGATACCATCGTTACATCGTATTACATTGCAAAATTATCATAAATATTTCATTATTTCATTTCACTTCAGTATGGTACATTATAATATAACAGCTGAAAGTAGCTTCTAAACATTCTCATGAAATCCTCGACAAAATCATATACATGTAGTAAGAAACAATATATGTATCAGCTTTAAAATCAACTTAAAGGCCAAGTCCACCCTAACAAAAAGTTGATTTGAATAAATAGAGAAAAATCCAACAAGCATAACACTGAAAATTTCATCTAAATTTCATCTAAAATGAGGGAACCAGTGATGTCACCCACTCACTATTTCTTTTGTATTTTATTATGTGAAATATAGAATATTTTAATTTCTGCAGATTTCACAATTAGGAAGCTCTCATTGAATTGTGTATAGGTTGCAACAACTACACATGTTCAGCGAGGAATCAAACCTTGTTTCACATTATAACAAGGAAAAATTAAAATATTTCGTATTTCATGTAATAAAATACAAAAGAAATAGTGAGTGGGTGACGTCACTGGTTCCCTCATTTGCATACTGAGCAGGATGTGCATATAACTGTTTTGCGAAATTAAGCGAAACTTTAAAATACCATAACTTTCTTATTTTACATCCTATTTTGATGAAATTTTCATTGTTATGCTTGTTGGATTGTTCTATATTTATTCAAATCAACTTTTGTTAGGGTGGACTTGGCCTTTAATAGATTGCAGATGGAAAAAAAAGGTAAACAATTCGTTATAAGAGCATTACTTCATTGGTGAGATTCCAACATCATTCAAGTACTACATGTACATGCATGTATTTGGAAAGTTTGAAGGAAAAAAAAAATGACAATGCAGCAACGTTGAATCGGGACGAAGTATTCCTTCATTCATTTGTAGTACAATGCAAGGTTCACCGTATGTGGGAATGGATGATACTTGCCAACTGAATTATTTCTTTAATTTAGTTATTTATCTCTCCGTTGGGAGACCACTGACCACTCTAACGTTAGATGATGCTTAGTTTGAGTTTGACAAAGACAGTATTAAGAATAACAGTAACAGTAACAACACATAAAGAGTAAGACCCTCTAGTAACTAAAACAGTAACACAGTGAGGTGAAGTTGATAACTCTTAAATATAAATCAAGCTGGAGGCATGAGAGAATAGATGGCTATATCGTGGTTGAGGAAACCACTCGTTCGTTAGCACACAAAAATAAAGTGCAGAGTCTATGGTAGGCACAACCACGGGCGCTAGATGGCGCTATCGCGCAAGTGCACAGATAGTCAATGCGCGATTCGGCCCGCTATGCATGCACACACTTCCGATACCGCCTGTGTTAAGCGAATGACAGGCGAATGAATCTGAGATTTTTTCTTTCTGTGATTGGTCCCCCTATGTTTATCAATGACGTATTCTGAATGTCTGCGAGTTTACCGTTCAGGGGATGCCCTATACATCCCACCAAACCCAGGATTTTTTTCCTGAAGGACAAACAAAGTGGCGGTATGTATGCAATTTTAGGCATTTTTATCGCTACTTACCTTGTTCTTGCATAGTTTGAGTGGGTAATGTAGTGAGATGTGTCAGAATCTGTGTATTTTAGGGGGGTTGAGTTCGTTATCTATCGATGAGTCATTGAATAATCGCGCCGCAGTGAATCGCCTATGCATGTGAGAGGCATAGATATGGGCTTGTCATGCAGTGAGCTACGATTTTGGGGGAATTTCTTCCAATTTATTCGCGTGCGCGCATGATGATCGTTTGACTATTGATAGCACATTGCTTGTAAAGAATATGTCAACGTATTTTTCAGCACATGATATGGACTATTTAGCCCTTATTTTTCACTATTTATGAGATTTTCAGTTAAGTTTTGAGCCATCTGTGTGATAATTGGAATATTAATCAATATTTTAAGGCATGTTTTGTGACAGTGAGTGCTGGTTTTTTTTTTTTGTGGACCTCCCTATCTATGGACGGGGAATGAGGAAACCAATGCGAGTTTTCGCAATGAACATGATGAAGCGCTTCTGTGCAGAGTGAATGGTGGTTTCCTCAACCACGATAATGCCAAATAGATTATAATATAAATCAAGGCCACTCATTCAGTGTAACTGTACACGCACATGACGCATGATGGGCATGATGGGAGTGGAATGCTGTCACAGTCAGTGTCACTAGCACTGTAGCAGTAGCACTGCCACTGACAAAATAAACGGCAGTGAATCAACTGAATGGACTGGTGACAGATTTCACGATAATGCCTAAAATAATGTCTGCGAATGTCAATTTCAAACATACTCTCCCTCACCCCTTTGGCTTTTAATACAACATGATTGATACAATGTATGTGCATCGACAATAATGGTCAATGGACGGACCCTCAACGTAAATCAAGCCTGAGTCCTAGGCTAGACGTAGCTACACTGTAGCTCCCTCAGTAACGCTCAATCATGATCAATCAGTGCATACGAAATTCTACTTCAGAATCAAATACTGGAATAGTAAGGACTTTACCATGTAATTGTAGATCGAGATTTCTATTTTACTGAGGATTGATTGTATAAAAGATCTGCCGTCAAATAAGATCAGGTGCATGCATCTCTGTCCGGTCCGAGTTCAAAATAAAATGCCGAAGTGAGTGCAGTGACGTGGATTCCACCATTGCAAATATCATGTTGACTATTACACTTGTACTACCGCAATAATGACGCTGGGGGATTTTTTTGTTGTCGATTATATTTGTGACGAAATTCGCCCAGGGGGGTCTGTCCTCATTGCAAGGGGGGTATCATGCGTGACCAAAGACTCACCAAAAGCACCCTAGCAAGTATTTACGTGGTGCCAAAAAATACACCCTAAATATTAAAGTATGATTACCCGTGAGTTGGGTAATTTGCTACCCTAGTAAGTAATAATTGTTTGTAACCCCCTATTAAAGCAAGTAATACCAGTTTTTACTACCCCTTTGGAACTTTGGTGGATATTTTTGATATTTTTTCCTTCCATAATTCACGGGATACTTCAGCTAAAATGGTGATTTTAACTTGTTTTAGTGTTGAATGACCCTCAGTATGACCCTAAATGCGTAATTCATCACTTTGAAAAAGATATACCCTTTTTCTTGATTTTTGGTGATTTTGAGACCCTATTCACGTTACGTATGTAACGTGCCTGATCGTGAACAACCCCCCTTTTTACGTGATTTTTTTGTCGCGCATGATACCCCCCTTGCAATGAGGACAGACCCCCCTGGGGAAATTCGTTATGATTTGTCCTTAAATAATACAGATATTTTTAATTCTTATATTTCAGACAGTAAAAGTGTTAATATGCCTGAGTAGATGATATTTTACATTTCAATAAAGTGTAAACACAGACTAGGTTGGAGTTGAGCTAATGAACAAATCTGTTAAGAAAAGATGTGCTCACTCTTAGAAATAAAACTTAAACCATAAAATAAAATTAATTTGTTTCAATTTCAAATTTCCAGTCTTCACTCTCTCTTTCTCTTAATTTGTGTCCAATAGTCCCCCCCCCCTTCTCTCTCTCTCTCTCTCTCTCTCTCCCTCCATCCCTTTAGTTCTCTTGTTCTTTCACTCTCTCTCTCTCTCTCCTTCCAACTATCTCCACTTTTTTTCTCTGTCACTTTGCTATTCAAATCTCTCTTTCTCACTCTTTCACTCTTTTTCTCTCTCCTCTCTCTCTCTCTCTCTCTTTCCACTGATCCCTACTATATAAAGAGAGATCATCGGACAGAACATGGATCCCCTGCACAGTAACATTTCTCAGCAACGGATAAATATTTCTCTCTAATAAAAGAATAAAATCGTGCTACACATTTTACTTGCAAACATTTTTTTATTAAATCATCAGATTAAAAAGGTGTGAACAAAATATGCAAAATACAGGTGCAACGATATTAGTAGAGGAAGAACAATTATGATAACATATATGGCTCTCAATTTTTGACAAGTACTGACAGTTTTTCCACATATACAAAAAGAAAAATATGAACAGAGAAAATAAATGTAAACAAGACTAACTTACTAAATGCAATCAATTTCTTCCTGCAAAATACAGAAATATTCTTGTTACCGCTGTTACAATAGTCACTACTTGATACTTCAAAATCAAATACACCCTGACTTGCTCTAAAGTCTATTTGCAGGAAACAAAAATGATTTTGTGGAGGAGGTTTACGGTCCACCATGTGGTTAGTCCTGAAAAGGACTATTGAGTAAGAAGAAGAAAGTGGAGAAAAGTTGAGAGGAGAAGAAAAGGAAAGGCGAGATAGAAATTCAGAGAGTGTAGAAGCAATCTTTCTTGAAAGTGTGAAGTCCTAAAAAGGACTGTAAACCAGATGAGAAGGCCGAGAGTGGAGTCTTCACACTTTCAAGAAAGATTACTTCTACACTCTCTGAATTTCTATCTCGCCTTTCCTTTTCTTCTCCTCTCAACTTTTTTCCACTTTCTTCTTCTCACTCAATAGTCCTTTTCAGGACTAACCACATGGTGAACCGTAAACCTTCTCCACGTTATCAGTACCACCATGCAAACCTCTACCTTCAAAGATCATCAAAAAATGATATTCTTCACGGATTTAGCTTTGTTTGCAACAATGACCCATCAGTCTTCCAAAAGCCTTGACACTATATTATGACAAAAAAATAAGACCAGGGCCCTGTAACAGAGAGGTTTGCAATCATTTGCAAAATGGCAATGGCCGTTTAAGATCATTGTTGCGTGATCATCCTGTTCAAAAGGCTGACCATTAAGCAATCACACTTCTTGTTTCAAATTTGCAATCGATTGCAAACCTTTGCGTTAAGAGATTTAAGTTGCGGAATTCATCAGTACGGTACACAGGTTAAGTGAACCACTCTATTATGGTACAGAATCTTTGGCAATCAATGATGATCAACAATCAAATCTAAAACTGAAATTTCTCACAAATTTAGGTGATTCCAACATTTTGTAAAGTTGTGCAAAACATTTTTTCCTGTTTACATGTACATGTATATCAATTGTCGAAACTGTGTGTCGTCTAATGGGCAGGTCACGTATCAATGATTTTACGACAACAAAGATAACAATAAAATCGGTTTATATATATGTATGGACTGGTGCCAACCAATTTGAGCTTTCGAACAGTTGATATGCGACGTACAGCCCTTTAAAATAAACAAATTTACCAAAGAGAACAGCTGCCAAAAAGCATCCAATTCATATACTGCATGTATCATATATCAAATATATGTACATTGAAATATTAAACAAAATGAAAATGTGTCAATCTGAACTACATAGACAACCTGGGAAAAATAAATATTTATCATTGATATCACAATATGGACAAGAAAGTTGCCATAAAATTCTCAAATAAAAGTAATATTTCTTAATAAACACAAAATTCTATATATACACAAAGATATTCATAAAAATAAAGTATCACAAATTCAATTTTCTTTATCAACACATTATATTCATTAAATTTAGCCTACAACTCATTATATAATCTCTTTTTGTTTATTTTTTGGTTGTTTAATGGGAAAAAATAAACACAAAATCACCCTTCAATTCCATTTATGGTTGCACTAGGTTGTGATCTCTTTAACCAATAGCTTTCTCATGGTCTAAATTAATAACTTTTCCCTCCTCAACTTGGCAATATTTATTCTTATTTTTCACTCCTATATAGTTTTAAAAAAATTAAAATGTTTATTAAATAAACCAATGTGAATGAAAGTGCAAAATTTAACAGAAAAATTGCCAATTTGTACATGAAAACAATAATTATATATTTCACACTGCATTGCAAATTCACAGACTTTTAATGATTGGTTAGCATTAAAGGTAGTGCATAGTGTCGGGTTCAAAAATAAATTTTATTCATTTTTTGTTATAACACTCCCTTTGGGGTACCTAACCAACCCTCCAAACCGCAGATTCTAATATTGTTTAATTTTCAAGATATTAACGTTTTTCTATTTAATGTATTTTATTGAAAATTCAGGGATCGCCTTTTTATCGGGGGACGGTGTCCCGGACCCCCAATAAAAATGCGATCCCTTAGCAACAAAGGCAGAATTGCTAAGCCCTATATCTCAGTTATTCATTGGCCGATCGCCATGAAATTTTAGGAGTATCTTCATGTGAGACTACTTCATCATATTTAACGACCAACTTGATTTCTTATGTAAAACCTTTATTTTGGCGGAGGAGAATATCTTTGCCAACTTTTGCACTATACAGCTCGAGAAAAGAAAACCCTTTATATCTCTGAACCTTGACCGATTTTAACCGGACCAACGACCATTATCTTCTTCTGTAGGTCACTTGGATCGAATAAAATATACATTTGAAAAATCTATGATCTTTGCAAACACTATGTACTACCTTTATAGCACTCTTATTCGTGTACAGCACAATATATAGCCTTTTGACGAGGCCCTCGTGACTTGGCTATTTTTCTCGGCAAGTAAGCTAGTAGTGGCTGCATAACAAGACTAGCCGCCCAGCCCGGTGAATGCGCGATCGAGCGACGTGAGTCGCGAGGGCCTTTTGGAACCTGGCCTGTATTTCTTATGCTATCCTTTGTTCCTAGCGAGGATCTGCTACCTTATAGGTAGGAGCCAATCAGCGAACGTATCTTCGCATGACGTCAGCATAAATTTGGTATGCAAATTCGCCTTCATCTCGAGCTAGCTAGCTCGCTCGGCACCCGGCGCGTTCACCCGGGCCGTGTTGATTCTTTTCGTCGCCGGCTAGTCTCATCTCAGGCACAGCATGACGAGGAAAATAGCCAAGTCACGAGGCCTTGTCAAAAGGCTACACAATATACTGCATTGGAAAGAGATTCAAAATTTTCAGTGATTCTTGCTTTTTCTGCTCATGTATAAAGTGCAATTCCGAGTGAGCATGCTGGATCAAAAGATAATGCAAAAGCGTCACTAAAGTGAGATTCTGTACTGCAATGGGTTATTAACCTGTTCATTGCTAGGCCCGACATCAGCTTATGGAGCTTATGGAAGATACTGTATGCGTTACACCAAAAGAGTGGGATCGTATTGAGGTAACAACTTAACAGTACTATTGTGGGTTTTAGAGGTAATGCACACCAAAATCTACATATTCTAAGATCAACCTCAATGTACAGATCACAGGACTTGCTGCATTCCTTGGCTGACACTAATTAATATGAGCTTGAAATAAAATATTGATAAAAATTTACTCAAAATTGCATGTCATGTACATTCTACACAATTTAACAATATGACTTTTCTGAAGCAATGTTAATATCATTGTTATAATTTGGCATGGTCTACAACATTCATTTCATGCACAATTCTCATACATGTACAAAAGCTTCAGCACTTCTTGCCGATCCCAAAAAGCTAGAAGCAACATCCCCTGATCAATATTAATAGTCTGCAGGCACTAACCCTTAGTCAGTCGAAGCACGTAACAGAGGGTCTGTACTGAGACTACCGTAAGCCCCAAACTATAGTTGCTCCAGTAGAAATCTGGTTGAGGTTTCTCTCAAAACAATGATTTTCTAATAAAGTGTCAAATCAGGGTCTGTGCTTGCAGACTATGTTTCACTCTCCAGTTTCCATACACCATAGGGGGTCGGGCTAGCTCGTCACTAGGGCAATGTCGGGATTGCGCAACGAAGTGCAAGCTTTACACTGGACCTTATAAAGAATATGTTACATTTCATATTTTGCACAATGTCAGGTCCTGAATGTCATCATCTCCCCAGGAAATATTTTACACATTCCTATCAAATGCTCTTGAAAAAAAGGTTGTTTGCTATATAGTTTATAGGTGTAATCTTCCCCCTCCTCCAAAATTCATATTGCAAATTTCTTTCAGCATATTGTCTCCAATTCTTACTACAAGTAAGAGGGAAAAAAAATCCCTACATTTCATTTACATTATTTCTCTTTTTATTGGGGGGGGGGGGGGAGGGGGGGAGGGGGGGGGAGGGGGAGGGGGATGTGAAGATTAAGAGAGGTAATCTCTCTTAATCATCCCCCCCCCCCCCCGAATAAAAAGAGAAATTACACCTGTATCTAAATAGTAATACATGTACATTTTCCTATACTGTATTTAATGTTCCAAGGTACCACATTATAAGTAAGAATTGTCCATTGTACAATGTACATGTATACTTTTTTTTGTTTTCATGTGATGCACCATAAAAATATGCTAAAATAAGAGGAAAATAAATTTGGTGGGTATCGCGCTTTTGACAGGTAGCACTATTGCACTTTTTAAACTACATGTATGTGCCGAATTAGCATTTCTGTATAATTACAAAACTCAAGCATGCATTTTGTAAACAAAAAGATTAATTTTCCCTACCAATTCCTTTACCAAATGAATTGAGGGTGACATTAGCATGATAGTTGCGCGAAAATAAAAACATGTGAATAGTTTTGTATATGTATTCTTTTGCCCATGAGCCTTGCGCGTCGCCGAAATTAAAAACACATGACATTCACCTTACTCGGCCGAGCGCGAAAACTTAATCGCGTGAAAATTCCACTTTTACAGTAGATAAAAGACACACGTTGTACAGGACACAATGCATGGAAGTGCCCGATTCCTCTCTCAAAAATTAAAGCACAAAACCCCAACATACAGAGCAAAAACAAATATATGATTATTGCTCCCTTATAGTATACATACAAGTGAAGCAGAAAATTGTTTGAAGCTGGCCGATATGCCAGCTGGCAGCCAATTTCATTTGATACTTATTTTATCACGTGTGTTACATTTACTGTGCACTTTTAATGAAAATGCAAAGAAAATATTCATAATCGATCAACACAATTTTCAGGGAAAATATTAGCTGAAGTATTATTAATGAAAGTAAACATGTGTTACTATTATTTCTACAGGTCCTCGGGGAACAATGTAAACATGAAAGCTAAATTATGCCTAGAACAACATGCTTATTAAAATGCCTCTTTTCTCATTTTTAAATGCTATGTACAAAAGAGGTTAAGGCTTGTAGGTTTTCATGTAAAAGCTGCACATAGGAAAAAATGTAAACATCTCTCTCTCTCTCTCTCTTTCCCTCTCTCTCTTTCCCTCTCTCCAAATCCTTCCAAATAGATAACACATTCAATATAGATTTTCAGTCTGTATCAAAAACCTATATATTACTTGTTCGAGTGATAATAAATAAACAAACAAAGCTTATAAGTCTGTTCATTTTATAAGCACATATTATTCTTTTGCTGACTAAGTCTACTGAGAACCAGAAAAAATAATTTTGCGACAAAATCACCCAGATTTTGCTCTGGTCTTCTTAAGCCCGGCGCACACTATACGATCCGACTGCGACCCAATTTTCGAACAAATTGCAGTTTGCATTAAATGTGAAAGTTTTAAAAAGTGAAATTATCTCATTTTGAAGTTCGGAATAATGATACGAATACTAACATCGAAATTTTGGTTAACTGCAATTCTTCTGGTTAGAGTAAAGGCCAAATCGGCTTCAAATCTTAGTCGATCGCAAGATTGGTATGACGTCACTACGATTTGGAATTGAATTCGCTTTTATTCCTACACGGGGGCTCGCAGTAGCCCGGAATTTCGATTTTAGTATTCATACTACTATTCGGAACTTTGATCACGAAGATTTTACATGTTTGAAGGTTCATATCAAATGTTATAACAATTTTTCCCAAAATCGCATCGTAGTCAGATCGTGCAGTGTGCGCCGGGCTTTAGTGACACAATATTTCTTAAAACTATAGTTAACTTAAAACTGTAATAAATATTTACACAAATCAATGGATTTATAGCTCTTTTTGTCTTGTTTTACCAAAAGTATGTTTAATCAGTGAATTTTGTACCATGAGGTTGTTAAATCTATTACCACACTTTCGATGCTGTAAGATCCCCCCCCCCCCCCAAAAAAAAGAAGGAAAAGAATACCCTTCTGGCTCTTTGCAGGCAATAATACAATCAATCCTTTTGCAGTGCCCCCCCCCCCATATCCCCTGCCCCTGCCCCTGCCCCTGCCCTGCCTCTCCCCCCTGCCCCCTCCCCCCTTCCCACTGGTTTATTTGGACATACAAGCCAATAATCCGAAATCCATGTATAGAAAGACCAGCTATCCACACATCTTCTAGTTTCTTATCTGGCCTTATTCAGGCTCGTTCATATACATGTATATAGCACAGTAAACCATAGCGATTAAAAAAAAATATATATATATAAATGAACGGCAAGTGCGCGCCAGAAAGGTCCTATACGTATTCACTTATCTTTTTGTTAAACGATACAGAAATGTGAAACGTATTACACTAACGTCGTTATTGATTAAAACACTGCAGTTTACCACGGCATACTTGAATGAGACTTTAACCCTTTCAGCACAGGAATTATTCAAGGGCTAAATTGATCACATTTCGTTCTTCAAATTGGCAACAATATTTTTCTTTTAATGCTACATGGTTCTAATAAGGTGTAATGTCTTTGAAAACAATATACATGATTAGAAATTTTGTTGAAAAGTTGAACAAATTGCCAATTTGGATAAAAAACAATGATTTTGAACTTCTCAATGTGTTGTCAATTTGAGGATTTTAAAGCTTACTCTCGTTTTTAAAATTCCTGGCATCAAACGCAATGGTAATGCAACAAATATGGACATAAATTTTTGCTCCTCTACTCTGACATACATCTGGTATATTGTTTAGAGCTCTGAATCAAAAGTTTTAGAGCTAAACCACAAAATGTGGTCAATTGTCTCGAAAGGGTTAAAGAGGTTTTACTCGTTCCTATCTTAAAGTCCAGACCTGTGAGTGTGTGGCGAATAGACTCGATGGGCGGTTCTGCTATGAGAGAGAACCGATTCCGGTTCCGACGCAATGTCTCGGTTCCAAAGGGAGTCGACTCCGAGGCCGCATCGCACGCAAAGCCATACGTTGCCTACACTAGTGCATGCCAGATACTCGATTTCGATTCCATTCAGAGTCGACTCCCACCGGGCCCGGGCCCGGCCCCGGCCCGATACACTGTATGATCACTTCACCTAATACCGGCCATGTCATAATACCGACCACTAAGCGTATCATGGCATCTAGCGCGCGTCTTGCAAATCAACCCATGGGACTACGCGTAGAATGCCTAGCAACGTTGAGAACAGGCAAAATAGAGCAAGATGATGAATAAAAACGTAATTATTATCAATTTTTTGTTAATTTTTCATATTTTCATTAAAATAATCACTTTTCATAAATTGCCATTGACTATGTGCAGGGGTCGGAAATAAGACGCACTTCTCGACGAGGCGTAAAATGAGATGACTCTATTGCGACGTCATTTCTACAAGAACGCGCAAGTATTATCGCTCGTCAGTACCTGGATCTTGTTCCCCAGTATTTGGGTAATAGTCTGATGAATTTTCATTACGTTTCATGAAGAATCTTTGCCGTAGTCGTTGGAAACATCGTTAAGAGGCCGGTATTAGGTAAAGGCATCATACGTTGCATGCACCGTACGCGGTGGCTTCACTATGTCATTGCACTGTATCGGGGCAGTGTGCAATTGAACGAAAAATGTCCGATGTTTATATTAAAAACTCCGCTTTATAAAACAATTATCGAAATTCTACATACATGGCCAGTATAATCCTAGTCTAAGCTTCAATTTCATAACTGTAATGACGAAAACCAGATTGAATTCGCGACTATAATGATGAAAATAGATCGTCTTTTTCATTTGTTCGCAAGATGCCTGTAGATGACTGTGCGTGGTATGACCAAGAGGTGGCGCGCGCGCGCTAAACGGCATGTTCCTGAGCTAGCTACAGAGAGTATCTACACTGATCCGCCATCTTTTAAACAAAGACAGCGTACTTGCAGGCTTATTATGCGCGTGTTACAACTCTCTTTATCAACGGCCTCTGGCATCTTCCTTTTTCTATTTTACATGTGATCTACAGGCGCCATTTTTTTTCTTTGATTCTACCGATTGGTAGCCTAGTTTGAATTATTATTTTGTGCCGTCACTGTGGTATGAATAATATTTGTTTCCTCACATTTTGGAGGGGGTTTTCCTTTATAGTTCTTCAATGTCTTATTTTTTAAGTGAGGGGCAGGCTTAATTGTTGACCATTGCTTTTGATATTTGATCTAGGTTTTTTCTTCGCCCGTTCCCTCTTCTTAGTCTTACGGTAGCATGCCTAACTGTTACTTTTAAAGAAAATTATTACTATTCCTTATCTTAATGTTTCTTAATTCTGAGGTACTCTAACAATGAATATATTTGTGCCTCGAATTTTTTTAAAGACCTGAATTCTGAAAGCTTTATTTTCATTTTATATTTTCTTCTCAGAGAGTCAGACTTTCAGTTTTTCCGTGATTTTTTTTTGTGTGTGTGTTTGTGTGTTAGTTCTTCGAACGCCGTTACTAGTAATTTTTATATCATTACACCGGATTTAGATATGCAAACCAGTAATGATATATTATGTTCTGTCCCTAGCCCTGCCCCTATTCATCTAGTTCCTACTCCTAGGGCTAGGCCCTCGCTCACGCTCACGCTCTCTCTCTCTTCCAAGCTCTCCCGCGTGAGTTTCCCTGTCTTGCTCATACAATGAAGTGTGCGCCATTAACGGCGTTGTACACACATACACACACACCGGCAGTCGGAAATGACACACACATATACACACACTGTACTGATAGATTTTTTGCGGAGCGAAGTAGCGGCGCTGTTATGACTGGAACTTCAACTTTCACTCATTCTGGGGCCGATTCCGAGCCTCGTATGTATTATCACCCGATAGAATCGACTCTCGGGGCCGATTCCGAGGCTCTTATGTATTATCACACAACAGAATCGACTCTCGGAATCGCAGAACCGCCGGGCACGAGTACCCGACTCTGGAGATCACGGAGTCGACTCCTCGGTTCTCGGAACGGGAGTCGGGTAGAATCGATTACTCGACTCTCGCTCCCAAGCCTAGTGGCGAATGCCTCATCTCAAGGAGCACAGTCTAGAACTCGTCATGCACGTTTCTGGCATAATTGTAGACCTTGCTGCCCAAGAAGACAAAGTAACTGTTGCTGACCTCTCTTGCCGATAGCTTGCCATCTCCATCCATATCAGCGACCCCCATTAAGTGTCTGGCTTCACTCTCCGCATGCTGCTTATTCCGTGGGTCCATATATTTCTGATTGTTAAAGACAAAATACATAATAAGAAGTCTATATTTTACAATGTGTGACCTGTCGGCTCAACAAAATAACCAGAATACATTTGCTTATTTGTCTCTTTGTTTCTTTCTTTGTTTTTCGTTTTGTCTCTCTCACTTTTTTTTTTTGAGGGGGGTGGGGGTCTCTTTTTCTGAAAGAGATTTCCCCCGATATACAAAACTTGGTAGTTTAATACAGAAAATCACACTTCATTATCAAGTTACGCGGAAGAGTAATCAAGAACGTTTACTCAGAGAAATCACCCATGTTCTCCATTCGCTCTGTTGACAGATTAACAACATACTGCCAACAGACTTGTAGCTAATCAGGCCAGCTCCAAGTGCCCCCAACTGGAAGCCATAAAATAACCCCCAATTTTGATACAGTCAAACCTGCTTTAGCGACCACCTGTATAGAAAGACCACAATTTTCGTTTCCGTTGAAAAGTGTTTCTCATTAAAAGGTGTATTAAAGGAACCTGTACATAAAGACCACTGGCTCATAAAGACCTCTTTTCTAGTCTCCCTTGAGCGGTCTTTATAGACAGATTTCACTGTATTACCATTTCAAGATCATTCTACACCTCATTCAAAAAGAAATTCACGATTACATTTTCAAACCTAATCTGTTATGATTCTTTTCAAATTCTAGTTGTAGTCAGAACATAAGGTGACCATAAAATCATGTCAAAGCCCCATATGTGTAAATTCAGCGCTTGAAAAAAGGAGTGGTAAAACTGACCTCTAATTCTTCAAATGTCGCTACCCCGTCTCCATCCAAGTCAATGTTCTCTTCAAACTCTTTCTTCCTCTCTCTGACCCACTCGTCTTCCTTAGCTACCGTATCTAGGTCAACATGCTGGTCGTCAGGGAGGGACAGAAATTCCCTTAAATTCAGCGCAGTGTCGTCATTTTGATCTGAAATACAAAAAGAAAAAATAAAATAAAAATGAAACACTGGACAAGCAAGTGCACATCAAACAAAATCCCTAATCATGAAAATAAATTTAAATATCACTTTTTAGAAAATCATGTAAGAAACAAATCTTAAAAGGGTAATACTATGTAAATTTTTGTTTTCTGCAGGCACAATAAAATCTTACTCGTACATTGTATTCGTTATAAAACAATGATGGTATTCAACCACGTAGCCAGACTTGATGGTTGGGGGGGGGGTGACACACAGTCACAAACAAGTCAGTGACACACGCGAACATGCACACACAAACACACAAAGCTGGGGGAGGGATAGGGGTAGGTGGGTGTAGGTTTAAGGTCTTTACCCCTAAGGTCTTGATGACCCTTCTTTTCGTTCCATTTTATTTTAGCCGATGATCAGGGATGGGAATGGCCCCCTGGGCTACACCTACATGTATGCTCTTGCATACCAATAGTTTTCATAGTGGATCAACTTTATTTCTTTCTTTTTTCAAATGACATACAAGCACACACCAAGTGCTGTCAAATGAAAGCATCCTGTACTCACTAAGGTCGTGCAAGACTTCCTCAACCAGCGTGCTCAGCATACTCTTACAGTGCTCAGGATGAAGAAAGGCCAGGAACTCCTCGACGGTGAGATCATTATCATTGTCCTCATCAGCCCTGTCCCATCGATCACGATATATGGCATAATCCTCTGCAGGTATATGCAATGCAAATTAGAGAAAGGGTGCACAATTTTTAAAGAGCAAGTCCAAGAATTTGGTCCTGTACGTTAACAACAAATACCTCAGTGCACTGTAACCTGATGAGCTTCCCATGAAACCGGACAGTGCGCGAGGTCTGAATGCTGCCATACAATTATCGTATAATGGTAAGTTGTGTCTGAATGCTCTCATATCAATATGTCGTACATGTATACCCACACATCGTATGACTATAGGATAACATGGTGTGTCTGAATGAGGGGAGGTCATATGTATCTGATGTATGTCAATATCAACAAAATGGACCCAGTAGTTACAGAGAGAGCCCCCTTTCAGTCACACCATGTTATCCTATATTCATACGATGTACCAGAGCATTCAGACACAAATATACGTCGTACGAATATAGGATTATCGTACGAAACGACACTTTTGGCATCGTTTCGATATACGGCTTATCAATATAAGAGCATTCAGACACATAAAAATGTCCTATATCCATAAGAAAACTCTCTAGTCTGAAAGAGGGGTTACAATGGCAGTTATTATATTCAAGATCAAAATTGTACAACTGAATAGCTCCTACATGTATGATGCTATTTGCATAGTATAGACTGGTATAAGGTAGTGGCTCATTTCTTGGTGGTCATGACTCCCATTTGGTAATATTATGGGGATTTTAAGGAGGGTAACGAAAAAAACACATCCCATTTAAATTTTGAAGTACTTTTGACTAAAGATTATTTGGGGGGGGGGGGGCAAACAGCTCAGACAGTTATGTCAGATGAGGGTTATGGACCAAAAAGTGATAAACTACCGCTATTACAAAAAAAATATGCAAATTTGTCAATGGGTCCAGTCGATGAAAATTATATATTGGGGCAAACAGCTCGGACAGTTATGTCAGATGAGGGTTGTGGGCCAAAAAGCGATCAAATACCACTGTTATAAAAAAAAAATAAAATGCAAATTTGTCAATGGGTCCAGCCGATGAAAATATGGACCAGAATGCACACCTCGAGAAGCCTGTGCGAAGAACATACTCACGTTCTAATGTCTCATCGATGCTGGCCTTGCCTTCCCTGTAGGCTTTGAGCTTCTCTTCATCTAGACCTCGATGCTTGAAGAACTGCTCAATGTATTCATCCCATTGTAAGAAACCTAGTACATGCAAGAATGACAACAAAAAAAATGAAACATAACATTGTACTCATAAAGTTTTTCCGTAATCTTTGCTCTTTCTCTTTCACTCATGTATAATGTGTAATTCATAGTAATCTGGCTCAAAATATATTAAAGGGGATACTCAATCGCAGATTGTGGACGTTTTTATGCCGCGAGAGGGCACCATGATCGTTACCTGATCATGCCCTTGCCCCGTGGGGTGCAGGCTTCAGACAGACTAGCCGCTGCGCAACATGCACGCTCTGCCTGAGCTCGAGCTCTCGTGCGAGATTCAGTCGGCTTTGTGCAGTCCGAAATTACCGTATAATCCCAGTAGTCCGACGGACGCGTTCGATGCACAAACTTTGTGTACGAGTGAATGAGGCTTACGCAATCCTGACTCTCCCCATGGCCGCCTGGTGGCGTATCCCTTTAAATGCAAAGCAAAATACAGTAAGGTGAAACTACAATACTGTTTAAAGGGCAATCCAACCTTGGTATTTAAATGATTTGTGTGAAAGTAGAAAAATAAGAAACACAGGATGGTGAAAGTTTGAAATAAATCAGACAAGGACTAAGAAAGTTATGGATGTTTGAAAAATGAGATCAATCTCAAATTGGCAATTTGGCGAGTCAATTGTGACATTTTTGTGGACAACTCTCCCATTTGTTGTACAAAAAAATATCATTAATTTGCGGTTTTCTTCGAGGCGCTTTTACCCTCGGGGCAGTACTCAAAATATATTGGAGAAAGTATATTGTTATAGGTCCCCATGAAACAAAAAGATCCTACTGAGTAATACATTTTGAAAACAGTGACATTTTAGTCATTTTGTGTGTTGGAGCGAATGGTCAAGTTGTCCACAGCTACATCACAGTGACATTACCTACATGTATTCGACCAATTTGAAATTCCCATAATTATGTATAGTGATTACAACTTCCAAAAATGCGTAACTTTCTTATTGCTTGTCCGATATCGTTCGAACTTTCACCAATCTGCTTCTCTGATTTTTCCTATTTCTTTCAAAGCAACTTGCTATCAAGGTTGGATTTCCCTTAAACTTATTCTAACTCATAGGCTGGAACTCACTACCATCACCTATGAACAGACTATAAACTGACTGTGCATTCAAACCCATGTACAAGATTCATTGCATCACATTTACAATGAATTAATTACCTGTAATTTGCATTTTTTGTGTCACTTGTGCACTGTGCCCTCTTTATTACTTAGTATCATACTAAGTTTAGTAACTTCTCCCTCCCAAATATCTCTTCCACTTTCTCATTTGCCTTGTACCATCTATATTCTTTCTTTTTTTTTTCTTTGTTTGTCTCCCTTCCTTTTTTGCAGACCTGTTTTTCTCTTTTCTTCCTTCCCCTTCTGGTATTATTGTAACAGATGTGCAACTCTTTTTATATCTATAAGTATCTTATTTTTTTCAATACATATTCATAATCATGTCAAGTATTGCCATTTGATATAAATTCATGTCAATATGACAAATATCAATTGAATAAAATCAACTGAAATACCATCCTTGTTGGTGTCTACTTCAGGGAACCCCTGACGGCTGGATGCCAGAGCTTCTGAATAATGTTCAGCCGTCTTCTCCTCAATCCACGCTGCAAGCTCATCCATCGTCAGAAACCCGTCCTCGTCTCTGTCAGCCCTAGAAAATAAAAATAAAACAAAATGCAAAAGTGAAATAATCCTAAAAATTACCATGGCCTCATTATACTACTATTTTTTTCTCTACTGTGGTATACCTGCCAACCTTGCTAGTCACAATTAGGAATATAGTCCATTTCATATGCATATTTTTTTTGCTTTGAGATTTCTCATCGAGTTAACACGATAATTTGAGCCATTAATGAAAGTAAGCATATTTTGAGTATATATATTTTTTTAGCGTTTTGTACCCAAATGTACTTTTCATGAAGGTTTGTACATGCAAGTTCATGGTTATTTTGATTACAATGGCCTGACTTGATATTTACTCCATTCTGGACTGCTTTTTATCATACTGAGTGTTCCAACAGTATTGAATTCAGTAAAAAAAAAAAAAGGAAATAACACAAATAGTTACAATTTAAATATTTCTGTCAGCCTCTGCCTGCCCTCCTCCTCCTCAACATCCGTCATCTCCTCGTGGTCTGGGCCCCAGAACAGCTCCTGTTGGAACTCTTTATTCAGGGCTCCATTCCTCTCCATCTTCACCGCATCAATGTGATTATTTGGAAACAGATCTGGATTGAGCCCGTCTGGGATCCCCTTGCCATTGCCGTTCTTCACGTCTACTTTTAGTTTTTCTTCGTTTCTGATGACGGCGGGCCGAGCAAAGCAGCCCCAGGACACATTCACAAGGATTATTGCACAGAGAATGAGGGAGAGTGAAGGCCACTTCATATTCACAGTGAAAGACATGTTTTCTTCAAAGCTTTCACTGCAAACAAAATTTAAAAAAAAAAAAAAAATTTTAAATGTAGATGACAATTTGTTTCAAAAGTTGCCTGATTTGTTTAATAATATTGCTGTAGAAAACAGCAATATTTAATTCACATATAACTTTGTAATATTCTTATCGTTGATGAATGAATGCCGACTATTATTAAACAACAACAGTTGGTGTGGCATTCTCTTCATCAGGCTGACATCACTCAGCCCGCAAAAAAATAGTTTCCAAGAACGCCAAACGCTGAACAAAGGGATTCGCAAAGGGGAAACTTTCTATACATCGTCAATGGGATTTTGTCTTAAAATCACAATTTCTAAGAAACTGCCCCAAGTTTCGCCTTTTCATAAAACTCGGGGCAAAATATTCAGAATTAGGTGCCAACGCTGCCTGTAACACTAATAGTTGGTGAGAGAGAGATAGCAGCTGTCTGGCTGTCGTGTTTGAAGTAAGGAAAGGGAGAAAAAGTGACAGTCTTCATAGACTTTGTATACAAACTTTCCCCTTTGGCAGAGGCTTTGCACTAGTTGTTTTGCGGAGGATGTCCCGGATGTCCGATGAAGAGAATCGACATAGCCATAGCATAGTCACTGATAGTGATAGTGATCTTTAAGTTTAATAACTGAATGACAAGCACCAGTGTCCAGTCCATGGTCCATGCCTTACTGCGGCAGCCCGAACACGTAGTGTTCGGACTGCGATCAGCAGTCCTTTGATTGCTTGGACGTCTCTTAATTACAAGGTCGTTTGTCAAAATGATAGCCATGAAACATGACATTAGTAGATTTTAGGCTACTTTAGGTACTTACAAAACTTTACGATTGACTGTCGTCTTTCTTTTCAATGAGGATGATATCATGATACAAAAAAGGCATATTTATCTCCAAGAGCCTGTACTAAAAACTTCCGTAAGTCGGTGTTTTGCTTGCAATGCGCATGCGTCAGCAGCTCCAATATAATACAGACAAGAAGGGAGGATTATGAATATTCATTAGACGAGTGGGCTCGAGAGATCGGCGGATCACGGTGGATATATGAATATTCATTATTCCTGTGACGAAAACTATGGCATCAAAAAAATTTCATTGTAATAAATATTCATAGGCGCATGCGCAACTGCCTATTTTCGTTTCTGCTTCAACAACATGGCGAATGGGACTGATTTCGAAAATTGAGAGTAAAAAGTGACATTCATCGATTCTACACATTTTTTAGGAAAATCTGATTTGCGGAAGGTCTGTTTAGGTAAGTGGCATCGTATATGATACTTGAATTTAAAAAAATAAATTATATGGCCATATTTTCAATGGTCATTTGAACATTGGTAAATTGTGAGACCCACCGAATCGTACTGGTTTCACTCAGGACGCTGCCACTTCGTGGCAGCGTCCCGGGGCTAGGTCCATGCCCAGTCCGCCCACTCATAGGTACACGCCATTGCCGACTGTGTAGTAACGCAGCCAACACACATCCCATACCTAAACTGCATCACTGTGTATTTTTGGCTATATTTAATTGAATATAATATATTACAGTTTACTTACATCCAAAGAATTATATTGAATAATAGATGATTAAAACTTACCAGGTTGTTTTGTGACTTTTGAAGAGGGTTTCCTGAAATTTTGGGTCCTTTTTGTCGATAACTGCTATCGAGACTGTCCCGTCAGCATCCAGTTTGTATTTTTCACGATTATGATGAAGGGAGCCTCAGCGCTCGTAGTAGTACCGGCGCGATGGGTTCGTCGATCTCCTACGAAGACCTGAAAGGGCCAAACTGACGACGTAAAAAAATAAAAAATATTACGTACCGGTACGTACGTAATAATTACTACGTACGTACGTAATATTTTTTATTTTTTTACGTCGTCAGTTTGGCCCTTTCAGGTCTTCGTAGAATAGCTTGTGTGCGTAACATTCTGCGTACGTATCTACGGTGCGTAACCATGTAGAGCGGCCTCACTAGTGCGCAACATTATTGAGAGCAGTCGTGATCCGTATGGAGATGTGGGTAACAAGTACCAAAAAGAGGGCTGTAAATGTAAGTTTTTATAACTTTCTACATTTTGTATCTTAACGAACTGATAACTTAAAATCTAAAGAATGATACTTAAGTATCAGTTTGCCCACAAAAACATCAATTTCAAACAAAATTACATCTGTATCCCCAATACCCAGTATACACACATGTATATGATATGATTCTAATGGTCAATATGACCATTGCCTCTTGATGTGAGTCCGCCCATGGCATTATCCACTCATAGGTACATTCCTATACTTCGTGTGTATAATGTAGGCAGTCATACACCTCATCTTTTTAAAACACCACTGCACAAAAGTCACCAATATTCACTCAAAATCGGCATTTAATTTTCAAAAACCGACCCAAAATATCCAAGAAATACAATAAATTCAACTCACCAATGTTGGAAAAAATATTTACAAAAATGAAATCCGCAATTTACTGTTGATTCTCGCGAAACGAGCTATCGGAGTCATTGTGTACATTTCCTGGTCGCCGCGGGCGCTGACATCTCCCCAAAAGAGTTTTGTCCTCAAAAATTCGGTCCCTATGGCGTACACGGAAAAGTTCCGATTTTCTGTGTGCGCGATCGTAAAGATCGATGTGCCCTTGCGATCCCGAGTTTCTTCGTGGACAAAAATTATATTGGCCGATTTTAGTCTAAGACATCGGCAGTTTGTAAACAACACGCGATCGCGAAACAAATCGGCGGGGATTTCTCCGGTTTTGGACAAGATTTTGACTTTGGATTTTGCTGTAAATATCAAAAGTTCTTCCTAACATGCCTAACGGCCATTTGAGGTAGGAGTGAGATTTTTAAGGGCTGAATTTGAAAGCAAGTATTTAAAATATTTATCTTATTTCCCCCCCATACCTTTAGTACATGCGACAGAAAATACCAACTATTTTACAGAAATGTACCCGGGAGCACATCAGCAAGCAATGGTCATATTGACCATTAGAATCATATACATGTGTGTATACTGGGTATTGGGGATACAGATGTAATTTTGTTTGAAACTGATGTTTTTGTGGGCAAACTGATACTTAAGTATCATTCTTTAGATTTTAAGTTATCAGTTCGTTAAGATACAAAATGTAGAAAGTTATAAAAACTTACATTTACAGCCCTCTTTTTGGTACTTGTTACCCACATCTCCACACGGATCACGACTGCTCTCAATAATGTTGCGCACTAGTGAGGCCGCTCTACATGGTTACGCACCGTAGATACGTACGCAGAATGTTACGCACACAAGCTATTCTACGAAGACCTGGAAGGGCCAAACTGACGACGTAAAAAAAAAAAAATATTACGTACGTACGTAGTAATTATTACGTACGTACCGGTACGTAATATTTTTTATTTTTTTACGTCGTCAGTTTGGCCCTTTCAGGTCTTCGTAGGAGATCGACGAACCCATCGCGCCGGTACTACTACGAGCGCTGAGGGCTCCCTTCATCATAATCGTGAAAAATACAAACTGGATGCTGACGGGACAGTCTCGATAGCAGTTATCGACAAAAAGGACCCAAAATTTCAGGAAACCCTCTTCAAAGGTCACAAAACAACCTGGTAAGTTTTAATCATCTATTATTCAATATAATTCTTTGGAGTTTGGATGTAAGTAAACTGCAGTAGATGATATTCAATTAAATATAGCCAAAAATGCACAGTGATGCAGTTTAGGTATGGGATGTGTGTTGGCTGCGTTACTACACAGTCGGCAATGGCGTGTACCTATGAGTGCCCGGGAGTGGCATTATCCATTATTATTTTATTAACCAAATTCACATGATTCAAGAAGAACAGCAGAGGCTGCGGAACGTTGGGCTCGGACAATAGAAGGGGGACCTTTTGTCCCACCCCCCCCCCCCCCCCATTTCACTGTCCGAGCCCGACGTTCCGCCGCCTCTGAAGAAGACACTTCCGACTTCCTTCAGAAAGTTCAGTCACATTTGACGCTTTAGTTTTGTCGACATGGTCGAGGCCCGGCGAGGAAACATAAATATTGATATGTGGGACCGCACTGGAAAAGAATTACGGACGAGGAAGGTAAATGATGAGGTTTAAATCCAGTTTCGTGCCTTATAAATATATAAGATAACAAACAAAAGAACTGAAAACTCACTTTATATTTAAAAAAATCTACTGCTCTCAGATTTTAGAGTGTCACAGGGTAACAAAATGCAGCCAAATTACCACGTGGGTCGTGGCTAATTCTACATCAGTCCGGAACCTGAAGTTAGCCCAAGTGATCCTAGAGTCAATCTAGAAACGTTGCCAATTTGAAGGAGCCTAGAACTAATAATAGTGCGGTTATGCCAGTCGTACACGTACGTAACTATGACTGCGCTACCTTAATTCATTCAAGAGTGTCGTGTAACATGAATTACATCACTGGCGTACTGGTTGGGAGGGGGGGGGGGGGGGGGGGGCTTGGGGCGCTGCAGCACCCCGCCCCCCCCCCCCCCCCCCCCAAGAAAGAACAAAAGAAACAAGGGAATCAAATTACCTACCAAATATATAACAAAATTGCATTTTCATTTTAACAAGGTATATTGGACCCTGTGTCCCTCTGACAGCCCCTCAGTTCTGGCTCATTACGCCAATGAATTACATAACACTAAGAAAGGCATAGGTAGGCTTCTTTTGGGAGGAGAGGGTGGCATGAAATACGGGTTCACATCCCGTGTGGATCGGGAATGAAATAACATTTTTATTCGAAACTAGGAATTGGTTTTAAAGTTGATGATCAAAATGGGTATAATATATAATGGGTCCAGGCATGGAGAGTGCACCTGCATTATTGGGGAGGGGGGGGGGGGGAGGATCTGGGTTTGAGGCAAACGTCCGAATTGGTAGATAAAATACAAATGAACAATGTCATCAATTCCGGGCTGAGGGTGTGGGGTCTTAGCTATCACTATATCACCCCGCCCCCCCCCCCCCTCTCTCTCTCTTTCTTACTTCTGCTTTTCTGTTCCTTTTCTGTTTTTCACGACTAGAGTTGCTAGTAGTTACGCCACTTGACAAAGTTCCAAAACAAATTATTCTAAGAGGTATACAGTCTGAATAAGACGAGAAAATGCACTGAGTTTCGTAAGTGGAAGCAGAGCGCAATTTGATATGACTGTACTGTATAACCCGAAAGAATGTACTTGAACTTCTTCGGAAGTACATTTTGAAACAACTTTCCCCTTGCTTTTGTAAAAGATTTTTCTTTTAATTGTTTATTACAGAAATGTTGAAATATAGGCCTACAGCAGTGTGGTTTAATTGTTTTGCGACTGCCAAATGAAAAGTATATGAATGTAAACGAAGAAGCTTGACTGGGGAGGAATTTTTAATTTGTAAACAAATCTTTAGGCATTTCACTCCCAGTGTTAAAGATCGTATGCTCAATCTGTAAAGAAAAACACAAGTCAGAAAAAATTGGAACCAGCGGGATTCGAACCTGTCATCTACTGCTTGCCGGGCAGCGACTTAACCACCAGGCTATTCTGGTTCACGGCCAAGTCACGATGAAACTAGAATCAAATACCCAAGATCCTCTTCTTTCTGCCTCATTAATATTCATTTAACACTGGGAGTAAAAATGCCTAAAGATTTGTTTACAAATTAAAAATTCCTCCCCAGTCAAGCTTCTTCGTTTACTAACCATTGTCTACGGCGGACCGTTAAAAATGAATATTAATGATTTATGTAATCAATTTTACGGGGCTAACCTCGATTAGCATATGCTATATTTATTAGCTCCCTTTACCAAGACGTTATTGTGATTTTTACCAAGATGTATGTATCATTGTGATTTAGTAATGAACTCATTCATTCATTCATTCATTCATTCAACTTGATTATTTTCATGAAAAACAGAAATGATTAAGTTGTACATCAGTCAGGTACATCCATTGTACATCAGTCCAGTACATCGCAAGGTATAACACATACTAGCTCCAATAAATCCCGATGCGGGGCTATACTAATTCGGAAAAATGCAGAAAAAAGACAATTATTATTTTGAATAATCATTTGAAAGTAAATGCCACAGGTTAGAATGTCATAACTTTTTTATTTTTCGTGAAAAACAGAAATGATTAAGATGTACATCAGTAAGGTACATGTTGTGCATCAGTCCAGCACATAGCACGGTATAACACATACTAGTTCGAATATATCTCGATTTGGCTATACTAATTCGGAAAAATGCAGAAAAAAGATAATTATATTGAATAATCATTTGAAAGTAGATGCCACAGGTTAGAATGTCATAACTTTTTTATTTTTCGCGAAAAACAGAAATGATTAAGATGTACATCAGTCAGGTACATGTACATCAGTCCAGCACATAGCACGGTATAACACATACTAGTTCGAATATATCTCGATTTCACTATACTAATTCGGAAAAATGCAGAAAAAAGGACAATTATTACTTTGAATACTCATTTGAAAATAAATGACACAGGTTAGAATGTCATTAATTTATTATTTTTCGAGAAAAACAGAAATGATTAAGATGTACATCAGTCAGGTACATGTTGTACATCAGTCCAGCACATAGCATGGTATAACACATACTAGTTCGAATATATCTCGATTTGGCTATACTAATTCGGAAAAAATGCAGAAAAAAGACAATTATTACTTTGAATAATCATTTGAAAATAAATGACGCTGGTTAGAATGTCATAACTTTTTTATTTTTCGTGAAAAACAGAAATGATTAAGATGTACATCAGTCAGGAACATGTTGTACATCAGTCCAGCACATAGCATGTCATAACACATACTAGTTGGAATATAGCTCGATTGGACTATACTAATTCGGAAAAAATGCAGAAAAAAGACAATTATTACTTTGAATAATCATTTGAAAATAAATGACGCAGGTTAGAATGTCATTAATTTATTATTTTTCGTGAAAAACAGAAATGATTAAGATGTACAGCAGTCAGGTACATGTTGTACATCAGTCCAGCACATAGCACGGTATAACACATACTAGTTCGAATATATCTCGATTTGGCTATACTAATTCGGAAAAATGCAGAAAAAAGACAATTATTACTTTGAATAATCATTTGAAAATAAATGACGCAGGTTAGAATGTTATAACTTTCTTATTTTTCGTGAAAAACAGAAATGATTAAGATGTACATCAGTCAGGAACATAGCACGGTATAACACATACTAGTTCGAATATATCTCGATTTGGCTATACTAATTCGGAAAAATGCAGAAAAAAGATAATTATTTTGAATAATCATTTGAAAGTAAATGCCACAGGTTAGAATGTCATAACTTTTTTATTTTTCGTGAAAAACAGAAATGATTAAGATGTACATCAGTCAGGTACATGTTGTGCATCAGTCCAGCACATAGCACGGTATAACACATACTAGTTCGAATATATCTCGATTTGGCTATACTAATTCGGAAAAAAGCAGAAAAAAGATAATTATATTGAATAATCATTTGAAAGTAGATGCCACAGGTTAGAATGTCATAACTTTTTTATTTTTCGCGAAAAACAGAAATGATTAAGATGTACATCAGTCAGGTACATGTACATCAGTCCAGCACATAGCACGGTATAACACATACTAGTTCGAATATATCTCGATTTGACTATACTAATTCGGAAAAATGCAGAAAAAAGGACAATTATTACTTTGAATAATCATTTGAAAATAAATGACACAGGTTAGAATGTCATTAATTTATTATTTTTCGAGAAAAACAGAAATGATTAAGATGTACATCAGTCAGGTACATGTTGTACATCAGTCCAGCACATAGCATGGTATAACACATACTAGTTCGAATATATCTCGATTTGGCTATACTAATTCGGAAAAAATGCAGAAAAAAGACAATTATTACTTTGAATAATCATTTGAAAATAAATGACGCTGGTTAGAATGTCATAACTTTTTATTTTTCGTGAAAAACAGAAATGATTAAGATGTACATCAGTCAGGAACATGTTGTACATCAGTCCAGCACATAGCATGTCATAACACATACTAGTTGGAATATAGCTCGATTGGACTATACTAATTCGGAAAAAATGCAGAAAAAGGACAATTATTACTTTGAATAATCATTTGAAAATAAATGACGCAGGTTAGAATGTCATTAATTTATTATTTTTCGTGAAAAACAGAAATGATTAAGATGTACATCAGTCAGGAACATGTTGTACATCAGTCCAGCACATAGCATGTCATAACACATACTAGTTGGAATATAGCTCGATTGGACTATACTAATTCGGAAAAAATGCAGAAAAAGGACAATTATTACTTTGAATAATCATTTGAAAATAAATGACGCAGGTTAGAATGTCATTAATTTATTATTTTTCGTGAAAAACAGAAATGATTAAGATGTACATCAGTCAGGTACATGTTGTACATCAGTCCAGTATAGCACGGTATAACACATACTAGTTCGAATATATCTCGATATGGCTATACTAATTCGGAAAAATGCAGAAAAAAGACAATTATTACTTTGAATAATCATTTGAAAGTAAATGCCACAGGTTAGAATGTCATAACTTTTTTATTTTTCGAGAAAAACAGAAATGATTAAGATGTACATCAGTCAGGTACATGTTGTACATCAGTCCAGCACATAGCATGGTATAACACATACTAGTTCGAATATATCTCGATTTGGCTATACTAATTCGGAAAAATGCAGAAAAAAGGACAATTATTACTTTGAATAATCATTTGAAAATAAATGACACAGTTTAGAATGTCATTAATTTATTATTTTTCGAGAAAAACAGAAATGATTAAGATGTACATCAGTCAGGTACATGTTGTACATCAGTCCAGCACATAGCATTGTATAACACATACTAGTTCGAATATATCTCGATTTGCCTATACTAATTCGGAAAAAATGCAGAAAAAAGACAATTATTACTTTGAATAATCATTTGAAAATAAATGACGCAGGTTAGAATGTTATAACTTTCTTATTTTTCGTGAAAAACAGAAATGATTAAGATGTACATCAGTCAGGTACATGTTGTACATCAGTCCAGCACATAGCACGGTATAACACATACTAGTTCGAATATATCTCGATTTGCCTATACTAATTCGGAAAAAATGCAGAAAAAAGACAATTATTACTTTGAATAATCATTTGAAAATAAATGACGCAGGTTAGAATGTTATAACTTTCTTATTTTTCGTGAAAAACAGAAATGATTAAGATGTACATCAGTCAGGTACATGTTGTACATCAGTCCAGCACATAGCACGGTATAACACATACTAGTTCGAATATATCTCGAATTGGCTATACTAATTCGGAAAAATGTAGAAAAAAAGACAATTATTACTTTGAATAATCATTTGAAAGTAAATGCCACAGGTTAGAATGTCATAACTTTTTTATTTTTCGTGAAAAACAGAAATGATTAAGATGTACATCAGTCAGGTACATGTTGTACATCAGTCCAGCACATATCACGGTATAACACATACTAGTTCGAATATATCTCGATTTGCCTATACTAATTCGGAAAAAATGCAGAAAAAAGACAATTATTACTTTGAATAATCATTTGAAAATAAATGACACAGTTTAGAATGTCATTAATTTATTATTTTTCGAGAAAAACAGAAATGATTAAGATGTACATCAGTCAGGTACATGTTGTACATCAGTCCAGCACATAGCATGTCATAACACATACTAGTTCGAATATATCTCGATTTGCCTATACTAATTCGGAAAAAATGCAGAAAAAAGACAATTATTACTTTGAATAATCATTTGAAAATAAATGACGCAGGTTAGAATGTCATAACTTTTTTATTTTTCGAGAAAAACAGAAATGATTAAGATGTACATCAGTCAGGTACATGTTGTACATCAGTCCAGCACATAGCATTGTATAACACATACTAGTTCGAATATATCTCGATTTGGCTATACTAATTCGAATAAATGCAGAAAAAAGACAATTATTACTTTGAATAATCATTTGAAAGTAAATGAAACAGGTTAGAATGTCATAACTTCATTATATTCTATGATAAACAGAAATGATTAAGATGTACATCAGTCCAGTAAATAGCACGGTATAACACATAACAGCTCAAGTATATCCCCATTAGGGTATTGTAATCAGTAGAATATCAACAAAATATATTGTGAACATTTTGAATAATCATTTGAAAGTAAAAGTATAAATGACACAGGTTAGATTGTCATAACTGCATTATATTCTATGATAATATTGTCATAACTTCATTATTTCCTTTCTTTTATCTATTTTTTCTTTTCTTTTCAAACAACAACAAAAAACAATCATACGGCGAACAAAGGGGGCCCGAAAGCACCAGAATAGTGATATTCACGTGAAAGGGGTGAGAGGAAGGAAAGGGGAAAATAATGTGAGATAGTAGGGTTTTCAGTCCATTTGAACACATTTTTATTTGCTTTTGTCCCGCAACTTCATAAAATTGCACAGTCATTTATAGGGCCTAGTCAATTTACGTCTTTGGCCCTTCATTTTCGGAATTTATTTTTCATTTCGCTATAAATTTCCTGTCAAAGACTGAAAGAGTTCAAAGAGTCATTCAAAATCGTCGCCCGATGGTTGTAAGGTCTTGTCTGTGAGACGAATTTCAATGACAATTTCTTGAAATCAACTTCGCAAAGATGGATTTGATGATAACATTTTGCAGCGGATCGTCAGGTCGGACGAATTCGAATGACATCTGACGAAAATGAATGGAGATATGTTACCTGTTGAATGACATTTTAATTATTAAACTATCTTTGACATTTGGACGATCATTGTTTATTCTTATCAGCCTATATGACGAAACTGAAGTGCTCTATGATGCATTTTGAGTTTAAAAAGGGTTAGATTGGACAGGAAATGCTGACAATTCAAGGAGATAGATTGCTTAAAAACACCATACAAAGATAATGTGGGACGATAAGCAGTTATAAGCAATAATACGTTCAAATGAATTATGTTGTGATGGAGAAATAAAAGTGAAATATAGAAAACATGCTTGAAAATAGAAGGTGTATTTAATGTGTATGTTCACTTTAAAATGGAGAATTTTCCCGCTCTCAAGTTGCATGGAGTATATTGTCTCCGTGATAGGCATTCGACGCCGTAAATCACTCAGCTTTATTAATTAAGCTATGGGGCACTGGTTGCACAGATACAGCTTTAAAATGGTTCAAATCTTATCTTGGAGGCAGGAGCGAGTTTGTATCTATAAAAGGTAAAGAGTCGTCCACTAGAACAATTCAATTCGGGGTGCCCCAGGGTTCTGTTTTAGCGCCATTGTTATTCTCGATATTTATAAATGATTTGCCCACTAGTGTTCGCAGCGCAGAAATGTATTTATTTGCAGGTGATGCAACAATGTTGGTTCAAGGTAAAACGATGTATGAGATCCAATCCAAATTGAATCTTGCCTTAGATGAAGTGTTTACATGGACGCAAAAAATAAACTTTTACTGAACACTAGTAAAACAAAGGTAATGGCTATTGGGTCGAGACAACGACTTCAGACGTTAAGCAAAAGTAATTTAGATGTTCATATTAAGAATACGGCAATTGAATGTGTGTCACAATACAAATGCCTCGGAGTCATAATAGACAATAATCTTTTATTTTCGAAACATGCTGAAAGAGTCGCTCTCCAAATGAAACAGAAACTAGGCATCCTAAGAAGACTAAAAGGCACGTTCAATATCCATTATCTGAGTATGATATACTGGGGTTATATCCTACCCCATGCCCATATATTGCTGCAATGTGTGGACAAATATATAGATCCCAAAATAACTATGAAATCATAAATAAACTACATAAGCGAGCAGCATATATTATATCGGGATGTTCATGGTCAACTTCTTCACATGAGGTCTTAATTCAACTTAACTGGTCGACACTCGAAGCATTGTATACAAAAGTAATGGGGATTATGGCATTCAAAATAATATTGTTCACCACCTCGCGCCTGATTTACTAGCGAATAGATTTATTTTACTCGTCGATGTAGCACAACGCACGACACGCAATTCCCATCAGCTTATGCTTGAACCTTACAGGTGCAATACAGAATTTTTCAAACGTTCATTTGTAAACTCTGAAATTACACTGTGGAATAGTTTACCCACAGAAACCAGATTCTCCCCTAATTTGAATGTTTTTAAAACCAAATTATCACACTGAGGCTGGGACGCACGGATCAGTGAACAATACATATGCTGCGATCTCTATTTCACATTTTTCAATTTAGTCGTTTACATGGTTATATATTTCATCAAATGCTAAGTACACTGGTATTTTTCATTCTTTATGTTTTATAATCTTAATCAATCTTAATCAACTCATTAAATTATTGATTTATAAATTTGGTATGTATTAAACCATGTATATCTATGTATATGTAATATTAAAGTTTTAATTATTAAATTAGTAAAATACTGTTTGTATAAATTGTGTAACTGTAGGGTGGTGGTTAACATATTTAAACATTTTAGTAGACTTGTATTAACAGCTTTTAAATATTTATTGCATATACTAAGTTTTTATTATGTTTTCATCGGGTATATTGTGAAATCTACTGTACTATTGTTCTTTTTATTTGTATAATGTACACCAATTTCTATTATGTTTGACACTTGTTATTTTATTGTACCATGTTTTAAAGGGCCCCGACGAAAACCAGCTCATGCTGATCGGGCTACCCTTTTTAAAGATGTGAAATAAATAAATAAATAAATATAAAACATCGACTTCTTGGAAACTATAATAAAAAATTAACAAGATGCCCCATATAACACTGGGGTATTTTGAAAATAAAATTTAGGAGATAATAAAGTGCGTTTTCCCTCGTTCGCTTTTCTCACTCGCAAACCTTAGAAATGAGATAGTTTCAGGCAGTGAGATCCAAGAATATTGCCATAGGATTTGTTGATTGCAGTGTTGTGTATTTGAGTAAAGGCCTTGTTCACGGGGTAAAAGGCTTCTAAAATAACTTCCATGAGTGAAAGAATGGAGAACACAGAAAAAATTAATATAGTCAATAGGATCCTCAAAGGCTGCTGTGTACAAGCCACGGTGTTGGCCATGATTGTGACAAATATGGGTTTGAGTACAATCGTGATAATCGTATATACCTGAGTGATGTACAGTCACATAATATTTCTTTCTTATCATATGGGAAAGTTATGACATATAACCTTTTTCCATTTAATTCGAAGTAAACCCCCCGGAATATAGAAATGAACGTACATCGTTCGGACTCTCAAGAAATAACGGGGCACTATTCTGACAATTATTTAGCATGTTTACCAAACCAATATAAAACATGTTAAGTGACAGTGTATCCTGAGTGGTGTATAATAAGGTATTTCTTAATGAGACATGTCGGAATTGTGATATTTGAAAGGTAATCAACTTGATGTTTTGGCTCCTTCTCAACCGATATTTTTTAGGCTAAAAACTTTAAACATATTTCATATATTTGATATTCATACCTGCCAAATTACTATACTAATGCTTAACTCAAAGTGCAATAATTACCTCATAATATACACTGCCCTCCAAAAGTTCGGGTACACCTGTAATAACAAATGATTTCTCACAATCACCCACAGTTTATTTATCATCAGATATGTTGTACGCAACAATTTGGTATAAAACTGAGGAGTAGACGTTACCCTTCAAGTTGACACCAGTTTAACATATAGGTAAAGCGTTTCAGGGGCAGTCATGCGTTAAAAGGCAACCTATCCCCAAAATATTTCCAGCAAAATGAGAAGCTCATTGGTTTGGTCAGTTGTTCCAGCATTTATGCCCTTTCAGCATTCTACAAAATCTGACCCTCGTTTGTATTACAAATTTGTTGACTGATATACAATAAGCATTCCTATACTCATGCAGAACACTAGTAGTATTGTCATCTCAGAAACACATCAACACTTTGGGAAAACCACTTCTCTTCTCCGTACTCCTTTTATGTTGCACCTCCATTCTTCCCCCTTTTCCCTTATGTCCCCTCTCTTCTTTTCTCTCTCTCTCTCTTTCCTTTTTTTCTTTTTCTCCTCCAATCAAGCCCAGTGGTCTAGGAATGTTATCGTTTTCTTTTCTTGTAGGTAGTTATTTTCTTTTTATATATTTATTATGTACTATTATGTATTGTGTTACTAAGACACCCTCTCCTCAAGTTTTTGCTCTTTGAGGTGTGTCCTCCAAATTATGTATGTACCACATGAATGTGTATTTTGTCTTAATTCTTGTTAAAAATACGTGTACATCATTTTGCTCATTTATTACTTTCTACACTTATATTGAAATATTGGAAATAAATGTATTGAAATTGAATTGAATTGATTTTTTTTTCATTTTTCATTGAAAGTCATATTCTTTGCATTTGTGTATACCCTTACAAGAAAAATTATGACTAAATGAATGGTATGTCATGAGATGTACATTTATTTATTTTTCAGTTTTATTTTATCATGTTTCTGGCCATATATACTTCTCATCTAAGAACCTGCCCCTGGCAGCGATCACAACACTGCACATCCTGGGCATCCGGCTGGTCAAGTTGTTGAGGTAATTGTGGAGATAGTCACTGGAAATGACTTTCTATGCCTTCTGGCGATGAAAAAAGTATTGTCTTTCAGCAGGACAATGACCCCATTTACTAAAACTACCTGGAAAAAAAAAGAAGAAAAAGCGTCCTGAAAATCATGGATTGGTCACCCCATAGAGCTGTTGTGGGAAGAGCTGGACAAGGAAGGTCTGATAAAAATGCCCAACAAGTGAGCTTCATCTTCTGAAGGCACTGAAATATACATTTCCAGTGACTACCTCCACAAGTTTGTCTTCCTGGAAAAATGACCCCAAACATTCTTCAAGGCAATGTAAAACTACCTTTAAAAACAGAAGAGAAAGGGGTCCTGAAAATCATGCTATATGGGAAGAGTTCTACAGGAAGGTCTGAGAAATATGCCCAACAAGTGCCCAACATCCTTCAGAAGGCACGAAGAGACATTTCCAGCGACTTCCTCCACAACTTTACTTCCACAATTTGACCAGCTGAATGCACAGGATGTGCCGTGATGTTCTCGCTACCAGGGGCGGGTTCTCTGATATAAGAAGTCTTTATTATTCGAAACAAGATCAAATAAACCTTTGAAAAATTATTACATGTGCATCTCATGCAAGATATTATTAATTTAGACATTATTCTCCTTGAAGAAGTAAAACAAACACAAAGAATAAACAATAAAATATGATATATCACTAAAGTATGTTGTACATGTATACCATGCGATGTACCTAACTGATGTACAACATACCTTAGTGATATACATCTTAATAATTTCTTCTTTTTTCTTCTTCAATGAAATCTAATCAAGTCATGACATTCCAACCTGCTTGATTTACTTTCAGATAATAACTTTCAAATAATGACGTTATGACATTTCAATATCACTTACTTCCAAAAAATGAAGTGTCTTTCTTTTTGCATTTCATCTGTTTAGAAAAGCCTAATCGGGATATGTTTGAGCTGGTATGCATTATACCGTGCAATGTACTGGACTGATGTACATCTTAATCATTTCTGTTTATCATAGAATATAATGTTATTATGACATTCTAACCCGTGTCATTTACTTTCAAATGATTATTCACAATGTTTACAAGATATTCTGTTGGTATTCTACTCATTAGAATACCCAAATCGGGATATATTGGAGCTGGTATGTGTTATACCGTGCTATGTACTGGACTGATGTACAACATGTACCTGACTGATGTACATCTTAATCATTTCTGTTTATCATAGAATATAATGAAGTTATGACATTCTAACTGGTGTCATTTACTTTCAAATGATTATTCACAATGTTTACAAGATATTCTGTTGGTATTCTACTCATTAGAATACCCAAATCGGGATATATTAGAGCTGGTATGTGTTATACCGTGCTATGTACTGGACTGATGTACAACATGTACCTGACTGATGTACATCTTAATCATTTCCGTTTATCATAGAATATAATGAAGTTATGACATTCTAACTGGTGTCATTTACTTTCAAATGATTATTCACAATGTTTACAAGATATTCTGTTGGTATTCTACTCATTAGAATACCCAAATCGGGATATATTAGAGCTGGTATGTGTTATACCGTGCTATGTACTGGACTGATGTACAGCATGTGCCTGACTGATGTACATCTTAATCATTTCTGTTTATCATAGAATATAATGAAGTTATGACATTCTAATTCGTGTCATTTACTTTCAAATTATTATTCACAATGTTTACAAGATATTCTGTTGGTATTCTACTCATTAGAATACCCAAATCGGGATATATTAGAGCTGGTATGTGTTATACCGTGCTATGTACTGGACTGATGTACAACATGTACCTGACTGATGTACATCTTAATCATTTCCGTTTATCATAGAATATAATGAAGTTATGACATTCTAACTGGTGTCATTTACTTTCAAATGATTATTCACAATGTTTACAAGATATTCTGTTGGTATTCTACTCATTAGAATACCCAAATCGGGATATATTAGAGCTGGTATGTGTTATACCGTGCTATGTACTGGACTGATGTACAGCATGTGCCTGACTGATGTACATCTTAATCATTTCTGTTTATCATAGAATATAATGAAGTTATGACATTCTAATTCGTGTCATTTACTTTCAAATGATTCTTCACAATGTTTACAAGATATTCTGTTGGTATTCTACTCATTAGAATACCCAAATCGGGATATATTAGAGCTGGTATGTGTTATACCGTGCTATGTACTGGACTGATGTACAACATGTACCTGACTGATGTACATCTTAATCATTTCCGTTTATCATAGAATATAATGAAGTTATGACATTCTAACTGGTGTCATTTACTTTCAAATGATTATTCACAATGTTTACAAGATATTCTGTTGGTATTCTACTCATTAGAATACCCAAATCGGGATATATTAGAGCTGGCATGTGTTATACCGTGCTATGTACTGGACTGATGTACAGCATGTGCCTGACTGATGTACATCTTAATCATTTCTGTTTATCATAGAATATAATGAAGTTATGACATTCTAACTCGTGTCATTTACTTTCAAATGATTATTCACAATGTTTACAAGATATTATGTTGGTATTCTACTCATTAGAATACCCAAATCGGGATATATTAGAGCTGGTATGTGTTATACCGTGCTATGTACTGGACTGATGTACAACATGTACCTGACTGATGTACATCTTAATCATTTCTGTTTATCATAGAATATAATGAAATTATGACATTCTAACTGGTGTCATTTACTTTCAAATGATTATTCACAATGTTTACAAGATATTCTGTTGGTATTCTACTGATTAGAATACCCAAATCGGGATATATTAGAGCTGGTATGTGTTATACCGTGCTATGTACTGGACTGATGTACATCTTAATCATTTCTGTTTATCATAGAATATAATGGAGTTATGACATTCTAACTGGTGTCATTTACTTTCAAATGATTATTCACAATGTTTACAAGATATTCTGTTGGTATTCTACTCATTAGAATACCCAAATCGGGATATATTGGAGCTGGTATGTGTTATACCGTGCTATGTACTGGACTGATGTACAGCATGTACCTGACTGATGTACATCTTAATCATTTCTGTTTATCATAGAATATAATGAAGTTATGACATTCTAATTCGCTACTTTTATTTTCAAATGATTATTCACAATGTTTACATGGTATTCTGTTGGTATTCTACTCATTAGAATACCCAAATCGGGATATATTAGAGCTGGTATGTGTTATACCGTGCTATATGTACTGGAATGATGTACAACATTGTACCTGACTGATGTACATCTTAATTATTTCTGTTTATCATAGAATATAATGAAGTTATGACATTCTAACTGGTGTCATTTACTTTCAAATGATTATTCACAATGTTTACAAGATATTCTGTTGGTATTCTACTGATTAGAATACCCAAATCGGGATATATTAGAGCTGGTATGTGTTATACCGTGCTATGTACTGGACTGATGTACAACATGTACCTGACTGATGTACATCTTAATCATTTCTGTTTATCATAGAATATAATGAAGTTATGACATTCTAATTCGTGTCATTTACTTTCAAATGATTCTTCACAATGTTTACAAGATATTCTGTTGGTATTCTACTCATTAGAATACCCAAATCGGGATATATTAGAGCTGGTATGTGTTATACCGTGCTATGTACTGGACTGATGTACATCTTAATCATTTCTGTTTATCATAGAATATAATGGAGTTATGACATTCTAACTGGTGTCATTTACTTTCAAATGATTATTCACAATGTTTACAAGATATTCTGTTGGTATTCTACTCATTAGAATACCCAAATCGGGATATATTGGAGCTGGTATGTGTTATACCGTGCTATGTACTGGACTGATGTACATCTTAATCATTTCTGTTTATCATAGAATATAATGAAGTTATGACATTCTAATTCGTTACTTTTATTTTCAAATGATTATTCACAATGTTTACATGGTATTCTGTTGGTATTCTACTCATTAGAATACCCAAATCGGGATATATTAGAGCTGGTATGTGTTATACCGTGCTATGTACTGGAATGATGTACAACATTGTACCTGACTGATGTACATCTTAATTATTTCTGTTTATCATAGAATATAATGAAGTTATGACATTCTAACTGGTGTCATTTACTTTCAAATGATTATTCACAATGTTTACAAGATATTCTGTTGGTATTCTACTGATTAGAATACCCAAATCGGGATATATTAGAGCTGGTATGTGTTATACCGTGCTATGTACTGGACTGATGTACAACATGTACCTGACTGATGTACATCTTAATTAGTTATGTTTATCATAGAATATAATGAAGTTATGACATTCTAACTGGTGTCATTTACTTTCAAATGATTATTCACAATGTTTACAAGATATTCTGTTGGTATTCTACTCATTACAATACCCAAATCGGGATATATTAGAGCTGGTATGTGTTATACCGTGCTACTAGTGTACTGGACTGATGTACAACATGTACCTGACTGATGTACATCTTAATCATTTCTGTTTATAATAGAATATAATGGAGTTATGACATTCTAACTGGTGTCATTTACTTTCAAATGATTATTCACAATGTTTACAAGATATTCTGTTGGTATTCTACTCATTAGAATACCCAAATCGGGATATATTAGAGCTGGTATGTGTTATACCGTGCTATGTACTGGACTGATGTACAACATGTACCTGACTGATGTACATCTTAATCATTTCTGTTTATAATAGAATATAATGGAGTTATGACATTCTAACTGGTGTCATTTACTTTCAAATGATTATTCACAATGTTTACAAGATATTCTGTTGGTATTCTACTCATTAGAATACCCAAATCGGGATATATTAGAGCTGGTATGTGTTATACCGTGCTATGTACTGGACTGATGGACAACATGTACCTGACTGATGTATATCTTCATTATTTCTATTTTTCATGCGAATAATGATGATATCTGATGATATTAGCCAAATTGGGATATATTAGGGCTGGTATGTGTTATACCGTGCTATGTACTGGACTGGTGTACAACATGTACCTGACTGATGTTTATCTTCATTATTTCTATTTTTCATGCGAATAATGATGATATCTGATGATATTAGCCAAATTGGGATATATTCGATTAAAAATGTTATTCATTCTCGATCCACACGGGACGTGGACCCGTATTTCATCCCACCCTCCCACAAAAGAAGCCTAACTCTGCCCTTCTTAGTGTTACGTAATTCAGTGGCATAATGAGCCAAAACAATGGAGGGGGCTGAGCAGAGACATACAGTGTCCAATTCACGAATGCTTGCGAGCGAGCAAAAAAATCGACCTTTTTAAAATGAAAATGCAATTTTGTTATATATCTGGTAAGTAATTTGATGCCCTCTTTTCTTTTCTTCTGGCTTTGAACCCTTTTTTTTGGGGGGGGGAGGGGCTGCAGCGCCCCAAGCCCCCCCCCCCCCCCCGTACGTCAGTGATGTAATTTATGTTACAGAGTACAGACACTCTTGAATGAATTAAGGTATCGCAGTCAGTTACAGTTATTACGTGTACGACTGGCACAACACACTATTATTAGTTATAGGCTCCTTCAAATTGGCAACGTTTCTAGATTGGCTCGAGGATCGCTTGGGCTAACTTCAGGTTCCGGACTGATGTAGAATTAGCCACGACCAATTACGGGTTGAGGCTATGTTGGCGTCATTTGGGCAGCTATTGAACGAGCAATTATGAATATTCATAAGTACGGGCGCGCCGCGCTAATTTAATCGCGCTCGCTCTGATCTCGATCTCAAATGCCAAAATTACGCCAATAATGCTGGAATCGCGCCAGTCTCACTGTACTTTGTCAAATATGAAACAAGAAGAAAATGAAAAGTCGGATTTTATTTTTTTAAAAACATTTATCGATATTTTAAGGGTTGGATATCATTTTGTACATTGAATCTCACAATATGACACCTTTATTTCCATTCTTTTAGGTGATTTCAATTGTAAAAACAAAGAAATGCCAAAATTACGCCAATAATGCTGGAATCGCGCCAGTCTTACTGTACTTTGTCAAATATGAAACAAGAAGAAAATGAAAAGTCGGAAAAGTTCTATCTGTTTACATTTATTGATATTTTAAGGGTTGGATATCATTTTGTACATTAAATCTCACAATATGACACCTTTATTTCCATTCTTTTAGGTGATTTCAATTGTAAAAACAAAGAAATGCCAAAATTACGCCAATAATGCTGGAATCGCGCCAGTCTTACTGTACTTTGTCAAATATGAAACAAGAAGAAAATGAAAAGTCGGAAAAGTTCTATTCGTTTACATTTATTGATATCTTATGGGTTGGATATCATTTTGTACATTAAATCTCACAATATGACACCTTTATTTCCATTCTTTTAGGTGATTCCAATTGTAAAAACAAAGAAATGCCAAAATTACGCCAATAATGCTGGAATCGCGCCAGTCTTACTGTACTTTGTCAAATATGAAACAAGAAGAAAATGAAAAGTCGGAAAAGTTCTGTTTACATTTATTGATATTTTAAGGGTTGGATATCATTTTGTACATTTTATCTCACAATATGACACCTTTATTTCCATTCTTTTAGGTGATTTCAATTGTAAAAACAAAGAAATGCCAAAATTACGCCAATAATGCTGGAATCGCGCCAGTCTTACTGTACTTTGTCAAATATGAAACAAGAAGAAAATGAAAAGTCGGAAAAGTTCTATCTGTTTACATTTATTGATATTTTAAGGGTTGGATATCATTTTGTACATTAAATCTCACAATATGACACCTTTATTTCCATTCTTTTAGGTGATTTCAATTGTAAAAACAAAGAAATGCCAAAATTACGCCAATAATGCTGGAATCGCGCCAGTCTTACTGTACTTTGTCAAATATGAAACAAGAAGAAAATGAAAAGTCGGAAAAGTTCTATCTGTTTACATTTATTGATATTTTAAGGGTTGGATATCATTTTGTACATTAAATCTCACAATATGACACCTTTATTTCCATTCTTTTAGGTGATTTCAATTGTAAAAACAAAGAAATGCCAAAATTACGCCAATAATGCTGGAATCGCGCCAGTCTTACTGTACTTTGTCAAATATGAAACAAGAAGAAAATGAAAAGTCGGAAAAGTTCTATTCGTTTACATTTATTGATATCTTATGGGTTGGATATCATTTTGTACATTAAATCTCACAATATGACACCTTTATTTCCATTCTTTTAGGTGATTCCAATTGTAAAAACAAAGAAATGCCAAAATTACGCCAATAATGCTGGAATCGCGCCAGTCTTACTGTACTTTGTCAAATATGAAACAAGAAGAAAATGAAAAGTCGGAATTTTTTTTTTAAAAAACATTTATCGATATCTTATGGGTTGGATATCATTTTGTACATTAAATCTCACAATATGACACCTTTATTTCCATTCTTTTAGGTGATTTCAATTGTAAAAACAAAGAAATGCCAAAATTACGCCAATAATGCTGGAATCGCGCCAGTCTTACTGTACTTTGTCAAATATGAAACAAGAAGAAAATGAAAAGTCGGAAAAGTTCTATTCGTTTACATTTATTGATATCTTATGGGTTGGATATCATTTTGTACATTAAATCTCACAATATGACACCTTTATTTCCATTCTTTTAGGTGATTTCAATTGTAAAAACAAAGAAATGCCAAAATTACGCCAATAATGCTGGAATCGCGCCAGTCTTACTGTACTTTGTCAAATATGAAACAAGAAGAAAATGAAAAGTCGGAAAAGTTCTATCTGTTTACATTTATTGATATTTTAAGGGTTGGATATCATTTTGTACATTTTATCTCACAATATGACACCTTTATTTCCATTCTTTTAGGTGATTTCAATTGTAAAAACAAAGAAATGCCAAAATTACGCCAATAATGCTGGAATCGCGCCAGTCTTACTGTACTTTGTCAAATATGAAACAAGAAGAAAATGAAAAGTCGGAAAAGTTCTATCTGTTTACATTTATTGATATTTTAAGGGTTGGATATCATTTTGTACATTGAATCTCACAATATGACACCTTTATTTCCATTCTTTTAAGTGATTTCAATTGTAAAAACAAAGAAATGCCAAAATTACGCCAATAATGCTGGAATCGCGCCAAACTAACTGTCTAACCAATATTCGAAGTACTGGTAGGTATTCTCACGCACCTCGATGCATCATGTACAATCTCTATGGAAGAGAGCGCGCGCGCGGAATCCGAGCTCATGAATAATAATGAGGGTGCCCAAATCACGCCAACATAGCCTCAACCCCAATTACGTGGAGTTTTTGTGGCGACATAACGGTGTCCGCAAAGGTAAAATTGAGTTCAGGTAATGATCAAAATTATGGTCAACTGTCCACCCAAATTACAAATTGGTTTTAAAAGAAGCAGAACATTTTAAGAAACAGATCAGTGAAGGTTTCAGCAACATAAGATAAGAAATAAGAAAGTTATGAAGTTAATTGTAATCAATGAAACACAAATTGCCAACTCTGTAGCGTATCTTTGGAGCTCCTCTCCCATTTGCCATGTAGGCCCTACCCCCAAAATCATTAATTTCCATTTTCTCTATTAAAAGAAAATACATGTATTCAGTCCTATGTACCTTAGATATAATCTTTTCTTATGTTTTTACATGAAACAAATTTATTCCTTCATAAAAAAAATAAGAAAAATGAAAATTTGAGAATTTTCTGTAAGAGGAGCTCACAAGATCAGGCGCGTAGCCAGGGGGCCCAGGCGGTAGTGGCGGTCCCCCCCCCCCCCCGCAAAAAAAACGGGGTGGAAGTGAGAGAAGAAAAAAAACTAAAAAGTTGCTATTATCTTTCTCTGAAAATTGCGTTCATAAGTAGTAGGCAATCGCCACCCCTGAAATTAAATCCTATCTACGCGGTTGCGCAAGATACCTTCACTGAGCTTGCCAATTTGTGTTTAAACATTATATACGTAAAGCCCCTCGTATTTTGCATCATTGTCTTAACAGTGAGTTTTAATGCATTTGAGAGAGGCATTGCGACAAACTGGCCAGAATTTTATTTGAGAAAATAACCAAACTGAATAAGGTGATGAAGCCTCAATTAAAAAATGAGAAAGCCGGAAGCGGTTCACGTATCCACTTCAGGAAATCGCTATATATATGAATGAAAATAAATCGAAATTATCCTCAAAAATGCAAATCAATTAATCATGCATGCAATATAAATAATGCACCTGTCCAAAAAACTGTCATTCAAAACGAAATGTGGCCCAAATACTTTGCTTGCTCGCTTCTCAAGCTTGCAAATAACCATCAGTCTATTAAATGCCCTGTTTTTATGGCACTCAGTTGTGTATCTATAGGTATTCTGCTTTTTTTTGCGCCCTCTTCAAGTGCCGCCCGGAGCACCTTTTATGGCACTCAGTTGTGTATCTATAGGTATTCTGCTTTTTTTTTTTGCGCCCTCTTCAAGTGCCACCCGGAGCACGTGCCCCCTCCACCCCCCCCCCCCCGTAGATACGCCACTGATGGCACTATACAATATTCGTGTCGAAATAGGAATCATGATTAAAAACAAGATTTAAAAAAGAAAAAGAAAAGGGGAATGTCCTGCGCCGGCTGCCCCTCCCTCCACCCCCACCCCGTTCACGCAAATTATGGCCCAGAAAAAGCGATTACAAAAATATTAGTGCTGACATACATTAATCACTTTGGCTTGTACCCCCCCCCCCACACACACACACACGCACTCACACGGCACTCTCGCCGGAGTCGCCGCCCGACTTCATTAATACGAACTAATTTCAGATACAGACCCATAGATATCTGATTACAGTAGTTTTCTACTTTTTTATTCAAGACCTACCTCATATTTCAAGGGCCGCGGAACGAGGGTCTATTCTATTGAATGGACACATTTCATAAAATCCCCCAAAAGGTTCGAAATTGTCATTATTCAAGTGAAATCAAATCAGCCCCCCCCCCCCCCCAAAAAAAAAAACACACACACTTTCAAAAATGCTCCACTGCCCCTGTACTTAGTTCTATATTATAGCTTTATGCGTTAATTTTAAAGGGCAATCCAACCTTGGTAATAAGATGACTTGTGTGAAAGCAGGAAAATAAGAAAAGCAGGATGGTGAGGTTTGAAAGAAATCGGACAAGGACTAAGAAAGTTATGGATGTTTGAAAAATGAGATCAGTACATCTATGTGAATCTCAAATTGGCAATTTGGTGAGTCGATTGTGACATTTTTGTGGACAACTCTTCCGTTTGTCGTAAACAAAAAAAATCATTAATTTGCGGTTTTCTTCGAGGCGTCTTTACCCTCAGGACAGTACTCAAAATATATTGGAGATAGCATATTGTTATAGGTCCTCATGAAAGAAAAAGATCTACTGAGTAATACATTTTGAAAAAAGTGACATTTTAGTCATTTTGTGCCCACAGCTACATCACAGTGATATACCTATATTCGGCCAATTTGGAAATTCCCATATGTATAGTGATTACAACTTTCAAAAATTCATAACTCTCTTTATTGCTTGTCCGATTTCGTTCAAACTTTCACCAATCTGCTTCTCTGAATTTTCCTCTTTCCTTCAAAGCAACTTCCTATTAAGGTTGGATTTCCCTTTAAGAATATTTTGATCATTGTTATCTTTGCAATGTATTCTAATTTGCATTATGTAAAGTTATCTAAACATCGGCATGTGTTTCATAATTATATATATATATTTTTCATAGTAAAACTGAATGTAAATTAGCCTGCCATATTTAGTATTTTCAATAAACCATTACAATTCAGTTCAATCCGTTTTCTTCGTCTTCCTCTTGTTTTTTTTTTAAACGAATATTTTGTCAGTTTTTGCTTTTTGTTTTGTTTTAGTTTTTGCTTGATTGCTTGCTAGTCAGATATTTTTGAAACCTTTTTTTCCCCTCTTTTGTCAGAAATTTCTTTGGACTGCGGTCATGTATGAACCCTTTTCATTTTTGTTTTAGTTAGTAGAACGATAGACTATATAATGCTCGAGTCCTAAATGGGGATAGCGTCATCTGTTGTTTAAAGCATTATTGATGCAAAACGGTTTATCGCCACTGATCTGTATAAATACGTAAAAATATAAATTTAGATCAGTGTTTGGAGCACTGATCTGAACATGGGTTGGGAGACTTCGTCTTTGAACATAAGCAGACCAGTGGCGATAAACCGTTTTGCATCAATATTGCTTTAAATAACTGAAAAAATGAAAAGGATCATACATGACCGCAGTCCAATGAAATTTCTGACAAAAGAGGGGAAAAAAGGGTTTCAAAAATATCTGAAAAATGTTCGGCCCGTCTCAAGGTGCATGGCTGCACGCCATGATGCGGGAGCTGTGGGGTTGCTGCGGGATGACTGCTCGATATCACGGGGGCTGCACGGGCAGCGATCGGCAACCTTGCGATAGCTGTGCGATGGCCGTGCGAATGTCCCATGAGTATAAACTCTCTGTACGATTTTTGCTTGCCATCATGTTCACCGAAAAATCGTGCGTTTGCTGCTCGATCAGCGCGAGGCTACCGTGCGATGCCCGTGCGGGCATTGTGCAATGCCACCTACGACATATCTACGGGCTACGGGCTTACGATTTTTTTTCAAATGTGCATACAAATGTGCATCGAAACAAAATCGTAGAGGCCGCAGAGCCCGTGAATCCGTACGAAAATCTCACGGCCTCCTCCTGCCTACGTACGCCCCGCAAGGAGGCCGCATGGAAAAGGGGATATACGGGCAGGATATGGGCTCCGTATATAGACCAATTGCAGGCCAAATGTCAACAAAGCATTACCGTAGTGGAGTTCTCATTTCATGGAATATATTGCAGGTGGCACATATTTGAGAAATTTCTATTTATTTGGAAAAGGGAAATGCATATAACAGATAAAAAGAAGAAGGAATCAGAAAGGGAAGGAATTTTTTTTTTCTCGCAGATAAAATTATCCCCTTTTAAAGGCCAAGTCCACCCTATTATCAAGTTGATTTGAATAAATAGAGTAAAATTAAACAAACGTAACAGTGAAAATTTCACTGAAATCGGATGTAAAATAAGAAAGTTACGGCATTTTGAAGTTTTGCATTATTTCATGAAACAGTGATATGCATAGCCATGTGCGGTATGCAAATGAGTGAACCGATGATTTCACACACTCACTTTTCCTTATGTATTTTATTATATGAAATTTCAAATATTTCAATTTTTATAGATGTGATAATAAAGAATCCCTTCCTTGTATGAAAATAAGTTACAATAACGATGATTTTACATGTTCCATATGGAGTCAAACCAGGTTTTACATTATTGAAGCAAAAAATGACATATATGATATTTCATATAATAAAATACATAAGGAAAAGTGAGTGCATGACATCATCGGTTCACTCATTTGCATACCGCCCATGCTATGCATATCACTGCATGTGAATAATGCAAAACTTCAAAATGCCGTAACTTTCTTATTTTACATCCGATTTCAGTGAAATTTTCACTTTTACGCTTGTTTAATTTTACTCTATTTATTCAAATCAACTTGATATTAGGGTGGACTTGGCCTTTAAGTGAAATTGTTTCGAAAAAAATATATGCTATTCAACAGTAAATTAAAAGTCCTCCTCGTGGTAAATAGATTAAAATAACTATTTGATTTGTCTATTAGAGACATATAGAAAACATTTTCCTTAGACCAAGGAAATGTACTTTAAATAGTAAGCTTATATAGGGAATTCCCATTCAAAATTTTACATGGGATTATTTACACGAATCATGATTTATATCGGTTTGGACTGGCTCCAAGTAGTTTATAATGCTCTTTTTGCAAAAGGGAAGAAGAAACATATCGTCACGTATTTCATGAATGTGAACAGATTCAGTTACTATTATGGGAAATCATGATGGGTATATGCGGAACCGATTTAAAGGAATTAAAGTGGGAGAGAATTTTATTTGGTGTGACTTTGGGCGATGTGGGGAAAATGTATGTATTAAATCATCTAATATTGTTAATAAAATATTTGCTATTTCATATTTGCGGAGAGGGGTGGTCAGGGATTGGGGCGGGGGGGGGGGGGGGGGAGTGGCTGGAAGGGTGAGGTATTGTGTTGGGATGTGCTGGTGTGTCTATCTCTTACTCTCTCTCTCTCTCTCTCTCTCTCTCTCTCATATTTCAATTTTCCTTCTTTTTCCCCCTTTTTCCTTTTATCTTTTATGAATTATTCTCGTCAGGAAAAACACAAACACACAAAATGATAAAATGAACAGTTATATTTAAGGTACATTTTCAGTTGTATATATCACACACTAAGAAATTAGGGTTCACTTTAGGGTGCAAATTTTGGCGGAGCACCCGTATATCTATATACTCGGGTGGAATTTTGCACCTCTACAGGTGCGCTTTGCGGAAACCGGGTTTCAAAATTGTGTAAGGTTGAATTCACAGAACTCCTAAAGACGTAGAAGGCTCGTGCGGGTGCGAAATTGTAGGCATTGTTCGTACGTGATCACGTGATATCCGCCATGTTGGTTAGTCCTTCGCTCTCCAGCTCCGGCTCCGGATTCATGAAGCTCGTCGCGTCAACGGCATTCATTCAGTACAAATTGTTTGATCAACACTCGGGTTATATGAAATCTTACTGAAATTGCTAGAGTTTGTTAATGCTAGTATCCAAATGAACCAAGACAAAAAGAGAGGGAAGTTTCTCTCGAAATACATGAAATATATTATTGCCAGTGTTATCAAATGTTGCTTTGGGCATTTTCATGCTTATTTGTTATTATAGAAATGCAGTCATCATCCACTCTTGTTGCTCATTTTGATAATTTTACTGCACTACATTTACTTACCATTTCAAACAACTTTGATCACTGAAATAATTCTCATGGTTCTGGCAAATGAAAGTGGAAATTTATGTTATTGTATTCATATCCTGATGCAAGACTTCATGCTTGTAAGAGTTCGATATGAGGTGTGCTCATTTCAGTACGTTGCAATATATAGCCCTCAAGAAAATTCTTTGTCTTTACAGATCACTGTTATGATCCATACATCTGTGTTTTGTTGAAGGTTGTCACTCTAAATAAGGACATTAAAATACATCAAGTCCAACGAAGTGTCACAAGTCACGACTGCCAAATTGGAAACAAAAGGTAGCTTTCGGAGAGGACTACAACTTAATCATTAATCATTAAAATTCTAATTTGACAAAAATAAAGTCATTACAATTCTAATTTGACAAAAAAAGACCTCCAAAATCGCCCCAGTTTCGGGGGGGGGGGGGGGGTATAGGGGTCCAGTTTCCCTCCATAATTCTCTGACAAGCAAAAAATCCACAAAAGGGATCCTCTATGCTCAAAATGCATACTTTTCTTCCAAAGGGGGGGGGGGGGGGGCACGGGCCGGAAGTGCCCCCCGGATCCGAAAATGCTATGATGATTATGCTTTTGATGCCTTTGCTGCATGTGCCAATGTCCAGTTTTATGCCAAAGTTATTTGCACAGTTGCAGATACATCTATCTCTGATTATTATACATGTAAAACAAACAGCATAGTCATGGATATTAATGATTCTTAAATTATAGAAATTACAAACATTGTCAAATGATACTCCATGGATGATAAGGACCAACTTAAATTGAGATGATCCGGGAGCAGCGAATTCTGACTGTATAAAACAATAAGCACATCATCGTATTCATCTGTTTCTTAATATCAATTAGACACAATGCACTCAAAATCTGCTGGATTTTATCTTGACGCTCATAATAGTGAAGGGGAATGAATAAAAAAGAAAGAAATACAATGAAAGGAGAATCTTGAGCCTGGCTTGTAAAAATACAAACGTTTCTTCAAAGTTAAACAAAAACCAGCTGAATAAAAATTGATTCAAGCGGCGCCTAAGCATGCGTCTACTCAGAAAGTGGGAGGAGGGCTACAGACTCCCCCCCCCCCCGTTCCCCTGCCAATCTGATTAATCCACAATTTAAAAAAGTTCATCGATAAAGTCCTGACTTATTTAATGATTATCATCAAAGATAAAAAGAAACATGGCAGAGTATGTTGAACACATCCTTAATTAAAAAAATCAATTAGGCATCACGGCCCCGACATATGGAACTCCTTACCTGATTCGCTTAAGTTACGGGCTTCACTTTTTTTCTTTTAAAGCCATTACAAAAAAAAACACCTTCTTAATCAATACAGTAATTAAAGTTACTATTTAATATTGTTAGAGAAAAAATAACCATTTATTGAGGCATCAAATTAAATTTCAAATTAAGCAGAGGCTTTGTACAATCACTCATTTCACATATTGCACGGCCACCTGTACCCTTCAATTCATATTCATCCTTCTTTCTCTTCTCTTTCTTTTATTTTTCTTCTTTCATTTCCTATCCCGAGGCCGTCATCATCTCAAGCTTACGCTTACGATGTCGGCCTCCTGCATCATTTCACTCTCCTTAGCATAAAATCGTCCCACTATTCTTGTTATTATATTTATATCTTATTTTGTTAAACGATCAAGTAGATTTTTATCTGTTTGTCAAAAGTAATTATATTATGTTTATTACGTAGATTATGTATATTATGCTATTATGATTCTGAATATACTTTACTTTGTACTTATGAAAAATGCAGAAATAAAACAGTGCGAAAACCCCCAAAGTTGTTGGCCTTTTTATATCATATGAAACTGTACAAAAAGTATAACGTTTTACAAGTCATGTAAGGCAGGAAAATTTGCATAATTCGCATTTTTAAATTATATGGGGATTTTATCACGGCTCATTTTGATGGTTCTAGGACTCCTACCCCCTGGACAACCACCCCCCGGATAACCACCCCTAGGATAACCACCCTCTAGGACAACTACCCCTAGGGCAACCACCCTCTAGGACGACTACGCCCCTAGGACAAGTACCCCCGGATAACTACCCCCCAGACAACTACCCCCTAGGACAACCACCCTCTAGGACAACTACCCCCGGACAACTACCCCCCGGACAACTACCCCCGTAGTTGTCCTACGGGGTGGTTGTCCGGGGGTAGTTGTCCAGGGGGTAGTTGTCCTGGGGGTAGTTGTCCGGGGGGTAGTTGTCCGGGGGTAGTTATCGGGGGGTAGTTGTCCTAGGGGGTGGTTGTCTGGGGGGTAGTTATCCGGGGGGGTACTTGTCCTAGGGGGGTAGTCGTCCTAGAGGGTGGTTGCCCTAGGGGGTAGTTGTCCTAGGGGGTAGTTTCCTAGAGGGTGGTTATCCTAGGGGTGGTTATCCGGGGGTGGTTGTCCAGGGGGTAGGTGTCCGGATACGCATTTTGATAGTTTCTTTGTAAAAAAAGTTATTGAAATAAGAATACGTGTTTACATTTCATAATTCAGTCGGGATTATATCATTTTAAGGGAAAGTGCTAGTTTTACTAACAGTTACACTGATTTGTTATAGGAATAGATAATAACACAGACGAAACCGACTTCAGACCAACAAAAATGGTACGTTTATTTCAATGACGCACCATTGCCGGTCCGAAGCCGGCCTTGCCGACGCGACCGCGACACAATAGACCATAATTATAGCTATACTGAAAGTTGTATATAAACACCAAGGGACAAAGCTCTCCTTTACCTTTTCGTTTTACAGAGAGGCAGTGGGAATAGTTTTTTATTTCTAATTTCATACTTATCTTCCTTTTTTTAATGGAAGTAGGTAGTTCAGCCTGCATTGGTCCGGTTTTTTAATTTGAGTAAATAACTTTTGGCACATGATTCTTCCAGTAAAGAGCGCTTTCCGTCGCTCGCTTCGCTCATTCACAAAACCCTGAAACGAGATAGTTTCAGGCAGCGAGAATATTTCCAGTATCATTGGCGTAGACAGGGGGGGGGGGGCACCGGGAGGCATGGCCCCCCTATTCAGCCACTAAAAAAGAAAAAAAAAAAAAGCGAGAGCGAAAAAGCAGGGGAAGTGAGAGGAAAAGGCGCTACAAGCCGTTTTCTTGCTCTCAAAATTTGCTAAAACGTCAAAGTTTTCGCGCTTCGCGCGCGAAGGGCCAATTATAACTCTCCTCTCCCTGCACCCACCCTGTTACCATGCATGGTGTCGATCCCGGGGGATGGGGTATATAAAAAAATAGAGGTGGGGGGGGGGGGTGGCCTGTATTATCACCCCCTCCCCCCAATATTTTTGGATAAAATAAATAAGAATTACGATACATTAACTTAAAACTAATAACCAAACTCATGATATTTGATCTTGAAATACCATTACAATCTTTAATGATTAGAAGTATAAGGAAATTAGAAATGCCATAATTTCAATGCGAAAATTCGTTCGCTCGCATTGTTATTCTCAATTAAGGGGTTCCGTCCATTGCAAAGATCCGTGCATTCCTTCTTTTCAATAAAAAACAATTTGGGATGCTCTAAAATGCAAGTTTTATAGACAGATTTTTGAAAAATTCCCTGATGTAGGAGGGGGATACTCCCTCCAACCACCACTGGGTCTCTTCGCTCAGTGGTGTATCTAGGGGGCAGGGGGCACGTGCCCCGGGCAGCACTTGGTGGAGGGGGCGCAAAAAACGCAAAGGAGAAAAAGAAAAATAGGGGGAAATGAGGAAAAATCATAATCTTTACGGATCACGCGCCCCCAAATCCGCAGGGTAAATGCACTAGAAATCTAGTTTTTGAAGGTTTGAAATGCGAACATTTTCAAATGCTCGGTCGCTTTCCTCCTCGCATAATAATTCTCTTTCTCGTAATTTCCCTCCCCAGTATATAGTTCTTAAATGGCTTACAGGGTTCAAAAAGTTTGAAAAAATAAAGATGTACTTGCTTTGCTTGCTATATCATGTAAGTTTCATAATTATGACTTCTGCTAAATATTGCGCTCCCAATAATGGATAAAGACAGTGTATAAAACAGCATTTGCATAGGTTCAACTTCTGAAAGAAACCTCAAATACAGGTCGCCTTTCTGAATTTCTGCTAAAACGTCAGAGCTTTCGCGCTTTGCGCGGGAAGGGGGGATCCCCACTCCCTGCACCAACCACTGTCACATACAGTGCAATATTGCGTCCAAATAACTGAAAAGCAGCCACGGCGTCGAACTAACTTTCCGCCTAAAAAAAAGATGCTATAACGTAAGAGTTTGCTCGCGGGAGGGGGGAAGCTCCCCTCCCTGCACCCATCCATGGGGAGCACGCTTTGCATCCTGATCACCAATTTCGCACTCTTCGCGAGAAAATGAAATCCTGGCTATGCGGTTGGATCCTTCACATCTGCCCCCCCCCCCTATTGAAAAATCCTGGCTACGCCTGTGCATAGTATGTTATTGTAAAATGTCCACCATGAATATGCAGTCGTCTGTTTGGAGCCAGAAGGGCGTTAACTCGATTTTTGGGGTTATGGAGTTATTGGTATCATCTTGTAGATCTCGTTCTGCTCTTTCTAATGATATATATTATGTAGCAGGATCATATATATATCTAACTATATATTCCAAAAACAAAAGGGCGTTAACAGTTATGTATATTATGATTTCGAGCCAGAAGGGCGTAAAGTAGGGTTATTACGGGCCAAAAGGGCGCTAACCCTCGAAATTGCGTTAACGCCCTTCTGGTTCGATGCGTTTTCCTCCATCCCGTACGGCACGGAGGGCGTTAACCAAGCAAGAATCGGCCAGAACTGGTAGAATCCCTCATTATGGTAAGTTTCAAATACAAATTTTATCAATTATAATGTTTTTCATAATTTCTGTGTGTATAAAGGGAGGTATATCGCATGAATATAAATTCCTCCTTCATTTGTAACGGCGTAATGTGCAAAAGTTCTCTAACACTGCCCCATGTATTCATATTTGTGTTAGTGTATACAAATACGTGCAAACTCTAACACCAGGTAGGCCAACAACAAAAGTCTTCCTCGCCCATTAGTTTGGTCGGTCGCATCGCTTAATTTCGGCAGGTAAGATGGAAATTTGTACTTACATTTCAAGAGAATAACTGTAACTATCCAGCAGGCACTTTGATTTCACGTTTTGATGATTATTTCGATGAAACAAATGAAATTTCCTCACCGAGCCGATGTTCCCCGTACCGTACTGTAGTGTAGGCCTAGATTCAAATGACTCGATTGGCTTGCCTTGGCGACCGACCGGACTAATGCCATGGGCGAAGAAGATTTTGAGTTGTATACCTGGAGCTACTAAAGTCTTTGATCTAATGTCAGATCTATGGTCTACCTATTCTTATTCTACAAATAGGACAATGAAACATAGCACTTAGCAGATTCTATAAGTTCCAAGGAATTAAACCTTGTAACTACTTGCTTGTTGGTATGTGCATAAAAGGGTATGACTATGAGTAATAACTTTGTCCCTTGATCAGATTAGATGCTGACTGGAAGATCTAAAGTATTTATTATCAATAATAAAAAGGAGTCTTGCCCATGACTAAGAAAATGTGTGGTTTAACAGTATTCAAGATTATCAAAGGTGAGGAGTGGGGCTATTACCGGTAATAATTAATAGTATTTACTGAGTTGAAAATAATCACAATGTTTCACAGTGTTTTACAAAGGTCTGGGCTAGTTTGTTTCAAACACCACACTTTTAAATGCAAAGTTGTGATTACATAAATTAAGAATAAAGTCAACATAAATTTGATAAAATTCCAATATTATGCACTGACTGGCATATCATTCCCATGTTAACTGTTATTTTATTTTGTGTAGTGCAAGATGCTGGATCCAGACACAGATGTGGTGGTGGAGTTGGCAGGGAGTGCTCGATACAGTGTTATTATTGGCTTGCCACCGTAATGGGGCAATTGCACTGTAACAGAAGGACATTCAGAGACACATACCATCTTCAAACCATAACTTCAATTTTTTGGTTTATAATGGTAGAACAATTCAAACATCAGAGATGTAAGATTAGATCAACTGCCTTGATTTTCAATACAAAAATGTTATTGCCAAGCAGTAATGAAATTTACATATTAACCCATTGTCTACAGGAACCAGATGGCCTTGTATAAAGCCTATGGGAGTTAGAAAATTCAGTAGTCACCGGATTAATGAGGTCGGTAAAGGAAGAAAATCACGATATTATTAATGGCCTTCCGTTACCAACCTCAGTAGTATGCAAATTTCATGACTGCTTGGCAATAGTTGATCTAATCATACATCTCTGATATTTGAAATGTTCTACCATTATAAAAGAAATTGTAGTTTTGGTTTGAAGTTGGTAAAATGTGTCTCTGAATGTCATTCCGTGACCTTGGAATTGCCCAGTAGACTTCATTAGATGATTCTGAGGACGTAACACTACTGCAGGAGCTTTGAGGTAAATTTCAGTAGTGTAGTCTTTATCAAACTACATCTGTAAGCTAGGATCAGATAATAGTATAGGGTACTATATACATGTAATTTTCAGTAATATATATATATATACACTGTTGGAAATATTTGTATTGAATGATTGCTTATCACTCAGGATGACCATGGGTTTGGAATGTTTCAGCTAGAATGCACTGAAAAATTGGAGGCTTAGTCAATGTTTAAAAAAAAAATCAGTTGCATTTTATAGATGAAGTACATTGTAGAATATTGCATTGTATGCTATTATCATTCTCTTGAAATCATTATTGTCAATACTATGTTGCCTGTAAAGGTTTTAGTCAAAGAAAATTGATGCCAAATATTAGCTGGTTGAAGTTTGAGTGAATGGTGGCAGACAGAACTCTTGAACGCATAGCTGTTCTTCAGAACAAACTACCAGAGCGACATAATGCAACAAAAATATGATTTTACTCTGCTCTAGCCATTTCCTTGTAGACTGCTGCTTCAGTCATTTTATAGAGCTTAATGCAAGTTCATTTTATACACTTTTTATGGGGTCTTTGAATTAGGACTAATCCCAAACTGTTGAAAACATTTTTTAGTGTAATAGATACAAAATTATGCAATTTTCTTACAAAAGAACATATTTGATGTGTTTTTTATTAGTCTCATTAAATAAATCAGTTGAAATATGAATTTTTGAATGAATATGAATTATGATTACCTATCACTAGTACCACTAGTAGATACATTATGGTCAAAGTAAAAACATGAAAAGTCCTTTATGCAATTTCAATTGACAAGCACTTGCATGCTACTAGGCACGTAAAGAATCTTTCTTATTTAATTTTGTTTGGGGTACATGTTTTTCATCAAACACACTTGTACAAGAGAACATTTTTATTTTGTGAATTTATATACCAAATATGAATATGTGATAATGCCATATATGTGTGTATTTCCAGGCACTGGTTTCTCACATGGGACTTGATCAAACCCCTTTGGCTATGATGAACCGATTGAACTGTCTATTACTCCAGCAACAGAGACATAATAAATCACAAGAAATAGAGGTATGTTCATTATATTACATCCATGTAGTGGTTGTAATGAAGTTAAAATAATTTCCATCATTGTAAATGAGTGAGATCATTCTAGATGAGAGGTGGATATCACTTTGTTTTTCTCATGTTTGCCATAGATGTAGTTTAAAAGATAAAGGTAGTTTATATAGCATTTGTAATCATGCTAATAAAAGACACAGAATCAGTCCATTCTGTTGGGGTTTTTTCAGTTTGTATATTTTCTGAAAGAACATCCATAACACAAGAAACTGAAGAGGCCGACAAAAAGTGAAAGCCATCTGAATGATTGCAGGATTTGTTTCTGGATATTTTAAGTTATGTGTAGAATCAGGCCAAAAAAAAAAATTTGTTGTATTGGCGTAAAATAATACATGAAAAAAACAATAGATTGTGTTGATTGATAGATAAACTTTCCTTTCAAATTAATAACTAATGGCTGAAATATAAACAATGCATGCCTCTTAATTGTAACTTGTTAATAGGCCCCGACTGATGAAATCAGAGAAGCAAGCTTAGCATCTGGGATTAGGACGTAATACTCAAGAGGCTGTCAGAATCACCAGTACCTTTTACATCAGTGAAGGTATTTAAGGTATGGCAGGATTTAATTTTATTTGAAGCAGTTACAGCATTCGGGAATGAAGAATGATAACCATACAATTAAAGCAAAGATCATGCTCTAACATTGCATGGACTTCATTTCACTGGATATCTGAAATGATTCATGTTAATCTTTTCACAAATATTCCTTTTATGGACTGGCTTAATCTGTATTTTCTTTTCATTTCAGTTATGTTTTTATTTTCAGACTGATTCTAAATGGTTTTCCAGCTAGAGCTAATTATTCAAAATTTTGGTTTATTTTTTTTAAATTTATTTTTTGTTTGCTTTGTTTTACTGTTTTAGTGCAATGGGTTGTTCTATAGTATATATTCCTCTTGTTTAAATGTATCAAAAAGAGCTGAATAAATGAAATAATTATATGTTGGAATTAATATTTTGTATAAACAAGTTCTTATTTTCTTTCCCTCCCTCTCTCTCTCTCTCACACACTCACTCACTCTTTTGCTCTCCTTGTTTCTCTCCCTCTCCTTGTTTCTCTCCCTCTCTCCTTTTTATTAGATCAATGACCAGAAACAAGAAGAAGCATGCAGAAATCGCAATCTTTGGAAAAAAACATGAGAGACAGGAGAAAGAAATGCAAATGGCAAGAAAGAAGATCAATTAAAGATAGATTAATAATATTCCTAAATTTTTTTGTACATGAATGATGCCTACATATGCAGCTTCTTCCCCCAAGCTAATGGGAGGGGGTTCAATTCATTATTTATTGGTAAAGAAAAAGATGCATCTGGTGTTTACTCAAAACTTCTTGATATTAAATACATCAATGTACTCCAGCATCCAACATGACTAAAAAATGACAGTTTTCTTTTTAAGTTGAAGTTTATTGTACTTCAAAGCCTTAATAGGTATTGAGAGATTTACCATTTATTTATATTAAAATTATAATAGACTATCCTACTCCATGTAATAGCATTGATATTTAATGATCTTAATATTTTAAAGATATTGTGATGTAATTTGCTATTCTACCCTACTTCGACAAAAGGAAGCAAGTGACAAACCTTCAAATCTGAGTTATTGATGGTTTAACTCTTTCAGTGCCGATGTCATGTATATGTGACAGATAGACTTGTCATTTTTCATTCACCAATTGCTTGACCACAGGAAAGGTATATGGTGGTCAATGTATATCAAAATTTTGCATAATTAAGCACTCTAAATATATGATTATAATTATATGCTACCGTAGAATTTTTCAGAAAAAAGTGCAGATTTTTAAAAAGATATTACCTTATTTCAACATTAAACAATAGTGAACAAATGAGAAACCCCAAAAAGAAACTCAAATGTAATTTTAATAATTGTTATGCATAAAGTTGGATAATGTAATAATGTTTGGTATCATAAGAAATGGTCATAAATTTGCTATAAGTATTCTACACAGTATTTTTTGAAATGATAGATGGTTAATGAGGTGCAGATATTTGAAAAGTAACATCACATTTTGGTAAAATTTTCCGAGAGCTAAACCTCTTGGCACAGTATGAGTTCAGACTGTACTTTCAGATTGTACAGATTTTACTTCCAGGCCAAGCAGTACATCATATTATTGCATAGACGCGCATATAAATGACAGACACATTTTTGTTAAGGTGAAGATATTCTGAATTCACAAACTGAATTATCGGAAAATTATTGTACTATTCTATGTCAAGTTCATTTGTTCTGCAAATATTGTAGACTGAGATTGTTAGCACTTATGAATGAATTCAAGTAAAAGACAACTGCCATCATGAATTGTCATTGCTCAGTTTGTAAATTGTATGTGCATGTACATTTAAGATGCTCTCATATATTTTCAGCAGGTACTGCACTTGATATAAATATTCAGGTAAAAAAATGATTGTATATCTAATTTTATTTCTTGGCAGTCTTTTAAAGCATCAATTTGAAGAGTGTTTATTAAACATATACAGCGTCATGTGAACGTTATAATACCAGATTAATTACTTCTTTCATGATATCTAAAACATTGAATTTGGGTTGTTTGAAATTTTATTAAATACTTATTTTTAGGTTTATGTGATGGAGAAGGATGTGTCTGTGTATGTTTGTACAGCACTAGACTAACTATTGTTGGTTATTAAATGTGATTACTTTGTCATTTGCACAAAACATGGGAAATGGACAGAGGGAGAGACAGACAGATAACCTCAAATATAGAGACGGGGTAGGGGTGGAGAGGGAGTGTGAGAGAGAGAGAGAGAGAGAGAGCCCGAGGATAAAGATAGAGGGGGAAGAGAGAGAGTTTTTTTTTTTTTTTTTTTTTTTTTAGTCTCGTTTTGTTGTTAATTTATTTATTTATTTTTTATTTATTTTTTATTTTTTTCTGGGGGGGGGGGGGGAATAGTGAATGAATATTAAGAAATGGGTTAAGCAGAATGATACATATGGAAGAAGCTAAATTTCCCTTAAATGAAAAGAATTATGGATGCGGGGAATATTGATATGGTTATCAGAAATGGTGTAATATCTTATCCCAAGGAAGTTTGCTAAAATTAAATATTCAAAGAAGTGAAAAAAGGAAGAAAGAAAGATGAGTGGACCAGGTGGGTTGAACTGTTGTTTGCAAGGATTTTTTTTTTTCGCCAAGTGTGAGCTTTCAAAAATAACAATCGTACTTAGTGTAATGAGGGTAGACCAGTAGAAATAGGTTTTGATGAGTGAACAGACTGCCGTCCGCAAGAAAAGAATTTCCAGAACGAAAGAGGAAAATTGTCCTCGAATTTTTATCTATCCCTTTTCCAATTGTCAAAACCTTCATCGGGAAAGTAGAAAAGGGGGAATGGATCGTAAGCATTATGCTTCATCGCATGCTTCCACCTTTCAAAAACTGTTTGAATATTGAGCATCGTAATCGTGCAATCACAGCTCCATGGAAAAGAAATATAACTTCTAAACGCTTGAATATTGTTTTATTTCTTTATAAGGAATTGATTTCTGTGCATTATGACTGTTAAATCTAGAATATAACTGAACAGACACAGAAAATTGCCATGACAACGCAGTAGAAGGCTGAATACGGCGCATTTCCAATGTATAGCGTGTATAAATAACGTATTAACGCCCTTGCGCGCGCGCAAAATCACCACAATGTTTCTGAGCCAGAAGGGCGTTAACGCGTTAGCGGCGTTGTGGCCGCAAAATATTCACCATTTCTCTCCGAACCAGAAGGGCGCTAACACTATTTTGGCCCTAAAACGAATTATTCAAATCATTTCAGCAAGATATTTCAGTTGCCAAGTCATTTTAGTAGTTTATTTCAGTTAACCTAAAAAAATTCATTTAAATCGCTATTTTAGCTTTTATACACGTCCAAATCTTTAAACGCGATTATCTCGGAATCGCCAAAATGAGTTAACGCCCTTCTGGCTCCAAACAGACGCAGTGTTATGACAATTTTCGGGACGTCACTGCCTTATCGCCATGGCGCCCAGAAATTAGGGTTACCTTACTTGCTATATTGAAATGAGCAACAACAAATTAAAGTGCATTTTTCTTCGCTCGCTTCGCTCGCTCGCAAATGAGATAGTTCCAGGTAGCGAGGTCCATGAATATTTCCATAGGATGTTATTGAAATATTCAGGCACGTCGCTGCCTTATCGCCATGGCACACGAATACTTGTTAGGTCCACTTTCTATATTGATATGCGCAACAGCAAGTGCACTTTGCCTCGCTCGCAAACCTTATAAACGAGATGTTTCATGCAGCGAGGTCCATAAACATTCAATGTTATGACAATTTTCGGCACGTCACTGCCCTATCGCCATGGCGCCCAGATATTAGGGTTACCGTTTCTGTAACAACAGCAAAGTGCCCCCTCCCCCGTTCGCTTCACTTCCTAAAAACAATATATTATGAATGATTCCTGCATATGGCAGCTATATAGATGACCGGAGATATAGGTTTACATTTCACCTATTGGTGACTAATGAAATAAAATTTTGCCATTTAAAAGTACATTTTTATTTTTCTCGCGCTTGCTTTGCTCGCTCGCAGTATTTGGATCCTACACAGTGGTAGTATATGTTCGGGCTTCACACTTGATCCACACTGTCTGATAATTCTGACTATGCTTATGCTCATACCCTGGCTTGTAGGGACACACCCCCTGACCCGACACCCTACTCGGTCGCTTCGCTCCCTCCAAAGGTCCACTTTTTCCAATGTTGACCCCCCACCCCCCCCCCACCCCCCACCCCCTCCCCCCCCCCCCCCCGCCAAAATCCTAGTTACGGGCCTGACGTAGACCTATAGATTTATTTGTAACTTGTAAAAATTTCTGTTTATATTTTATTCATGATTGTAATATTTCTATTTTTGTACAGACTGCTGATTTCACTGAAAAAAGATGAATAAAAGTGAAAAACAAAAAAAATGTAGGCCTGCATTTGGGAGAATATCCTTATTTGGGCAGCGAGGTGCCCGAGTAAAGTATTATTTTAAAAAATATTTGTTATAATTATCTAGTATATATATTTTGATGAAGAAATAACATTTTTACGATCAGTATATACAGGAGTCTTTTTTTCTCGTTTCACTCTCTCGCCACATTTAGAACCTGAAATGAGTTGATATTCGGGCAAACAGGGTCTCACGTGTGAAAGTTGTTTGTTTGTTTATTTATGTTTTGAGGCGCTTTTCATTCATTTAGAATATTTGCTCCTAAAGAAACATTTACTACATGTATATAGCAAATGGTTGTCGGAAATTACGTGAATATATTTTCTGATACTAATCGAGGCGCACAGATATGGCCCCAAAAGTGGTTTTAATTAAACATTCTAACCAATATCTTTTCAAATATCTTGAAAAAGATTTGCAAGAAAAATTAATGAAATATTTTTTTTTCATGCGCAAACTTGTAATACAAGTTTCAAGGATCAAAAGTGTAATTTCATTGTTTTGTGAAGGCCCATACTAAATGGCTAACTGTCGAGAAAATTAAAAATCCACTGAATGTCTAAGCTAAGATGATCTGAAACAACATCCTTGCATGCTAGCTGTTGATAGAAATGCATCCAGATGTAAAGATATATGTAGGTGAATATGGTTGTAAAATATGCAACAGTCATCAGCTAAATAACTTTGAAAGAAAACGAAATAGTTTGAAAATTCTGACGAAATTATTTTGTCTCTTATTTGGTGATAAAAATTAGCAAATGTTTGACAGAAATGTTTCTAATATAAATATAAAGTCTTGTACCAGACTAGATTTCCATCTTTAATAAATAATCTGTTCACTTCGAAGCAATGAAACACTGTCAACCAAATCAACGTTAAGGAAGCTTAAATCACTTATCTTGCAAATTCATGATATATCCGAACGATCTGAACTGAATCAATAACCATTGCCCGAGCAAGTGACACTTATAAGGTAAATATATATGTAATATAATGTTATAAACATCTCAATTTGTACAGGAAATTGTATATCAACCTGCGAATGCAGACGGTACGAAAGGCCGGCCGTGGGCATCCCGTGAGCTGAAGACGACGATACCGGCTGCATGGCTGTACCACAGCCACCAATCGTCTGGGGACCTTCCCCGTATTATTACTCTCCGACTCCCGTAACTCCAATACAATAGTGAACTGTAGCGATCGTGTCTACCGCGTTATTAGTAATTAATCTCTTGACCTGCAATTTCTTCTAAGGCGGGACCAATTACCTGTTTCACCATTTCTTTCCTACCAGCTTCCTTGTTTATAGATGAGGGATATTCATGCTTTCTCATAATTAAGGCGAAGTAAAAATAAATTTATGTTAAGCGTCCCTGCTTCAGTGCTTGCTTTCTTTTTTGGGCAAACCCGGAGAATAGAGGCCGGTCGGCGTGCGCGTTCCATGTTTTACAGTGCGGATCGGCAGAGACAGCCAAAAATGAACACATTTAACAAGTTCATAATCAAGTTCAAAACAACTTCCAAATATATTTTAAATCAAGTAATTAATGCTGTGATATATCATATTGTCCTCTTGGCTTTTAGTTTCAGATTTGTAGTTGTTTGATGAAAATCATAACGATTTTGGCCAGAAATGGAGTCAAACTCGCAAATGTTTCATCGCTGAATCTGGTGCAAGATCGTCGTCGCCGCCGCCACCTTTGTAATTACGATATATTTCTAAAATTCTGACTGCTGACAATTTTGAAAGTCGACAATAAACGTAACATTACAATTCATTAGATCTAACTTAAGGAGAAAGTTCATGCTGATATTAAGTTGGTTTTAAAAGAAGTAGAAAAATTAAAGAAAAAAATCTGAAAGTTTGAGCAAAATCCGATAAGAAATAAGAAAGTTATGAATTTTGATGTTTTTTTGAAAAATAGACCAGGCTCTAGAGGAAAATGAGCAAGAGAAAGAAAGAAAGAGAGAGAGAGAGAGAGAGAGAAAAGGAAGAAAGGAAACATGTAATGACAATCAATTTCTGGACCTAATTTTACAGTCAAATCACCCAATTATTTGTTTCAAATTCAATTTCATCCCTGTCAAATTTGCTCAAATTTTGTATACTAATAAAGGCTTTAGCTCATTTACAGTTTTGATAGCCAAAAATAAATAAATTGGAAAGAAACATGTTAAACATAGTCTCATGTTGTTTTCCATGTATCATGTATCAAAAGATGTTTGTACGAGATCATTTGGTAAGTCCATCAATGATTTCCGGTGAATTTTATATATAATAATATAAGGGACATTTATAGAGTCTATCATGGCAATATACTGCCCTACACTAGGACCTTTTCATGGTGTATAGTGTATGTGAAGTTGTTGGGAGTTTATATCCCCTGACCTAGCACCAAAATTATCTTTTGCCTCTCATTGCTAGTACTGTATCTTGCTGTTTATCAACAAAAATACAATAAATCTGACGAAAAGCTCTTGAGGGCTTTAACCAACTTTAAACATTACTTTTAAAGTTGAAATATAAAGTTTTTGCCCTTTGGACAGACATTTAAAAAAAATTTTTATATTATCTACATACACATGTATGCCATGTCTTTCTTAGGGATGTTGGCCAAAAATCAACACTTTTCAAATCTTTCAAATAGATATATATGACAATATATTTGTAACTGCTGGTCAGAATTTTTGTCATATTGATTTATCAAGAAGGTATTTTACACAAGCAATACATTTTGCTGTTATTTTCCATGTTTGAACACCATTAAGCTTGAGTGCATAGTGACGTTAACTTTTGACATTGATCTTGAGATGAAATTCTACATTACCGGTATACCCCCCCAAAAAAGTCAATGGAGGTGTCATAGAGGCCTTTCACACTCCCTGCTGAACTGCTCCAAGTTAGACCGCTCTAGAGGAATGGTTCTTGAAGAACGCTTGTTTGCATTCACACTCTGCGCATTTTTTATGTCTCAAATCGCTCAACGAGTCAAAGTGGTCTTGTTGCTATGGCAGCTCAGGTAAGCGGGTCAATTTTTTCGCCCGGAAATCAAACCGTATGTACTGCCTGCCTGATGCATTTATCTCTATATCTTTCCAAGGCTTCTTTTTTTTCTTTGTTTTTCTTTGTTTTTCTTTGTTTTCATCATCCAGCGTCTTTTCTTTCTTTAGATTTCTTATGTTTTTCTTTGTTTTTATCATTCTATCATTTTATCTTTCTATCTTTCCTTGTTTTCCTTAGTTTTATCATTCCGTCATTTTATCTTTCTACTTTCCTTGTTTTCTTTTGCTTTTCTTTGTTTTCATCATCCTATCGTCTTTTCTTTCTTCAGATTTCTTATGTTTTTCTTTGTTTTTATCATTCTGTCGTTTTATCTTTCTTTAGATTTCTTATATTTTTCTTTGTTTTTATCATTCTATCTTTCTATCTTTCTATCTTTCCTTGTTTTCTTTTGTTTTTCTTTGTTTTCATTATCCTATCGTCTTTCCTTTGTTTAGATTTCTTAATATGCTTTTCCTTGCTTTTATCATTCTGTCGCATCTTTCTATCTTTCCGTGTTTTCTTTTGTTTTCTTTGTTTTATCATTCTATCATATTCTCTTCTGTCTCTCCTTGTTTTCTTTTGTTTTTTTCTGTTTTCATCATCATCGTCTCTTTTTTCTTTAGATTTCTTTTATTTTTCTTTGTTTTATCATTCTATCGTTTTATCTTCTATCTTTCCTTGTTTTTCTTTGTTTCTCTTTTATCATTCTGTCATTTTATCTTTCTATTTATAAAGCTTGGATCCTCTTCTTTCATTTGATGCCACTCATATGATACATACTTCATGCATGAGTGAATAAAGACAATATGAAGCAGGGCTACCAAAAAGTTGCTTGGCCAATGATATCTGAATTTCAAAGAGGTCACATTTCTAGAAAGTTAATTTTCTGCCCTTTCATATGACACCTCAATCAGGAAAAATGAGCCAGGGAGGCAGAGTTCTGTTGGTGTAAATTGATGCTTGCATTTCCATGATTTATTGAAGGCTCCCAGATCATCTCCATTCTGTTACCTGAAATACTCGCTGCTCTAACTATCAATCAGCTTTTAACATTTTGTACCACTCCATTTTGTTGACGATCAGGCATGCATGAGGTCTTTTGTCTTGTTTGTTTATTGCCAGGACAGGGAGCCAGTGCAAACGGATTCGTTAAATAAATCATGGAAATGCAAGCATCACTGTACACCAACAGAGCCTTGTCAATCCCTGGCTCATTTTTCCTGATTGAGGTGTCATATTAAAGGGCAGAAAATAAACTTTCTAGAAATGTATTTATCTCTTTGAAATTCAGATATTGTTGGCCAAATGACTTTTTGGTAACCCTGCTTCATATTGTCTTTATTCACTCATGCATGAATTGCACAATTATTTACATATCATATGAGTGGCATCAGATGAAAGAAGAGTATTTTTTCTAGGACGCACTGTATGTATTTCCAATTATTATTATGATGCTTAATATTAGTAATTGAGAAAATTACAACATGAATTTTCCCACTTTCCATTCCAAAAATGTCTTACTGACCAAAGCCATTATAAATAAGATGATGAGTATGTATGAATAAGATGTGCAATTGTACAAAGTTATGAACTTGATCAGTAAAGAAGTGAAAATCAGTTGAATTTTATGGCAATTTTAACGATTATTACATTCCTTACCATAGAATAACATGACAGCATGTTTAAGATATGGAAGACACATTGTATTTAATAGAAGAAATATATTTTAGAAGAAGTTGGGAAATTTGCCAATGTTATTGTTATTTTTCGGATAGGCCTATTTGACTCAAGTGTATGTACACATGTACATGCCCAGGAAATGAGTGCTTCTCATAACATTGTCCTATACTACATGTATGTTGGAATCCAAAAGTGGGGGAAATTGAGGTTCCTGTTTAGTTTACATGTATTAAGGTGCTTCAGAAATCTGCTGTAGCAAAATAGAAACTCTTATGTGTACATACATACATGTAGTTGTATGATTAGCAAGTGGGGGTGAAAAAATAGAAGCTGCACGCAACAGCCACCCATGAGAGTACTTCCTTTCCTCTGAGAAGCACACGATGCTTCTGATTTCGTTGTTAAATTTTAAATTTCGTTTTATTTTTTGTTGTTGGATGGGCTGGGGGGAGGGGGGGGGGGGTACTTTACTGCGCCATATAGGAATGAGGCATTAGAAGCAAACCCTTACCATCCCTTTTTTTAGAGAGTCGAAAGGCAAGGCGCCCACTTTCACTAGATGCATGTGCCATGTCTTGGGGAGGATCCAGAAATTTGAAGGGGTAAAAATTCCCCCTCCCCTCCCTCCCCCCCCCCCAAAAAAAATAATGATAAAAGATAGGGGAGGGACAGAAACTTCAGAAACTATACACTGTGAACATTGTAACATCGTGAAAGTGGTTCCCTACATGTAGCAGTAGCATGAAGGAAGCCACATACATTTTGCACCTGAACTGTAGGCTCCGACTCTGAATATAAAGTAACAGTTGTAATTATAATTGTTGAACAACTGGTGTAGTTTAGCCCTCTCAGCACTTTACAGACTAGGATCGACAAATCTTGCCCAAAGGCTTGTTTACCACCAGTATGGTACGTGTATTTGATTCCTTTGAAATCCTGACTAAGGTCTAAAGGCTTTATTATCAAAAGGGGCAGATTTGTCAGCCTTGGCAAACAACACTGTATTAAAGTACATGTAGAATCTCCACTGTGAATAATGATAATAATCATGGTAATAGTAATAACATATTTTTTTAATGTACGGCATATATCCTACTTGTTCAAGAATTTCCTCCATGAATTGATCTTGGGGGGGGGGGGGGGGGGGGTTGATGAAGGCAGAAAATAATAAACCTGTAAGGAAATTCAACTAAAATTTACACTCAAATTGGTCTTTTACTTGATAGACAGGTGGTCTTCTTAACCCATGTTTCAGTAAGAAACTCTTGAACAGAGGGTGGTCTTGCTTTTCAGGTGGTTGCTCAGGCAGGTCATTCTGTATGATAAATAGGCTAATTTCTCCTGAATAGTTATCAACCCAGAAAGGGAGGCATGTACATGTACATGTACATTAACTATCTGATGAGGAAATTAAATGTTTGTTCATGCAAAGTTCTGTGGTTTAATTAATCCAAAGTGGGTTATTGTATACAAATTTGTACAATACAGGGAATGTACACATGACATGTAGAAGGTCCAAGCTTTGGCCATACTTTGTAACTTTATGGGACACCAACAATTTCTTTTTGATGGTTACCATGGCTCTATAACAGTTTAACTTGCAAGTAGCAATCGATCGTATGATCATTTAAACTTGTCTTTGTGTTATGGGGCCCAGAACTGTTTTCATTCGGTCTAAGTTTCTATTGTCATAGCATCTTCATGATCTGAAAAATGAACATGATGGTTTATCACAGAGATTATTTTTTATATCAGAATGATAAGAGACAAAATAAAGAGCATTGTGAGCGCAGGAATATTTTGATCTTCTACATTTACAGTTTACGTGCAATGCAAGAAATGTAATATTTCTACCAAATTTATATTGTGATATTTGAAAATAATACATGTACTTGTACCCCTAAAGTACATACCGGTACATACATTTGAAGATAAATAATATATCCTTTTTAATTTTTATCCATTGCCTACAAACATCAGGTGATCCGTGTATTAAGCCTATGGGATTGAAAGGATTCAGTTGATAATGGGTTAATGATGTAAGAACTGGGGCAAATTAACAATGACAATCGGTAGTCATGCAATCCTTTTCAATACTGACTAGTATTAACCTGTCAAATAATAACTCTTTGCCTCAGTAAATTATATGAATGCTGAAATATGTGGGGAAAAGGTTATGAATACACCAAATGTATATCTTGTCAAGCTTTATTTGAACAGTGCAACGAGGCATAAATCCTTTGTATCTATAATCTACATGTACACTGTACATACTTGTAGTACATATAATTCTAATCCCTTCATCTAGTCATCTATTGTATGGAAAATACATTGTTATTTGCAAATTTTTGTTTGTCGGAAGATCTGTTCAGAATATTTATTGTATCTGAAAACCAGGCCTTCATACGTGTAGTTGATAGTGGAATGAGGAAATGAAGGATACTCACACTTCATATACATTCACCGGTATATGACCTACATGGTCCAGACCCACCTTCGCAATCAAGAACTTCGCAATCAAGAACTTGACAATCAAGAGCATGTGAGATATAGATCTGTGACTCCCTATTTGGTGTGACAGTTTTTGTTCTGTTTGGATATCGCACATTTAATTGTGTTTCGTGAGCAAGTGGCAAAATTTTGTTGCTTTACTTCGGGGACAGAAGATTAGATTATGGATCTGGCTGCACAAATCCAGACCATTTCTTCAAAGGTAGGGCATCTGCCCAAGAAAGACGAATCCGTAAGTGGAATTTGTGTTTACCCTTTTGTTACAAGAAATATTATGCCATATTAAACATGTAGACATGCACTGGAAAGCAGGGTTCTTGATCGCCAATGCATAGCACCTTTAATAGGGAGCTGCAGAAGAAAAGGGTAATGAAAAGGGCACATTAATTCTGTCCTGAAAATGGTAGTGACAAGGGAAGTCAATGCATACTTTCAACCTGCGAAATTGCTTTGGTCATCCCAAATAATCCCTGGATGCAGTATACCAGTATTTCACTCATTTAGACCGAGGGTAAGCAAAGTCCTGTCGAGGAGCCTGCTTAGAAATATTAACTGCAGTTATGGAATGAATTTTCAGTGCACTATGCAACTAGTCCCATATACCAGCTATTATCATGTTTCAATCTTGTAACAGCATTATTGTATACATGATGTTATTGTTGGTGAATAAAAATCATTCAATTCAATTCAGTTCAAACTCTATATAAATGAGACAGAGATTTATAGAAATATGACATCCTACATGTATGTTTTCATAAATGGAATTCATTCTCCTCTTTTGTGTTCATGTATATTAGTTTTGCTACTTTTCATACTAGTACCACACTCTCTCTGTAATGATAATCGTCTGAACAAGAAGTGAAGAAAAGAGAGTGAGAAAAGGGAGAATAATGCACAAACAACTTTATAGAATTCTACCAAAGTGACAGCTGTGGCATATTAAAATGGAGTATGGTAATTTAGAAACGAGTTTTGAACAGTAATTTTAAAACTAATAATGCACATGTATGCATTTTCTTTCATCTTGTATTCCCTGTCAGAAGATTATGCAGTGGATTTGAAGAAAACTGCTTTTTGGAATTTTTATATCCATAGGATTTTTAAGGAGGATCATGATGCACTGCATTAAAGGAGAATTACGCTCAAAAATAAAGACGATAGTGTTCAAAGGTGTTATTTATTCCTGCTTGTTAGACTATATGGCTTCGCGTCAAAATACAATGTATACGAGATCAATACGAATCAAATTTTTCTGAGCAAAATTTACTATCTGCTAGCAATATGTATCGTCTGCTAGCAGCACATGGGGGCTGCCATTTTGTTTATGTGTACAAGAAGATTTTCTTAATCCAAATGCTCAATTGCCTTTTTCAAATTTAAAAACCCATTTGAGATTAAAAATATAGAATAGATATGTCAATTTATTTTTAAACTGAAGATTTCCTTATATATTTCTGTTGAAAATCGATATTCACTTAATAGAAATCTATTTTCTCGATACTGGACGTATGGGACGGAGCAAATTAATTCAAATTTTATGGATGCTTCTTCCCTGAGCATCTATAGCGGCAAACTATGCATTCACCTGCTTTCGGATAATGGACTTGAAAAGTCAGAATGCATGCTGCATATATTATGTTCTGCTCTGTTTGGCAAACCCAAGAAAATAGATTTTTGTTAAGCAAAACCAGACAATTTAAAAGTATCATTATAAAGATTTAATTTTTATAATACATGTAAACACCCACTTTATATTTTCCGTCACATATGGGATTTTAGGTAATGAAGAAAATCAATTTAGGATTTGGATTCAAAATATCTTCCTGACTGGAACATTTCTCAATGGTTCATGTACAACTCCAAATCAGCAAGAAAATGGCAGCCCCCATGTAAATGAGTAGGAGACGATACCGCCCGGGTGTTGGAATATCTTTATTTATACCCTTTTCTCATATCTTATTAGAAAATGATTTAGGCCAATAAGTAGGAATATATTACACCTTCCAATATAAGTAAATTTGTAATCAGGGCTTAATTCTCCTTTAAAGCTCATGTACAGTTTCGGTAGCAAAAAGGAAATTGGAAGGAAACGTATTGAATATAGTTTCATGTTGTTTTCCTTGTATCGAAAGCTGTTTGTACAAGATCATTTGGTATTCCATCAATGATTTCCGGTGAAGTTTACTGTAAATATATGTAAGGAATGCTAGATCATGGCAATATACTGCCCTACGCTAGGACCTTTCCACCCTGATGGCTCCCTGCACAACAATGTTGAGGCTTCACACGGAGATAACATGTGTGTCACTGTGTGTAGGTTTTGTATGGTGTATACCGTAGTGCACGCTGAAGTTTATATCCCTGACCCGGCACTTAAATTATTTTTTGCCTCTCATTTTAATATCCCACTATAGGACATCAAATCTTCACAGCATATTTGTATTGCTAGTATCTTGCTATTTATCAACAAAATCCAATAAATCTGATGAAAAGGGCTTAGCAAAACTATACATTACCTTTGAACTTTTATTCAATTTGCTCTATTGAGCATGAGTGCTCAAATTCTAGCCTTTAACTAGAAAAACATGTAGGTCAATTATACACAATGCCATAAAACAACCCTCAAAATGTTGTTTTTCTGCCAGTGGCTCTGTTCGAGTTCTAAAAAAAAAATGTCTAAAAGATGGAAATTGTAACTTGTCCTAAAAAGGGAAAAATACAGGGGCAACCTGGAAGGGTTTTTTTTAGCATTGAATTTGATTAGAACGTAGAAGTTTTCAGGCATTTGCATGCCATCACATATCTGAAATGAATTTGATAAACATCTTCTATTAACATCTTCTGTATAAACAACATTGTGAAATTTTTTAATCTGAAGCCTTTTCAGAAGATTTAAAAAAAAAATCTACATGTAAACTATAAACTTCATACTTTTCATTGCATGTGTTGAGTACAATTTTTTTTTTGAGGACTCATTTGAGTTTATCATCCCTTCTGTGGGTTTCAAATGCCTAACAATAACTTTATTTTGAAAGAACAAAAGGCCAAGATATATGTAAGTCAGAATTATTGAAAAGACAATAAAGTGTTAGACTAAAACCAAATCTAGTCCGCAATATGCAGTGGATTCCTGTTAAAATGGTTTCAGAATTTATTTTTTAGGAAACGTGTGTGCCAAATGTTGATAACTATACCTTTAAATGTTCAAAATGTGAAGTGTATTCCCTAACAGCTCAATCAATAGTTCTTGTTTACTACGTACAACATACTGCGCTTGTTGCCTTGAGAGAAGAGACAGTGAACGTGAAATATTTCTGGCCTTCCGTAGCTCTAGCAATCTCGGAGATTAAACAGTCGATCAATTCATGCTTTTCACTTCTTCCTTTGCCAGCCAGACAGAAGGGTCAAATGTTTAATGTCAATTTATGGCTGTCTTTAAAGCACATGTATAGTTTTGGTAGCAAAAATGAAATTGGAAAGAAACATGTTAAACATATTCTCATGTTGCTTTCCACATACTAAAAGATGTTTTATAAACAAGATAATTTGGTATTCCATCACTGATTTCCAGGGAATTTTACCAGAAATAAATGTGGAGTCAAACGGGGCCTGAGCTTTCGATCCTAGCAGAATCTTCGTCAGAGGCAAATGTATAAGGAATGCTAGATCACGGCAATTTACTGCCCTACGCTAGGACCTTTCCACCTCGATGGCTCCCCGCACAACAATCTTAAGGCTTCGCTCAGAGATAGCATCTGTCTCACTGTTTGTATGTTTTGAACCTGTGTATGGTGGTGAACAGTGCACGCTGAAGTTGTTTGGAGTTTACATGTATATCACTGACCCGGCACCTGAATTATTTTTCGCCTTTCATTTGTTTAATATGCCAATTTAGGATGTGAAATCTTCACATATCAACAAAAATCCAATAAATGGGCCAAAAGTTTTTGAGGGGTTACCAAAACTAAACATATGTACATGTACCTTTAAGATACTAACTTTAAAGATGCACACTTCTCTTCAGTTTGTGGAAATGAACTTTTGTTCATATTGCGAAAAAAGATCAGGAGAGGCAGAGGTTTGCTGATTTTTAGGGCTTATTGCTAGGAATAACTTTTTTTAAAAACCTTCACCATTAGAATTATTAAAATAGGCATTGTTGTTTAGCTGTTGATAAGAATTAAATGTTTTTGCAGTACCATTTCATCCAGAATGCTAGAAATTACACATTATACATGAGCAGAGAGAGCAAAAAATCTCAATTTTGGGGCATTATACAAATCGGCAATTTTTCTGTTAAATTTTGTTTTTGTTTTCATTCACATTGGTTAATTTAATTCCAACATTAATTTTTTTTTCTAATTAAAAAGGAGTGGAAAATCAGAATAATTCTTATCAATTTTAGGAGGGAAAGCTGATTGATTTAAAGACCATACCTGTAATTCAGAAAAAAAGGTTTGCGGTACAACCATGTGAGTTGGAATAACTCCACGTTCCGGTCAGAATGCTCTGGCTGTCCTCAGGAGAATAAGAAGAGCGAATAAATCAGCAGGATTTATATATGAAGCGGTAGAAATTCTACACCTTCACAACTTGTTTGTAATGTTAGGCAATTCACTTTTTAAAATTAACCTCCATTTTAAAAAGTGAATTGCCTAACATTACAAACAATTCAGTTGTGAAGGTGTAGAATTGCTACCGCTTCATATATAAATCCTGCTGATTTATTCGCTCTTCTTATTCTCCTGACGACGGCCAGAGCATTCTGACCGGAACGTGGAGTTATTCCAACTCACATGGTTGTACCGCAAACCTTTTTTTCTGAATTACAACTTCACCATGCAAACCTTCAAATACCATACCTGTACATGTAACAAAACTCTGAACTGCTATGGATTGTCCAGGGTCATATGGCTTGGGGCTGCATGTGTGTTGTATTCTATTCATTTATCCAGGTACATACATGTATATGTACAGATGTACTTCATCGTTTTGTTTATTTATTTATTTGTTTATCTTTTTATTTAATCTTTTTTTTGGGGGGGGGCGGGATGGTATTGTAAAAAGCTGTAAAAAGTATACTAGTAGTATTGGTCCATTGAAAGATATGTGAGGCTCGCCCATATTGTTTTTAAAGACCTGTAATGCTTGAGATGTTGATATTACATTTTAGAAATGATATTTTCCCTACATGTACATGTACATGTAGCTGACAAAAAAATGGTGACTGAATTTTTATCTCTAGAGGGAGCCTGCATACTTTAAAAGGAAGGTCACTGAATATATAAACATATTTGTGTATAATTACTCTTCAGATGATTGTTTTGCAAATTTGTAAACAGCTTTATTATTGCTCTTTAAAATGGTTAAATGGATAATTAGCTGATTTGTACTCACCCGAGCTTGAAGGTTACATATTTTATTGGCAATATAACCCCTGCATTGCAGAGTGGAGTATTTATTAAACCCAAAGGGACCCCTTCTAATACTCTGTAACTACATACATGTACATACATATTATTGTAGATTCCTAAACCTGCTGTGTAGGCATTTTAATATCACAAAGGTTGTAAAATTTGAGAGATAGGGAAATAAAATGGTTTAGTACCTAGCAGGTTAAGATGTAGACAGGTGCATTAGAGAGAGAGAGAGAGAGAGAGAGGGGGGGGGGGTGGTAGTGGAGGGAGATAGAAATAGATGGTAGATAGATAGAGAGAGGGAGAGACTGGGAGATGGATGGTACCGAGGAAGAGATGAGAGAGAGTTGTTCATATAGTACTTTGTTCGAGAATTCTCATGGAGAGAGAAATGTACTCCTCTACATACATGTATACACATGCCTAATAATTACAAAACCTATTTGTAAATATTCTCTGTATATCGAAGAAATATTCAAGCTGTATTTGTAATCTGCATTCATACAGCTGTATTTACAGTTGTTGGGAGAAAGAAGAAACCTGCCTCGAATGAGAGGAGGTGCTTTCGGACTGAGTGGCACTCTCCTTTCCACATGCACATACTACATACTAGCTAACAACACAATATACCATCATCGCCAGTGGACTCAATGGATATATAATGAACAAGACATACTCTTCTTAAGCTCACGCATTGTGATTTTTGATGTGATATTGAACTCATTTTCCCTGGACGTTCTTTAATTTAGTCAGGGGTAATAATTGACACGTTGAGTTGGGAAGTCAGTGTTTTGTGTTGAGGGTTGATGCTACGCAACGCAGTTGGAGAGTAAGTAATTTTGCAATATTCATGCCGGTTTTCCGTGTTCTCTTTTGTCGGTGCAGGCAGGCGATGCGGGCTCCTTTTGCGAAACCTCGGTGTGTGCATGTGTGTACAATGTACTGTGTGTGTGTGTGGGTGTACATGCGTGCACGTGTGGATCGAGCCGTGCAACGAGGGGGGAAATGGGTGATACTTTTAGAAGGCTTTCGTCGGCATCTGCCTAGACGTGACAAAAGCGGATGCATGCATGCTCCATGCTTCAGTTTTGTTTACTTGTCTGCGTGCCTTGAAAATGTCTGGGAGGAGGGTTTTGTTGCCCTTAATTATTTTCCTTCCAACCCAGTTACATTTAAATCTGTGGAATAAAGACAAATTAATCCTCATTCTTGATATCACAAAGAGTGTGGGTGGATGCGTGGCACAGTATTCCGGAAAAGAGATTCCTCATTTTGAATTGCAAATCCAGCAATTATTGAAATGTGTTTTGATAAAGAGGAAGTTGAGAGTTTAAAATTCCCTAGTCAGACATACTGTATTATAGTGTAATGGTTTGCATGTTTTTATTGTTGTTATTTACTAACAGAATTCATATCAGAAAACTGATTCAAACACTTGGATTCAAACACTTTGAAAATAATGATTTATAAAAATGAAACTGTCCCTATTACATGTAGGTAAGTGGCAGTATTTTTTGGTACGTATGTTCATGATGTATTGCAAAGGGGTAACATATGGCTGTTCCCAGATTTTAGAATGAGCCCTCTTTAATTTGCAGGAAAGAAAGAGGTCCATTATTATCAAGGAACCATCATCTTTTAAGTAATTTATACTAACACATGTAGGTCTAACCCTGTTTATTTTCACTTTATCAAAGGTTAAAATACAATCTTCCACCAATAATTTGAAGCAAAGATCTGCTTCCCCAAAGAATCTCTCCGTAATAATTGTTATATATTATGGATTATGTGTACATGTATATCAAAATGCCCCTATTCTTTGTGCATCTCAGATAAGGTTACAGAGGTACTCCTAAATTGTAGACCAAACTAAAGAAAACACTATGTGTCACTTTCTGCAAAATCAAATCTATAATCATTACAGCAGTTTTCATCTACTGAATTCTGTAAGCGATATTGCCAAACGTACAAAAAAAATAAGGCTTTAACACACACACTACAGTCTATATGATTGCCATTATCATGCCATGAAATTAGAGTGCAATTTTGCCAAATGGGCAGCTAAAGCAGGCTTTTTTAACACTGGGTTTTATTTTTTAAAGTGATATGACTATTATTTTGATATATGAGTAGTTAGCCTGAAGTTTTTTAATGCCAATATTAATATTTCAAAGTAGATTACTGCACATTAACTGCATTATAAATGTCATATAATATTCATTTGATTAGTTTGCCGCATTGTGCATTCTGATTATCAAGATCAAGCAGGCAGTTTTGATTATTCCTGATAACATTTTAATTGAACCACAATACAGCATTTATCTTGTTCACACTAACAATATGCTAACACATAGTTCTCTCTCTCTCTCTCTTGCTCTTGCTTTTGAACTGTCTTTCTCTTTCTATCTTATATTCTCTCATCCCATCTCTCTCTCTCTCTCTCTTGCTCTCTTGCTCTTGCTTTTGAACTGTCTTTCTCTTTCTATCTTATATTCTCTCATCCCATCTCTCTCTCTCTCTCTTGCTCTCTTACTCTTGCTTTTGAACTGCCTTTCTCTTTCTATCTTATATTCTCTCATCCCATATCGCTCTCTCTCTCTCTCTTGCTCTCTTGCTCTTGCTTTTGAATTCTTTCTCTTTCTATCTCATATTCTCTCATCCCATATCACTCTTCTCTCTCTTCTTTCACTCTCTCTCTTGCTCTCTCTCTCTCTCTCTTGCTTTCTCCTTGTTCTCTCACCTGTTATATCACATCCCTTCAACCCTCTTCTTTGCCTCCGTAAGGTCTTGCTTGTTCCATTTTTCACACTCTTTTGGCCCGGATCAGACTGATAAATGGCCAGATCAATGGCGGTGTCCATGTTCAAGCATTTTAACGACTACAAGGCAAGACGAATGTGAACTTCCCTCTATCTCCTGTCTCGCACATTGATGTGTTCCCATTATGCCCATCAAACTGCACGATTCAATGGTGTGTTCACACAAAATTGCCTTTTCATTCTGTCCTACATTTAATTTATGTGTACAGTTGTTTAAAGGTGTGTTTACACTAAATTGCTTTCTTCATTCCGTCCTAAGTTTGATTTATGTGTACAGTTGTTGAAAGGTGTATTAATAAAAAATTGCTTTCTTCATTCTGTTCTGTTTGATTACGTGTATAGTTGTTTAAAAATGCGTTTACACTATTTAAAATTGCTTTCTTCATTCTATCCTGTGTTTGATTTATGTGTACAGTTGTTGAAATGTGTGTTTTGTACACAAATTGCTCTCTTTATTCTGTCCTATGTTTACATGACCAGTTGTTTAAAAATGCGATACACTAAATTGTTTTTTTTCAGTCTGTCCTGTTTGATTTATGTGTACATGTACAGTTGTCAAAAGATGTGCTTAAATGTGCCTTAAATCTTCATACAAAATGTATGCTTAGGAATCTCTGTACCTATGAGATATTAACTATACACCAATAATCCATAGCAGGATCAATTCTGTTTTAAATTTATGACTCAGGAAAATGCATGAATTGCAAAAACAATAAACAAATAACCTTTGCAAGTTTTACTAACATGCCAGTCCACATTTATCCTACTTTTTTGGTTTGGACCCTGATCATAATCTCTGTTAAGAGCCAAAAGGGTGTTAACTCTGTGTAAAAGTATGAGTTAACCGCCTTCTGGCTCTCGGCAGGCGATATATCTCATGTAAGGAAACAAAGCTAGTCCATCATAAAATAAAAGCATCTGATCCGATCATTTCCATAGATATATAGGTTCTTACATGTACATTATTGTCAAATGCGTAATGCATCCATTATTGGATAGGTCTGCCATAATTGTCCATCAATTTTGCATGACTAAAGAGGAATTGCATTCCATTTTTCCAAAATGTATTAAACAGCGCATCACAAATGCATGCACCTGAAAGCTATCCCTGTGCATATCATTTTGAATCTCGTATGTTTTCACTTTAAAGCAAAACACACCTTTCCATTTTTAAGTACTGTGGATGTTCCAGTATAATGTTTTGCATAGACCCTTTGCTTTCCAAAATGCATGTGTTTGTTCAATGTGTAAAATATGTAAAATGATGGATTTCATTTCATTTGGGTTTTTTTTTAAACAGAAATTTACAATCTTCAAAGATACCATTCTTTTTACTTGGGAATATGGGACCACTTCATAATAATATTTTACATTAAAAAAAGTACCATAATCAATTTTTTTTAAATACTCTTGGTAACTGAGAAAGGGTAATTTGTTATTGCTGTGTCTGTCATTTTCTGTGCATTTTAATTTTGCCATGTTCTAGTCGTGATTTCTCCTCCCACCCCCCCCCCCCCCAAAAGAAACAAACCAAACTGATTTCAATTTACATTAGGAAATGATTCAAATTCATATTTACATATATTGGTTTTTAATTTAATTGTAATTAAAGAGAAAAAAGTGCCAACCTTCGTCCTACATGTAGTAAAAATTATCTATAGAAATCAAGTTTTTTGTATTAGCTTGTGTTGTATTTTATGAACTGGGAATGATTCACTCCAAAAAGGAACATAATCCTGGAGATACAAAATTTAACAGTGTATTCATCTTCTTCTAATTTTATTTTTTAAAACAGTATATGCAAAAAAATTGACAATGACCAACAAACTTGTTTAACCCCTACCATGCCGTGGGCGGCAAATCCCGCCCAAAAGTTCGAGTGTTGAACATTTTGTTAAGGTTAAGTCTCAGAATGGCTTGAAAATTATTCCTCCTACGGAAACCAGTGCCATCAGTATGTTTATTCCTATGCAATATATATTTTGCCCAGTTTGCTCGTTAATATTAACTCTTGAAACTTAATTTTTGACATTTGCTCAAAAGTCTGGTGGCATGGAAAGGGTTAAGAGTAAAAATATACATGTAAGTGCAAATGTGTTCTTGAGCATACCCCCAAGCTGCCTGGAAGGGAAAAAAGCAACTCCATTCACTATGACAATCAGGGCCCGGTTTCATAAAACTTGTGTAACAGATTACAATAATTGTTATAACGTGCTGAAATCCTTGAATCTGATTGGCTGAGAGCAAATTTGTCATAGAAATGGGACAGTTGCTATTGATAACAAGTTTTATGAAACTGGGCCCAGGCCTTTCCTCCAGGAGTAATGATATTTTAATATTGTTCTTTTAATTTAGCTTCATAGCATTACAAAATTCTGACTTGAAAAAAAAAATTACTGCATGAAATGAATTGTGACAAAGCATGAAAATGCAAGATTTAGTTTCAAACTGTGGCTTATAATTACTTTTGCCTTGGTTCTTGTTTGTGGCAAAAATGTTCTGTGTCGGGTCTTGATGGTCTTTCATAAACTCTATTTTTCTTGCAAAAAACCTGGAGAGCATGATGAATTATCAGCGTACATGTAGAGTGTAAGTCTTTAAATCTGTGTTATATCCAAAAAGAAGCTTTTGTTATGAAAAAAAGGGGAAAATGCTTCAAAAACAAGAATAATTATGTATTGCACTATAAATCTGCATCATCCAAAAGAGGTTTTAACGGTATTAGCTCCATCCCACACACATTTTCATTGCATTTTGTATGTATACATGTGAATATCTTCATACTGATCTTCTCATTTCAAAAGTGTTTTTGGGGTATGTTTATGTTTATATCCCCTGTTTGGTGCTAGAAGGGCATTGACTTACTTAACACAGAGTTAACACCCTTCTGGCTCCAAACAAAGAATGTGTACGTTAGATGTATTTAAAAACTCTGTTCATGATTTAAAAACTTTGTTGAATGGGAAAAGGTTTGATCATCATGTCTTTATTGTCATTGTAGACCTTGAACTACAAGGATGATTATGAATTTCTTCTTATGAACAAATCTGATTTAGACAAAAATATTTTTTTGATTGTTGAACACTTTGTATCATCACAACAAGGGTTTTGTAGGCCTCACAAACCATATGTTCTATATTTTGTCTGTAATGAACCTCTAGAGGTATTCCTCTTGTTCTATTTTTATCTTTAATGAGCTTCTTGAGATATTCCTTATGTTTTTCTTCCAAGAAGATTGTCTTCTGCCTTCTGGACTAGTAACATGCACAGTTAATAAGGGACTCGATGGAAGCAGTGATGTATAATAAAAACATATTACGCTATGATGAAGCTGTGCTTGATTTTAGACATTTCGCAGTCATCCGTTCATATCATCAAGTAGACACTGTGCTTTTACTCAGAATAAAGTAACCTAGAAAATGAATTCTGAAATATTTCTGTAAAAAAAGATAAGATTTCAGAATTCAGATCATATATGTATGCAGCATATAATATATACTTCTTCAGTACTAGTATACATTTGCTAAAAACATGAGGAAACTAAAACACTCAGATTCTAATCCTGCTTCAACATGAGACTTTCTATCATGTTCGTTTTTGCACTGTATTACATTGTGGGGTACCATTTGCTTAATAGGGTATCATGCATTTTCCATGCACTCCAGCCCAAGTTATCTCTGGCTCAGTAGTCCACTAGTTAAAAATGTAAACAAAGTTTTAGGCGTTACTCCAAGTGTTAAAGATCGTATGCTCGATCTGTAATGAAAACACAAGTCAGAAAAAATTGGAATCAACGGGATTCGAACCTGCCATCTACTGCTTGCCGGGCAGCGACTTAACCACCAGGCTGTTCTGGTTCACGGCCAAGTCACGATGAACTGGAATCAAGTACCCGAGATCCTCTTCTTTCTGACTCGTTAATATTCAACAGTGTGTCGTGGACAATAGTAAATGAAGGAGCTTTTTGGGAGGAATTTTTTATTTGTAAACTTTTAGGCATTAATCCCAGTGTTAAAGATCGTATGCTCGATCTGTAATGAAAACACAAGTCAGAAATAATTGGAACCAGCGGGATTCGAACCTGCCATCCACTGCTTGCCGGGCAAGCAGTAGAATGCACATTTATTTATAATCCACTCAACCACACACCTGAGTTAATGATGTAAATGTACATGTAGCCTTTAAACCCTAGCTTCATGTATTGTTTGTAACATTGCTTTTGAATTGGAACCTCTGTTTTGGTCGGTAATGTCAACCCTTGTCAGCATGTGGTATATGTGGGTGTAATGATGTGATTAAGTATTCATGGATTTTGACCATAATGAATTCACGCTGATGCAAGGGTGAACATGTGTGGCATACATACGCGATGTATGTGCTCCTCTGGTGGTCCCTTGTACTTGATATTGAAGATGGTTCCTCAATATGATAATATATAATGGGATAGGAACGAGAAAGAGGGGGTGGGGAGCCTAGAGGAAGAAATAGGGAGGGAGAGGTGATGTGTTCGAGAAATAGAGACAGAGAGAGAGAGGAAGGGAGGGGAAGGGATGGAGGGAGTGAGGGAGGAGGAAGGGAAAAGAGGGGAGAATGAGCAAGAGAGATGGGGAGAAAGAGAATGGGAAAGGAGAGAAAGAGAGAGAGGGGGGGGGGGATGGCTGACGAGGGAGAAGAATAATATCTTTGGTATGTATTCTCTATCAAAGTAGAAACAAAACAAGAACAAAATTTTCTTCCTGGAATGTATGTCTACAAAGCATTGTAAACAGTGCAAATTAAAACGGCGTTGAGGAGACACATACTGAAGCTTTTCGTCTTGCACTCATCGGAGTATACTGAGAATACCGCAAGAATGAACAGAAAGCCGAAATCGAACAATATACCGGAAACTAAAGGAACAAAGTTTCCAGTATTTTGTTCGATTTCGGCTTTCTGTTCATTCTTGCGGTATACTCCGATGAGTGCAAGATGAAAAGCTTCAGTATGTCTTTCTTCAACGCCCTTTTCCGATTCTGTAGTACTGAACATCTTTTCATTGCAAATTAATGTACCTCTTCTAGCCTTTTATCTGTTATTATTCCTTAATAAGGAGGAATCTTGTGTGTGTTGGAGGGGCACACTCATGCTGAAAATAGATGATACTCTGCAGAGAGGGAAAGTATCTAGACATCCATCAGCTCACAGGGGAAATTGGGGATTAATATGTGGGGGTGTGGAAAGTGATCTTTAGAAGATGTGGACTTAGCAGATAAACAAGGATCAGGCGTCATGATATGATCCATGATGAATCTGTAGATGAACAAAATAATGAAATTATGATATACACTGTAGGATGGGAAGGAAAAGAGTAGATGGAAGAAGTGGAAGGAAACAAGGAAAGATGGGGAAAAGGAGAATGGATAGATGGAGAGAGTGCAAGAGAGAAAGAGATAGAGAAAGAGAGAGAGAGAGAGAGAGGAGAGGGAAGGAGTGTTAGAGAGAGAGAAGTGAGGAGTATAAGGAGAGAGAGAGAGAGGAGGGGGAAGGAGTAGAGAGAGAGAGAGAGAGAGAGAGAGAAGTGAGTGGTATAAGGAGAGAGAGAGGAGAGGGAAGGAGTGGTAGAGAGAGAGAGAGAGAGAGAAGGAGTAGTAGGGAGAGGTAGGAGGTCCAAATTTATGTACTTTAGAATAATCACTCCCAAAGTGATAGAGGCGTCTCATGGATAAATACTGTTTCCAATTTTGTGAATGTATTCCATGTTTCATAAAAATTTCGTAAGGGCTTATCCAGTAGGCATCTTTAATTCTTAGTGCATATTTTACAATTTGTTGACCTTAATCTGCTCATGCGCAGATTGTACATCTGCAAACTGGTTCATTGTATCTGATTAATTTATACTCTGACCTTATCAGTCTCTTGTTCTAATTGGACAAATTTCTCTGCCCTATAACTCTAATTGGATACACAAGGCCTCGGTGTTAAAGCTTGTATTTGATGAGGAGGCCCTAATGAAACCGCATAGCCAGCATACCCATGTCAGTTTCTGTAAGCTGTAATTGTTAAGTGATTTGTGATGCCATGCTCCTGCTTGCACGCAGGCGTGATATGTTATCACATTTTTGGCATAGAAGTCATTATGCCCTGTGCCTGATTTATTTATTGCATTTCGTTCTACTAAATGACTGTAACAGGTTAGGTGTTTTTTTATGCAAGATTCATGTGGGTGTACAAGACTGATGTGAAGGAGTGTGTGTAGTGAGAGAGAGAGAGAGGGAGAGAGAGAGATGAGGTCCAGGAGGATAAGAGAGAAAGAGGAAGAGGAAAGAGAGAGAGGGAAAAGAGCAGGGAAGAGAAATAGTGATAGAGAGAGGGAAATAGAGGTGGCACAGGAGTAATAAAAAGAAAAAGAGAGGAGGAGGGAAGAGAGTGAGGGAAAAGCAGGGAAGAGAAATAGAGATAGAGAGAGGGAAAGAGGGGTGGCACAGGAGTAATAAAAAGAGAAAGAGATGAGGGAAAAGAGCAGGGAAGAGAAATAGAGATAGAGAGAGGGGAAGAGAGGTGGCACAGGAGTAATAAAAAGAAAAAGAGGAGGAGGGAAGAGAGTGAGGGAAAAGAGCAGGGAAGAGAAATAGAGAGAGAGGGAAAGAGAGGTGGCACAGGAGGAATAAGAAGAGAAAGAGGAGGAGGAGGGAAGAGAGTGATGGAAAAGAGCAGGGAAGAGAAATAGAGATAGAGAGGGGGAAAGAGGGGTGGCACAGGAGTAATAAAAAGAAAAAGAGAGGAGGGGGAGAGAGTGAGGGAAAAGAGCAGGGAAGAGAAATAGAGATAGAGAGAAGGAAAGAGAGGTGGCACAGGAGGAATAAGAGAAAGAGGAGGAGGAGGGAAGAGAGTGATGGAAAAGAGCAGGGAAGAGAAATAGAGATAGAGAGAGGGAAATAGAGGTGGCACAGGAGTAATAAAAAGAAAAAGAGAGGAGGGGGAGAGAGTGAGGGAAAAGAGCAGGGAAGAGAAATAGAGATAGAGAGAAGGAAAGAGAGGTGGCACAGGAGGAATAAGAAGAGAAAGAGGGGAGGAGGGAAGAGAGTGAGGGAAAAGAGCAGGGAAGAGAAATAGAGAGAGAGGGAGATAGAGATCTAAAGAAACGTAAGGAGGGAGGGACAAGGAGAAAAATAAAATGAGATGACAGATTGAGTGAATAGGAAGTGAGAGAGGTTGAAGAGAGGGAAATGTAGAAGAAGATGGTGAAAGAGAAAGTGGAAAGAGAGGATAGATTATTTGAAAAAAGAAAAGAATAAAAATAAAGAAGAGGTGAATTGCTGCTTGTACATATAAAGAGACAAAGACAAATCGAGATATGATTATTAAGAGAAAGAGAGATAGCATTAAAGATTCTTATATTAAAATCTAACTACATCTACAGTAAAATATGTTAAAAATGAGGGAGAAAAACAGTGTGATATTGCGTTATTCTTTCTAAAATCGATAAGTAAATCCTACTCCTTATGCAATTTGTCTTGGGTGTCGCTTCGAATAGATAGCCTGAAGCAACCAGACATAAAATGCTTGTCTCGCGTTACGGCTGACATTTGAAAAATATTTTTGATATGGTTGGTATATGTGGCATGTTAAACATGATTGAAAAACAGCTCTCCAAATTATTTCCCATACATATACATGTTAGTTATTTATCATGCGATACATTATGAATGTGTGCATAATATGGATGCTATATTAAAGACTATTTGATTAATAACTTCCCGTTTTGAAAATATTGTTTATTTATATTATGAATTGTATAACTGGTTCCATCTGCACAGTCTTTGATCACTTGCTCGTGAAAAGGGGCTCAGTCAAATCAGACTTTACACAAAGTCTAATGAAATATACTTGGAATGAGGGGTGACTAAACAAAAAATATTATTAATAGCCCTCGTGTCATTTCAGCAGAAATCAAATTCTTTCAACATTTAGATATTATTAGGATTTAAAAAAAAGATATGACAGAATGGATTTGTTAATTAATTAATTGTTTATTTATTTATTTATTTTTATTTTTAGGGACAGGTATTTTAGTTGTCATAACAAGTCTGAATTTACAAGTATATGGACAGCAAAATATTTGAGTAAACCAAACAACAGACACCATCTTTCCTAAACGTGATAATTGTAGTTATTGATACCTCTTGCCTTTCTTGTCTTTATGGCCTCAATGCTAATTATCGAAAACAAAAGATCTTTAAAAAAGAAGATTCAAACATCTGTTTTAACTCCCCTCTTTTTGTTGCTTAAAGCCATGCATTGCTTTTCAAGCATTTAAAAATAGATTCACATGCCAATTTCACTTGAAAATGTCCAATAGCACCTTTTTTTCATATTTGTACATGAAGTATGAACTTGCTTTGTTTTCTTCACTCTCCAGTCCAAACATATTTCAGGGATGCCACTTTTCAGACAAAAGTAGGGATTCCTACTTTTGCAACATATTTTTAGCCATAGAAAACCACTTTTTATGTACACAAGGACCCATTCTAGATGATTTTCCTACTTTTTTATCAATTCTAAAGTGGCATCCCTGATATTTTCACTTCATTTTGTGCCACATGTGATTAGCATGAGCCACCCTTCAAGTGTGATTGATAGTGGCGTACTATTTAGTGATTGATAAGCAAACCCAGTAATTGAACCTTTCTTTTTATTCCTTTGCTTGAGTTACAGAAGCACCTAGTTTATAAGCTCAGACTCCATTCAGTTGCATAAATATTACTAGATGGAAGAGGTAAATATTTTGAAGGCTTGTGAAGTGTAATAATAAACTTATTGACAGATATACTTGGAAGAGGAATGTTGAATGTGGCTCAACATAGTCCTCTAATTTATGGAATGCCAAATACCAACCTCTCCATCAGATAAAAATTACTTTAAGTCTGTAACAAAATGATTATAAAACACAAAATTTAGATGTACATGTGAAAATAAAAAAATAATATCATAATGACATATTTGAGAATTTTTGAGTAAATTTGCACTCCCCCCCCCCCCCCTCCTCCTTAAAAATGATTAAAAAAATTTTTTTGCTTGTCAGGAAATTTTCTAAATTGTGCCCGCTTCTTTTCCCAGATCCTAGTGTACAAATTAGGAGAAATCCTGAGTTTTGTAAGGCACAATCAATATCGGAAAGCTCCAAAACTCACTTTGCAACATTACTTCAGTTACAAACATCATGAATTGAAAGATGCTAGTTTATTTTTGTTGTTGTTTAGGTGTATAAACAAGTACACATAAGAGACAATCATTTTATCATCTGACAGCATTGAAAATTCACTTTTGTTCGAATTTTCAGTTTACTGTCAAATCTGTTTTCACTGGATTCCAAGTTAATGGCTTTTAAATCCATTTGACATTATTATTTAAAAAACAGTTCAATTCAGTATTTATTTCCAATTTTAGTCTTTATGTTTATCTTTTAAAGGCAAGTAGTGCATCAAATGGGATTAACTGTTTCTTGGCCTATACATGTATGCATACACTTTTATTATTTCTCTGTGCTCAAAGTTGTATGCATGCAGACTATGAATAAATAATATGAGGTGTGAAATTATAATTGGTAAATATGATGATGTTGAGGGCTCTCTAAAGTTTGCAAAGTTATTTTCAGATTCACAAACCTTTCTTTTCTAAGTATGTTGAAAGTGCACTTTAGTTAGTCAAGTTTGATCATCCATCAGAGAAGATTAAAATGCAAATATGTAGAGTTTAATTCTGGTTTTGTGGAGATATCCATACATGGAAGAAATAAAAAATAAAAAATAATTGCCCTGTGTCGGTTGATGAGAATTACACATAAGTCGACAGTAAATAAAACAACCGTTTAGAGATGAAAAATATCGGATTTTCACCCATAGGGCTTCATCAGGATTGATGAACTTTATTGTGGATGTTGCCACAAAACCAGTAACTCTACTGAATTGTGTATCGTTCAAGCAGAATATAGACTGAAATTAATTTATTGAATAAAGGCTTGTCATGTAGGTTATACAAACTATAAATTCAATTAGTAAGCATCAAATCAGGCATTTTTAAGTTCATACATTACAAAAATAACACCTACATGTAGCATAAACCACACTGTTTTTGCACTTGATACTGATCTTGCATAAAGATGTAATCATCAAGCAATCCCCAATTGAGCTACAGGCTAAGTAAATGCTTCCGAATTACGCATCCTTCTTACATGGACAGCATATTTCAATCTTAAAAATTCATAAAGCCATGTACATATATGTACATTAAATGATATTTGAATGTTGAGAATTAGAATACAGAATAAAACAAAAGAAGAAAGCATTATTTTTAAGTAGGATTTTTAATAAGTAAATTCAATTAGTAAGCATCAAATCAGGCATGTTTAAGTTCATACATTACAATTAACACCTAGCATATACGATACTGTTTTTGCACTTGATACTGATCTTGCATGTAATCATCAAGCAATCCCCAATTGAGCTATAGGCTATTAAAGTAAATGCTTCCGATTTAAGCATCCTTCTTACGCAAGATGTACAATGCAGAGGCCCTGCACTACAAAAACAAGGTCTGATTAGGTAGAAGGAAAGCATTCACCTTGGTTGCTTCTTAAAATAATAGGTTATGCAAGCACGGCATTGTCGCTCTTTGCTTCGCGATGAAATTGACCCCCGTCTTAATATCTCACCTTGAGGAGCGCAGTGTCATCCCGCGATTCTGTTTGCGGACAACAATTATGCGCTCTGTTTAATCTCCACCATGGGGTGTAGCGTTACTTAGCCAGGTTAAAGGCCCAGATCACTGACTGTGCTACCCTTTGAATGGGATCACGGTGGTGTGAAAACTTACGTACACGTCTGATATTGAGGGATGTTTGATAAGATTCAGCCATGGGAATGGAGAGCTATATTAACTCTCCTATCTTAAAATAATGAAAAGTGAAGAAGAAAATAAAGGAAAATGTAATTACGTAAACAAATAAGTCATGCTTTCTAATGGCAGGGGTGAATCCAACAACAATTTTCAGGTGCCCCTTTTCATTCTAAAATGTGAAGGGGTGGGGGAAGATTTGCATTTTCTCTACTTTACATATAGTTAATCTAGAACACAAGCAATGAAAAACCCACAGTAAAATAATGATTGTTTTGCTAATTCTCTTGTGCTGGTTTTCAAATGTTTCATGATGTCATTGCTTCAAAATACCATGGTCTTTTCTAAGCTGCTTTCCTGGTAATGAAAGAACTTACCAGTGAAAGTGCATTTCTCTTGTTGAATGGGAGACATTTTTAAATTTTATATTTAAAATTACATGTAGTGATATTTCCTAAGGGATATACTTCCTTCCCCCGAAAACATGTTTTGAACTATATCAGCTCAACAACTTCTTTGTCATTTTTTCACTTCGTTAAACTTTTTACTTTTTTCATTCATTTATTTTTAATTTTTTTTTATAGGGTAGCCCTAATGAAAGATCTTTTAGTTTTGCACCCGTAACCATTAGAAAAGCTACATTTGCTTAATACTTCTTGATCCTTTTAAATCCTCTGAGAGGTGGTGCTTTTAGAGTGTAATCAATCATAGAGGTTTGGCATTTGTGTGTGCTTTTCCCCATCACTAGAGTATATATAGTCAAACATCTCTGTTACCCATGGGCAGGTTAAGTTTTTCCGAGCTCCTTTCGAGAGTTTTAGGTTCAATGACTTTCAGTTTTTAAAATCTTTTCACTACCTATATACATGAATAGGTGCATTATAATTATATGTATGTACTTCCATTTTTTGTATGCTTTTGTTTGTCCAATAACTTAATTAATATTTAACTGTTTTTGTGCTTGCCCCCTTTTCTCCATTTAGAGTTATCTAGTATCTCCATTATTCATTAAGAACATTAATTTCTTTTTTAATTCTTTTGAGCATTTTTGGATTGAATTGCTCTCAGATCTTGTGTACATTTCCATGACCAATATATATATTTAATTACTACTTTTATTTTATCATACACTTTGATATCGCCTGTAATTTATCCGTTCCTCACTTCTCAATCCTTTAAATCCTCTGAGTTGGCGCTTTTAGAGTGCAATTCATCATCGGGGATTGGCATTTTGTGTGTTTGTTTCTTGATCAGAGTCGTCTATAGTATCCCGGTCTCGAAGCTCCATTACTCACATGCAGGTGCACTCTATACCCAAATACACCACATAGTCTTAACTCTGCAGCAGTGAAAGAAAATTACATGGAAATGGAGAGGGGTTTTAACCCTAGAGACCTATAAAAGAGCTCTGGAAACCTCAAAATGAGCTCTGAAAGAATACAATCTTTATTCTTCAACAGTAAATAAAAATGTGGGGTATAGCAAGTGATTTAGCTCTGGAGGTCTACATGTATAAAAGAGATCTGGGAATCGGGAAATGAGCTGTGGAAAAAAAAAAGAGTACATAAAATGACTCTCAAGCAGATCTCGTCTTTATTATCAACTTTTTTTTGTCCATTATATTTTGGTTTCTCATTTGTTTTACTATTATTTAATGTTGAAATAAGGTAATATCTTTTCAAAAATCTATATAAGCATATAAGCATATAATTGTAATCATATATTTAGAATGCTTGATTTATGCTCAAAATTTTGATATACATTGACCACCATATACCTTTCCTGAGGTCGAGCAATTGGTGAATGAAAACGACAGGTCTATCTGTCACATATACATCGGCACTGAAAGAGCTAATAACTTGATGGGGGGGGGGGGGGGGCACGTGCTCCACTCCCATCCTTGTAGTATATATGGCATGCCACTGCAGTAGTTTGATCACTAGGGTCGGCAGACTGTATATTGTATGTCCCTGTGTGGTATGCTCGATACAGTCTTAATAGGTCAACATCTACTTAAGATGGCAGATGCACATTATGCCTTCTATGTAAGCAGTGAAGACTTTTACAGACAGTGTTTGAATGATAAAATCAACTCCAAACTATCCAACTAACCAACTTGATCATCTTTGTTGCATTTGAAGCTCACTAATAAATAAATCAATGAAATTTTAATTTAATATATTATTTGTGTGAGGAAAAAGTTACTTTTTATTATGTTACGCTTACAACTTAACAAAAATGCTTCTTTGTAGTACATTGTACTTCGTTGAATGAACTAAAAATATTACTGTAATTGTACCTTGCTACTTTGGTATTTTAATTTATTCTTCCCACACAAATATCATTTTCAGTAACCTTTATTGGTCCAACGATTGTTTCCCTGGCTGTATGTGTGGCCCACATTTGGCAAATGTTATGGTTGAAAATTCTGTAATTTGTAATTCTATGCTCTTCCTATGAGCACCTGTTATGCTTACAAGTGCCTGGTGCCCCACTTTGATAATAGAGGCATTGCACTTTTGCTGTTGATCAGGAGCTAGACATTGAGAAAACAGGAAAAGAGTAAAGGTAAGGATGTGGGAGGGAGGGAGGGAGAGAGAGAGAGAGATAGAAAGAAAGAAAGGGAGAGAGAGAGAGAGATTGGGGAGGGGGTAAAGAAGCTGTAGTATGTTCCCCTGAAATTGTGATAATATGTGAGAGGAGGAGGGAGGGAGAGGGGAGGGGAGAAGAGGGAGAAGAGGAGGGAGGAGAGGAGGGAGGAGAGGAGGAAGGAGAGGGCAAAGGAGGGAGGGAAGAGAAGAGAGGAAAGAGAAGAGAGGGGAGAAGGAAAAAGGGAGGTGGAGTTCAGGGATACCGTAGGTGAGGAGGAAGTTCTGGAAGGAGAAAGATTACAAAACCAGGATGGAAAATAATAGGAAAGAGATCTAAACCAGTGGAAGAAAATAAGAGAATATAAAGGTTGTTATTGAGAAAGAAGGAGGAAGAGATTGTATAGTCAGAGGAATAGTGAGCTAAGAATCTGAGCAAAAATAAGCAGGAAGAGGAGATGAGGAGACGAGGAGGGCTCTTATGTGCGAAGCCTAAATACTTCAGTTACCCTGCATGTGTTAACTCTGTATGTGCATATATGCGAAAACAACATTAAAGATGTGCATACGTAAATGTATGTGTACATGTACACATGTGCGGAATATCAAATTAGGCAGGCAACATTCAACCGTATATTAATTCCAATCTCGTATCAGGGTCTGCTCGCTATTCATAAGGACTGCTATTCATAGAAAACTGCAGCTATTCATTTAACACGCGTTATGAATAGCAGTCCTTATGAATAGTTATGAATAGTGGTCCTTATGAATGGAGGTCATTATGAATAGTGAGGTAATTTGTCTATGGTTTGCTCGCTATTTAGAGGGACCGCTATTCATGCAAAACGGCTATTCATTTAGTCACTCGTTCTGGATAGCGGTCCTTATGAATAAGTGGTCCTTATGAATAGCGTTCCTTATGACTAGCGAGGTTACCCTGATAAACAGTAGATATAGCATGATTGATTGATTGATTGATTGATTGATTTTATCCGTCAGGTATATTGCAATACAAACACATCGAGGTACATGTACCATGACAGGATAGCCCATGAAAGCCGAAATGGCTTATTTCCAATGGGGTCCTTACCTAAATAACTGATACAAAAATACACTAAGAAAACACATTAGTACGGCTACAAGACTATCGTACAAGTACGACAAGTAATAAGAATGTACTAAAGTAGCAAAATAAAACATAACATTTTTATAAAGTAGGCGAAGATTACATAAATGTGAAAACAAGACTTACTCAACGGAAAAAAACTATATACAGAAAATCATAATGAAACTATCGATAATAAACGTTGATTACATAAGTCATATAATATAGGAAAAAACCCTCTGAGCTACAAGGAGGAGAGGAGAAATACAGTTATGGAGTATACCCTTTTAAAATGTAAACAATTCTTAACTGACTTAACATGATTTGGGAGGGAATTCCAGAAAAGAATACCGTTAAAATAAAAGGAATTTCCAATTTTACCTTTCCGCTTAGGCACTACGAAATTAAATTGACTATTTCTAGTGTCATGCCCATGAACACTTGAAGAGCGAATAAAATTATTTGATATATATATAGTGATCTGCATTAGAGTAAAAAATCTTATGTACATGGTGAATTACAAGTTGTTGTGATCTATAAAAGTTTATATGAAGAAGACCAGCTGTTTCAAGTTCACTCTTCCCGATGTGTGGTCTTGGTGGTAAGCATGTACTTGTACACGTAGCATTCAATATTGTTTCGATTAATTTTTAGCAATATTCATATACTCTTTTGTTTAATTATTGGTCTGGTTTTTCCAACATGTACATTTCTCTCTCTTAATCTGCCTATTTTTCTTTCTCATGATCTTTAACCTGTTTTTATGTTGGACAAATTCTGCCTTTACCTCACACATGCTAACTGCATGGAAGGCTCTCTCTCTCTCTCTCTCTCTCTCTCTCCCTCTCTCTCTCTCTCTCTCCTTGTTCTCCCTCTCTCCTTGTTCTCCCTCTCTCTCTCCTTGTTCTCCCTCTCTCTCCTTGTTCTCCCTCTCTCTCCTTGTTCTTCCTCTCTCTCTCCTTGTTCTCCCATTTTCTCTTTCTTTCGCACACACCAGTAATATTGGTATTCAATGTCTTTATACATATCTTTTTTTGTGTGTGTACATGTATCTATCCTTCTACATGTATTCCACCAATCTTTGTCTTTGCCATCTCTGAATATTGGACTATTAACTTCTTCCTTTCCTACATGTATGATTAATGTTTGCAACTATTAAAAAAATGTTACCAAGCCTGTATTTCTTACCCTCCCCCTTCTATTTATTTGTGCTCATGTACATGTATATATACGTATTGGCTTCTCTGTATGAATGTTTATGATGTGACATGTACATCCAGATGATTTTTACATAATGTTGTATATATGATCTTTTTTTCTACGCAGCATCTGGAATGAGCTGTAGCCCGTAGGGATTTGTGTCCTTACACTCATGACTGTTCATACAATCACCAAATATTCCATTTCCGTCCATTATGGATGCAACAGAAAAATACTTGGAAATTTGTAAACGGGGACGGAAATGTCTAGATATGAATTCTCAGTACAATATATTGCGTTTTATGAGGTTGTGTATGATGTTCCTATCATGAAATGAAATGATTTAACCTTCATAAACTCACTGTCTGTGAATACCCTGTCTGTTGAGTGCCAGAAGGGCGTTAACTCATGTCATATGTACTTAAACACAGAATTAAAGCCCTTCTTGCTCTCAACAGACAGCATGTTAAATTGCGCGCTGACAATGTATTTGCCCACATATAATTTAGGGAACCAATCATGGTAAATGATTAACGGAAGCGTGAATGGTGTGAAATACACTGTCCATGAGTGTAGTATAGCTTGAATGATAGTCTGAATAATGAATTGGAAATAGACTGATATCCTAGCTTTAAGCAGTATTGAATGAGATTGGTGGAATCGAAATTGCTTTGGAGTAATAAAGCACAAATTAACACTTCATCCCGAAGTACCTCGTATAATAATCTAACTGTGAATGGCTGAAACTCCTGAAAGATGATTGATCATAAAATCAGGTTTGTGTGAGTGGATTTGAAGTGGTTTGTTGAAAGGCATTATAGGCTCAAGAAATGATATTAAATCATTCTTCGGTGGAAAACAGATTTGTAAGTGGAAGATAAAGTAGAAGCAATATGATTATGATAGTGGGGTGTTAAATGTTGATCATGTGATGTTAAAGATAAAGTTGCGTTCTGATCATGGGATTAAAATTGTGTTGGAAACAATCTCTAAGAAATTGTGAAAAGTTGATCATGTCACATAAGAATTGGTGTCTACTGTGAGGTTTTGGAATTGTCAAAAAGATATTAAGAAATTGACTCAATCTCGCTGAAAAGCACATGAACTGTAAACGTAAATGGGTGTATGGGACTGTACACACATGTGACATGAATGTTCGGCCCAAACACTTCAGCTATTTCTTGTCATATTTCGAGTATGAGAGCATATTTGAAGAGCAATCCTTTTCAGGGGACATTTCTAATATCAATGTTCTTCCAAAACTTAAAAGGAATGAGAAAGCTCGAAAATTATTTTTCACCTTTCACAGAACTCGACCTTCCCTTTAAAGAAAACAATGGTTTCATAAATGTGCTTCACACTGTGCATCTATTCACACAGATATAAAGTGAGTGTGCTATTTTGTCCACATGCACTTGCCATTCGTTTGCATGTACTACGTACATACAAACGAGTGACAAGTGGAGGATTCACATATGACATAGCATAAACAATTGTTTTCTAATGGGGCAGCATTATTTTACATATTCGCTGCCAAGCCGTGTAAATGATTTCATTGTTTATTCAGATCTTATCATTTTACAAGAAGCTCCATGCTACATTTTTGGGTCTATTTGGCCAATGATAAATACTCTATCGCATAATGCTGATTTGTTTAAATATCGAATTGTTTCCCTTTAAAGACTTCAAGTCATTATTTTTCTGTCAAGGTTAAGCGGAAAAAGTGGAAATAATTATGTGGAAATGCCAGAGTCATGCAAGCTTATATATCGCTGCATGTAAACTGTAGCTGACATTTGACAGTTTAGCCTTCTACTGGAGCTCCCGTCTTTCTGTATCCGTAATGCATTGTTGACAGTAGCCAGCGTTGATGCAAATTGTGATGATGTCTGTGATGATATGGTATTAGACTATTTCCCTTATCTCACAGCCACTCTGGCATTCCCCATCCAGATGTCAGCACAAATTAAGTCTGGCTTGATCTTCAGACTGCCCAGAGTTAGATTATTCTGCACGCATCATAAACAATCAAGTATCGACGGACCCCCCCAGGCTATGTCTTGACGTCAAGCGAGGAGTCAAAGGCGCGTGAATAAGGCACAGATGGACGGGGGAGAGTTACCATAACCCCAATGGTGGTGGTGGTGGGGGTGGGGGGGGGGGGTGGACTATTAGAAATGCATGGCATGCTTGAAGCGATCTTGGAAAGGATAATTGATTCTGTTGAGAATTATGATTTGAATAGATTCGCATTTTGAAATATGTCATGATGATCAATTATGTGGGCGATTCCTAGACAGGAGGAAGGAAGGAAGGACCATTCTTCTTATTCAGGATACTCCTCAATGTTCCGTCTGGAACCAGGTGAGGAGCATGAGGGAGTTTGCAATGATGCGTAATTAGTCCTTTTAGTATTAGTGTTGTAAAATATTTTTTTAGCAAACTTCTTCTCTCGAAACCATTGTAAAATTCATTGATTGACAGAACCTTATAATATATGGCAGGATAATTTACAGTTTGATTCTAACTCTATTTTACACTGTGGTAACTAGGATCAGAGCTTTAAGGAATGTTTTTGTTTCAAAACATATTTTAAAATAAAAGGTTTGGGTAATAAAGGCCAAGTAAAATTGATTCCTAGTTTCTCGTCTGGATTTTTTGAAAATGAGGAGGATGGGGTACCATCTTATATGATATTTGATATTTTGGCGGCTTCTCATTTTATTTATATTCTTCTGGGGTCCCTTTAAACCCCAAAAGGCATCAAGTTTTAATTTTAGGGGTCTGCAGCAAAATGTTGGTGGTTTAAAAAAAAAAATCGAATAAGAAAATAAGGAGGCGGGCGTAAAAAAAGGATGCGGACGGGGATGAGAAACTACAAATAATTTATTTGGCCTAAGTGTTAGTCTGTAGACACAGCCTCTATTTGACACCTAACAAATTCCAGTACGCCTCAAACCTAGCCTGACTTTGTCAGTCTTTGGATGTGTCATTAGTAGGAGCAGCTGCAGGATACATGTAGGGCATACATGTATGAAGTGTGGCGTCTGTACATGTATTTTCACTGTTCAGTCCCTCTGATATGTTTTATGACTGACAAGGGTTTCTGCCTCCAACTCGGAAATTATTGACATGACAAAAGTTTTGCAATTTTTTTTTCGTGAACGCAAGGCCGGAATCGAGCTGGGATTTTAGGATTGTCAGGTTGTAAGACCACATGGGGAAGAGGGTGAGATAAGAAGGTGATATCCGCAAATCGACATGAATCACATGATTGATGCAAGGCTTGGGTATAAGGTCAGGTTCCTTTATGTACTGTTTATATACATGTATATAGTCCAGGCAGGAGTGTTTCGTAATCAGGAGAACTGCCTGGAAGATTTGTTCAGATGCACTACTGTCAGTTCATACATTGCCAATTCCATTTTGGGGAACTCTTAATTTTTTTTCAAGGTTTAAACAGTTGGTTCAGCAGTGGCTGTTCTTTACCAAGTCCGTGCAAGTATAAACAAGACATACATGTATGTAGTTAAAAAAAAAAACAATAACAAAATAATGATATAGCAATAAAAACTGTGAAAGTGCATGAATATAGATCTGTCAAATTTGTAGTAGGGAAAACAAGAAATATTGACTTTTAAGCTCTTGTCTCTTCAGCATAAACTTACTTTTTGCAATAATTGTTAAAATGAGATTAATTTTGTCTCCTGTGAATAAGGAGGTTATTTAACTGAAGGATATTACAGAGAGTTAAAAGGGAGTTAACTCACATCATTTTTACATAGAGTGAATGGCCTTCTGGCTCTCAACTGATGATATGCCCTTCTGACCCTCAGACACTTACCATATCTCATTAATTTTGAACAGGCTTGAATTTACTACTCACAGGCTTGGAGTGATTAAATGAGAATTTTACAAATTACATTATCACTGACAAATTAGAATTTATAGCAATTGTGAAGAAAATTTGAAATGATAACTGCAAAAGCAGCAGAAAATACAGCAGTGCTATAACATTATATTCATTATATTCAGACCCTTTTTTGCTTTTTGCAAGCAAATATCTGATATAGAGGCTTGTTGCTATTAAATGAAGATACATGTACATGGAGAGTACATTGTCTGTTTGAAGTGAGGAGGGCATTAACTCAGTGTTAAAGTATTTGGGTTAATGCCCTTCTGGTTCCAAACAGACGACATGTAAATCAAGTACTTAATCAGTGAATATGTTGCTTTGAAATAGCATTAATTTGCAGTGTTAAGATTACTTTTTTTTCATAGGAGCTCTTTATGGATTAGATATATGTTAAAAGTGAGATTAAAAAAGAAAACAGCGTTTGTCATATATTCTTCTTTTAAAAAAAATTATTAGAGCCCTTCTGGAGCTTTCCAGGGCCCTGTTTCATAAAACCTGTTATCAATAACAAGTTACGAACTGACGTAAGCTACTGAAATCGGTGCTTTTGATTGGCTGTGAGCAAATTTGTCATAGCAATGTGGCAGTTGTTATTGACAAACAGTTTTATGAAACGGGGCCCTCAGCTACATCTACTTGCTGACTTCTTCAACATCTAATGAAGATGTGTTGTAAGGTTACATGCACATTGTACACATATGTCTTGCCTGGAATGAAGTGTGTTAGCAAAGCAATTTTGCTTGCACACCATCTCTCTGGATATGCAAAATGCAATGCTGCCATCTAGTGACATGGAACAGCACATTAACATTTTCACTGTTGAGGATATTCTTCCTGGGTGCCGGTGTGCATTGTGCATTTGTATACATGCCGAAAATGACACTAGCAAATTGTTGAAGGACATTAAATCCCTTACAAGGTATTTGAACATTTAATGGGTTTACTTCATACAGTATCATGTGATGCATCTGGTATGTAACAATTTTAAAGGGTAATTGAGTTCTGGGAAAGGTGAAAAATAATTTGTGAGCTTTCTCATTCCTTTTATGTCAGTATGGAAGAACATCATAGTAGAAACATCCCATGAAAAGGATTGCTCTTCAAATGCTTTTATATTCGAAATATGATTAGAAATAGCTGAAATGTTCGGGCAGAACATTCATGCCACTTGTGCGTTTAGTCCCATATACCCATTTCTGTGTGCAGTACATGTTATTTTCAGCGAGATTGGGTCAATGTCTTATCTATTTCGATGATTCCAAAACAGCACAGCTTATAAAAACAATTGTTATGTAGACATGGTCAACCTTTCCCAATAATTCCTTTGAGACAGTTTCTTTCACAATATAATGGCATGACCAGAACTCTACTTTATCTTTAAGGAGAATGTTGCATTTCTCTTATGAATTGAATTTAGTATCAATTGTCATAAGATGTACATTATACTTTATCATATTCCTACATATTTACATCTCTACCTGTAGTGCCAATGCCATATTTCTGTTCAAATTGTGACATTGACTCTACATATATACTTCATTTGAAAAATTGCTTGCATACATGTACATGAGCGGGGCAGTGCTCAATTTTACTCAACAGGAGAGCAGGTTATAGTGCCATCTCTTGTCCAGTCTCTGCCCAACTGTTATAAAAACACTAAAATACCCTTGTATACTTGAACTCCATCTGGTAAATTGCATCTGTTTGTAGACATGCATTGCCCCGAGCCTTTTTGACCATTACACTCAAAGTCAGTGATTGACTGTGACATTTATGGGATCAGGCACATGTACATGTAATGTACATGCCCCAGTACAATCAAGCATCCATTGGTGAACCAAAGAACCGCGAACTCAGGTGGGGATAGCGAATTGGGCTCCCCTAGGGGTCGAAGGTTGAAGCTTATAATCTGTTGAAGGATGAGGTGCACTGCCAAGGGCAGCATTTGACATTATTTGTGGAGTTTTTTTGCCTATCATTTGACTTGTTCGCTCTTTCTGTTTCTCTTTCTCTCTCTCTTTGTGCTGTCTTTCCTTTTTTCTTCCTCTTTCAATCTCTTTTATTCACTCGCTCATTTCCCTGTCTTTTCTCTCCCTTCCTTTTTTTTGTCTTTCACTCTTCCTCACTCTCCCCCTCTTTGTCCCCCCTCCCTCCCCTCCCTCCCCTGTTCTCTGGTTCCTCTTTCTTCTTCTCTCTCTCTCACTCTCTCTGTACCTCCTTTTTCTCTCTCTCCTCTTTCTCCAATTATTCTACATCTCAGTCATATTTGTCATATTTTTAGTTTCTCTTCCTCAATTTTAAGTACATTGAATGGATAAACATTTTAGGTCATTCAGAAAGGTATGGACACTCTGAATTCTATTTATATTTAATACATGTACACATTTATTTAGTGATAGCTTCAGTTTGGAATTCCTTTCAGATATTTACACTACAATTTCTTGGAAACTATATGGATGGAACATCAAATTGTCTTGCACCAGTATCTTTCCATACATGGCTGTAGATCAACATGAGACCATATTCACCAGACATGTACATCATTCCAATTTTCTTTTTTGCTACCATTACTGAATACAGTCAAACCTGCTTTAGCGACCACCTGTATAGAAAGACCACCTTGTTATAAAGACCACAATTTTTGTTTCCCTTGGAAAGTGTTTCTCATTGAAATGTGTAATAAAGGAACCTGTACATAAAAACCACTTGCTCATAAAGACCGCTTTTCTTGTCTCCCTTGAGCGATCTTTTTAGACAGGTTTCACTGTATTATCTTTTTAAAATGTAATTTGTTTACCACTTTATCATTTGCCAACGTGAATACATACATGTGCAGTTAGATGGGTGTTAAGTCATATACAGTCATACGTGCTTTAGCGACCACCTGTATAGAAAGACAGCCTGTTTATAAAGACCACAATTTTTGTTTCCCTTGGAAAGTGTTTCTCATTGAAACATGTATCAAATGAACCTGTACTTAAAGACCAGCTGCTCTCATAAAGACTGCTTTTCTTGTCTCCGTTGAGCAGTCTTTATAGACAGGTTTCAATGTACTTTAAAACACCCGTTAACGCCCTTCCTGCTCTCAAGACATGACGTACATTCTTTGGGAGGTTTCCGATATTCCACATTTCTTTAAAAAGGTATGCATGTGACTTTAATACAGATACCATCCTGCATAAAATGTAAGACTCATTTAATTTTTTACAGAACGAGCTGGCCATGGAGAGTTTCGGGAGTTCCCCCGTCAATATTTTGGTTACAAAAAATTGCCGGTCATACAAAAAATTGGGCCGGTTGTTCCGAAAGTACCCTCTCGAATTGAAGTCCCATTCCACCCATGTTTGTGAAGCAATGAGTGTAAAATTGGGTATTATAATAGAGGGGGTTTCCTGGTCAATGGGAGGACATTTCCAATTCTGCTTTACAGAATAGACAATACAACTTCTAATGACGATCACATGTGTAATATATCACTTGTAACAACGTGTTTGTCCTATGATATTCTGAGAAATGTGGCAAAGATCACTATGTTCTAAATAGTTCTTCCATAGCCAGTGGAATCGACCTTTGCAGTGTCTTAGGATATTTAAAGAGGGGTGGTTCACTCTGTGTATTCAACCCCGCTTTCAGACTAGAGAGTTTTCTTATGGATATAGGACGTATGGATTTAGGATGTTTTATTGTGTCTGAATGCTCTTATATTCAAATGTATCTCATACGTCGTATGTCAAAACGATGGTATGAGCTTCGTTTCGTACGATAACCCTGTACAAAAGATAGGAGTTAACGCCCTTCTGGCTCCAAACAGACTATATCCATACGACGTATGTTTATGTCTGAATGCTCTCATGTCCGTATGTCCGTATGTCCGTATGTCGTATAAAATAGCGCGAACTGTCAGATAAATGCAACACAAAATAAACACAATGTGCAAAGTTTATACAGCACATAAATACTGTATTCATTAGCTTTCCATGAAACCCCAATAGTGAGGTCTGAATGTTGCCATACAATTATCGTTTAATGGTAAGTTGTGTCTGAATGCTCTCATTTCAATACGTCGTATATCCATACATCATATATAGGATAAAATGGAGTGTCTGAAAGGGCTGTTACTGTACTGATAAGTTTTTTTACATGAGAGCAAAGCACAGTTTGGTACTGTACACAGGCCGCCAAGGGTAGAGAGGTCAATTTCGGTCACCTGATCTTCAAGAAAAAGTGAGGGTACATGATTGTACATATGTTTTCATGTACAACACTGTATTTCCTGGGCATCCATGAGATTGTCGTTTGTGCCAGCACATTCAAAAGCTTTGTTTTCAGGAAGTAAGAGAATAGAGTAGGAAGTTTGATTTCAGTAATCAAGGTAAGACATTTCTGTCTGTTTAGAAGTGTGTGATCTATAGTACAATTGTATACATGCTGAAGCATAGATATATTTGTTCAAAAGACATTACACCAGCATTACACCAACTTCTTGGGGTCTATACTATGGAGGCGGTGTCTACCATAGGGTCTGCGGAGGAGGCGGGAGGGGGTCGTCTTGGTGTAATAGCTGGACCCCTAAAAGTCTCTCGCCTCTATTGCACCCGCAATTTTGATTATATGTAGTATGGGGAAGTTCCTAAAGCTTAAAAGGCTTCCATGGAAACACATTTTAGACTGTTTTCATCTTCTTTCTAACTTAAACTTTAAAGGTGTATAAAGTTTATTGGAGAAAACATTACAAATATAGCATTATAGAGAGGAGATTGCCCATCCCCCATCACTCTGTCACTTTGATTTACGTGTTCATGACCTCGAGTTAGTTCAAGTTGATTTATTTTCCACAACAATAACAAAAATTGATGTACACATCATGAGCGAAATCTTATGTACTGTACAATTATACATGTGTTTGAAAGTTGTGGCGATATAAACAGTTACATGTATATTGTGGTTTGTTTGGTTCATTGGAGCTCTTATTTGGGCTTGCCACAATAAAAGTGACATTTATTTGTAATGGGCTTTCAAGATAGCTTTCTTGAGCTTTATTGGTTGAGCTATTTAGGGCCAAATTGTTGTTCACAACCTTGTATTCATGTCGTGGATTTTATATTTTGAGAGTAACTTTTCCTTATTTCAATTACTGTGATTAGTTTATCTAAGAGTCATCCTGCTGCTTATTTTCTTTTATAAAAGAGAAGGTTGAATTCTGGGAAAAGTTTGGAATGATTTGTGTGTGTGTTTAATTGGGTTTTTGTTGACATGTGTCAATGACAGATATGATTATTTACATCTGGGGACGACCTTAAACGTCACCATCCGAAAGACGTGACTTAGTCTCGAACCTGGGTCCGCTTGAATCAGTTTATAACTTCCACAGTAGCTGGATTACAGGCGCACGTGCACGCCACAATGCCCAGTTTGTGAGCTTTCTCATTCTTTTTTTGTCAGTTTGGAAGAACATCATAGTAAAAAAAACATCCCCTGAATAGGATTGTTCTTCAAATGCCCTTATATGACTGTGTATTCTAAGGTAGCTTTAATAAATAGCGAAACGTAACCTTTTCTTCATGTAGATGTTGTCCTTTTTGTACATGTACATGTAGATGAGCAGAGGAGGGTGGGGTATCATGATTTTGATCATTCCAGCTGAATCCATTCTCCATTCCCCAGACATGTCGAGAGCGGACAGAGATGAATCGACTTACTCTCTTACTTAATTCTTTGAACGGTGGAGGTAGCTCCATGGCAACCGTTTCGACCCACGCGAATTCCTTTGCTTAAGCTTCAATGGATTACGATTAAAGTTCACTTGAAAGAGGACTTGTTGGGCTCTGTCGGCGTCAGATAGCTGTACATATATAGCCATGTTGGCATAATTCTGTCTGCATAGGGCACAGCTGGTTCGTATTAAAAGCATCTCGAATTTGCTCAAATGTCCGAATTTGTTGAAAATCACAGGAGGATACGTAGGCTAATTGCTGTTCTTATTTTCTGGAAGTGTTTTTGTAATCATTGCCGGAGTGGAAAGCTTGTGATTTGATTTGTACCAAGAAAGATATCACTGTGGAGTTGTGAGTACATTCTAGAACTGTAGTAATTAATGTACGCAAAGTATGTTTTTGATCCCATTAAAAAGTGCTGATTTAGCCAGTTGCTATTTTATATAAAAGTATTGCAGTGTGTGTGTGTGTGTACAGTATTTAATATACATGTAGGCCTACATATAAAGTTCATAAGTGATGAGGTGAACTTTTAAACAGTATTTTTGTCCTGCTATAGACGATGTCACCTACATACTGTATGCATTTGCACTAGTTTTTTTCCTGATTACTTTCAAGTTTCTTTTGGTTGAAGGATGGCTTCCATAATTATCAAGATATCAATGTTAATAAAAAAAAATTCTTTTCATTGATGTGGAAATAAAATGAATAAAAACTGAATTAGACTATTCCTAACTTGCAGTAATTCATACTGGAGAAGAGTAGCATTATATATACACATTATATATACACATTACGAATTTCAAATATCCATTTTTTGGCCCATTATTTATTTGAGATGTACGGATTCCCTCAAAAGAATCCTGATTTTCACCCTTTTTCAAGCTCGAGGTATTTTGTCCCATACGGTACAGCAAACATACATGTACAGTAATCTAATGATTAAAGTTGAAATAGCGTAGCCAAAGCTTTGATCTGATGAAATATAAAAAACAGTGATTCTTTTTTGCTTGTCAGAGTGTTAAGTCAACACACTCAAATTGTGATGACCCTTTTTTTTTTTTGGGGGGGGGGGAGGGTATTGGACTCCCTCCCCTTTTAAAAAATCCTTGATCCTCCCCTTTCTCTCCCTTGCTACTTCCCATGTTTACTAGTCTTTCTTAGGTCGTGACTGTTTATATGTATTTTCTTTGTAGGCCCTATTTCTTTCTTAATTTTTAAAGGGATACTCAACCGAAGATTGTGGACGATTTTATGCCGCAAGAGGTCACCGTGATCGTTACCTGATCATGCCGTTGTTCCGCGGGGCGCAAAATTCGAACAGACTGGTCGCCGCGCAGCATGCACGCTCCGCCTGAGCTCAAGCTCTCGTGCAAGATTCGGTCGGAATCTAATCCCAGTAGTCCGACGTACACGTTCGACGCACAAGCTCTGTGTACGAGTGAATGGGGCTTACGCAATTCTGACTTTCCCCACGGCCGCCTGGTGGCGTATCCCTTTAACCTTCCCTCTCTTTGCCCCCTCCCCCTGATTTTCTCTATCACCACCTTCTTCATTTTTCTATTATATTTCATAATCTTCTTTGTTCTCCCCCTCCTTCCCTTATCTCTCACTCCCTCTCTTGCCATACTTGGGAATGCTCTCTAAGGAGTGGAGATGGTGCACACTTGTGTGCGGGCTTGAAATCCAATGACCGGGGGTAATAATAAACTACATTGTAAAGCTCATTGAAGTATTCACATACAGTGCGCTGTATAAATATTATTATTGTTACAATTACCTTTTGTTCTCCGGTGCTCTTGAATGATTTTCTATAACATAACTTATTAAGTAAAAATTTCCTCACAGCAATATACATTTTTTTAACAAGAGCTTGTTTTGAGTGTTGCAGAGATAAATTACTTGCAGCGCAGCCTCCGACAATATGTTTCACTTTCTCTCTCTCCAATTGGTATTGTTCTCTCCTATAATATACTATAAATATACTATAAATCCAGAAAGTTTCGGGTGCATGAAACTTTCCCGAATTTCACGAGGGGTCGAGATTCACAAAAGTGTCATGCCGCGAAATAATAAAATCACAATTGAAACAACATAAAATTATTGCAATTCGCGAAAGTCTCTTGTCGCAAAATTGATTGTCATTAACAATTCGCGAAAGTTTTTATGTCGCGAAAGTTTCTGGTTGTACAAAACATGTATCTATTCTCTCTCTCCCTCTCCCTCTCTCTCTCTCTCTATCCTGGTCCATTCACATAATGATGCAGTAAGTTTGGGCTATTTACCGCGCAGTTCTTTATTTAATGGCATAAAAAATAAAAACTGCAGCATCATGTGCGAAGGGAACCTTTAGTCTCCGTAGAGATCTGTTTTCTGACACAACATATTTTCTAGTTTATTCATATATTCTCTTTATTTTCCCTCTCTCCACCAATATCTGTCTCTTTTGTCTCTTTCTCTTTCTTTTCTTTCTCTCCCAGTCAGTTTCTCCATCTACATGTATGTCTAATATATTGCTCTCTAATACCATTCTCTTTCTTTCCTCCTCTCTTCTTTCTCTTTCTCTTTCTCTTTCTCTTTCTCTTTCTCCCCTGTCTCAAGCTTCATCTCATTCTACCTCATCTCTCTCTCTTTCTCCAGCTCGCTTACTCTCTCTCTCTCATACCTCTGTGCAGTCATTTCTCTTCCATCTCTCTCCTTGCATATTATCTTAGATTTCGACTGCCCTTCACTCATAAATTAGACTCTGCTAATGGGCCAGCTGCTGACATATTGTCAGATCTGTGTGCATCCTTTCAGTACGTAATCAGGGGCTTTTGTGAGATCAGCCGTAAATCACTGTGAAAAAGGGAGAATCTTTTATACTTGAAGGAGGATGGAAAATTGATGAGAAAGGCATCCGAAACAAAACGATATGCATAGAGAAGATAATGCCTTCAAAACACGTAGATCTGTTGAAAGTGTAGGTTGAAAAAGGTTTGTCACCCCGAAGAATTTTGAACAAAGAGGTGAAGACAAGTTGGACAAATGATATTGGGAAAAATGAAAACTTGGCAATTGGAGTATGATAATAGAAAGGAAGAATAGGAAATTATAGAGAGATTTTACAAAAGATGAAAATGGGGAATTATACCAAATTTCAGGAGAGAGAGAGAGAGTTGGAGATGGCTAGAATAGGTACATTGAAGGATGCCTGCTTTTTGCTCACCAGATGGGAGTTATCTATGTGTTCAATATCACTGAATAAACAAGAAAGAAAGAGAGGGCTGATGAGAGGAAGAGAGAGAGAGAGAGAGAGAGAGACAGAGACAGAGATGGACAGACAGATACAGACAGACAGAAACATGGATAAAAAAGTAGAGAAAGAGGGAGAGAGAGGGGGGGGGGGGGGGGGAGGTACGTATATCTGTACTCAGCTGATGATGAATGTATGTTGAGTAGGAAGGAATGAGTAAAACTAGAACTGAATAAGAAAAAAGAGATCAAGGAAAAAGAAAGGAGAAAGGGAGAGAGTGAGAACAAAAGGAAGAAAGAAATGGAAAGAGAAAGAGAAAGGGGTCGGATGATAGGTACTCAACCTAGAGCCGGTTTTTTGTTATGATACCAGGCTAGCTGGCACTCTGCATGTAGCTTCCCTTGGTTTGCATTTACTCTACCACTTCACCATACTACTTTAACATCACTTCACTGGATTGATCCATTTCTCCCAGGGGGTAAGCCCTGTCTAACAAGCTATCCTGAGGGAAATCATCGTGCAAATAGCACCGCCATCTCTCCCGCAACTCTACCAAATCGACAGCTTTGTTTGATTACAACTACCTAATGCATGACCCCATAGTCTAGGCAATCAGATACATGGACCCTAAGGTTATTTCCTCACGTGGAGACCAGGGAAAGATCATTAAAATTCTTGATTGGAGCCAAATCTTCAGTTGCCTGCATCCCCTCTAAACAATGTATCGTCTCTATCCTCTCTCCCTGCCTTGTACAGATGGTGAAGTATGAGCGCTCATCGCTCAGCGGTGGGGATGACGTTTTTGAAGAGGATCCCTCGTCACAGACGCACGCAGCCAACAACGGCTCGGCGGCGAATGCCACCAACAACACCTCCGCCACTCACACTCCTACCGGAAAAATGGAGGTAGCTTCAAATGCCCCTCCCGAGGTCCGCTTCAAGCACCTGAAAGGGAAGGGGGTTAATGAGACTAAATGGAAGGGGCAATCTGTGAGCGTCAAACTCTGGTGGGAAAGGAGCACGTTAGAAAGGCTACTCCTCGTCGTCTGTCTTCTCCTCTTACTCACGGTCATCATCGTCGCCATCGTCTTGGCAACCACAAGAAAACATGGTTAGTTCCTCCTCATTTCCTTTTCTTTCATTTAAAGGGAGCTCTCAAAATATTGTGAGAAACTTGGTTGAAAAAATGGTACTTGTTAAAACTTAAGCTGGCAAGTACAGGATGAATATATGTACATGTATGTAATAGAGGATAACAATAACTGACAGGAAAAGTATGGTTTTATTTGTTGTCTCTTACAATTGTCAGGTAATCTATAAGCTCTGATTTTTTTGGACATTATATTTGACTTGCCCTTTATACTCAAAATTATGTTTTCAAAATCAGCATAGTTATGAGAAGAGTGTCAAACAGTTTTCTTGTTACCTCATTTTTTTAATCTATTGATTTATTTTTTTTATTTATTTTTTTATTTTTTTTTTTTTTTTTTTGGGGGGGGGGGGCACCTGAAATCTTTAGTATGTTAACTCATGGATGCAGCTGTGATTTTCTTGTTCATCAAGTCGTCTAGGGCTGTGATTGCCTTGTTCCATGCTTGTTCATGAAATCGTTTAAAGCTCATGTACAGTTTTGGTAGCAGAAAGGAAATTGGAAAGAATCGTGTTAAATATATAGTCTCATGTTGTTTTTATGTATCAAAAGATAATTGTGCAAGATCATTTGGCATTCCATCAATGATTTCCGGTGAAATTTACCGTAGATATATATGTAAGAAATGCTTGATCACGGCAATATACTGCCCCACGCTAGGACCTTTCCATCCCAACTGCTCGCCGCACAACAATCTTGAGGCTTCGCACGGAGATGTGTGTCATCATGTGTGTAGGTTTTGATCGCGTGTATGGTGTATAGTGCACGTTGAAGTTGTGGGGAGTTTATATCCCTGACCAGGCACCTAAATTAATATTTGCCTCTTTTGTTTAATATGCCACATTATGACATGAAATCTTCACAGCATCTTTGTATTGCTAGTATCTTGCTATTTATTAACAAAAATCCAATAAATCTGACAAAGTTTTGAGGGCTTACCAAAACTGAACATTACCTTTAACATTGAGCCGAATAATGTACTCTGCCTTAAAGGTATAATGTTGTTTCAGGGGAGTGTTTCATCAAGTGTTTTGTCAGTGACTTTTACCGACAACTGTTATAAGCTACTGAAATCCTTGCATCTGATTGGCTGAGAGCAAATTTGTCGGTAAAAAGCACTGACGAGACCCTTGATGAAATGCTCCCCAGGTATCACCAATCTAAATTTTAAAAAATCAAGACCTTCAATTGGAGTAAGGTGATATTGATAATAAAAATATTGTTGAGAACCAAAAGGGTGTTAACTCTTTGTTGACATTTATGAGTTTATGCCCTTCTTGCTCTCAGCGCACAATAGTGGGAGCAAAATCTTTTTTTTGTTTTTCTTACTCATCTTCGCTCGTTACCCTTTTCACGGTTCTCAAACAACTGACACTAATGTCAAGAATATATGCTTCGTGTCTATTAATTCATCATCAGTCACCAATCTCACTCGAAGTTCTAGTTAGGTTTCATATTCCCAGAAAGAGGGAATCCATGTTATTAATTAATCTTATTTGTTGTGGATTCACATGTTAGTCTGTAATTAAATCCGCTTCCGTATCTGATCAAGTAGTACCTTGCTTTTAGTTTTGCCCAATTAATCAGGAGCAAAGATTAAGGAACATCCTTTGTGATAAATTTCCCTCTTCAAATCACTTTAATTAAAGGATGTACTTTCATGGATATGTACATTGTAACTAATTTTAATTAATTTACAGATAGTAGGGGTTTTTAAATGCTGTTATATGCACAAGTGGGAAGGAAAGTAATATAGTCAAATCTATTTTAGTGACAACCTGTATAGAAAGACCACACTATAAAAGCCTCACTTTTTATGCCTCTGCCCACCGAAGCTGGTACCGGAGGCATTATATTTTCGGGTTGTCCGTCCGTCCGTCCTGCTTTCGCGTTCTCGCGATATTAAACTCAAGAACCACACGAGGTATGAACTTCAAACTTGATGCTAGTATGTACCACCGTAGGAAGACGATCTGATTGGATTTTGGGGTACGTAGGTCAAAGGTCAAAGATCACAGAGGCCAATTTCTGAAATTTCAGGTGTTAGCATCGTTCTTGCGATAACTCAAGAACCATTTGAGGTATGAACTTTAAACTTGGTGCTAGTGTGTATCACCATAGGAAGATGATGTGGGCCCCGTTGCATAAAACTTACCATCAATGGTACATGTAACTACCATGATCATGGTATCATCACTCAACAGCCAATCAAAATCAAGTTTCCATGGGAGTTACCATTGATGGCAAAGTTATCGTTAATGGTAAGTTTTATGCAACGGGGCCTTGATTAGATTTTGGGGTATGTAGGTCAGAGGTCAAACGTTACACGTCAATTTCTATAATTGCAGGTGTTAAACTTGTTAACGCGATATCTCAAGAATCATTTGAGGTATGTACTTCAAACTTGGTACTAGTATGATTACCATTGAAAGACGATCTGATTAGATTTTGGGATACGTAGGTCAAAGGTCAAAGGTCATAGAGGTCAATTCTGAAATTGCAGGTTTTAGCCTTGTTAACGTGATACATGTATCTCAAGAACCGTTCTATCCATTAACTTCAAACTTGGAGCTAGTATGCATCACCATAGTGAGATGAACTGATTAGATTTTTGTTCACGTAGGTCAAAGGTGACAGGTTATAGAGGTCATACAGGTGTATGTGAAATTATTGTTTTACCTTTATCACCATATCTCTACTATTTTGTATTTATGACTAGGAGATATAAAAGTGATCACACTTTTTGGTTGTAAGGTGGAAGGTCAGAGGTCAAATGTCAGAGGTCAATTAACATGTAATTAGAGGCTTTTTATTCTGGTTATCACCATATTTCAAGAACAGTTTGAGCCATCATGGAGCCATCAACTGAATTTAGGCGGAGGCATATAGGAGACGCAGTCGCATTCATCTCCTTGTTCTTTTGTTTCACTTGAAAAGTATTTTTCATTTAAACCTGTATTTAAGGGAAATCCAACCTTAATGACAAGTTGCTCTGAAAGAAAGAGGAAACATCATTATTCAGAGAAGCAAAGTTTGAGCGAAATCGGACAAGCAATATAAAGAAATGAATTTTTGAAAGTTGTAATCACTATATATTTGTACATATGGGAATTTCAAATTGGGCCGAATAGGTAATATAGTGGCGTACAAACTCCCCCTGTTTGCTCCAACACACAATATGACTGAGACTGTGTATTGTATAGATCACCTGCTTTATATAAAACCACTTTTTCTTGTTTAATTTGAGCAGTCTCTATATGGTTGTAGTGCAGACTTTCTGAACTTTTTCATAGGAGACCAGTACATATACATGTACCCTGGTAGATGTAGTTACAGGTACAGGTACACTGTAGTATGGTTACCTAGCATACATAAGGTCAGTGTACTTTGTAGAGCATAAGTCCTTTTTGCTCTGAAGAGTGCATTGTAGATACCTGGAACGGGAAGTGCTTTCCGTTGTCATGTTAATGCTGCTCCAGATGGGGGTCATGTTGTTTGTGTACGTCAGAAAATATGAGATTCTTGTAAAATTTCTCTGCAATCAACATCCCCGATGACGTCAGTGCTTTAAAATTCCAAATGTCAACTGGGCCTCTTTAATCTTGGCTATTTCTGGGCATTTTGATGAGAAATAAAAATAAAAGATTTGAGCTCCTGTTATTGTAGTGACATAGTTTCAATCCCATCTTCGTAAGTGCATCAGATGAGAACAGTTTATTCCGGACTTAGATTTGAACTTTTAGAAGGACAGTGTCTCTTTAAAGGTCCGAGTCAACATCTCATACAAGCTACATGTAGCTATGACACAAAATTAAGTGAAAATTTGACCGAAAAAATATTCTCTAGGCCTAGACTCTTTGGTTGCCCAGCAGTATTTTACATTAGGTGGTGAGTGGCACCCTGGTAATTACTTATTGTGAACCCTGTATCTCTATTATATCCATTCTGAAATAATAATATTCTGTTCTAGTACAGTTTATAGCATATATCTCATTATGATGTAAGGTCTTTAAAGTAGCTATCCAAAGAAAATCACAAATGTGGCAATTAATGTATCACTAGAAACTGGGAAGCTTACAGATGGCAATCGTAAAGTTTTATGTCAACTGCGTATCTGATGATTATAAAAACAACATAAATAAAAGCTCTTCTCAGCATCTGGAATATCCGAGGATTCGCCAGAAATATAGCGATGTTTTGATGTCGTCACACTAGGGACCAATCCTGCTTTATAAGCAGACGACGTCCTATAATGAATGAACGTAATTGCAATGCAATTATTTATTAAATTATAAAGAGTTTTGTGTATTTAAACATGACCTTATTTCACACCATTCTAAAAGGGAAAGTGAAACTGATTCTGATAACTAAAACCATTTGATTGTAAATACACAGGAGAAGGGTCAATGATCAATGAAATAAACCCCACTTTCAATTTGAAAAGCCCTCCGAATAATAGCACGGATGGTATTCGTTCCCTCTTGAAACGCCGAACATGCCCCGGTGCAAGCAGCTGAAAATACAATGGCGTCTTATTTTTAATACAAGTGACTGATTCCTTTATTTTTTTAACTGCATTTTTCATCAAAATAATACCATACACGAGGTTAAGAGTGAGGCAACAGACTAACATTAAGACTGATGCTAGTCAAGTAAGAGTGAAGAGGAGGTGACAAAACAGGCACTGAAAAATGTGTAAGATGTTATGGGACATCGTCTGCTTAGACAGGACTGGTCCCTGGTGTGTCGTCACACATCTCAGCAGCGTTCGAGGAGCTCTTCAGCTGCTATATCGGGGGTTGTATTTTACCGTTTTATTATTGATAATAATCATTACTTCTGTTTCCAAGTGTTGAATTTGGATAACCTTTGGTTAGCTCAGGCAATACCCCAATAACTCAGCCTGCACAAACTGTATTAGACTTCTGGTGTGCATCTTTAATGTAGAAGTCATGGATCACAAGGATCAATTCAATCTGTATAAAAACAAGTGATAACATATGTACAGATAATTAGCACATGTAAATAAATACCTGTGGATTGCACTTAATTTGTGTTTGAGTGTTTTGCTATGTTTCATGTTTAAATAACTCGACAGTTTCAATTATTGACCTTTTGCCTAATCAAATACAGAATAATTAAGATGGTCTTTAACTCATACTATATAAACACAGACTCACAATTCGACCAAATAAAGGCAGACACATTTCCCAATTATATATCAGTGTCTGATCCTAAGACTTATCTAATATAAAGATTAACGTCTGATATAAAGACTAATGTCTGACATAAAAGACTAGTTTCCAAAATGACAGACTAGTAACTGATATCAATACTATATCGAATAAAACTAATTATGTTTCTGAAAACAAGACTAAGTCAAATATAACTGCTTTGAAAAGTCTAGATTCAAGACTAAAAACCGCTAACTCTAAAATTAGATGGCTGGTATAAAGACTAAGTCAAGGTATTCTTTAGTACGAATAATTGTTTCTTAATACACAAATATCTGAAATCGACCTCATATGCCAAAAACAAAATGACACCCTTTGCCATTGTAATTAACATTTTGTTCATCTATTATCTTCTTTCGTTCTTTTATACAAAACATATCCAGATGTCATAATAAATGACTTCTATGATCAAACTCTTTGACCACACATTTTGTCTAGTTTCCCTTTTGAATTAAATTTGTAGTGAATATTTCAGTAAATAAAATAACATGCCTTTTTAACCAACTTCAGCTAGAAAGAAACTAACCTTTTCACTCTTTAATACCAATTAATAATTTGCATAGCATTTGGAAACCAATAACTTCAAAATGACTCACTGAATTGTCTAACTTGACCAATTTGTCCAATAGAAGAGAAACCAAACCAACATGGCCTAAATATGGCTCTTTAAATTGCCAATGAATGACTTGTCAATTTGCCCAACTCTTCTTCAACCAAAATTCATCCTCTAATTCTGGCATAATATAATAACTGAACTATTCAAAGACTCCAGATTTATAATAAGTATTAAAATAAACCTTTTTGAACTTGCGTCATTTATAAACATGACATCCTTTCTACAATTATTCTTTGACTGTAATGAAATGTACAAAACATGCCAACGCCCTAATTTACATACCACTGACATATAACGACCTGGCGAGTGCATTCATACCATTTACTCGAACTTTTGGATTTATAAATTAAATTGATTCATTTTCATTGTATTCCTTTTCTTGTGAGTAAACTTACTTCTTTTGCAGGAACTCAGGGTATTCAATAACTGATATCATCTGTCAGAAACCTCATAACTCTGCTAGTTTCTGCAGAAAACAGAAAACTCGGCGGTTTCCTCACGGAAAACCGTACTCGCTGTAAGTGTAACTGGTATGACACTCGCCTTATACCCTTCATCCGGGACTTATCGTTAGAAACAATAACATTACATAAGGTATCGTTAATGAGCAAAATTTTTGATAAATTAACTGAATAAACTTTCGTTCAACGAAACAACTTTATTAAATTTATGCCATCTATGCAATAATAAGTATTTTAAAGCTAATATTTATTTTGATGGAATTTTCTTGTAATGTGATCTTTAAAGATGCTTCCAAAAAGCCATGGAAATTATTACCTACATGTACGTGTACATGTAGGCTTTGACTCTGGCACTACACAGTGCATGCATTTTAAGGAATGATCATACCAGGGCAGCATTTCATCAAGTGTTTTGTCAGTGATTTTTACCGACAACTGTTATAAGCTACTGAAATCCTTGCATATGATTGGCTGAGAGCCAATTTGTCAGTAAAAATCACTGACAAAACACTTGATGAAACGCTCCCCAGTTACCCACTGACTAGACCCGCATTGAGAGTGGCAAATATAGACAGACTGATGCCTTGCCAAAGGATCAATGTTGGTGCCATGTTGGGGCTTGATGAGCTCTTCATCCCCAGTCAAGTGTTTAAACTACTCAACCTCAATATCTTGACTAGACAAATGTGGTGTTTTCCCTTTTCCATTTTTATCTTTTAACTTGATTGAAGTAATATCTTGGATAGCCGGTATCATTAGGAGATTTAAGGGAAAGTTCAGCATAACAAGTTTGATTTCAATAAGAGCAGGAAAAATGAAAGAAACTGATCTCTGAAAATTATAGGAAATTTTGATGGGGTACCTAAGAAATTATGTAGTCTTAAAGTTGTGACCCTATACATGTACATGTGTAGTAATCAATTATTTGGATGTGGGCTCTCACTGGCTTGCAAATGGTTTGTGAAAATTTGTCAGAATTCCTGACGAATCTCTATTCGCCACTATCACCAGACCAAACTTCAGTTGTTCAGTGAGATTCCTACTTTATTCTTTGTCAGATTTTTGGGTCAAACTTTTACTGACCTATTTCTGTAATTATTCTGCATTAACATTCAGTGTGGACTGTGCAATGAGTGCAGGGGCGGACCCAGGATTTTGTAAAAGAGGGGGCACAGTGCTGTAAAAGTACACAATAAAGGGGTACATTTTTAAAATTGTTTACTTACATGTAAGGTACATTTGTATGCCAGTTGGGTTTTTAAGGGGGAGGGGGCGCCCGCCGGTCCCCCCCCCCCCCTCCCCCAGACGCGCTATGTAGATCCACCACTGCTTGAGTGCAACCATATTCTGAATTATGCTTATTGCTGTCATATAATTTACATTTACATTGCAATACCATTACTCAACCTTTAAATTGAAACAAGTTCACCGTTATAGTACGATAGATAATTCAAAACGCATATATTCGTCACCCCCGCACATTCACAAAATTAAATTAAATGTTTACGCCCACTCTCTGTTATCCTTGAATGAATTTTGTTTGATAGAAATTGAGAATTATGAAAGGTTCTGGCTTTTTTATTAATGGCAATTTATAAACATTGCCCTAAATTATTTGGTTGCTAATTAGATCATATCAAGAAGTGTTTATGCTCGCTATTCTGTAAATTGGAATATTTATTCCATTACAAAAATTGATTTGATTTAAGCTGAAGTAATGAATTATGTTTATGTTTATGCCTCATAGGCTCTTTTTTATGTACACAAAAAGCATTCATTTTTCTATGAAAAAGAAAAAAATTTATAGTTTCTTTCTTAAACTTAAATTGTAATTTCAAAAAAAAATGAACTTCTTTTTGTTTTAAATTGTTATCTCTTCTCTTTTATTATCTTTTATAGTTCTGTTTCCCTGATACTTAAAACAAATAATAGTATTTTATCTTTTCATCATTTAAACATGTTATCCCTGTGTTTACTTATCTCTCAATATGTGGTACTGAATAGATATGTTACCTTCGTTTAAAGCTTATAGGCATAACATTTTTTTATTTTTTTTGTAGGTTACAACAAATCTTTCATTTATTCTTTCTTTGGGAAGGGTAATTTCATGGGTTTGTTATTTCGGAAATTTTGGAAATGTTGTTGCATAGACTCAATTATAAGTTTGAAGGAAATCACTTGGATCTGCATGCCTGTTACCATGTGGGAGTGTGTATACAAACAACTTGGTTGCCAACCAAAAATAGGGATAATATTATGTAGCAATGTAGATAGGCCTACAATGTACGTGAGTGATTTTTATTCTATAACATTTATAGTTTGGGTTTTTCTGGCTAAACATGAAAGTGTTAACTATAGCCTTTGGGAAGAAAATGTCTACCGGTATCAGCAATTTTTTCATTCTCATTTTATGTCATTACATTTCCAGGAATACAATAACAGAGAATAAAAAATTTGAAGTACAATAACAGGAGAACAGGAAAAGAAAGAAGAAGAAAAAAAAAAAGATTCAAATCAAATAATTTATTCTATTTGTTCAGGGAACTTCAGCCAGAGGCTGTTTTACAGAAAGGCAGTGTAAAGACATGTAGTGAAAGATGACAATGAAAATAATCTATGAATTTTCTAAAAAATTGATGAATCAGAAAGCAATTTTGAGTAATCAACCTTCATATTTCAGAACGAAAAGTCTTTGTGGAAGATAGATGTTTTTTGCCTGATTTATTTTTAAAATAAGGATATTGACATTCAGAAAATTTAAACCAAGAAAGTGATCTCTCACATTCTTAAAATGTTTACAGTACGTACTTGTACATGTACATGTACCTTCTAAACAAAATGGAAGATGTTATATTGTATAAATAAATATAAAAGAACACCCAAAATAAACCCACATACATATTATGCCAATGATGAAGGGAGAGAGAATCTGAATTTTTTTTTGCAACCATTTACGTTTGCTCTTATGAAGCCAGGGGCGGCTCCAGGATTTTGTGAGAGGGGGTCCAATCCCCCCCCCTAAAATTCTTACAAGCATAAAGAAAAAGAATAAAAATGGTCAGCAGATTTATTTTGGGTGTTCACTCACACCTCTGAATCTCTGAGAAGAAAAAAAAAAGAGGGAGTGGGGGTTGTTGGTGTGGATCCTGTACCCCCCCCTGGATCCACCCCTCGAAGCGCTGTCCTGGAAGTAATTTTGACAAATGCTTGGTCATTGTGACATTTCCAGAGCTGCTAGGTGTGAAATTCGATTTGCTTTATTGAAGTCAGAGCTGATTATGGGGAAGCAACGTGAGGGAATTGATGTACACACACTCATTTAGGCAGCTATAAATGTGCCATTTGAAGTAAAATACTTTTTTTATTCCCTTGCCCATACTATGTATGTGTGAAGACGTGAACAACAAAAAATTTGTTCTCCTGAGGAGACAAAGGCATGAATAAATCAGTTGGTTATCTGCTATTTTTAGAAGTCTTGCATTTCACATTTATGAAGTTTGTGGTTTTAATCATGAAATGTAAATTTGCTAAAAGTACATTAAGGTTCACGCACAATTGATTTGCATGATAAGGTCCACAGCCAAGCTTAGGTCTTTGTATAGGTATGCAATTTCATCAATGTTGGAAGAGGAATCAAAATGAAACTGAAGGCTACTTATAAGTAACTTCGGACGGGGCTATTGTGTTCAGTAATTTTATGCATTACAACTCTAAAATAACAAAGAAATTACCTTTTTTAAATAAAGGTTTTAGGATTTAATATGTAATTGAACTCATATTATGGGGTATACATGATTTATACTGGTAGTTACCAATTCATAGGCATGTGAAGTAACTTGCTCCGGGCCCTCTTTCATAAAAAGCTGTATTCAAATGCAACTCAAAAATGTATTTAAATGCAAATCTTAAATATGTGATCCTGATTGATTGAAAATCAAGTTGCATTTAATTTTTTGAGTTGCGTTTTAATCGCAAGTCTTTATGCAAAAGGGCCCTGGTCTGACTTGCCTGATAAGGTGCTTGGGCATGGTAAGGGGATTCTTCCTGAGCACTGCAATCCGTTCACCTCACCTGGGTTAAGAATGGCAAGTATACATGTAGATTAATGTTGATCCGCCAAAAGATATTTTTGCTTTGGCAAGGATTTGTACCCCATACGTACAGCTTGTGATCAATGTAGAGTCAGGAGAATTGTAAATTTGACCACAACCTGCTTCTCTTCGCTCATTTATATATAGGCTCTGTTCAGAGTTGGGGGGGGGGGCCGAGTGCCCCGCATACACCCCTTTTTGTCCAAGCCATTTGTAGCTAAGATTCTGGGGGATTTTTTCTATCTCCTAAAAAAAGAAAAAATCTTTTTCATGCTTCATGGCGTATTGTCAAGAGTTGATGGCCTCTAACCATGCTGACAATAGGCTTTCAATCCTAAAATGTCAGAGTTACTTGCTTTGTTTCCCTTCAACACTTCTTTTTATGCAACATTTCCTGATGGATTCTATTACTCCCTTGCTTTTCAAGAAATGGAAGTTTCAGGGAAAAGGTTGTGTTTTCACTTGACTTACCATCGCGAGAGTGGAAATGTCATTTCCTGCTCTCTCTATTATCTCTTTGATAATTGAAATAATAAAAAGAAGAAAAAAAGGGGGGAAGCATTCGAAGTAGATGCGTTTGTTCTTGATAGTTAAACCGTGCTCTCCAATTAAATCATATTGACCCAATGATACAATTAAAGAATAAAACAGAACTTGTCAAGAAAGATTGAGCACTTTCAAAATTTAAAATAATGCAAAAGATATGAAGACTATTTCATATTACATAGAAAATAAATCATTATTTTTTTTAAGTACATGGAATAATGACACTCAGTCCTTTAACTGTGTTTGCTTACACCACCCCTCCCCTTAATAAGTTATGTCTTTCTGTGATGCCATTTATTCCAATGATAAAAAGTCTAAATAAGTGTTGATAATTTGATTATCTTTGTTGGGTTATAATAATAAAACAAATTATCGTATAGCCCACTGCTTCGTTTGCTTTGTTACCAGCTCTGCGTTGTGTAAAACATCATCTCCAATATACTGGGTTTTTCTCAGATTACAGGGCCCTTAAATCCCCACCATATTTCATCCAAAATGGAGTAGATCTTCAGTTTGTGAAGAACAAGGGATACAAAAATGAATCAACCTGTCAGGACCGAGTAGATCACATGATTGATGTGTGCCATTTCTTGAGCTTTAATTTTGAGTTTGGGGGGTTTAATAAAGATGAAAGAGAAATAGATGACTAATGACCGGTGGAAGTGGAAGCTTTCCTAAACGACTGGCCGGTATCGACGACGATGCGGTATATTAAAGGACAGATGTTGCATTCCAGCACCAGATGGAGAAGTAGCAGGAGATCGAATTTGGAGAGAAGGATAGAGAGGGAGAGAGATAGAGGAAGAAAGAGAGAGTTAGAGAGGGAAGAGATAGAGAAAGAGAGGGGGAGAGAGAAAGAGAGATTAAAGATACATGTACCAGAGGTAGAGAAAGAGAGAGGGAGACATACATGGAGAGAGAGGGGGGGGGGGGGGGGCAAAAGGGACATAAAAGTGTTTCAAATTTTCATGAGGTGGTTCGGCAGTACTTGTGAATTTCTTCAAGAAATCTTTTCGAAAAGTGTGAGCTTCAAGTAATTCTCCAGATGACATTATATTAACATAGAACTTTAATACATGTACATGTAGAACTCTTTTGTTTCTGTCGCCCTTTATTAAACAAGCCTGGGATTATACACATTGTTATTCTACCTTCATGTATATGTTGTATGTACAGAGAAATGGAATATCTTCCATTCTTTTTTCCTAATATCTTTCTTTTGTCTTTGTAATTATCACTATTGGGAAATGTGAACGTGTTGATACCAACTACAATGCATACCAACATATCTGCTTACAACCAGAAGGGCGTTAATACAAGGAGTTATCACAGTTTGGTTAATTCAGCGACTGGAGTTCCGCCCTTTTGGTTATTTGCAGACAGTATCATTCATACACATTTGTGTCGGAATTCTGACTCACTGGGGATTTATTCTGGCCTGATTTCCCTCAGAATTCTGGTAAATAGACAATTGAAATTTTGAGGGTGAAATGTAGATCAGGAAATGATCTCAGAAATATGGCTGGCTCAAGGTTTAATATGATGCAATGTATAGAAAATGATTAATACAAGCAAAAAGTGACATTGAATTTTTTTTTTTTATATGGAGGAGAAGATAAAGATATATATGTGGTAAGAAAATAGAATGGAGTACAACATTTTGAAAGAAGAACACCATTGAACTTAAAGTGACAGTAAACTGAAGCTCCTAAATAGCGCCATTTTTGTCGGTTAATTTATACTCAAACTCAAGGATTTTTGTAATACCTGTGTACATTTTCAATGCAAAAAAGACAAACACTTGTCGACCCAATCGGGATATTGTCAGCACTGCGCATGCGTGGTTTGCATGACAAACGCCATCTGTTGCCGAAATTGCGTTATTTGGGGTAGCGAGAATTGAAATCTTACCTGTTATTTCCCTGTTATGTATTAAGATTAGGAGATGATCTCAGAAATATAGCTTGATCAAGGTTAAGGGTATGATGTATAGAAATTGATCAAAATGTACTGGAAGTGACAATGAATTTCTTTTTGATGTGGAAGAGAAAATGAAGAAATATAAAGATTGAAATGAAAACATATACTAATGAGGTTTTAAAGGAAGGAATCAAAGAACAAAGGAGAAACGTAGAGAAAGAGTTACTAAAAGCTTCAGTATGTCTATGTCTATAGCATTGTTTGATGTCGTGTACCAGTCATCGCTTAGTTTAAATGAGGGTGGAAAAGAATGCAACATTTTTATGGGCTCAGTGTTTCATAGCCCCTCTTCCTTTCTACTCTCTATTTCAATCGCTATCCATTGAAATGTACATTTTGATCACTATTTGTTACTTTTGATGAAAAGTTGGGGGAAAAAATATGAAACTTGAAGTGTGAACTTGATTCAATGTGTAGGTCCGTCTGATCTGGCAGATCCCCAATTTTTGTTTTGATCTTTGAAAGGTAAAACAGTTATCTCCTCTTTTGTCATTGCAGAGTTCTGTCTAACAGAAGCTTGCATCACAGTAGCAAGTAGTCTTCTGATGTCCATGGACAAATCAGCGGATCCTTGCGACGATTTCTACGAGTACTCGTGTGGGACGTGGGACAAGCACAATCCCTTACCGGAAGGAAATAATAGGTGGAGCACGTTTGGACTGCTATGGCAAGAGAACAGGCTGGTTCTAAAGAATGTTTTAGGTAAGAATCTCTCATGTACTGTAAAAAAAATAGAAAATATGGGGCAAAATATAACAGGTGGAGCACGTTTGGACTGCTCTGGCAAGAGAACAGGCTGGTTCTAAAGAATGTGTTAGGTAAGAATCTCTCATACGTAAGCTTTGATGGTTAATCTTCCCGGACGGCTAAGAAAGCATGTGTATGCTTGTAAGTAAGCAACCAGGGGCCCTGACGGCTTTAAGTCCTCACCGAGGGATTTGGTAATGAGGATTACTACCTTACCAAAGGGCATTGGCGCATCCACTAGGTTTCGGACCCGGGTCACCCAGTTATACAAGACCACTTGCAATTGAGTTTCAGGTTAGGTTTGGGTTAAGGTTAGGTAGAATATTAATTCCAGTATCAAAGTTAGGAATCAGGTTAAGTGTAGAGGCTTTTACAGCAGAGCAAATGTCATGAGAGCACGTGTCGAACACCATTGTCCCATTATACTCATTCACACACAGTAAAAAAAGGGAGATTTGAGTCAAGATTTGGGTCAAGATTCAAATGTCACTTTCTATTGGGCCTGTTCACACAGGAATCTGGCAGGATATGTTATATTGATTTTCTTGCCTCATTTCCAGTGACCCTTTTTGTAAACACAGACACACAGCCAAAAAAAAAAATTGTGGTGGTTCTGAAAAAAAAAAACAGCATTACTATATAGCGTGATTTTTATTGTGATCTGTAATCCTATCTCACTAATTATTGAGATTTGCTGATTTACATTGAGATTCTGATGTGATTTAATAATCTCACTAAATCTGGTTAAATCTCTCTTATTAGCAGTGGAAAAAAAAAGATGGGTCTGAAAGTGATTTGGGATCATGTGTGATCACTAAAGCCATAAAGCCCTTACAGGCTAGTCGAAATTGGCAAAGCCGAGGTGTCGCAGTCACCTGCCATTCTTGTAGACCTGTTCTCACTCCAAGGGCAGACAATGAACAGTGGTAAAAAACATGTGGAAATGGTGAGCACTCCAGGGCCCTTTCATAAAACTTGTCATCAATGACAAGTTGAAATAACTGTTTACAAGCTACTGAAATCCTTGCATCTGATTGGCTGAGAGCAAATTTGTCTGTAAAAATCACTGACAAGACACTTGATGAAATGCCTACCAGCTCTGGAAAGCTTTAAAAGAGCTCTGGTGAAAACAAAGATAAACTTTAATAATTATAGCTCCCGTGAACGAACCAAAAAAAAATAGTTTTTACACTTATAACTCAAGTTATTTTATCCAAACTGTTTTAGATGACCAATGGAAACAAACATTGGATGATTTTCTTTCTGAAAAAAAAAATGATTTTGGTGGTAATTCTAGCACAAGTGTTATAGAATCAAAAATGCATTTGTGAAATATTTCTCTATCAAGAGTATGATAATAATTATAATAATAATAATGTCTTGTTTACCCAGGGTAGCCTCAACAGCACTAAAAAATACTACAGTTCTCCCTGAGGGCCCTGCATATTATTACCCCGGCTTTAGCATGGCAACCGTAGCGCTCAGTGCATTCAAGGAATAAATCCTACCAGGTACCCACTTACTACACCTGGGTCGAGTGTGGCAAATGTAGATTAATGTCTTGACAAAGGACGTTAGTGTCGTGGCAGGGAATCGAATCCCATACCTTGTGATCTGCAGTCCGGTGACTTATCTATTAGACCACATTTTTCTTTTCCCTTGAAAAGTGTTTCCTCATTGAAGCTTTTACCTGTTACTATGATCCATTTTCCACAGGATGGAGTGATCTATTATGTTTGGAATTTTTCAATGACATAACCAATTTTCTTGGTATTCATAAATGCAATAGTTTTGGGGGAATAAACATTGCAGGTTTAGGATAGTATCAAGAGTATTTATCTTGAATATGGAATGTCGTAGACCATGTTTTGTTGTGCTATTTGACTGTGAAGGACGTAGCAGGGGGAGTGGATTTTCAGATTTTCCCTCAGACAAAATCTGGTCTTACTTAAATTGGCTACTCCTTGTGACTCATAATATGATACTGCTGTATTGAGTTCTGGTAAAAATGATGCATGGGAAATAAATTCACATAGATCCACATGGAACTTGTACTGAATATTACCCCCCGCCCCCCCCCCCCCCCCTAAAAAAAAAAAAAAAACAAAACAAAACAAAACAAACATAAAATAAAAAATTATAGAATAAAAGTAAATACAAATTAACAAATGATAACTGCCAAAACAGTTTTGTAGAAAAAGTTTGAATGGTGAGAAATGAGCTATTAAAGAAAAATAAAAAAATTCAGCTACATGTAATGTACATGTAGTAGTCCCAACCACTTGCATATCATCACATGGAAAATTTCATGCTTTTATAGCTCAGAACATTGAGTTTCGGGAAAGGTGGGAAATAATTTGGGAGCTTTCTCATTCCTTTTATGTCAGTTTGGATGCACATCATGGTAGCAATGTCCCCTGAAAAGGATTGTTCCTCAAATGCCCTCATATATATATACGAAATATGAGAAAAAGCTGAAGTGTTCGGGCGAACATTCATTCCACGTGTGTGCACTCCCATATACAGGTAGCCATTTCTGTGTTCAGTGCATCATGTGCTTTTCAGCAAGATTGGGTCAATTTCTTATCGTTTTGATGGTTTCCACATTTCACAGTATACACCAAATGTAGACATGATCAATCTTTCCCAATTGCTTTATTTTGAGACATTTTCTGTCACAATATAATCATATGACCAGAACTCAACATTATCTTTTAAGTATTTCTTTTTGGTTGATTTGTTAATATTCTGCTACCTGTCCAAATGACCCATCTAGTCTATGATACCTTCAATAATCAGAATCGATGTAAAGCCAGTTTCCTTGAAAATGATATTCCATGAAAGATCCCATGTAGCTTGTAAACTTGAACCTTCTTAATAAATGATTGACATCCCTACTTATATACCACCCTGGCCTGGTTTTGACCATGGTTTGACCTACACCATTGGGTGCTTTCCCATTATCCCTCAAAAACCTCAAGATTGAGATAAAAGACCGATCAGCGCTTCTCAAGAAAATAGTCAGAGTTGAGTGATCCCCTCTTGCTTGAGGAATTGGCCCGAACTACAAAGCATATCCGTTAGCTAGAATCAAGCAATTAACCCCTATTCGCTTGAGGAACTAGCTCGAACTACAGAGCATATCATCTTAATTCATCTGTACTGGCTAATTAGTCAAATAGTGGATTATTTCACAAACAAATTCTAGGGATCGTTGCTTGAGTTATTAATATCTTAACCTGTTGATTACTGAATTCTCATAATCCCATAGGTACCACCCAGCTCCAGTAGAGAGTGGGTTCACTGTGAATCATTTTCCGAGCTTATTGCGATCGGGCTAATTTCCTCGGCTCAGAAATAACAGGCTTGTTTGAACACTCGGGCTAGTGAAGGTGGGCCTGAAGTGCGTGCCTGGGACACTTGCTCATGTCAGGGTTCTTGATTTGTAGGGCTTACAGGGAACGTGTTTGATTTGCGAGCTAAGTGGAATAGGACGCTCTTTTCCATCAGGGAGTAAAGCTCGTTGTCATCATCGGGGAGAAAGTAGAGTGAAAAAAATGACTCTGCAGAACAAGACAGACAGTTAGTACACTTGAGGAGGAGTCTTGATGACAATCTAAGTCGTGATATCAATGGAAACATAGAGTAGCATGTCTGGTTTAACGAGAAAGGAGTGTCGGGTGATCGATGGGTGCGTTAATCAAAGCATTCACTTTACAATGTCGTTTAATTGGAAAAAACTTCCCAGTGAAAAATAAAAATACTGCCAGCCGAGTGAGAGATACACACATGTAAGCGTTAAAAGGGGAAGTCCTCCCTGCCATCTGAAAATATCAAATTCCCCCCCCCCCCCAAATGTTTTATCTCTCTCAGTGACGTTGTTTACATCTACTAGTATTCCTTCCTTTAACACCTAGATAAGGGAATCGGATATAGATTAGTAGTCAATTTGTGCATCTTTGTCATCTCAAGATTTCAAAATAGCATCCTTAATTCTGATTTGGAAAAATTAGACACATATCACAAAAGAGCCCACTAAATTGCAATGAAGAAGAAATTAGTGAGCTATTTCACAGCTGTGCTCCGTAAACAAGCTCGAGCTTCATGTAGTATAGATATATTGACTGCTATGAGAGGCATAGTTTTTTCTATAGGCTCAAGGGGACCTATTACATCCTGCTACTACATGTATGTCATAGCAAGATGTAAGGTCCCCGAGAGCCAATAGAACGACCATGCCTCGAACATTAAAGCAGTCAATACATCTTTTATATACTGAACAAAGATAAGAGTTAAAGAATACATGTGACTTACCAATCATGGGGTCCTCACATTTAAAAATCATCATCAAACTTTGCTCCAGTAGAATAGGGAGAACAGGAATAGCTAACACAAATAGTAAGTTTTTTCATACTACTTGTTGTAGATGTTTACAACGCAGTTCTGGATATTGAGGGCGCTTGTATAATGCTTTAACAGGGTTAGGAATGTACATGTAGGGGCGTTTTAACCCGTTGAATACTGAAATTTACTGTAATAAATCATATATACCTACCTATTATGCCTGTAGTCTTGACTACGGGACCCCTTCGAGAATTATCACACATGTGTCACAATATTGTGCGCACCCCCCGTAATCCTATTGTCCCCTTCGCCACTCACGCGCGTCAATACGCTACGGCCATCTTCCTCTTTCTTGCTCGCCCCCGACGAGTTAGGACGTATAGTCACAGCGCTCCTGAAATCAGGTCGTATAGTATCTTTTTGGTGCGCTTTTTCACATAGTTAAAGCACTTTTAGGTACCTATATTCGTTTAGATTATAGTACTTTGTGTTTTATTAGTCACTCTTGCCGATTGCAAGGGATTTTTTGATTCCCTTTCTTGGCATTTATTTTTCTCTTTCACGGTCAGCCCCACGTAGATATTTCCGTGTTTGCGGGTGTTTCCGTTTGTCACCGAGCCTTCGGGTTCGGTGTTTGTTCTTACGGTTTTTAGGCTGTGAAAATTTCTTTAGTGCGTATCTCCCAAATAAACTTTAGTTTTATTTACTGCATTCAGTTGAAGTATTTCTTAATTTGAAAAGTATACTTTATTGTCTGTTTTATTGCAGTGGTATGAATTCGGAAGAAGAAGCAGCTGGGTCAAGGAGACCTGCTTCTTCCGAAGAGTTGTCTAGCAAGACGACTTTGCCTTCCAGAACTCCCCCGAGTACAGCGGTACGCGGGGGAGGGAGGAGGGCTAAAGGTAAGTTGCCTAGTGGTGTTCCCTTGCAGAGTTTGCCAGTTTCGGAGCTTGCGGCTTCGGGACGGGTGGCGTTAACTGAATCGGGATTGTCAACTCCGAAGCCTGGTTTCGGGGTGGGTGGCGTCAGATTCTAGTGGTTTGGATATCTCGAATCCAATCCCCCGGTCGCTGAGACCAGAGGGGGGGGCTGTTGTTTCCCGTACGGTAGCGTTCACTCGCTCTGATCCGTTAGGGGAGACGCGCCCCACTACTGCAGGGCAACCCACGGGCTTAGTCCATGTTGGTCTGGGTTCTCAAACCCTAGCCCCCGGCAAACGCCATATGGGGGAACGAGTACTTTCTGGGCTGTCTCAGTTGCCAGCTGATGGGAATGCTCGAGCTAACAATTATGGACGCTCTTCGGAGCAACAGGTGTTTTCACCTGAGTGCGTGACTACTAGTGCTCCCCTATTGCTGCTTTCGAGCGGTCCAATAGTGGGTTCACATGCCTTTAGTAGTCATCGGGCACATACCGAGTCATCTCGGTCTGCCCACGCACTGGGAGCTTTTAGCTCCCAACCCATGGCTATGGCATCTTCTTGCCTAGCCAATATGGGTGATTTGGGCGATTCTCTAGGCTTACGCCATGAGCGCTCCAATCCCTTTATGGGAAGTGAACGTCCCTCCGCGGAGGGATCGGTTCGTGTTTCCGAAGAGGCTTCGGGGATCCGAACGAATCCGATTAAGCGTTCTAAGAAAAGGGTTTCGGCTACGACTCTTGTCGAGCCAGCCAAGAAAAAGGCCAAGAAGAAGGCGAAAAGCGGCAAGGCTTTGCCGGCCTCTTGCCCGTCTGGCCTGGCTGACCCGGCTAGCTCCTCTCAAGCTGACATGTTCAGTATGATGCGGGCTTTTGCTCAGAATCAGGGTTGGTCCTTTGTACCGGCTTCTTCAACCCTGACTTCTGTCCCTATTCAGGGATCTCGCTTTGAGTCTAATCAGCCTTTTGTGATTGATTCCTCTTTGTCTGAGACTGATTCGCATGTGCCTCCTATTCCCGCGGCCCTCGGGGCTCCGCCGGGCGAGGAGACTTTTGGTGAACCATGCGGGGACCCGCCTGCTGACGCCTTTGTTAGCGTTCCTTTGTCTCATTCCACTCGGGTGGAACCAGATTTGGATGCGTCCTCTCAAGCTTCGGTTCCTGAATCGCTTGGGCAGGCGGAGTCTCAATCGCTCAATCTCTGTGGAGTGGAAGCGATTGCTTTGTTGTCCAAATATCTCCCTGAAGTTCAGTCAACCCGCGCGCAGGGTTCGACTTCGCGTTGGAATTTCAAGCAGCAGGTCTCCTCTGAGGGTATTGCTCTTGAGGAGGTTTTCAAGCTGGAGTATGACCGCATTGAGGCCGCGCTGTTGGTTAAGCGATCTAATGCGGTCAGGGGTAAGGCCTTTGCCTTTTGTTCTCAGGACCAAGACAGCTTTTTCAAGGCTAAGATTCTTTCTCCTGAGATTTTAGAGGTTGGTCGTCGCTTGCGGGCGACTAATCCGCTTACCTCTGCTGCGTTCAGGGCGGAGGATAAGATTTGGTCTAATATTGAAAACCACATTAGGTCAGGGATGCGTTTGGCGGCTTTTCAAGGGCTTCTCTCCGGCCTTAGGTCCAGGGCGGAGGAGTTGAATGTTACCGATGGTGACAAGCTGATTATTGACGACTTGCTGCATACTCTTTTTTGTCTGCAGTGGTCGCAGCTTTCCACAGCAGCTGCTTCGGCTACGTTCCGTCGCAGGACCTCGGCTCTCTCAGCACTGGGTGTTAGAGAGTCGGGCATTGCTCAACTTCTCCGAGATGTTCCGTCTCGGGGTCCTTCGCTTTTTGGTGGTAAATTCGCTACGGTGTTTCAAAGAGAGATCGATGCGCGAAAGCAGATCTCGGATATGACTAAGCAGTTTCACACTAGCTCTAAGCCAACGCGGGCCCTGTTCGGCGTAGACCTGCTGGTCCCGTTTCGGGTCAACGCAGTCGCGTGTCTAGGGTCCCGCCTCCTGAGCCTCAGCCAGCTCCGTCTCGTGGGAGAGGGAGTCGTGGCAGGGGCTTTTCGAGAGGTTCTCGTGGTAAGGCGATGGCTTCGCAGAAGGCCAAGCCTGGATTTTGATGTTTTTCCCCGAGCGCTTGTTCGACCGAATGTGGTAGGTGGGCGACTTCATGCGTTTCTCCCCGCTTGGGAGGCCATCTCCGGGGACGTGTTTGTTCTCTCCGTCGTGCGAGACGGATTCTTCATAGATCTTTGCGCCTCGCTCCCCGGAGGGGCTATAAGAATTCGGTCACCTCCCATGTCTGCCCTGTCTCGGTCTCATGCTTCGAAGGAGATTGAGTCTCTTTTGGAAAAGTGGGCTATAGAAAGGGTAAGAGACAGGCCGTCTCTTTCCCTTTCTCCAATATTTCTTATTCCCAAGCGCTCGGGAAAACTTCGTTTGATACTGAACCTAAAGAGGATAAACAAATTTATTCCTCCGGTTCATTTTCGGATGGAGACTCTTGCCTCCATTCTTCCGTTGATCAAAAGGGAAGACTACGCGGTCTCGATAGATCTCAAGGACGCGTACTTTCACATTCCCATTCATCGCGCATCTCGCGATCTTCTGGGGTTCTCCTTCCTCTCGGAGACTTATCGTTTTCGGGCTCTTCCCTTCGGGCTGCGCCCGGCCCCTCGGGTTTTTACTCAAGTTGTAGCGGTGCTAGCGGCCTTTCTGAGGCGTCGCGGCCTGCGGTTGTTTTGTTACCTGGACGATTGGCTTCTCCTTGCGGAGTCGCGCGATCGTTTGTTGGACGAGACTCGTTTGCTCGTCTCTCTTACTCAAGACTTAGGTTTCCTAATAAATTGGGAAAAGTCAGAGTTAGTCCCCACTCGCAGCCCAGTTTTTCTGGGGCCGGTGTTAGACATAAGGAATCAGTTAGCTCGGCCCAGTCGAGACAGGATTCTCACCATTGTCTCTGCGGCTCCAAGCTCTTGCTGGCCAGAAGAGTCTCGGCCAGACAGTGGCTTCAGTTTCTAGGTTATCTAGCCAGTCTAGTCGATGTTTTAGAGGACTGCCGGCTCCTCATGAGACCCTTTCAGAGACATCTCCTCAGGTTCTTCAAGCCGGGAAAAGACTCTCTTTTGGTCTGGATTCCAGTACCAGTAAAGATCAAGTCTCTTCTCGCTTGTTGGACGAGCGAGGTGTTTCTCGCGCGAGGCAGGTCCTTCTCTGTCCCTCTTCCGTCGATATCGGTTTCGACGGACGCCTCTCGGTTGGGGTGGGGAGGACACTGCAACGGCAGCACGGTTGCGGGGGATTGGTCTCATCTTGGGACTCTTCCTCATATCAATGTCCTGGAGTTTATGGCAGTTCTGTTGACCTTGCTCCATTTCAGAAGTCGACTTCTCAGTCGTTCGGTTCTGATTCTCACGGACAACGTTACTGTGGCGGCATATATCAATCGGCAGGGAGGCACTCGTTCGGTTGCCTTGAATGCCCTAGCAGCTCAGCTGTGGAGGTGGTGTCATCGCATGGCAATCACACCCGTGGCCTCTTTCATCCCCGGTCGGGGAAAACCTCATTGCGGATTTTCTGTCCCGGGGCAGGTATCTTCCATCGGAATGGATGCTCCATCCGGAGGTATTTTGCCGCATTCGCAGTTGCCTAGGTCCACTGGAAGTGGATCTATTTGCGTCGGTGCTAAATCACCAGCTGCCGAAGTATTGCTCCCGTGTTTGCGATCAGGGAGCATGGGCTCTCGATGCTTTCTCCCTCAGCTGGGAGAACCTTCAGGGATTCGCCTTTCCTCCCTTCCAACTGATTCCGCGTGCCTTGCGGAAAATCAGGGAAGATCGGGCGAGGGTGCTTGTAATAGCTCCCTTTTGGCCCAGGAGGAATTGGTTTCCGGAACTTATGAGCCTTCTAAGGGCTCAACCGTTAGTTCTCCCGTTAAGAGCGGATCTGGTGTTACAGCCCCTATCGGGGATTCTTCACCACAATCCGGAGTCTCTTCATTTGACTGCTTGCCCCTGTCAGGGAATCTGCAAGACAGTCGGGTCTCTCTGATAGAGCCGCGGACTTTTTAATGTCCAGTCGTAGGGTCTCTACTAAGGAAATTTACAATTCCCGTCTCTCGGTCTTTTTCCTTTGGTGCAAAGAGAGAAATCAAACCCCTTCTAAGGCTCCTATTGGTTCAATTGCGGATTTCTTAATCTCGTTATTTGACAAAGGGAGATCTATTTCTACTATCCGAGGCTACCGTTCGGCGATCGGGGCCATTCATTCGGGTTTTTCGGATGGTTCGGGGATTTCCAATTCCCCGCTGCTAAGTGGTTTGATTCGTTCGTTCTTTCTGAAACGACCTTCGTTTTCTAAGTTAGTGCCGTCTTGGAGTCTGCCTAAGGTCCTGGAGGCCTTGGCGAAACCTCCTTTTGAACCGTTAGGTGAAGCTTCGCTTCATCATCTTACGGTTAAGACGCTCTTTTTGGTAGCTATTGCCTCTGGGCAGAGGCGCAGTACTCTTCATGCTCTCTGTCTTACTCCTGGTCATGTTCGCTGGGAGAGAAAGGTGTTAGGTTGATTCCTAGGGCTTCTTTCGTTGCCAAGGAAT